>JBAIAC010000051.1:6250000-6875000 GCA_037349315.1 Chelydra serpentina
AGGGGTAAAACTGAGGATGGCTGTGCTCTGGTTCTAAGGGCATGTCTACACTATAGCCACTTCAACGGCATAGTTTTGGCGCTTCCTACATCAATGGAAGGTTTTTTTCACAATCCATGTAGTTAATCCACTAGGTTGACTGAAGAATTATTCCATCAAACTAGCCATATCTACACAGGGGATTAAGTCAACCTAACTACGTGACACAGCAGGACACAACATTTTTCACAGCCCTGAGCGACATAGCTAGGTTGATTTAATCTCTAAGCGTAAACCAGGCCTAAGGGGCCCAGTACTGCCATCCCTATGTAACAAACCTTCCAGTGATATAAACTCTGCAGAAATGGGTCCTACACAATTGTTAACAACATTGAGTCTATATTAGTTACCAACACTTGAGTAAAGGGAGCTGGAATGAGCTCTCAATGCACTCCAGGAAACGGACCCTTTTCTTGGAGTGCATTGTCCAATTTATCCCTATTGTTTTCCCTTTGTCTTACAACAGACTGGGTTGCTGTGGTTGTTGTTATTTAATTCACTTTGAAATATCTGAGCTGAACAAATTCCACAAGGATTAATTTTTAAGATGCATGTTGTCATCCTAGGTCTGATTTCCCCCTGCCCTCCATAAAACCCTTGTTTAAATTCCCAAAGCTTTAAAAGAAAAAAGGGAAAAAAATCGAGTTTCAGGGTTTCCCATTTGCTTTGATTTTGCTAAGTCCTAGATTTTAAAAAAAAATGTTTTCAGCACAGAATGTTTCTGTGCAATACTTGCATACAGTCTTCACTAGCTTGGTTGGTAGTAAAAGGGTGCTGTACTTGAACCAGTGAATTCAATGAAACACTAAAGTTTCGTTAAGATGGGGAACCATTGAATTATACTCCCTTAGAGTACATAGAAATATATACTTAGTAGTAAAATAATGCTCTGCTGTCTTTATTTTATGAGCTTCATTCTGTAACTAGCCTAGACAGATATTTCACTATGTATTATTTTGCCTGCTGGGTATGCTGCTTTTACTATGCAAAGTTGCATTAAAATAAAAGGCATATTGTGCACTAAAGATTTCAATATGACTCTGCACAGTACAGCCGGAATGATATTTAGCAGTTCTGTATACGGTAATGTAGTCGTGTATAAGAAGATACAGTAAGTAAGAATAATACAGTTGCTAGGCCATTTTATATTTACAGCAATGTTCTGTAAGTAGCATAGGCAGCAGTTTTGCGACATATCATTTTTTATCTTTGACATGAACAGAATGCAACCCTATTGATTTCCATAGAAAGCTATATTCCTTAGTGATGGGCTGGGATGGAATTTTGTTTTATAGAACGTCTTTCATAGTCAAGGTATCTTGAAGCACTTTACAAAAGTCAGGCCCTGATCCTGAAAGCACATGTAACTGCTCATGTGTATAAAGTTAAGCTAATGGATAAGTGACGCTGTCCCACCACAGCTAACAAGCAGCTCTGAGTCCTGACTCAAGCTGAAGCCCCAGAATCCCTGAAGCAGGATTCTCAGCCTAGATGGAGGAATATCTTTCTCTCCAGCTGGGCACAATCCTGCAGCATGCTCAGAACACACCTAATACCTGTCGGGCCCCACAGCAGACAGGTTGGATGCAGGCCTTGAATAATGCAGTTTTGGTCGACCAAAACTATTTGCAAATCCAAGTCAAATTGGGTGAACAGTTTCACCCAAAAAAAGAAACAGAGAATTTTTTCCCTGAAAAAGTCAAACTGTTTTTGTTTTGACATTTTCAAAATGAAACATGACATTTTGTTTGGAGATGTAGCTAGATGTTTTAAAAAGGGGAGGGTGATAAAAACACCCAAAATGAAACAAAACACAATGGAAAAATGGGGGGGGAAATTGGTTTGGGTCAAAAGAACAAAGTATTTTTTAGATTCTTTTGGTTTGGCTGCCAAACCAAAAAAATTAATTATCCACTGGCTCTATTCTTAACTTGGTTCTTATTCAGTGAAAATGTCTACTAATTGTAAGATTGGGCCCTTTCTGGGGAATCCGCTATTATCCAAGTTACTGAAGTTATCTTTTTTTTTTTTTTTTAAGGCAGACATAGAACTTTCCACTGCAGATGTGGTACAGAAAAATACCACATGGTTACTGCAGCACCTCATGAAATAATTTCAGAAAAGGAGGAAAATCCACATGGATATGTTCCATGCAAGTTATTGCACTATTAGCCAAAAAAACAAACAAAGAACAAAAAAGGAATTAAAATGATCTTATAATAAGAACAATGTTCTCATGAAAGTCAATAACACCAATCGCATTCTGAGCTGAGGAAGCAGGTTCATTTGATAGAGGGGTTTCAGAAAAGAGTTACTATGGCCATTAGTTAACTCTTCATGCATAGGTAATGCCACTTATAACATCCTTTAGGGACCTTGACTTGGGGTTTGAGCTTAAAAACCATGTTAACTGATGGGTATCTAGATCTGTGCAAAATGTATGATGTGTTTTGATTAACTGTCTCATCAGTTTCAGATTCATGTGGCTTCCCACCCCTTGAGTTTTAGGCTCATTCAAAGCTAGAATGGCAAAGGGACTCAAATTAATTATTCCCCCGCTCTTCTATAGTGCTTTCCATCAGCAGATTTCAAACTTGTGTGTTTTGCAACAATCTGCCTTGTGTCTGGGTTTGCATGGTTTCATGAGACATCTCAGTGATCTAGATTTCAGAGGTTTCACAAAGGTTCATTTGACCAAGAAGACCTACCATTTGCCCACCTGTAGCAAACTGTCTAATGACCCCGTTCCCCAACAGTCATGCCTGTCTTAAAGTGGCAACAAGTTTTGCTGAGATGTTTTTGGGGTTCAAAGGTATTTTCTATGAAACTCCCCTGCTTTCATTTCCATGTTCTGAGCCTCTGCTGGCTTTGTGGTTTTCTGTAAACACTCAGACAGCTCCACAGAGGGCCCATCCTCTGTTAATTCTGAGTTTCTTGGGCCAGTAGCTCTGTCAGACCTTCATGTAGCTAACTTTAGCGTACATTTTATTAAATATGCTCAGGCGAATGGTTCCAAGAGCTTTATCAGCAGCAGTTGGCTGTCAAGTGCAGCCCATGAAGGGCTTTTTGTTTAAGTGTACGCTACATTTATATAAATAAACACTGGAGTACAATGTTGAAGTCAACAACTTCCTAGACAAGGTCAGAATGCTACAATGGCGGACTTGGGTTGGGGGTGGGGAAGGGCAAGAACGCTCTTTCTTTTAAGTAAACTGCTGGGAAATTAGCAACAACATTTTGTACCTTTGTCCTTCAGTAAGCAAAAGTAGCCTTGACTGTGTCTTTCTTGCTGCAGTGGAAAGTTAAATCACAATGGGCAACTTCAGAGAATGTTAAAAGTGTTTTAGACACAGTATTTTGGTAACCCTGGGCCTGACCACGCTCCCAGTGACTTCCCTGGGAGAAGGAGATGGCCCCATGGTCTGTAAACTTATCTGAAACAGCAGTTTATTAAAACTGTCTTATAGTTGGTTTTGAAATGCCGTCAGTTACATATTACTCACTCTTCCATCACAGAACTGCTAGGTGACTGATGATGCAAACATTACAGAGTAGAAAGGATTTTCTACTGAGTTAGGCACTAAACTGGAACTGAGGAGATGTGGTTTCTATCCCTAGCTCAGCCACTGACTTCAGACTTGTCTACATGGTGCTTTAGTCCACACAAGAGGGTGTCACTTTTAGTCTGCGCTCGGGTATCGTGCACTAAATGGCCCGGGTGGACCCTGCTGGTGCACACTAATGTAGCACCATTTGAAATGGGACCACATTAACATACACCAGGGAAATTTTAGTGCACACCAGCACGGTCCACACTGGCCATTTAGTGCACGATACCTGAGCACAGACTAAAATTTGGTGTGGACTAGAGTGCCGTGTAGACAGACTCTTTGTGTCTAACCTTGGAGAAGTCATTTAATCTACCCTGTGCCCCGATTTGCTTAGTGGAAATAGCACTTTCCTGTCTCGCAGCGGTGGGGAGAGAATAAAATCCATTAGTGATCTGAGGCCCTCAAATACGAGGCTGATGAAGGCTAAATAAGTCTCTAGATAGGAAGACCACTTTGGTGCCATGCCTAGTATTGGAATTCAGTGGTCAGGAGCCCAATTTCAGCAAGTCTGACCTCATGTCATGAGACCTACTTGATCATCCTGGGCGGTGGGTCCGGCCCCTCAGGTAGTACTGATCCTGCTAACACTTCAGGGTGGGACTTTCCAAAGCTCTCAGCACTGGCCTTACTCCACATCCAGTCTGTGGTAGATGTCCCCCTGTCTTCAGCGGGGACAAGTAGGCCAAAACCAAGCACTTTGTAAACCTTCCCTTAATACCAGATTTGGTCCTTACTACTGTGAGTAGGCCCATTGGCTTGCTGTATGTGCTGCTTCCATGGGACTACTGATGATAGGAGAGACTATGGGACTATTTGCAGGCTGGGCTGTGCCAATTCTGCAAGGCGTTGATCTCCTTCTTGGGCTGAGTTAGCTGAGGATACTCAGCTCCACACAAGATGTGAGCTAGGCAAATGGGGCCCAATAGGAGTTAAGGAGGCATATCTGAGGGCAGGATTTTGCCCAGGCTAGCTATACCAGATATATCCATGACCCCATCCCTCCTGCTCAGGACAGAAATTGCTAGGGAAAGATTTTGAACATCATCAGATTCTTTTCTGTGCAAAAGTAATCGGTTTGCATCTCAGGGTTATGTTTTGACAGGTTATTTTTTGAAAAATAAATAATGTATAAAGGAATAAAATGATTTGCAACAAGCTGCTGAAGCTGCTTCACTTAGCAACCAATGACTCAAAGAGCGTTTTGTCACTTTGCCTTCCCTGTCTTCTGAAACTCAAATCTGATCTGCACATAGCAACTAACCTTGTAAAACGTTTCATTTTTACTCCTTCTCCCTTTACCCAATTTATCACAAAGCTTAGTAATGATATGACGCAATAATGGGAAAACAAAACAGATGTGGAATTCTTTGTTACTTGCATCACCCAACATCTATCTCCGTGATGAATTGACGCTTTTGTCCCCAGGCTGAAGAATATCATTCAAACACCTGAATGTGGGGATAGTCCATCATATTAAATATGGCACCAATATCTTTACACTTACTGAAGTCTCCTGTTCAAATAGTTGGAATGCCTAGCGCTAAGAGACATTAAAATGAAACGCCCATAAGTTGACAAGCTAAAACCTTGTGTTGAGAGCTCTGAATTTCCCACTAGCTGAGAACACGATTGACAGAGACAGGCCTGCTGCTTCTACAAAGTGTTTCTGCTTTCAGCTAAAGAAACATTAGCTTTGGGACCTGTCTTGCAGTCAAGCCACCCACAAGAATTGGAATTAATTAGTGTTTGGAAAGTACTTTGGGTTCTTTAGATGAGAGGCGGGAGATGCAGGAAGTGCAAAGGATCATTCTTTTTTTATGAACCCCTCCCAAGCCCAAACACCGCTGATGATTTACACCAGAGATCAGTCTGGCCCCTACTAACTTTAACAGTTAATTTAAATCAACAGCATTTTTCTATAGAGTTTGCAAAATTTCTGCCTTCAAAACACGGATAATAATTCTTATAAGAACCGTCTCCCTCCGAGTAGATGACTTGGAAATTATCGCACCATGTTATGAAATATTATTTCTCGGAACATATTTGTTTAACATTAGTGGAAGGGATTAAAAGGATGTTTGCCAGGTTTATCAAGCTCCATAAAAGAACGTTTGCAAATCAAAGTGAGCTCACTGGACTGCTATTTCTTTGATGTGAATTTTGTTATCTTGTGCATTTAGTCAACATTTTCCACCATCCTGGAAATCAGTGTAATTTGAGATTTTACCTTTTCCCCCTGCATGCAAACTCTTACTTTTCTTTTTTTCACGTGTGTGGGATTTTTTTTAGTCTTCATCGAGACGTGCTGGTCTTTGTTGCACTAACTGTCACACAACCAATACTACCCTCTGGAGACGGAATGCAGAAGGAGAGCCAGTTTGCAATGCCTGCGGATTATACATGAAACTCCATGGGGTAAGGCACTCATTTATTCTCTATAGGAAACCATTTTGTCTTTAATCATTTCCCACCAGGTTTAAAATATCCTGCCTTCACTTCCTATTGGAAGGGGCAGCTTTATCCAGTCCAGGAATTGGAAAGGATTCAGAAAAGAGCTATAGGAATGATCTAAGGTCTGGAAAACATGTCTTCTAGTGAGAGACTTAAGAAACTCAGTCTGTTTCGTTTATCAAAGAGAAAGTTAAAAGGTGATTTTTATCATGATCTACAAGAACATACACGGGGAAGACATTTCTGATAGTAGATGGCTCTTTAATCTAGCAGGAAAAGACATAATGAAATTCAGTGGTTAGGAGCTGAAGCTAGATAAATTCAGATTGGAAATAATGTGCACATATTTAACAGTGACGATAATTAACTATTGGAACAATTTACCTACGGGCGTGGTGGATTCTCCATCACTTGAAGTCTTTAATTCAAGGTTTGCTGTCTTTCTATAAAAGATCTGCTGTAGATCAAACAGAAGTTATGGGCCTGATGCGGAAATTACCGGGTGAGGTTCCCTAGCCTATGTGATGCAGGAGGTCAGAGTAGATCAGGGATCTCAAACTCAAATCACCACGAGGGCCACATGAGAACTAGTAAATTGGCCCGAGGGCTGCATCACTGAAACCTTTTCATACAATGATACAAAAGTAGAGTCAAAAATGAAAAAAATGAAGAGTAATATAGTATTAACTTTTTAAAAACTGTAATGCAAAGAGGGGTTTTAATAAAATATAAACACTCAGTAATGTTTGGAGCTTGGCTGCCAGTGGAGTCGGCGCCTATGGCGGGCCGCAGGAAATAACTCCGCGGGCCGCATGTGGCCCACGGGCCGCGTGTTTGAGACCCCTGGAGTAGATGGTTATAACAGACCCTTCTGGCCTTAAAATCTATTACTTTTAAAAGCAGTAATGCTTCTTTCCTTTCCATTATCTCCGGGACACCAGTGTGATTCTGTTTCTGCTAACATTTTAATGTGAATTTAGTGGAATAGAAAGATGTCTGATTGCTAGCCTGGAGTCCTCTGTTTCCATAGAACAGGTACCTCCAAGGTAGCAGCAGGGCAGACTTTCCCAGACCAGGACTATGCACCTGCCCAGACCTGGCAGGGGCATTTCTAGAGGAGACAGGATGGTTTAGTCTCCACGCCCTTTCAAGTCTTGGCTTCTAGCAAGAAGGGCAGTTAGCGCCAAGTTGTGGAGGTGGTTTGATGACGTTTATCCACTCAGGGCAGGAACCACTAGTGAACTGTCCATAGGCCACAAAGCTGACTTTGTGCTTCAGCCTGGGCTGAATTTGAGCCGATGCCCTAGAGGTTAACGTCTCCCTATCCCATGACCATTCCCCGTGAGCCATCCAGCGCCCCATACGCTGGTGTAATTTAATAAGACACAGTTGCAAAGGTCACTAATAAATCAGGAAAAGGAAAATAGGGAATAATGGAAAAGAACAAAATTTGTGTGAAAGCCTCAACTGTTCAGCCTTATACATCTTCCAGCCAAGGCCTGTTGTGGAGAAAAATAGCCCTGTGTGAAGGACAAGGTCTTTGCATGAGCTACGGTATGTAAATATAAAAGCAGCACACGTGGTAGCGTTCAGTACAATACAATGTTAATGATTCCAAACTTTGTGGGTGTCAAGGTGCCACGACCTCTGGCAATGAAAAAGGAAAGCATCCAGACAAGGAAAAGGAAGCCTAAAAACATTACCAAAGGCAAAACCTCAACAGGTATGGTTCTTTTATTATTCCTCCCTATGGCTTAGATCGTAAGCAGGGCCCAGTGTTATCAGTGATTCTACAGCTATGGAATTGGCTAAAAAATTAATTCCTGCTACAGAATATGCCTACAGAAACTAATCTTTTCTACAAGAAAACAGAGTGTCTTTTAGTCTTTATGACCAGAAAGAAAATCCTCCAGATGTGAGCTGATGCAGTGTTGTTTTCCTGCGCCTCAAACAAGAGTACCATTCTTCTCACTGGGGTGTCCGCTCATGTTGGCGATGTAAACGGCGGTGCTGTTAGCTGCTTCACTGCTGGGCATTTTAGAAGAAACATGCGGACACTGTATCCCTTGCTGTTGGATGGATGGAGTATATAGGGGTGGGAGCAGTAGGGCAGCAAGGTATTGTCAAGAGTTGCTGGGGCAGAGGGAGCTAGGCAAGTTTAAGAGATGATTTAAAAAATTCCCCTCAGAAGCACTTGAGAGAGACCTTGTAAATTTCACTTTGCTGCTCTACTCCGCCGGGGTGGGCAAAAGGTTCCTGAACAGCAACTTCAGCAGCAAGGGTGTAACCGGCGGTACAGGGTCAGCTCTAGGCACCAGCCTAGGAAGCAGATGCTTGGGGCGGCACATTGTAAGGGGCGGCATTCAGGCCAATCTTAGGGCGGCAAATTTGCTTTGGCGGCGCTTCGGCCTTCTTTTTTTTTTTTTATTGCTTCGGCAGCGCCCCGGCCGCTTTTTTTTTTTTTTGCCTGGGCGGCAAAAACGCCAGAGCCGGCCCTGCCGGTGTAAAGGGGAAAGGCGGGGGCTGGGAATCCCTTCGCTGGTCTGCTGAGCCAGTGAGGGGAGTGCCTCATGTTGCACTCGGCAGCAACCCTCTTGCTGGTTTAAGAGCGGGGCTGATGGACTCTGAAACCGTTCCAGCCCTCTTCAGTCAGAGGCATGATGAGAGCCATGACACGGGGTCGTTAGTTTGATGGGTTTTCAGATGGGGAGCAAACGAGTGGACTCTTCTCAGGGCTCTGACAGGAAGGGCCACCCAGGAAGAATAACGTTAACGTCTATCACATGCCTTCCTCCCTCCCAAGTACCTCTAGCGTGTCACTTACCAATCAGTTTTGTTTTTCCCGTGTTTTACCTGAGAAACAAACTAAAACACAAGAAGTACTTTCATGCTACAACAATGCCATGAGATAGGAGATTCTTCCCTAAAAAAAGTCCAGGGAGCTATTAAAATATAAATGACCGTTTCTTTGAGAACTGGCTTATATGTATGCTACTTTATCAACTTTTAACCATTATCTTTCAGGGTCTACAACTTCAGCCACTAACTCCCCTTCTTCCATTACAAACTCAGACAGCACCGTCACTTTAAAAACCGAACCCAATGTGACATCACAGTACCCAGGACAAACCATAGTGTCAGTCTCCCAGGTAAAGCTTGAGAAAAGAGAGCTGTTTGTATTTGTTCACATTGATTTTTTGACTAGCTGGTACAGGACTAAGTAGTTTAACTGTTGCTATAACAAGCCAGTTTCATAATTAGCCCAGGGCTACACTGGGGGTGGAGGGAGGATTAATCTAAGATACGCAACTTCAGCTACGAGAATAGCGTAGCTGAAGTTGGCGTACTTAGATCGACTTACCGTGGCGTCTTCATGGCGCTGAGTCAACTTCTGCTGCTCCCCCGTCAACTCCGCCTGCGGCGGTGGAGTACCAGAGTCGACGGGAGAGCGCTCGGGGATCAATTTATTGTGTCTAGACTAGACATGATAAATCGACCCCTGATAGATCGATCGGTACCCGCCAATCCAGCGGATAGTGTAGACCTGCCTTTAGACTCTCCCATCCACACCTCAACCTGTCTTTTACCCCTAAACACACCTTTTGCTCTGGAAACTATTAGGCACAGATATAAAGGGTCGCCACAAGTTTTATAGTTTGCATAGAGTCCAGTTCTACCCTTCTACAGAGTACACAGCTTCAACTCTCATTGATGGCAATGGGAGTTATGTCTATGTAGCTGAGCTTGATTCTGATCTTGCTCCATTGTAAATCAGGAATAACACAATAGACTCAATGGAAAACCAGTGGGATTAGGAACTTGCAGAGGTCTTGACAGCTTTCTAGTCAGACAGCTATATACTTACCTGTATGGAGTTTTCTTTATTGTTCTGCTAGCAAGTAGAGAGGTGTATTTAACACTCATGAAAGTGCAGCGCAAAGAGTGTTCTCTAGAGATCATTGGTTGTCAGACCCATTTCCTGTCTCACGAGTTTGTCTGGATGGGTTGCATTGGGTGAACGGATTGGTCCTTTGTTTATCTGGCGGAAGAGATGGCTCTAAATCAAACTGTTCTGACTGTGCATAATCTGAACGTGTCTGAATTTAAGGGAAGTTCTGACTGAGATCCCAACTGCGAGACTTGGTGCCCTCTCTAGTTTATAGTAGAGGTTCTTGGTTGACATTGATAAATTTGATTGGTGTTAATGGTTATAAAGAACATACACGTGCCCAGAGATCTCCGAACTGAACACAATCAATTAATCAATCAATCAACCAGTAGAGGCAGGTATAGCATAGGCTTCTTCCAGAAAGCTCTGCTAAGGCCCTTTAGTCTTAGAATGAAGCAATCCTTCTGTCTAGTTCTGGGGTTCTCTTGAGCATACAATTCTGGTAGGGTCTAATCTATCATATTCATGATCTGTCATATTCATACTATTAAATTATGACAAATCTGACTATTCTTTTGCTAATGACATGGTGTGAGTAATGGGTTTATTTTACAAGCCCTTCATTCCAAATTGGAACATTGTCAGCTAAATTGCTGGGTTTTTCAATAGAGCCTAAGGAAGATAAGCACCGAATTCCCATTACATTTCAATGGAAGTCAGACACCCAACTCCTTCGGTTTCTTTGGAAATCCCATCCTAAGTGATTAGCTAGACACTTTTAGAGCTAGATTATTGCATCACTGATCACAGACAAATACAACTAAATAAAAGTAACTGTAACTCAGTGTTCTTATTTTGAAACTGCTGCTTTAAATATATATTAAAATACATCTGTGGCTTTATAATAATTTCTCCCTATCATAATCTTCATAGGCTCAAAGCCAATCGGATGACACACTGGCCAGCGGCCATTCCGAGTTCAAATTTGAACCTGAGGATTACGCCTTCACTTCTGCTACCATGACTCAACAGTCAGGACTAAGCATTCCCCTCCGTCAGGACTCTTGGTGTGCACTGGCATTGGCCTAGAAACAAGGCTTCCAATAAAACATTTTGGACCAACCTTTCTACCTTCCCCGCTAATGGATAACAGGCAAAAGGAATGGCTGCCTTAGAGCTTTGGGACTGAAAGGTTTCAAGTAGTCAATATATGATTCTATGTTCAAAGACAGATTTCTCTCGGAGGCTGTGAGTGAAAGCTTAGAAAATGTTGGCCGTGCTTGGCCAAGTTCATTCTTCCTGACTGACTCGTTCTGTGGTACTCACTCCTCTAAAAGCTTTCACTCTGCAGAAGTGAACTGGAGGCGCCTCCCCAAAGCAAAAGAAATGGGGGTGCCTCTCTTTTCATGAGGAATCCTTTATCTTCCTGAGACGAAACAAATAAATACATCCCAGAATCTATGTTTATTCACGATGATTTCTCCCTTCTATGGCTCCTCTGTGTGCAATTTCTTCCACTTTCCAAGAAAGACTGTGATAATACGGCACCAAGTAACTTAATTCTATTAACACGTGAACTGTGTTGCCTTCCTTATGTTTACTGGCCACGGCAGGAAAGGAAAAAAAGACCGTGTTGTTTTAAACATATACTGTTTTATATTAAAAACAATCATCTCTATAGAGCGTTAGCTTCTGAAGCATTTAGTCTCTCAACACTGATCCCATGAGTCATCCATGAGATAAACACGCTGCTCTTCCAGTTCTATCTCCAACAAAAGAATTTCTTTTTCTTTTTAGGCAAACCATGTGACAAAAATGGTCAAAAAAGATGCCGAGAATAATAAAAAAAATCTTGAAATGTCCTTTTTCTTTTGGGTTATTTTGTTGTCGTTTCCAGCATTGCCAACTCCAAACATTCAAAAATCACAAGCAAAGTCCCTAAAAATCATGAGACCAGCTTAAATTAAGGAGATTTTTTAAAAAACCTAATAAATGTGTGGTTCTTTTTGTTTGCCTTCTGGTGTTGAAATGTGTAGGGTTCATGTTTTCAAGCTTTTCTCTGAAGTACGGGCATGGCTTACAGACTCCTCCATCGGAGAACTCAGAGCTGGAAACTGGCTCTGTAAAATGGCAGCCTGGTCTACAACAGGTCTGTTTTCGGTGTGCATCCTGAGTCATAACGTCTTACTTTAGGGAGAAAATAAATTGTTCCTACTCTTTACTCCTGCCAGCAATGGAGAACCCATGCAGTTCCAGGCGCAGGAGCTGGATTCTGAGCTGGTTCATGCATCAGCACAGAATTGTTAACTGAGGGCCCCATCCGAAGCCCATTGAGGTCAATGAAAGATGGCCTTTGACTTCAGTGGGAGCCCTTGCCATTGGCTCGCATGTGCTTTTGGATCAGCTCCTTAGATCACGTGGTCTCGTCACATAGGGTTCTCTATTCCCCTTGATTGTGCAACAGCGAGACAAGTCAAATTGCCATGAACCCATGGAAATTATGTTGGTGGGGCCTCATGGAGGCAGTAGGCCACTACGTAGTGACATTCACCCCAGTGCATCACCTCCCTTTGCCCCCTACAGCTGCCTTTGCCGGAGCAGCCTCCACAAGGCCCCAGGGAGAGGAGTGAGGGAAGAGACACTCAATGCACCATGTCCCCTTTGAACTCTCTGGTCCACGGCTGGCCAACTTGTGGCTCCGGAGCCACATGCGACTCTTCAGGCACCGACTCCGGGGCTGGAGCTACAGGCGCCAACTTTCCAATGTGCCGGGGGGTGCTCACTGCTCAACCCCTGGCTCTGCCACAAGCCCTGCCCCCACTCCACCCCCTCCCGCCCCCTCCCCTGAGCCTGCCGTGCCCTTGCTCCTCCCCCAGGACCCTCCTGCCAATGAAACAGCTGATCGGGAGGGAGGGGGAGGTGCTGATTGGCAGGGGTTGCCGGCAGGTGGGAGGCGCTGGGGAGCGGATGGGGGGCTGCTGACGTATTACTGCGGCTCTTTGGCAATGTACATTGGTAAATTCTGGCTCCTTCTCAGGCTCAGGTTGGCCGCCCCTGTGACACTTGTAACGCACTTAGCACCTGGGAGCTGCCTAACTTCCCCTTTGCAGCTTTTGTGAACACTGGGGATGTGCTTGGTTGGGGGTGAGCTCAGGTGGAGTAGAGTCAGTGCTGGGGGGTGGGAGCGTGATCAGAGACACCCCGTTTTTGAAAAGCAAAAAAAAAAAGAGGGAGGCAGAAGTTGAGTAACGTCATAAAATTACTTTTCCAGACTCTCTTATTTCTCGCATCTAAATTAAAACTCTGCCTCCCTGGATAGCTATTTATGGTCAGGAAGCTGTCAAGTAATAGTCCCTTAATATAGACACAGACTGGTACAAGGCTTCCTGAAGCCGCTCTTCCTCCTGTCAGAAGAAATGGATCACTCGATTTTTATTATAAACAACAGGATAAATACAATCGGGGGAGAGAGATCTGGCATCAAATCATGTCTCATCTGAAATGGAGCATGGAACTTTTCCTCCATTTAATCCTTGTTAGAGAGAAAGCAGATGCTGCAAGCAACTTGGGGAACATTAGTCCCCTTTCAACTTTGCCTAACTTCAAAAGTGACATAAATACCCATTCTTTCTAGGAAGCTAAATAGCTGCAGGCTTACATTGGCTTTGCCCTTAACTGTCATTGAAAGAGACTACGGATTTCAATCCTGCTTTTTATCTAAAACCCCAAATGAATATTTTGCCGTTTGTTTTAGTTTAACTCAAAAGTCTTATTAGCTTCTCAGATCAGGTGAAACGTCAGTGCTGCAGAGCGGCTGAAAGAGACACCCCCCCCCCCCCCTTTGTAACACTCCTTTCTTACAGGGAGTTAAGAATATGCTCCAAACGGACAGTCTGGGAGACATCCTCAGCTGGTGTGCAGCTCCCTTGACAGCAGTGAATGTGCTCTGATTTACACCGAATGAGGTGGCCCTCAATCTCTTAGCGCTTTGCTGGGCTTGTGGACTCTCTATTGAGATAAATGCCTGAGAGGCCTCCCCAAATTTTCCCTGCTCATTGGTCAATGCTGCTTTCACCTGTCTGGGGAGCTGGTGTCTTTCTAAGCCCCGATCCCTGCTGGGGATCTAATTCTCCAGTCTGTCTTTCCATGGTTTTACTATATCTGCAGAGGATCAAGTAGTGGAGGTGAGCTATCCCTGGGTCTCTGCTTTCAAGTGCAATAAGCCCAAGGCATCATTCATGTTGTGTTGGGACTAGGAGGTAATGGAGGGGGGAGGGAATGCTGGGTTACGGCCCCCTCCCAATTTGCTGGTTGGTTTGTACTGAGCATGCTCAGTCACACTGCTGAAGCCAGCTGCCCCCTTTGCCTCCCCCTCCCCCGCCCCTCCCCCGCTGCCCACTATCGGCAGGCATAGGTCCTCTCTGGTTGGTATTTCTAATGGCTGGGCTTTGGTCCAATTTCAGAATCAAGAGGTTTTTTCTGTTGCCTCTCAGGCTGACCCTGATTGATCCCAGAGGCTCAGTAAAAGCCGGCTGTGGCTCACCAGAGGCTTTACTCTTTTTTGCTTGGTTTCCCTCAGCTCGCAGACTGGGCCAAAGAGTTCCCCTCGCAGTGGGCTCGCGTCTCTTCTCACTTGCAGCCGTGGGAGCGAGTGGCAATCTCACTCAGCTCCATGGCATCAGATGGATGTAACCCTGATGTGCGCAAGAGGAGGGCCAGGCCCACTGGGCTGTTTTAACGTGCTCTATCAGGGCTTCTCATCCGGGCTCAGCCCTCACCATTTTACGTGTGCATACGCCCGCCCGCACCCCCACGCTCACGTGAGCCTGATCTCACTCACGCTCATTGAGCCCACCTCCTCTTGTGCTCCGAGATGGAGTTACAAATATCAGACGCGCCTTCCCGTTCCCGATTCCCTTGTGTGCAGCCCCCCCACTTTTCATGGGTATCTGTCTACGTTCATTTAAAAACACTTACGCTGCTGCCTTCCGCTCCCTCCTCTTGGTCTGAAAGAGGCTTTTTGATGGCAGGGCAGTTTCAGCATCAGCTTGAGCCCTGGTGTGAACAGGTGCATGGTATCCGAAGTCACTGGTGTTGCACCAAGTCAGAATTTGATCCTTCGCGTTATCCACGGTTCCTGTCTCTCTCTCTGGCTAACTCACTTGGTAGGCTGTGCCCACAGTTCCTCACCACTAGCCTCGCCCCAGAAATATTTGGCGAGCTTTTGCTCTGATTAACACTGGCCTTGACCTCAGCACTGGCCGGTCGTGTTCAGAAAAATATCCTCTGCCCCACGCCCCTTTTTTGTACTTCACCGTTCGTGACATTGCCCACTGACTCAATGGCATGAGCTTCCATTGAGTCCGTCTTCCCCTTGGCAAAGGAGGAAGAGTTCACCTGATGAGTCGTACCAATCCTGCAAGTTCTCCCTCTTCTTCACTTGCCCGTAGATGAGACGGTCTTCACTGCAGCTTGGATATACTGCAAACAAAGGGGCGGCCAAAGTTTGGTGGATAGGATTCTACCATGAGATCAATGACCCACTGACACTATGATTCCCAACACGCAACGCTCTCTCTTGGGTATTAGGAAACACTATTTCACTAGGAGGGTGGAGAAGCACTGGAATGGGTTCCCTAGGGAGGTGGTGGAATCTCTATCCTTAGAGGTTTTTAAGGCCCAGCTTGACAAAGCCCTGGCTGGGATGATTTAGTTGGGGTTGGTCCTGTTCTGAGCAGGGGGTTGGACTAGATGATCTCCTGAGGTTTCTTCCAACCCTACTATTCTATGATCTTGAGCCAAGTGCTCCTATGAAAATGGAGCACTGGTGTGCTGAGCTGTGATCTGCAAGAGTCCTACCTCCTTATCAAAGAGGGGGAACAGAATGCAGCATTCCGTTTCACACAGCCTGGAGCATAGCCGCAGCTGCTGTAAATCAGCATAATTGAAGTCAATGGTGTTATGTTAATTTACACCAGCTAAGGATCCAGTCCTAAAAGTTTCCTTCAGAGTCCTGGCAGACTGCCCATATGGCCCTCCCACACTACTGCATTTGGCTGGGCATTGATTGAAAGTAGCAAGTGGAAAAAACACCATATGCAAAATTAGTAACACGTCAAACCACCAACTAAATCTTGATCTGTGTACAAAAGAGGGGCATCTTAAGAGATGTTGCGAGAGGATAACTTCTACAGACAATAGCAAGGGGTTCTTGCTTTTGCTTGTGTGCCTGTGAGACCCCGAGTGGGTGTCACTTGAAAGGCTGGCAAGAGGACCCAAACAATGCCACAATGTTGACGCCAATGGCTCCAGCAATGTTATTTATTGCCTGCTTGTCAGTTGTCCGTAAGCCTGGATATTCTCTGGCCTGATGGCTGACAAAATGAGACAATCTGATGAGAATGAAGTAATTGCGATGCACGATGTAACTTTCCTTTCCTGCTGGTCCCCTCACTTAATGATGCTCACCTTCCACAAGGCTCCTTTGTCACATTTAAGGCTGAGTGTAACATTTCCCCCCCCCATTGACAACAGATCTTTTGGTCAGAGAATTGCTCCTGCACCGTGCGTTTGCAGAATTGGTCCTGCAGTCTTTCTGCACGCAAAACGGCCACCAAGTCAAAGGCCTGGGGGCAAGACCTGAAATGCAGCACAGCCAGCTCTGTGCCATTGCATTGAGGGCACTAGGTCATGGAAACGCTCCAGAGAGACCCATGCTCTATGAAGACCATGGGGCAGTGTGTCCTGGTAGCTCTCTCCATCAGACCATGGAAGAAAGCAGAGGATTGTGGGCAGGACAGGGCCAAGTTGGAGGAGGATTATGGGGCCCAGGTCCTCAAAGGTAAGTAATTCCCTTTGATTTCTTTGAGGATCTGGGCCTGGGTGTTGCCAGTGGATGATGTCAGAAGCAGCCATCTCCAGCAGTGGAAAAGCAGAAATCTCACCAGGAGCTCACCTTTGAAGAGCTGCTGCTTCGGTGTCTGTAGCGGGAGGGCTTTGCAGCCGCCCAGAGGAAGCAGGAGCGAAGAACTGGAATTAGATGCAGCCAAAGATCCATGGGGCACGTTGCTCCTATCCCGTGGATTTGGGGCTGGCCTTTGCAGGGTGAAGTTCCAGTCCCAGTTCTGATGCTGTGTGCCCTTGGACAAGCCTCATCTCCTTTCTCTCCTGCTGTTTCCCCCACAACCGTATTTTCTGTTTGGATTGTAATCTCTTCAGGGCAGGGACATTTTCTTACTATGTATGTACAGCGCCTAACTCAGTGGGGCTCCAATCCTGGCTGAGGACTCCAGACCATTGTGTAATGCCACCAATCATAAGCATTGCAAATCTATTCCTTATCCCGTGGCACTCATGTCCCGGGGTTTAATTTTATCCAGCCTGCAATGGTGCAGTGCGTCACCTAAGAGACAGGTGTTTCCTTTCCTAAACAAGCATTGCTAGTTCCCCTGGATGACTTGGGCTGTAGCAGAGAGCTCCATAGCTAGAGCGTCCGCACTACAGTGTGCCTGCCATCCTGTGTGTAGCCATCTGTTTGAGTGTGGTTGCACAGCTGCTTTTGAGCTATCACTTGCCATTGTCCAAGGGTCACCTGGCCAGGTGAGTTTACAACATGACTACAATAATCTGTTTCATTTTGCACTTGATGCAGATGCAGGTGTTTTCACCAAGTCAGCAAGTAACTAATGACGCACTCGAGCCGCTAAACACATGTTGTTCTTGTTTAAGGTCATATGAATAGCACAATAAAATCATTGCTAACCAGCGCGGTTGCTTTCTTTTAATTGTTTCCTTTATTCTTCTGCGTGGAAAATGGAAAGTTGTCGCTAAATTTCTGGTTGGAAGGTTTACTCCCTCCCACTTTCCAATTGGGTGTAATTTTTGCAGTGTGCCTAGAGGGTCACGATCTCACTGCTTTGCATTAGGAAGCCCTTTACTGCAAGCTGCGTGGCGGTTCAAATGTAAATGAGCGCCTGTCTGAAGGGTATGGCACTTAGAATATGAGTCAGCCAACAAACGAGCCTGGTTAAACTTGCTCCTCGTTAGAAAGCCTTTATTTCATCACTAGGGCCAGATCCTCCATTGGTGTCTGGAAGACAATAGAGTTATGCTAATTTATACCAGCTGAGAATCTGGCCCATAATGTTTCAAAGTGGGTTAGCTTAGTGGCTTCGGCAGCTACAGCAGTGGGGCCAGAGGAGCAGGCTTTGGAAGAGCTAAACAGCCAGGTGCACCCCCATGTATGAGCTGGAGTCCTCTCCCAGAGGGCTTTCCCAGCAATGAACATGGGAGGGAAAGGGGTAGGGCCGTTGGCTCCGTAGCTACTCCCTCCCTGCAGCATGGATGGGCGGGAGTGGTCTCAAGGTTACAGTAGCAGCTGCTGAATGTCGCCAGAGCTGCTCTGTGGCGCAGCGAGATGAATTCCTTCTGTCACGGCGAGTTCGCCCCTCCCCAGCTATTCAGCCTTAGGAGCTGGGTGCCAAATCAGGGGCTAATGCAGCCTTGTCAAATCCTAAACAACCATTCCCTGGGCCAGGCTTTTTGGTTTTGGACAGGTGAGTGGAATATCCCCTGCTTGGTGTTTTTTATATCATCATCATTATTTATTTATTTATTCCCATCCCCGGACCTGCAAAGAGCCAGCGAAGGAGCTGGACCTTTCTATCTGCGCTGATACATTTTCATGCCAGTATTGAAAGGCAGAACCAATTGGCCTGATCCAGGGCCAGAACAGGCCAGCCAGGCCCAGGAGAATCTGCCCCACCCAGCTCTCCCAGTGCCCTAGTCTGGGCTTCCCCTGACGTCATTCTGCTGTGGGGCTCTAATGGAACAAATGGTCGTAGAAACTCGGAGGGAGCCAGGTATCAGGTTATGGGTGCATCGAGGCCAGGCACCAAGGAGGGGGCCAGAAATTTTAAGTTGAATAAACCTAGCAAACTGTCTTTCATAATACAGCAGGTTTGAGAAAGATGGTCAATAGCAGCCGTGGGAGAAATCCTGACTCCACTGAAGCCAACAGCAAAAGTCTCAGCAACTCCAGTGGGGCCAGGATTCCATTCCAAACCATGGCACCCAACTTCCTTTTGCACCACAGGCCTGATCCAAAGCCCAGTGAAGTCAGTGGGAGTCTTTGCATTGGTTTCAATGGGCTATGGATGAGGCCTGATGTATCCAAGACTTCCAGGGGCCTAACAGGATCTCAGAGCTCGAAGGTTAGCATTGCTAGCTGCCACCCGTTTGTCTATACTGAACCTACACTGCATATCCATTTCTCTGATGGGGCCCTCTACCCCTCATGGAGTTCTGGTGGCCCTGCCGATTCTCCCCCCACCCTCGCAACACACTCACACTTTAATCCCTTTTCCACCTGAAACCCTCATTACATGTGATGAACCTTCCTTTTAGATCCTAATGCCCCTTCTGAATTATTTGTTGATCATCTCCTACAGGGCTGTACATCATCACCTCAGCCTCTGTCAGCTCCAGGAAAGAGACAGAGGCCAGCGCTGCCAATCAATCAAACCCTGTGTGATGGGAGCGAGAGTAGATCCTTCATGTCAGGCCGCCACAGCCGGCCTGAGCCCCTGCTCTTTTAAATGCTTGTCTGAGCTGGGGCTTTAACATACGCGTTCCCTGGCTTTGCTAAAAGAACGGTTTGTAAATCCACACGCTGCCTTCACATTTGCACTTATGCTGAGGTTCATTCCCTGCAAGTCCAAAAGAAAGGACAGTTCTAGAACCAGTGGCGTAGCCAGGTTTAGAGCACAGGGGGAGCAGAGCTAAAAAAAGGCGCCGGGAGCAAAGAGCGTCGGGAGCAAAAAAAGGCGCCGGGAGCAAAAAAAAAAGCTCCGTTCTGGCTGCAGCGTCGGAGCAAAAAAAGGCGCCGGAAGCAAAAAAAGGCACCGCTTCTGCTCAGTGGGGGAGCGGCCGCTCCCCCTGCTCCCCCCTGGCTATGCTACTGTCTAGAACGTCTGTGTTCCTGGTTTATGTGTCCTGCTTCCCAAAGCCCCCAGGGGACTTGTTCTTCCCCAATGCTTTTACTATTAAACTGAAAATTATGCTAAACAAAAAACCTAAAAACAACCCCCCCCCCCAAAGAAAAAAAGAGGAAGAAAGCAAAATAGGCAGCATGACATTCCCAATCAATATGTTGGATCCATTAAGAGTCAGAGCTATTTACTTCTGCTGTTGATAAACCTGAAGTGAATATTTACTCCTGCCATTGTATGCGCTGTTGAGGAAGATAAACAGCATTGTCCTTTTACCGCATGGGGGGATTCTTCTGACAAACTGTGGTGGTTTTTTTCTGGGGGTGTTTCTCCAAGACCCTCTTGTTTGCCATGAATTTACATTGAATTGCCCAGAAAGCACTTAGTGGAGGTGTGCTCACGCACAGCCCCTTCAGAAAAGTGCTTTTATTTCAAGGCTGAGCTTTCTCCAAGGGAAATTTGCTAGAGGTTGTACACACTGGCTGGGCCCTCCTCTGCCTTCCTACTTTATTCAGGATCCTGGGTTTTAGTTTGTTTTCAGCCAAAAGAGTGGTGTAGCAGATAGTTACTATGCCCCTAAAGTAATATATGTCTAAAGCAGACAAGGAAAAGGGAGAACGTGCCAAATTACCTACATACTGATAGCTCGAATATTGGACATTCTGGGCTCACTGAACCTGACAGTGTGACAGGGCCATATTTTTGCATGGGTAACCTGTTCTTGTAGGATTTTTTCAGTGTAATAAGGACACATTAGTGTTGGAATCTCAATCAAGGCCAGGGAGGCACAGGCGTTAGACTGATTTCCATATGCACAGTGGGATTTTCAAAGACGCTCTGTATTTCCCTTTCAGTTGGGAGCAGAGTTAGACCAACCCTGCGGGCTTTGGGAAATCTCACCTTCTGATAAGAATCCTAAAGGGCCAGGTCTCCAGCCAGTGTAAATGGATGTTGCTCTGAAGCGAAGAGCTAATCTTGGCCTTGTGTGTGTGTTGTTCAAGATTGTGGGAGATGAGAGAGGGAGACAGAGAATAGAGGATGAAAGGGAAAGGGATAAAGAATTAAATGATTAAAAAGCAGAGTCCCAATTGTCTCAGGGGAAGTAGAGGGAAATATTAAACCACCGACCTTTTCTGGGGTTTGAAAGCTTTAGGGAGGCATGCAAATATTATGTGATCAGTGCAATATAGAAGCACATATAGATAGGACGAAAGAAAAAGACAAGGATATACATATATCTTTTGGAATTAGCGTGACCAGATGTCCCGATTTTATAGGGACAGTCCCGATTTTGGGGTCTTTTTCTTATATAGGCTCCTATTTCCCCCCACCCCCTGTCCCAATTTTTCACGCTTGCTGTCTGGTCACCCTATTTGGAATGATTTTTTCCCCCCACCAGTATATGTAATGCGGACAGAGCAAGAAAAATCTTTCTATATCCGCCTCCATGTTCTTGTAATATGCCAGGAATGATGCTCAGGGTTAGTCCACGTTCCTCATCTTTGGGTAAGGCAGAGGTGCAATAGCACAGGGTAGCAACCTGCCACCAGATCAGAAACAGACACTGCTGACAACTAGGCACAGGAGATCAGACTCCAAGTAAGGGCCGGATCCTGCAAAGACTTGTGCACGTGTTTAACTGTCTGCACTATGAGCAGTCCCACTGACTTAATGGGATTACTCATGTGAGTAAGGTTACACACGTGCTTAAGCATTTTCAGCACCAGGGACACAGTGTGTAGTCCTATGCTGGGCAGTTCTTATCTACCTCTGACAGATACCTGAGGGTCTGTCTCTTTTACACTTTGGCAACACTTGACTAGCTTGACATGGTGATAAAGTCTCATTCAATTGAAACTTCTAGATTTATCCTCACTGGTGAAGGGAAGTGCCAGGAGAAGAAAATTGTTACTTGAAATGAGCTGATGAATGGTTTATGCAAATGTATTTCAGCCTACGGATTGTGCATGGATTATTCACCCTGACTATGGCTTCAAATGTATTGACTTCAGCACTCACCAGTGCCTATTTACTGTTGTTTCAGCAGACACCTAAATCACATGCTCGTATTTCTGGTTAAGGACTTGTCTACACTACACAGTTTTGTCGACAGAAGTCAGGTTTTGTTGACAAAACAGTGGAGGTGTACACACAATGCTCCTCATGCCGATTTAACTCTCCTGCTACCACCTCGACGAGCGCCATAGAGTTTTTTGCGACAAAGTCGGAGCGACGTAGTATCAGTGTAGACTATGAGCATGTTCATGTCGCCCTAAGTGGCCTCCAGGAGGTGTCCCACAATGCCCAGCATGCCCGCTCTGGTAAGCAGTTTCTACTCCACTGCCCGGCAGCCAGGTACACAAGCATGCACCCCTCCTCCTGTAAAGCTGTGGGAATTTTTTTGCTCAGCGTGGGCAGCTCACATCACATCTTCCCAGCTGACCACGCCGGCTTGCCGCAGCAAACAGACTCCCGCGTGGAGTACACTGGAGTTCCTGGAGCTGTTGGGGCTGTGGGAAGAGGAGGCTGTGTAGTCACAGCTCCAATCCAACTGTAGGAACTTTGACATGTACGAGCAGATTGCTCGTGGCATAGATGAGAAGGGGCGCGAAAGGGACACGCAACAGTGCGTGCTAACATAAAGGTGCTGAGGCAGGCGCACCAGAAGGCAAGAGACACCGACCGTTGCTCTGGTGCGGTGCCCAAAAACATGCCACTTCTACAGGAAGCTGCATGCCATCCTCGGCAGTGACCCCCATCTCCACTGCCAAGAGCCCTGTGGATCCTACGGGAGGACTGGACAAAGTGATGAATGAGCAAGTCCAGTTGGAGCAGGATGTGGGACAGGCAACAAGCTCATCTGGCGGCTTGGCAAGCCAGGACCTCTTTTTGACTCTGGAGGGGTCTAGCCAGTGCCAGCAGTCTGTCTCTGGCATGCCTGAAGCAGGAGAAGGGAGCTCCGGTAAGTAATCATTTTAATTTGAGAGTGCACGGTTCCATGAGGTAGAAGTGTCCTTTATTTTGTTACATGGTGCGCATGAGAGAAGAGATCGAAATTAACAACCGTAGGTACTTTTTGCATGTTTCACATTCCCCTGTGCAGCTACGCAGTGGGGGCCCTGTGGAAAAGTTTGTTAATGCACACTGAAATCACCCGGGAATCCTCCATAGAGATCTCTAGGAAACTTTCCTGCAGATACTCTGCAATTTTCTGCCCAAGATTCCTTGGCAGAGCTGCTTTGTTTCTTCCCCCATTGCAGGAAACTTTGCTGCACCAATCGGCAATTACTTCTGCAGGAACCAGGGCAGCACACAGGCGAGCACTGGAGCATATGGACCCGGTCTAAAGCCACATGTATGCAGGAGATGCACCCTTGCATCTTCAACTACCCTCAGTAGTGTGATTTCAGCTTCGATCACCCCCACCTGTGGAAAAGAGTGCCAGTATTCAGAATAGTGTCTCTAGGTGCTTGTACTGATCCCCTTCTGAAACCACCCAGACCTTTTGTCCCATCTTGCACATGTGCGCACACACACACACACACACACACACTCGGGCCAAACTCACCATGTTTAGTGCTCTGGCCGTGTTGCGTGCTTGCCAAGGGAAAACGAGAAAGGGATGCATGTAGCTTTTATGATTCAAGACCTTGAGTGCCCACACAATACTGACCCTATGTACTGTCTCTTTTGCTTCTGCAGATGTGCCCTTGAGGGCCAGCTTCTACACACCAGCAGAGCGCCTCCATCAGATGAGGAGGTGAACAAGGAGGAGTAAGGAGAACATTTTTCTGGAATTGCTGCAATCGTTGGATCAGGCTCATAGTGAGCACTAAGCATGGAGAGAGACAATAAAAGAGAAACTACAAATGGATAGCTGGGAGAGCAGACAGGATCATCAGCGAATAGTAAATCTCATGGAGGACCAAATAGAGATGCTGAGGGCAGTGCAGGTACTCAGCATTCAGTTCTGAATCTTGCCGCATAAGACTTAACCTTTATATAACCTAAAAACAAGACCATGGAGGAACTTTCCAGCCTGTGGCCCTATCCCATGCTTCAGTTAGTATTCCACCCTGCTGCAGAGCAAGACTGCATGCAGAGAACACCCCTGCAGAGCCGCCTGAAAGATCAATTAAGGAAAGAAAGGGGGCGGGGAAAACAGCCCTAAAGCTATTGTTATTTCAGGTGTAAATATCACTTTCCATCTGTTCTCTCTTCTTGTGTAATAAAACCGAATGACTCCTGATTGCGACATTAATGTAAATGGTAAACATTTAACTACAGGAATTAAGTGTAACATCTGACTTGAGAGCTGGGTTTAAATGCCTTTAAGTGATATTTCCTTACAGCGTATTGATATTAAAATAATTGATAGGGAAAAGCACACCCCTCTGTACTGGAACAGAAAGACTAGGTTGAAACAGACAGGTCGAATCTATGATGGGGGGCGGGAAGGGGTTAATCATTTACCCTGTCTGGGATGGTGGCTGCAATAGAAGCAGTGTATGCATAAGGATCTACAAGCATATAGCCTTAAATGTGGAAAGCCAATGCTTATATGGCACCATAAATTGGCCTTTTCGGGGGAGCAGCGCATTCAGATCCACCTTTGTTTGTTTTGTAGGAGAATATGGGCCTGCGAGAGCTAATGACACTGGGAATAATACCCTGTATGCTGCTGGTGATACTCTGTTGCATGCACGTGTCTATATAAATTGTGATTATTGATACGTAGAGATCATAGTGTGATCACAGAGCCTGACCTTGTCATCTTTCGTCCCTGATTAGTAACCCTCCAGCAATAAACGGGGGGCGGGGGAGATTTCTACAGTAGACGATTGTTACCATCGGGCATTTAAAAATAAATGGTAGTGTTCCTCCTAGCCTCACAGCTTGCATGGGAATTTACTGAGAAGAGCGTAAGTTTGTTTTTCTGCTGTCTGAGAGCATTTAAAAGCTATTATATCATCATCGATTAACAGCCATTAAGCAACCCATGGCTAGTCAGTTGGCCATGGCTCCATTGGTGCCTGCCAGCTCATGGGACACCACTGGATTTGGCCTTCAATTGGTGCATGTGATAGATAATGCGGATTAGGCCCAGTTCCTGAAAGGTATTTCGGCGGCCTTAGTGCCTCTACAGCTCCAACAGCAGCGGTCTCTTGAGTGACTTCAAGCACCCCATGGACAGGAGACACTTGGCTGCACAGTACCATGGTCCATGCCTGGCTAGAAAAGGAGCTGAACATTCTCAGCAGGCTGAGCTGAGGCATACAGCAAATTTTCCATCCATCTGAACTGGATTTACTTGATGGTTCCGGACCAGCTGGGAAAACCCCCTCCACGTTTTAAATTAGGAATCGTTCTGGATCCAAAGACCAGAGTAACTCTGTATTGGCTCAAAGCCAGACCCAGAATATCTCGATTCTGGGTCAAAACCAGAACCCCGAATCTGAGACTGGGCAACGTCCGAACGCAGACATAGACACAGGTTTGGGTCTGAACTTGGCGGTTTGGGCCCATCATCATTCCATCTGCAGGCTCCTCCAAGCCCGGGGCACCCACAAACCTCTTTGCCTTTAGCTGCGGTTGCAGGTACTCAGCCCCTCTCAGGAATCAGGCCCCAGGAGAGGTTGACTTTCTGTTCCCAGCAGTGAGTTATTCTTGTTTGTCTTCTTTCTGAAATACAGTAAGAATCTTGGGAGAGTCAAGCATGACTGAGAGCAGCCCCCATTAACTCCACAGAGGAATTTCCACATTCTAATGGTAATACAGGTAGAATTTCAAAGGGCCCAGTCCCGTTACTCATAGAGAACCCTCCATACCTACGGCAGCCAGTGGAGTGGGTGAAGGCCCTCAGCCCCTTTTAAGAGATGCTCAAGACCTTGCAGACCTGGGTCTAAAGTTACCATCTTACTCGTTTCAGAATTCCCGCCCTCAGCTTTTGTTCCCAGCCACTCCAGCACCAAGGAGTGTGTTTGGCAGCAGTTTTGAACCAGGAAACTTTGCCTTATTCATATTTAATATTTTAAATGGCTAAATCGTTTCTGGTTGTATTTTAATATAACTCACTTCTGAGCATCAGGTTTTTATCGCAATGGTCCCACCATCAAGGGCTCTGGCCTGGGGTAATTGGCTTTGACACTGTTATGTGCCTTTGGCTTTGGGTAAAGATGCCTAACTCACATCATGGTCCATTATTTCCCCATAGAACCCTGTGTTCTGTGCAGCCCTGGACACCATCATTTCAGAGTGGGGTTTGCAAGGGAATTTTGAATTCTTGGCAAGAAATTAAGCATCTGGCAAGAAAAAAACTGAAATGTCACTAGAATTCTGTTCTACCTGCCTGTCTATCCAGGGTCTGCTATTGCTGCCCATTACCACAGATCTGACTAGATGGGCCTGAACCAACCCCCATTGCCAAACACACCCCAAAGTTGGGGGACATTTAAAATTCAAACCAAGCTCCAAAATGTCAGAAGTGGCCAGTACCTTTCACACAAGGAATGAAATCCTGACCCTATTGTAGTCAATCAGAGTTTTGCCACTGACTGCAGTGGGGGGGGGCCAGGATTTGACCCAAGACTCTTAAAGTGGTGTAATAACAATAATTAACGAAGCCTCACAACACCCTTCTGACAGAGACAGTTATCAATCATATTTCCGTTTTACTGGTAGGTAAACCGAGGCACAGAGAGGTTAAGTGACTTGTCCAAGGTCAAACAGTAAGTCGGTGGCAGGAATTGGAACAGAGCTCAGTTTTCCTGTCTCCTGTTGCTGTGTTCCAGGCACTGAATCAAAGACTCAGGCCAGAAGAGCTCTGAAAAGCACGCAGCCTATGGTAGGAAGTGGTGCATAGCTCCAGGGGTGAGCCATGATGGGCACAATGCTTTGCAGTTGGTATCTGTGCACATGGAAGTTCAGCAGCCAAGTGGAGAGCCTGGAATAATCCCATTGCTTTAGGCCTCGTATCCCCCTCCTTACAAATCTGTCCTAGAATGCAGGGTGTGAGTTGTTGCTTGGTACACTCAGTGGCCTATAGCACATGTATCTCCAGTATCTATCCTACCAACAGCTTCGGAGCAGAACTCCCCCTGGACTGCAATGGGGAGATCTGCTTAAAAACCAGGAGCTCAACATGGCCCTTACTTATTACCATTTGAAGGGTTGTTTCGAAACACAACGGTGATGCTGAGGTCAAGTTCTATTCTGTTCTTATTAAAACACCCCCAACATACTGGCAGTAAAGAAATCCCTGTCAAAAATTAAGCTGTTCTCTGTTAGATTTCCTGATGCTCAGCCAGGCAGTCTTTTCTTTCTAAAAATATTGTTTCGGGTTAAAAGGCAACAAAGATCCTCCATCATTTTGTAGCAAAAAAGGAGATTTAAAAAAAAATAGACTAAATTTGGAAAATGTTTAATAACAAAAGTTGCCTTAATTTAACAACAGCTTTTATTAGAGTGCACTTGTCCAGGGTGATTAATGGACAGTTTCCTTTGAAACTATGGGAGTCTTTCCTTGATTCTGAGACTGAGTAGGTTCCTTCAGCTTCCTACAGGATTTATTGGTGAAAGACTTAATACAATTCAGCACAAACATGTTAACCTTTCCATCTAAAACGCTGAATTCAACCGTTTCCTGAATGTGTACAATTGAAAAACCCTATGCTTTCCTGGGTCAAGCTCGCTGAATCATTTTATGTCTCTTTGCTCCTATTGACTCTTTTAAGAAAACACTGCAGGAGGGTACAACCACTTTCAGATAAATCAGAGATGTTTACTTTATGAAAGAGGGAGGAAGTGAAATACTCAAATAAAGTTATGCAGCTACGTGCCAGAAGCTAACTGCCCTCTTAAATTTTCTTGTCGTCTTGAAAGAGCCTTTAAATAAAATTGATGACCTAAAAGAACCTTTACATAGTGCTAAGATCCCCACGGTCCCTCTGCCTTAAATTGGTGTTCTCTGCAACAGCTTAACATAAGGATCCTGTTAAGAATCCTGTGAAGAACGATGATGTTGCTTGCAGGGGTTGAGAGCACGGCAGTTACACCTTCAAGGTGTAGCCACTAGAGGGGGACAAGGAGCCACAACATAGTAGAGCAAGTTACATGTTTTCGTCCCACATGAGAGTCACACCCCTTGATCTCATTTTGCAGTTGGGGTGCAAATGAACTCAAATCTAAATAGAGTCAAGGCTACTGAGTTTGACCTGGTTTTATACTGGAGTCACAGGAGATCATGAATTTAATATGATTTTTATGGTAAGCCAAACATTGTTGACTTTGTTATTACATATCTATCATTTCTATAGGGGCATGTATATAGAGAGACAAAAATAAACAGAGACAGGGTCCCTTTTCCCAATAAGCTTATCATGCACTCATCCAATCCTGCAAACCCTTAATACCAGGTGGAGCTGTTACCTCTGTGAGAAGTCTTTAATTGGTAGTCAGCTTAATAGCCAGTGGTAAGCACACCTGCTAGTAAGCACTACAGCTGGTACATAGCACTTGGACCTAACCCTTACCACCAGGCCTTTCAAGGAACAAGTCTGATTTTCAAGTTTATGCTGACCCAGGAAAATGGGTGAGTTTCACTGCAAATGTTTTATACATCTCTGGTGCTGGCTCAGAGATGTTGCTGTATTTCAGGGGAGGGTTTCTCTCTTTCACAGGCAGACAAAAGCTAAAGCTCAGAGGCCCCAAAAATGCATTTAGGGTGACATTTACCCAGGTGTAGCATGAAGCCTACGCACTTCTTACCTCCCATTAAGCCTTCACAATAGGGCTTAATAGTGCATAGGTTCACTAAGGGGTCCTAAATGATTGAAAGGGCCACCAGCCGGTTCTGAAACATTTCAGTTCCCCTCACCCAACCTTTGGAAAAACTCAGATCCAGTTTGGTTCTCATTCCTGCAGTTCCGATCCATCCCCCTCCTGCAGTATATTAGCACCTGATATAGTTCACTTTCTGGTTGGACATGCTTGGCAAATTTGATTCAATTTTACTTGAATTAAAAGTTAAAAAAACCCCAGCAGAGCAAATTAGCCTTGCGCAACTCACACCGCTTTCCCCACCCAGTCGGGAGTTTCTTCAGCATTCATTCCACTGTCATAATGAATAGCTCCAGTAATGTGACTGACACGTTAAATAGCCTGACTTGAGCCAGAGAGATTATAGGATGATAAATATTAAAAGGCACATGTAAATGGTTTGGATTTCCTTCCCCGACCCCGCTGCTCAGCTAACGATGCACAGAAGGTCAGCAGTGCTGCCGCTCTCTGCTCCGGCTGCCAACTCTAAAGCAGAGCTCCCTGGGTAAACGAGGCCGGGGCCGGAACACAGCAATGAGTTGGCTGCAGCATCCCTCCCCGAGGCATATGGCTTTAATGTTTATAAGCTCATCATGTGGCGTGGGATATTTCAGATTCATGTTCAAGTACAACACTTTGACAGATAGCTTTATATATTAAAAAAAAAATAATCTCGGCGTCCTTCCACCACGTCTCGTTGGCCGGGACGCTGGAGGCTGGAGTAGGGCTGCTGTTCTTTCTGGCACGTGACACGTGATTTTTGAACATCCGAGGTTAGCAATCCCTTAGTGTGAAAGCAGAGCGTGGCCCAAAGTTTCACACTCAGCCTGATCACCGGACACATTGGAATGACCTTGGGGGAACGTCATGATGCCCCCCGGAGGCTTCCATATGGGTGGCAGGAATCCTTGGTGCAGCCGGATCTCTCTTCCTGACAGCAAGCTTCTTGGCACTGAAGGAGATGAAGCCAGTGGTCTATTGGGCTGAAGACTTCCCCCTGTCCCTCATTAGTGAGGATTGGACTGAGTGGGGAAAGGCTCCTCCAACGCCGATGTTTATTTTCTTTGTTCTCTTGCTTTTAATTTAAAGGGGCAGCGGTGCTACGGGGAGAGAGAGAGATCACTGTAGGGCAGGCCTGCTTGATGCTAGGCAGGGGTCCTGCTGTGGTAATGGGAAGGCCCATCCACTGGTTAAAGCACTAGGCTAAGACCCCCCAGACTTCCTGTGTGACTGTGGGTAAGTCATATAGCCTCTCTGAGCCTCAGTTCCCCAACTATTTAAAAAAAAAAAAAACCACTTCCTATCTCACACAAGGGCTCCAGTAAAAGATTTGGGTCGTGCTCAGGTACTATGGTAATGGGGGGGCTATAAAAATACCAAAGACAGAGTGTAGGAGCTCCATTGAGACTCAGCAAGGGAAAAGGAAAAGTGGGGGGAGATGTAGAAGAGGGCGTGGTGAGATAAGGGAGAATTCATTTGCACACATCTCCTCCCCCTAGGCAGCTCTGCAATTCCCCAGCAAGGCGCTTTCCCCCGCTCTTTGGCCTTCTTGCTCATTCTTCTATGAAGCCAGCATCTGGCTCGTTCTTGCTGGACTGCTCCTTTTCTCTCGTTAGGGGAAACATATGTGCCATTTATACATGTGCAATACTCGGAGGGGGAATTACTGGGGTACAAACTCCTCCCCCTGCCCCCCCAAAATAGCCCAGTCAGAGAGTGTAGAACAGAGCTGGAAAGTGTTAAGAATCATTATAGTAGGTGGGGCCAGAGAAGAGGTCACTCCCAAGGTGCAGCCTCACCTCCAGCACATTCTGTACAAACGCCAGGATCGCTATCAAACGCTAATATTGGATTATGGTCATTACACTGTATAATGTGTCACTGATAAGGGGAGACTTTTTTCTGTACCAGACTGTTTCATTTTAACACATAGGGTATGTCAAGTGAAGGGAATATTTTCCCTTCTGCATCAGACTCTCACTCCACTGAGATCAGTTATAGGAGCCCATGTGCAAATGGTACAGCCAGAGCACAGAAATGAAACTCCTTTTGTGGAACAGGAGCCCCTAGGACACCCTGAAACATGCAGGGGAGCTTGATAGATGCACCTCGGATGTGAACAACTCACAAGCAATCCATAAACCAAGGCTTATTTGCAGAAATTATATGGGGCACAATTATGAACAGCAAAAGACATTTCAGAATATTGGCAAAAGAGGCAAAATCCACTAGATAAATTATTCCTTATGTATTCTTTGCCCAGCTCTGCTTACAATAAAATGATTTTTTGGTGCATAGTTAGTGGAACTGATACATTAATTCTGCTTTGTAATTCCATTAAAACCAAAGGAACTTTAAAGAAGGAGATAAAGTGATGCTTACTAGCATGTAATAGCTCTTTTTGAATTGAGTTCTAATTAACTCATGAAATAAAATGCAAAAATATATCACGGTTAACACTCCACATTCATTTCCTACTGAAAGTCATTCATCCTAAAAGCTTTGCTAAACCTTTTCACATCCTCGTCAATACTATCCACCAAAATGACAGAGGGGACAATAGCAACTAAAAATATCCCAAAGACAGGAATTTGCCAGTAATATTTTTAAGTTCGGTAGACGGCTAAGTTATATATAGTAAATACAGGCAAATGGGGTTAGTTATATGAATGAAACTCGTATTTTTAGCAACATTTAGCTGGATAACTAGTTTAACCTATTTACAATTTTAACACAAATATTTATTGCTGTGCACTCCACCTTTGTGCTTTTGGGAAATATCTCCTGTGAGATTTCTAAAGATTCCAGTGGAAGCTCCATGGTGCCGTATGTGTTATGTACATTGTGCAAGATTTCTATAGGATTTCTCTATAAACATCCACAAGGATAAATAAAGGAAAATACTGTAATATAATTCCATGGGGAACTGACCTGTTAAATTGGGGGTATTTTCCCTCCCTCAGCCCCCCTGTAGTTCCCATTTAATTGTGTGGGAGAAGGGGGTGCCCAGGACTTTGATTCTGAAAGCAAGTCAGGAAACTTCGACGAGGATGTGTCACTCAGACTCATTTCTCTTCCCAGTTCAGATTTCTTAGCTGTCCCACTTCCTTTCCTTTCTGCCCCACAGCACGTACAGCAAGGCTTGCAGACTGGACACACCTTTCAGCCTTCAGCTAGAGTTGGATGCTTATGTGGAGACACAGGAGAATCCCACTGACAAAAAGTGAACCAACCAAGTAGGGTCTGCAGCTCCCTCTGCTGACTCCATCTGAGAGAGTGAAAACCACTGCAAGGGGCAAATTCCCCATGAATGAGGCCTAAATCGCAGGTGCAACATACGCCCATGCCAATCAGGCCATCTGTGTGTGCAAATGGCTTTGCATGCACGTACTAGATTTGCTCACACGTGCACAATGAGCAGCCTGTGCTTATTGCAGCCTGCAAATGAGGCCCCGGTCTTTCACAATTTTACCCTGCAGATCTTACATGCTCGGGGCTCTTTTGCTGGTACCCTCCCGGCGCCCACTGAATAAGTGTTGGGCTCCTTTGGAAGGATTTCTGGAGGATCCTACAGAAGCAGTTCAAAGTGCAGCAGCTGTTCCTGCTGGGTTGGAGGCTACTGTTGAACACTGTGTTAGGTTCTCATAAGGGGCGGTTTTGCCTGTATTAGGAGGAGATGATTAACCTGCCTACAGAGTTTGTTTTTAAAAGTCTCCTAGTGACAAAGTGATAGATATTTACCTGAGAGTGTCCCAATGCCAATCAATAATGATCAGCTATGGTCCAGTATCAGAGGGGGAGCCGTGTCAGTCTGGATCTGCAAGAGCGACAGAGTCTTGTAGCACCTTATAGTCTAACAGATGTATTGGAGCATAAGCTTTCGTGGGCGAAGACCCAAGACTCTGTCGCTCTATGGTCCCGTACTGTACCATTGAAATCAATGGGAGTTTTGCCACTGAGTTTATTAGGAGTAAGTTCGAGCTCATAATGTCTAGCTTGGATCTTTGTATTTTTTCTATAGATCCCTTTAATCCTTTAGCAACAATCTGTGTTTTCTAAAAAGCTTTTGTCTAAATCCACTCAGCGTGAGAACACAATGGAAAAGAAATACTCCTTATACACTGTAGCCATCTGCAATCTCATTGCCACTCAATCAGCAACACCCTGTGGATATTTGGCTCCCAAAGATTAGAGGAACAAAGCAAGAAGAGAGCAGGTTTCCATTATGGTGCAGCATACAATATTGTTGTTATTACTCACGCTCCTCCATATAATTAATCATGCTATGCATTATTCGAAGGCAAACAGAGTTTTGATTCATTATCGCTTATACATACACAAAGCTGGAGACACATCAGCTCCGTCAGACATGGTTAATCTTTGCTTCGGTTATGTACATGTCTGGGTATCTGAATCATGCAGATGGCAAATGTTCTTCTAAAATGTTTGCGCCACCAATTTGTTCATATGGGCCAGGTTTGCAAAGGGATTTAGGCACCTAAAGAGACAAGCACCCCGTGGGATTCACAAAAGCACCTAGCCAGATTACCTTGCTTAGGAGCTTTTGTAAGCTCCATTAGACACTTTTCTGCATCTTGAGGTGCCTAAATCCCTTTGTAAATCTGGCCCCTTAACCCAAACAAAACATAAACACTGATTTGCTTTCTCGCGTCTTGCTTTTATATTTAAAGTCAATGCAGTGCTTATGAAACATATCCCATACTCAGCACTGGTAACTGGAGAGCTCTGTTTATCTACAGACTAGTTTTGGGTTAACAACAGCACAAATCATCTTACTAGCATTCTAAGAGAGTAAAAAGTTAGTTTAACCGTAATGGCTCATTCATTCCTTGGACTCTTTAAATAGAGCTAGTTAGGGAAATAAATGCCTTTTCCCCTGAAAGAAATGGATGAAAACAAATTATTTTTGCCCTCACTGAAAATTTTCTTGGAAATAGTTTGGCTTTTCACTGAACAATCCAAAAAAAGTGCAGATTTCGTTTTCTTTTTTCAATCAAATTTTCATTTTTGGTAACACAGAATTTTGGAGGCAAAAATTTCCATTTAATCTAAAAGCCATTTTCCATAGCAGTGAAAAAACCAACAAACTTTAAATTGAACACTCTTAATCAGCTCTTCTTAAAAGGGCATCACTTAATACCAGCTGCGGGGGTGGTTTCTGTGATAAACTCGGAACTGAACTAATAATTACAGTTTGGTCAACGACCATAATTAGTGTGATTATGCAATTGCAGCAGAAGCACGTGTGAATGCCCAGTTAGCTATCTAGCTACAAAATTACATGTGAAATTCCTGTGACTGCATGCCTAGTCATGGTGACTATGCTCACGGGTTAGACTCATGAATATATGGGTGAAGATCTGGGCCGTGATTTTTGAATTAAAATCTCCTCATTCCTTTTCTGCTGTGCCTATCAAAAAAGGAGAGTCCCATTTCAGCCTCAGCACTTGGAAAGCTTTGTGTTCAGATGGTAACATTTTGACTATGAGTGATATAAAATGGAGCTTGCTTTATTTCCTAATTAATGACAGTAGATATGGCAATACTAAACCCAATTGCTTCAAAGAGACTTTTATATTTGCTTGGGGACATTTTCAGAAATATGAATAGTGTAGCCAGCAGAATCTGGTGGATAAGGACCAAATGTACAAGGATTTTCATTGACTCCAAGATCATATCACTAACTGAGGAGAAAGAAAGAAAGAAAGAAAGAAAGAAAGAAAGAAAGAAAGAAAGAAAGAAAGAAAGAAAATCCCAAAACTCCCTGAAAGATAGAAACCAATATAAAGTAGCTAATAAGGCTTCTTACTGATAGAGGGTGTCTTGTGTAAATAATGGAGACACCATGAGTCAGTCCCTCTGCAGCAGAACTCATTAGAAACATGTACATCAGCCCAGAGCAATTACTTTGATTGTTCCCCTGCTGGTTTTTCACAATAAATATCCACAAAGCCACTAGAATTGTCGCCATTCCACTCACTTGCAGATATATGGGAGTACTGAAAACAGCGATGTGCAATGTATTTACCACTTAGGATCCCACTCTTGTCATTTTATATACCACCTTTCAGGCAAAGCAATCACCTAAGTTAGTGGACTAAAGAAGCCCATTCAAACAGGTCAAGATTTAAACATCCACCTCCATATGGAAGGAGAAAGTTAGTGGGATGTACTGACCCCTGATCATTTGGTACACACTGTATTTCATCTAGGGTTTGGAAAAGGGCTGAGAGCTTATTGAATAATAATAATGATAATATACCTCGCTCTTCCAGAGCCCCTTTCATCCATAGATCTTCAAGCACTTGACAAAGGAGGTAAGTTGAATTAAGATGATATTAATGGGAGATAAAGGCACCCAACTTCTCTCAGGATCAGAACCCTAAAAGTGTACATTTGTGACTGTCTGACTGGTGAGCGTGTAAGGGATCACAAGAGCAGTCAAGGGACAGAAAGAAGCCATATCTCCTTTGGTCCAGCCAAGCCCCTTTCACCATCAGCAGGAAGGTGGGTGATGTAGGAGCCCCTATAACTAGTCTACACCACTGAAGAATCAAGGATGCTTCTGTCATGCTGTCTGGAGCAGCTCACAGCCATGAGTACCAACCTCAGGGCAGACTCTCCAAGCACGGCAGACACCCCAAACTGGTGGTTTGTTCTATAATTAGATTTCACCAAGCCAGTAACAAATGTGCACTTCTATAACTCCTTCCACCCGAGGATTTCAGAGTGCTTTATAAACAAGAATTAATTAATCCTGATAACATGCTAGTAGGAGCAGCATGAAGTTCTGCTTGGATAGCCACCTGGATATCTGCAGACTGGAAGGGCTGCTCCTCGGGTCCTAGCCTCCGCCCACCCCTACATGCCTCCCCACACCCACAGAGACTTGGTCATGTGGTGGCCTTATGGACAGGGCTGGCGCTTGCACTAGGCGACCCTAGGCGGTCGCCTAAGGTGCCAGGATTTGGGGGGAGGAATTTCGCCGCCCTCGGCGGCAGGCAGCTGCCTCCTGCCTCCCAGCTCCACGCTCAGTGGCTGAGCGTGGAGCCGGGAGGCAAGGGGCGGCTTGCCGTGGCTGCCTCCTGAGTCCTGCCTCCCAGCTCAGGGGGCGGCTCGCCGCAGCTGCCTCCTGCTTCCCAGCTCCGCGCTCAGCTCAGTGGCTGAGCGTAGAGCCGGGAGGCAGTAGGCGGCTCGCCGCGGGCGTGGGGAGGCTGCCGTGGCCCGTGAGCGGGGGCGTTAGCCGTTGCAGGGGAGGTGAGGAACCGGCTACCATGAGGGGTGGGCTGAGCAGCCAGCGGGGGGTGGGCAGCCGCCTGCCTCGGGCAGGGGGAGCTGGCTGCCGCCGGGAAGGGGGGGCGCAGGGCTGGTGCAAGGAAGTTTCACCTAGGGCGCAAAATTTCCTTGCACCGGCCCTGCATATGGAGGGTCTTCTGTAGGCTCCTATGGAAGTGGGGCAGCATTCAGTGTTAACTCTGCTCCTCTCTGCTGAAGCTGCAGGGACCGTTCTGCTTCTGTTTACTTATTTTTCTCCCTTCCCTTCACGCAGTGGAGAGTGAGGACCCAGGGCAATTCTCCAATATTAGCCCAGTCTTGTGTAGAAGGGAGCGCTGGATAAAGAATGCAGATGTGGCACCTACACATAGAAATGGGACTCAAGGATCGAAAAGGGATCTGAGCTGAAAACCACTAAATAATATTAGGTCCGAGAAATGGGGAAGTCTGTATGTGAAGTTCAGACTCATACAGACTTCCCCATAGACTGAGGTGTTTAGTTACTGAGGTTTGGCTCATCTCTTGTCCTTTACTGCCCAGTACCCCGTCATAATTTGGGAGGGAAAGTACCAATATCCAGGAAGGTGTCACCCTTTGAGGGTTGAGTGGTGATAGCTGTTACAGGTCCTTTGATAGCCTCTTCTACTGGACTAATGCCTGAATTTAAGGGTTGCCTAACAACAAATCAGGAAAAGACAATGGTGCCCCACTGCTAGTGATTTTACTTGAGCTTCAGAGTTACACGTTTTATTGTAAATGGCTTATTAAAGAGTTCTCTAATATTGATATGTTGGTGAAATTTATTAGGAATGGTTTATTACAGTTATGGATGGCTAACAGCTTCTAGAATTGTGTTTGCTTTATTTTAAGGGCCACTTGCTTCATTATAAATGGTTTGCTGGTCTTACCTCAAGCCATTTAGAGAGAAATGTGGAGCACTTAAAGCAAAAGCGCTGGCAGCGACCGTTGAATTGTTATCACAGTTCTTTGCGGTAAAAGCGATAGGCCAGATCATACAGGCGCCACCCAAGCAAAATTCCCATTGATTTCACTGAGACTTTTGACCGAGGCCCTGATCCTGCAAAAACTGAAGCACATGCTTGATTTTACACACGCTAAGTAGAGTAGTCAATGGGACCACTTACAGCATGTGAAGCTAACACGTGCATAGCCTTTGCAGGATCGGAGCTTGAGTGTGGGCTGCAGGTTTGGCCTGCTGTGGATAATACAAGGTGTTTATACATTGCAGGCTGTTCCCTATAGCACCTTATCACATGCCTCATCGCATACAGTAATATTTAACCTGGACTCTGAAATTCAGAGCCAGACTTCACACTAAGATGTTTGCAATATTTAACAGAGAAATATATGCTGTGTGAAGCTTGGACCACTTCATTGTTGCTGTTGTTGTGTGTGAAACTGCAGCACATTGCTGGCTAACGTGACCTTGTTTAAATAAAACGCTGTATAGCAGCGGTGTCCAATGGAAATTCGATGCTAGCCACACTTGTGGTGTTGAATTGTTCTTATTCGCCACATTATAAAAAAGGATTAAAAAACATACTACAAACAACATTTCAAATATCCAAAATAAGTAGATATTACCAACAAAAATATGAATAGTTACCACTAACACAAAATGACTATATTCTAGCTACAATAACAAGCTGTATATCAAAGCACGCAACCTGTCTTCCAGTACGGCTGTCTTCAATACACTAATGCATTGCTCATGCATTAGCCACAATTCAGTAGCCTTTTTCTTACATGTGGCTAACAGCGAACGTATTGGACATCACTGCTATATAGTATTTTGGATCATCATACCCTGTGTGCAAAAATACTGGTACCAACAACTGCACTGTAAAGCACATTTCTCTTTTGAATCCTGCATGGAATCTGTGAGCTTGGAGAAGACATTTGTGCTCTTGGCTGAAAGGCAGAAAAAGTCAAATTCCCTCTCCCCCAAATTGTTTGGGAAAAAAAGTCCAATTTTAGAAAAAGACAGAGAACAAATAACCGAGAGAAATGGGCAATAACCCTTCTTCTTGGCAGCATAATAAAAACATACATGTAATAATAAAAGGAAGGTGAAATGCAACTAGGGCTTACTTGATTATATCATCTGTTCTACATTTCCATCTTTTTGACCAGTATTTTTAAAGCTATTGTAGGGAAACAGGTGAGCCAATGACCCCAAACAAACAAGAGGAGGACTAAAGCTAACACAGGGGCATAAGAGTTCATGACAGTGATGGAGAGGCACACACAGTGGAAGTCAGCATTGGAAGAGGTAGATAAATAGACTCAAATTCACCTCTTTTGAAGTTATGATGGACTTTCTCTCCTTCTGTTGGCCTCTTGATCTTCCTCTTTTCAATGGGTATTTTATAGAGGTATTAGATTCAGGTACCCCAAATATTTGATCTACCAGAGACAGGGCAGCTTCTAAGTGACTTACTCCTGAAACTGGTTGCAGTTAAAGGGTTATTTTGTACCTGGGGGGTTTGTTCCAGGTGCCGAAGTAAGAATAATACTTGATACCTGTACAGCACTTTACAGTCCACTCTAAATTATGTTGACTTCTAAAAATGTTTGCTTAACTACAGACCTTACAGAGTTCACATCAATTAAGGCAATGGCGGGGAGACATGGTCTCCTTGGGAAAGGCTGGAAAATGGGGACAAGGAAGGGATAAGGGCAAAAAATTATCTAGAAAAATTTGAAGAGCAAGGAGCCGAAGATCATTTAACAGAATCCATTTCATTCTCAGCAGCACTTCATCCGCTAAAGATTCGGGACGCAATCGGGGCAGCTTTGCTCAAAAGGGTTAATCTTTATTAACAGCCCCGAGAATGTCCTTCAACTGGCATATAAACTGGTTCAAAGGTTTTCGAGAAAAACAACATACCATAAACCAAAGGGCAGCGCTAATTGGAAGCAATGTAAATTACTGTTAAAACAGCGATAGGCTCAGATGGAGGGGGGGTTAATAACAGGAAATTAAATTTCATTTATGCTAACATATCATAAAGCCCATCTTGGCACATAGTGAAGCAACAGGCTCAGATAATGGGGACAAGACAGAGAAGCAAGCATAAGTCACTGACTTTTACTAACCCATGTTCACTGGTCATGGTCAGTATCTCCAAGGCACTTACTTGTCTTTGTTCCTGATCATTATAAGCACACTTGAAAGACACCCTGCTTGCTCATTTTTTGCCCTTTGCTACTTCTGTAATGGAACTGACACTGGAGTTTCTCCTTAGATAAGGGACACAGAGCAGGTAAATGGCTTCTCCAAGATCAAACAGCAAGTCGTTGGCCGAGGTGGGGGGTGGAACTGGGCTTGCCTGCCTCTCAGGCCTCACCTCAAATCACTGGACTCATCTGCTACCCACACAGTGAGCAAACAATCACTTAAATCGCAGTGACAAATGGTGGAGACTGAATATTGTCTAACTGTATAGATTAGGCCGTGTTATAAATAGACTTGTTAGAGTCTGATTTTAATTTGTACGGGGATCAGTGCTTATTTGAAGCGTTTTTTATTTTTATCGGTTTAAATTTCCACAGTTACACAAAATTATGGGGTTTATGCATTTGTTTAGATTTATATTGATTTAAATTTTTCACATTTGTGAGGAATCATGGGGGGGTCAGACAATAATTATTCAATGACAGTAGACACAGATTCAAATGTCAAAGTTTTGTATCCGTTAATACACAAATTGTCAACATCACATGTCAAAATATACAAAGTAAATATCCTTAAATCAAACTCTAATAAATTCTCATGCAGCATTTTTCTTACTTTCCCTGTCAGTAAATTTCTATTATTATTGCTGGAAATATTTTTTCATGAGACTGCATGTGTATGGTGAAATTGATGTTTACCAACATTTACTGATAAAAATCTAATCCTTACAAACCTGGTCATAAACCAGGGACCTTATAGATCGTTCTCACTATAATCTCTCCTGTAAATTGCCTCGTATCACTTTTCTGCTTTATAATCTGTTGCTTTCATTTGGGTCATCTTCATCAATTCCTTTTGCTGCTGTATGACAGTTGTTTGAAGTCAATGACAATGAGCTATGAAAGTTTACACTGGTGGAAATCTGCCCCAAAATGACAAAAAAAAACCTGTTGCTGTTTGTTAATATATCCTCTTAGAAGGTCTCATTCATTTCTCAGCAACAGAGAAATAGGAATTGGAAGAAAAGTCATTGTACCCAGTTTTACTCTTCGTGAAAACCATGGCTAACTTCCAAGAGAAGCATGCCTGAGCCAATTAAGAAACTTTTCAGCTTCCACCATCAAACTATACAAATTCCAGTGAGTGTAGGTCAAATTTTAGGCCTAAGATACTTGAGTGTCTCTTTAAACAAGAATATGCATTTGGTTCTCTCTGCTCCTGTTTCTAACATATTTCTCAACAGGAAAAGTCCTATTACTTGTCCCTTTAGCTCTCTGTTCCCTTAATGATGTAACAACATGATGCTAATAACCACACAGCCACATTTTGGGTTACATTGGAGATGTGCCTGATAGCTCTATCATGGTTTACTGCCTGCTTAACAGGGCTTGCAATTTATTCCTCTGATGGGCTTGGAGATTTATTCCTTGGATGTACAAATAAGAGAGGTTATGGGTTTTTTTGGATATATTCCTTGTGTTAAAGAGTCACCAAAATAAAAGTGAATGCAAGTGCATATTTGGGCCTGATCCTGTAGGCCTCGTGCAGGTACTGAGTTAAATGGAGGTTCTTCCCGCATATGGACAGCAGGGTGGGGCCCTTGTAAAGAGAACACTTCCTAGGAATAGGAGATAGAATTAGAGGGCCAGATCCTTCCCCCTTCTGGCAGCTTTGGGTTGCTCAGACTGCAGAACAGTTGGAAGGCTGCCTTAAATGATCAGCTGGAGATTCCCCTAGTTCAGGTCCTCCAATCCAGATGACCTTGGACTCCAGTGACCCCCAGCAGGTAGAATGGTCTCTAGAGGATGGTTACTGCTCTAAAGATATTCTGGCAGCTAAACTAGCCTCCATCCCTAGGCCCTGCACTGAGTTCGTCAAAGCCAGACCAAAGGAGCTGACTCAGAATATCTAGCATGTCTGTCTCTGGCCACTTATCTACAGAGCTCACTCTTAGAACTGTAATGATTCTGCCTCAGATCAAAAGAAAAGGCAAGCTGGGTATTTACATTATTCTCTGTTCTTAGGTTTCAGAGGGGTATCCGTGTTAGTCTGTATCAGCAAAAACAATGAGGAGTCCTTGTGGCACCTTAGAGACGAACACATTTATTTGGGCATAAGCTTTTGTGGGCTAGAACCCACTTCATCAGATGCATGGAGTGGAAAATACAGTAGGGAGGTATAAATATACAGCACATGAAAAGATTCTTAGGGAATGTTTCACATACTGAGAGGAAGTAGCTGGCAGCTGGGAGGCTTTTAATAGTGACAATACTATCAATCAGCACATCTATGTAGCCAATGGTCTGTCAGTCTTATTCTCTCTTTCTAGCATCTTCCCCTCCCTGTGGTACCTGAGCCGCACCAAAATGGCATTGGGTCAGTCTGGAAGGCCACGGTTTACTCTTTATTTTATGAAGCGAGGAGAGAAAGTTCATGGTTGTTTATTGGCTAATTTTCAGCTATGGAATGATTAAGTTTTACAGCACTTAAATCCACATCAGGGCAGTGGAAGCCCTGAGAACTGGTAAACTCTGTACTTAGTGCAAGAGAGAGGTACCGCATCCTCTAGCATAAGCCATGAAGAACAACATGAGTGCCAGCCAGATCCCCTGGAGAAAGAGCTTTTTGTCACTATGTTCCATTATTACTGCAAACTCCCACTTGGGTGCTAAACATCAAGTAGCTCTTTTTTCTATTCCGCTTTGCTGAGACGCTTCAAGATCTGGCTTCTTTTTATTTCTGCTGTCGTCGTGTTTGTGAGACTGTTGGTCTGTCGGTTTCCCTCCCACTGCACCTATCTGTCACGGCCGTTGACAGAAGTTCCTGCTGCTTGAAGTGATCAGAAGGCTCGGTGGAGCCAGAACGGCAGGGGTCAAGTCCAGGGTGCCATGTCTGAGAGGACGTTTCTTAGAATATGATCTTGTGATATTTCAGACCTGCCCTCGATGAGCGAGACAGAAGGAGGGAGAGTGGGGGGAGAGAAAGCAAATTAGAATATGACCATGTCCTTTATTCTATGTACATTGTTTATGCTCATTTGCATTTCTTTTCTCTTGATTTTCTCACCAGATGTTGTTACCTGTGGAGACCCCCAGACCCAACACTGATGTTCTGTCTATAGGGGGAGAAGGAGCGTTCTCTGTGTCGCAGTCAGAACGCTGCAGATACCAACTTCTTGCCCTCCTGACTCGGTATGTAATTCTGCAGTAGCATTGGAAGCTCTGTGAGGTCTTTGCAAAGCTGCAAACCAGGGGCCATTTTGCTGAGAATTTGGTGAACCGTTGGCCTCCCCTAAATTTGCAGGAAAAGAACAAAAGGCAAAGGATGTAGGATCTGATCCAGTGGCCCCTACTTAGGTGAGTAGTCCCACAGAACTCAATGGCACTACTTGTGTGAGTAATGACTACTTACGCAATTAAGGGTTGCAGGCCCAAATTTCACCCAGAGCTGGGTCCAGGGAGCTGGAGCAGAAGCAGGCTACAAATAAGGGGGTCACTTAGATGGCTTCAAACAGGCCAGACAAAAGAACTGAACAATGCTTGGGGTATCTCCCAGCCAGGCCGTGATTGCCTCCAGCAGCAAGTAGCCCGCGAGCTAGGTTCGAGAAGCCCCACCTTCGTTCCCTTGTATGGGAACACCCCAAGGGACTGGACTGGGAACTGGTGTGTGTTGGGCTTACTTCTTTTGTTAGCAACTTTTAACCACCCTGCTGGGGGAACTGCACTGTTTGTGTGAGACAACCCCAGTAAAGCAAGCCTTTGATATTCACCAAACTCTGTGAGTGTTTATGGGAGCCTGGGGACTAGAGCCTTTAGGACCCTGTGGTTGGAGCCCCAACAGCAAATGCCTCCGAGTGCATGGTATATCCAGCATGGTACCAACCATACAGGCGCTGGTGTCCCAAAGACTCAGAGCATTTCCCTGCAGCAGGGTCGATCACTGTATTTTTAGCAAATTTTCAGTGTCCTGCAGCACTCCTCATTTTATAGATAAAAGGGCCTCTGGCTCCTCTTTCACCATTGCACTGAAAGGATGGTTTAATCCTTAATAACATGCTGTCCCTGGAAACAGGAGAATGGGATTAATGTAGCAGCCAAAAGCTTTTCTGCTGCTACGTGACCACCTATTAGAGTGAATAGCCATTAGCCTGTCGATGGAAAGTGAGTGAAGACCCAATCAAACTTATATTGTTTCAACACATTTACTTAATTAGTTTCTCAAGACGATGTTCTGCTTTGTCTGATATTCAGGAAATTGTGTCTGCCATTTTCATGCTATCTGTGGGGCCTTGGGGAGGTGAGAGACCCTAGATCCCTCCCTGTCTCTAGTCAATTTCACTGGCTGGATTTCACCATGACTTCTTCTTTTTTTTTTTTAACCTAACACTTCTCAAGATCCAGCAGTTTTAGGATTAGAACCAGAAATAGCAATGTTTTGTCTTAATTAAAAAAAAAAAAAGCGAACAACTTAAGAGCAAAGGCTAAGAGGGAGATCTGGAGAAAATATGGTAGAAAATATAAGAATGTAAGAGTATTTTTACTTACATTGGGCCAAATTCTCTGTTGGTTGGTGTTATTTCCCTGAAGTTAATAGAGTGACACTAGAAAAGAATTTGCTCCTCTATGCTTTCTTACCCACAGAAACAACAAATGAAAAAAGAGATTCATTCTGCCCTTGCTTACATCTCAGTAAGAGCCCTCTGTGTTCCTTGGAGGGCACCATTATCAATTACACACATATTTACAGCGATGGAACCAAGGGTTTTGCGTTTTCTCCTGTAACAAGGAAATCTGTCACTTTAAGGGCAGGGCCAGGTCTAGCCACCCCTGCTCCAAGGTTTTGCCTCTTTAAGGAAAGCCATTCTGGGACTTGTAGTCCCCAGAAGGATCATGTGATCAAGTTGGATGCAAGCCCTGCTGGGTAATAGGGGTAGGGCTATGTAAGGCCAACTTTGTGGGTAGCCTGGGATTGTGAGAGAGCTGAGGCAAGATCTGGTTCTCCTCAGGGATGTGGCCTGTGGGAGGGTAGCAATCTGGCAAAGGTCTGCTGGAAAGAGGTGGCAGAAAAGGCCTGAATTCAGGAGAGGGCTCCTCATGTTCAGTGAAGGCCTGCAGGGAAGAAGGCCTGGAGACAGGCAATGTAGGCAGCAGGCCTTGGAGGACTGAAACAGGGCTTGGAGATATAAGGGCCCAGGGCTTGAGGCTGGAGTAGAAGGAAGACTGACCTGGGCTTCCCTGTGGGGGGGTCTGGTAACACCCTCAGATGAGGGAAGAACTTGGAGAGGAAGATGTAGGTGGGGGATGGTAAGTTGGTGTTATGCCTTATAGAAGATGGGGTAGGCTTTTTGGGGAGGCCTGTGGCCCAGTGAAGAGACTGGGAGGAAGATTTTTGGACTTCCCGTCTCCTAGAAGAAGATGGCTATAACTGGCCAAAGCACTAAAACCTCCAACTTCCTGAAGCCACTAAATACATGAGACGAGAAACTGAGGAACGTATGACTTGATGTTGGGCCAGGTAAGCTGCGGTTACACTTACCCAAGCAGGTAATGTGACCTTTCTTTCTCACATACACACTTCCTTCAGGGCTATGACAAGCTAGGGAGTTCAGGCTATAGTTTTAAGTTGGTTGTTATCTTTTTGTTTTCATTAGTGAGTGACTGTGTTCATGAAAGTGAAAACCAGGCCTTGGGCATGCAGGTGTTGCATAATCTCTCCTCCCCCACCCTAACATGGTAAACTCATCTCCGTTCCTCTCAGCAGAATCTGTCCACTCCAACCATGGGCCTCTCTCCAACACAAAACAACCACATCTGTGTCAAACTGAATGATGCCTCTGTGATGCTGCTGCAGTAACAGACCCCTGGACTAAACAGGAGGCGTTTCATTAATCAGTTTGGGACTTTATGAAATAAAAACCCAAACTAGGGCTGATTTGGATCCTAGGTCTCATTTTATCCAAACCCCAAAGTACTGGCTTGTTTGGATCTACCTTATTTATGCATTTATACAGCACCTTGCACAAGGTGGTCTCATCCATGAGGCCCTACAATTAAATTACAGTTAAAAATGTTAAATACAAAAAAAATAAAGATGGGTAAAAATGGTGGTTAAAACCTGGCAATTTTTTTCTTATATAAAATCCTTTGTTTTGTCTTTTCCTTGTTTGTGTTGCAAAACAAAACCCCCAGGTTGGCTTTAGAGGCAGGAGTGGTCTCTTTCCCCGCCCCCCCAAGTCCAAAAACTTGGAGATGAGTGGAGTCAACTACATGATTCTAACGTTGGCTTTTGTTAATCTTAAGGATGGGGTAGATAGCCCTGATCAAATCCTTCTAGTACAGTATTTTTCAGGTACACTGAACAATGTATGTTAGTTACCTCAGCATTTCAGCTCTACATAAAACCTTTCAGCACAGTGCTATGTGATAGACTTGAGTTTGCAATACTGTACTAATGTAACCCAGTGACAGTGTCTTCCTGTAAATAGGGGGGAGAAATAGCTCAGTGGTTTGAGCATTGGCCTGCTAAACCCAGGGTTGAGAGTTCAATCCTTGAGGGGGCCATTTAGGGATCTGGGGTAAAAATCTGTCAGGGGACAGTACTTGGTCTTGCTAGTGAAGGCCGGGGACTGGACTTGATGACTTTTCAAAGTCCTTCCAGCTCTATGAGATAGGCAAATGTCCTTCCTGTTGGAAAAGGGCTGAGTTAAGACGATATCTCATGTTGTCAGCTGCTGCTGCACTTTCGGATTGGAGTCCTTGTATTATTTTGTTGGCATCACAATGAGCCATTGCAGAAGGTGGAGTTTGACTGGGGTAAATAACAAGTGGTAAGAACTTCAAGTGCCAAACTCTCCGTGGGGACTTAACCTGGCCCTTTGTGGGAAGTAATTTCTGCATGTGGTGTGTTTCCACGGAGACATGGCCATAGCATTCTCCCTTTTCTCCTCAGTGGCATGGATCCTGGACTCCCCTATAAGAGTGTCTGGTGCCTCCATCCAAAAGCCCCTCCTAGTGCAGAGCGCACAGAGGGCCTGGCCCTTGGGTTAATTTTCAATACTCGATCTCATACAGTCAGTCATAAAACCCCAAAATAAAATAGCTATACCTATTCCCCGAGTGAGAGAACTGGAATCAGGGCTTTATTGGGTCTGAGGAACTCAGGATGAGGGGCAACCGAAAAAGGGTCAGGATAATAGACAAAAACAGCAATACATAAATTCTACCCCACCCAACATTTACAGCCAGCACAAGCTGCCTTATGCTCTGTCCCAGCCCCTGCCTAAGCAGATAGTGAGTTTAGGCCCAGTCTCCGATGGGTGGTGCAGCGCCCATTCTCTAGATGTCCTGCAATTTTTTTTTCCTCGGTGCCTGTTTCTGTAGCCATGAGAGATGTAATGCTGGACTTTATCCGAGTCCTCATGCAGTGAAGTCCCAGTTTCCCCTCTTGACAGCTCCAGTTACACAATTCCTTCACACATCATATGGCGCAAGTCACTGTCTCTGTTCAGGAAAGCACTCTGCTCAAAGGCAACCTGGGGCCTGCCTTACAGAGGTGAGGGGTGATGTTTCCACAGTGGAGTTGGGGGTGGGGGGTAAGCCGACTTCATTGCAGACTTCCTTGTTAGTTATTTCATCCAGGAATCCTTAGGGAATCAATGGGACACTTAATATTAAATCAATTAATAAACTACTTTTGTTTGCTGCAGTAACAATTGATTTTGAGAGGATTATTTCTGTTACAAGCTATTGGCAATCTTATATATTTAATTTTGTTTCCTGTCATTTTATAATCAAATTTCTACCAATCAAAATTCCTAATTCTTAGTGTATAAAGCATACCAAGGAATTTCTTGTCTGTAGTGCAAGTTTCTCAAGCACACGTTCCTTCTTTCACTTTTATTAATGTGACAGGGATATAGGCCAGGTGGGAGCAGCCGTCACTTGTATGTATCCTATGCAGTTGTGTTTAATGTTTGTTCTTTAATAGGCAGCTAATTACCAACTGGAGAAATCTCATGATGTCTGGTGTTGTGTTACAAAGGTCTGGCCTACACTAGAAAATTGGGTCAATTTAACTCCGTTGGTCAGGGGTGTGAAAAAATCTACACTCTGAGCAGCATTATTACACATAGCCAGCACTACCACCTCTCGGGGAGGTGGATTACCTACCTAAACTGTGTCTCCTTTGTTGAGCCAGATTACATTGAACCATGGATGAGGAAGAGGGCATATGGAAATTTCTCCTTCCATGCACCACTGTACAGGAACCAGGCATAGTCTTAGTCCTTGAATTCCTGATGTATAAGGACCTAGGGATTCTAGTGCCAGCTACAGTGCTAAAAACTCTGTTGGCAATTGCCCCAGCCCTCTCTCTGCCAGCCAATTGAACAACACATCTAAAAATTGCCCCAGGCTGGTGTGCTTCCACGCTTCCCTTACCTTACAGCAGCAATAAAATAATGGTTAGCAAATTTAGACCTGATCATCATTACTTTACCGACACTACAGGCCACATCTTTCAGCCCTTGCTCACATGGATATTCCCAGTTAAATCACTGGATCTGCTCATTTGAATAAGGCCTACATCTACTATGAGATGAAGAGCTTAATTTCTGCATGTTATAAAACATCTAGTGGAATGACCTTTCCTTCTTGGCAATTCTCAGTCACTGTTTAATTTAGCTGAAAATAATTCATATGAAATTGACATGTGTTAAACTTAGCGTTGTATGACCATCAGTTGACTGTTAGAGAAAATGAAAGTGTTTGTAATCTACATAATTCTGTTCCCACTCAGTTCTCCCTAAAGGAGAACAAAGAGTCTGCCTGTCTGTAGATGCTCTTTACCATAGTACCCGCCCAGCTCCTAGGTATTAAAATAAGCAATAATATCACTCTCATCCTTCCCAGTTGGTCAAGTATCCTCCTGGGGGGTGGTTTCATTGATCTTGTAGATCATAGCTGTAGAGGGAGCTCCTTGTAATGGAGGAAAGTCTATATGTGCGGGAGTCTTCTATACAAGCACTCTAAGGATGGTATTTTCAAAAGCTTTGATTTTTTCAGTGGAACTTGTGCTCCTAAATCACAAGGTCTTTTGAAAATCCACACCCTAAGAGCCTCAAAAGGTGGCTTGTTTCACTTGAAAACAACTTTACTCAATGGTTGTTTTTTTTTAAACCATCCAATGATATAAGATGTACATGCAGGAGAGCGTTCTAATCTTGTTTCTGACTTATACTGAACTCCTAGGACCACCTCCTTTTTAAAATTAGGAGTGACACATTTGATCGTACCCGTCTGGAATGTGGAATCTGTTCTTCTCTCTCAAGAGTCATTTATATTGCTTGGCTTTGCCTTGCCGGGATTACGATGAGCATGCTTGCTAGCTCGTATTATCGTAGAGGCACTAAAAGGTAAAGCGGAGATGGAAGGAGGACAGGCAGTGTTGAGTGATCTTTGCCAGGCACCCTGATGGTGTTGCCAAAGCATGCAGGACTTTCCTGTGGTGTTTGTCTTTGGGAATGTTCATAGTGCAGTCATGTCTTCCACTACCCAGGGTGTGGGAATGTCACTTCAAAACACAGGGAGAGCGCCCAGATGTGATCTGACAGCCATTTCACCAATCAGTTCACTAACGCCATTTTTAAAAAGAAAAGATTACATATTACACATGGAAAGGACCGTTTCCCAGCGAACAGTTTAACACATCAGCTGTGTCTGGGTATTTCAACAGGTTGATGGAACTTTTTCTCAAGAAAAAAGGGTTTGTAATTCATGAGTCCCGATTTCCTCATTGATGTCCTTTTTAGTTCAAGGCATACTGACTAAATGCATAGGTTTTAGTGTAGTAGCCGTGTTAGTCTGAGTCAGCAAAACGAAAATAAGAAAGAAAAACTTGTAGCACCTTAGAGACTAACAAATTTATTTCAGCATAAGCTTTCGTGGGTTGACATGACTAAATGCATGTCAACTATTATAGCTTTTTAGGATGAGCGCAGTAAAAGCTACATCCACGGTTCACATCCCTCCCCCATAACAATGTCGCTTCTAGGTTCACAATGTTGCTATATATGAGGCCGTCTCAGAGAGAGAATGGAGTGGGATTCTGCTCTTTAAAAGAATACATTAATGAAGGTATTTCCTTTATTTCTCATTCATATTGACAGAATGTAACCTGTTGTCTGTTTACTTTCATCACAATAGCATCTTAAGCATGTCACAAACACTAATTAATTCATCCTCCCAACACCTCCCTGAAATAAGGACATTTCAACCCCATTTTATAGATGGGGAACAGAGCATTGACCTGTCCAAGGTCTGTGGCAAACCCAGCAAAAGTGTTGCACATATAGCTCTGATGTCCCATCAGATGGTCCTGAGCTATCTTTAGCACGCTAGCATGAGCCCTGTTACTACATACATGGTTGTGGACCTGGGCTGAGAGGCTCCCTTCCAGATGCAGTGTAAATATGGAAAGCCTTGACGGAAAAGCACTGTAAGAGCTAAGTATTGTCATTGGAGCAGGTCACAGGTTTGTTTTGAATATCCATGAAAACCCAGTATATATGTGTGTGTGTGGGGGGGGGGGGGAAATTAAATGTTTGTGTAGCTTTTCCTCTGTATTCTTTTTACCGGTTCAAAACATTAGTTCCATGTGTAGATAAATGTACAATTCTGGAATGTATGACCTCGGTAACAGAGGCTGGAAGTGTGGAACTCCAAAGCAGACTGATAGCACTCTCTTCTCTAGCTTCCTATTTCCCCTGGCTCTTTATGGTTCCCCTAAAAGAGGGTGGGAAGGACTTGTTTAACAAATATTTCATAGCCTATGGAAGATATAGCTGAAGAATTAGAAAGCATATTGATCATCAAGGACAGCATGGCAGGTTAATTAAACCACTTCAAAGACATTAGCAATATGGGTTGGAATTAAACAGAGGAAAGAGCCAACTCTAATTTATATCTCTGTAATGGAAGAGGCTCTTTGTTAATTATTGACTCGATTCCAAGTTCTCTGAGGTTGCCGTACTCTGGAGAACATGAAGTGCTGTGTTAAGACACATGAATGCGTATTTGCGAGATAAAAAATGTAAAATCCCAGCCACATGTAGTCACGGTATTACAGCGGTGAATCCAAGGCATTTGCATCAATGTATTAATTCAAACCTGTTGCCACTTGTCCCTTATTTTCAATCTAATGGCAAGACAGAGCACAGGATATAGATTATGAGTGAGTTCCTGTGAAAATGCATCTGACAGTAACTCAGTCATATTCGGCTTTTCTTTGGCTATTCCTGCTGCATCATTAGATTGAGGCCTGTCACACTGAACTCTTAGTTAAATTGGACACCAATCATATACAAGACTTGCCTACGCTGATAAAGAACTGCTCAGCTATAGGCACCCGGGACTCTGTTCTATTCTGGTTCTTATGCTGCTTTCGTCACTGTAGTATCTGAGAACTTTCCAGAAGGGTAGTAAGTGACTAACAACTGCTGTGTGCGACTCATTGTCTCCCTGAGGCAAACTGTGTGCACAATGCAGTGTTCTTCTTTTTAGATGTACATGCTGCTAGGTCTGTATTGGTGAAGGGAGGTCAAAGCTTGCACTTGGTGCAGAAGGCGGTGAGGTTTGGGATGTTTCTTTGTTGCCGTGTGAGTCTGTTCCACGCTCTTGGACTAGCCCCTGAGAAAGCGGAGTCTCCTGCACAGATGAGCTCTCCCTTTCGTTGACTCCAATTCTATAGTGCCATACCCTGACTTCAGTGGGAGTTCTGTATGTCGAGTGACTACAGAGTTAGCCTTGAGGCCAGGATGTAGAACAGACACGTCCCTAGAAAGAGGATAAGAGCCACTCCCTTAAAATGAGTTTCAGCTGAACTGGCTACAAGTATCAGGTTCTACCCAGCTAAATCCAAAACAGAGCCGGACTCTGAACCAGCGGGTAGAGTCAGTACGTGGCTCTCAAGAATCAGGTTGTGTCTACATTAGAGACCTTACAGCGGCATAGCAATGCCAATGCAGCTGCGCCGCTGTAAGATCTCGTGTAGTTGCTCTATGCCGACGGGAGAGAGCTCTCCCATCGACATAAAGTGCCCCAAAGAGCGTCGGTAGCTTTGTCAGTCGCTGCGCACACTAACACTTGTATCACTCAGGGCGGTATTTTTTTCAAACAACTTATTAGATGTATAATGTAAACTTCGGTGTCTATCTGATTTGTCAAATGCTTACCTGCTCTAATAATAAATAAGGCTAGTATTGCTGACACTTGTTTGCTACAAAAAGAACAGGAGTACTTGTGGCACCTTAGAGACTAACAATTTTATTTCAGCATAAGCTTTCGTAGGCTATAGCCCACTTCATCGGATGCATAGAATGGAACACACAGAAGTAAGATGTGTATATACACACAGAAAACTTGGAAGTTGCCATACCAATTCTAAGAGGCTATTTAATTTAGATGAGCTATTAGCAGCAGGAGGGAAAAAAACAACCTTTTGTAGTGATAATCAAGAAGGTCTATATCAGACAGTCGACAAGAAGGTGTGAGGATACTTAACTTTGGGGACATAGATACAATGAGTGTAATGACCCAGCCATTCTGGTACAATCTGCTTGGACCATTTGAAGTATCTTGGCAGGGCCGGCTCCAGGCACCAGCTTGCCAAGCTGGTGCTTGGGGCGGCAGGTGAGAAGGGGGCGGCAGTCCGAGTCCCGCGGTGGCAATTCGGCGGCAGGTCCGCTCTTCCCGCCGCCGAATTGCCGCCGCGGGACTCGGACTGCCGCCCCAGTCTCGCCTGCCGCAGCAGCAAAGGGGCGGCAGGTCCGCCGCTGTCCCCTTGCTGCTCCGGAATGGGACTGCCTGCGTCGGGGGCGGGGCCCCGCCCCCGACGCAGGCAGACCGCCCCCGACGCAGGCAGACGGGGCGGGGCCCCTGCTTGGGGCGGCAGAATTGTAAGAGCCGCCCCTGTATCTTGGGCCGTGATCCCAAGTCTGTTGAAATCAATAGACTCCTATTTACTTCACTGGTCTTCGAACCATGCTCTTGTTTTATAAGTGAGTGAGCGCCTTCTCCTTCCAGGGGCTCAGTGCATTCTGGGAGACAGTGGAAGGGGAGGGTGCTGAACACTTCAGAGGCCCCAGCACGAGCTCATATCCTGAGAGTCCTCTCTGACATCACGGAACTGAATGATCATGCTACTGTTTTATTCTTTAAAGGTGGGTGGAGATAGCAGGATGCTACTGTAAAGTACTGCAGGCAAAGTGGTCCCAGGCCTGAGTAAAGGTCAAGAGTTCAGACTCCTACTTCCGAACAGCTGTGTAGCTACAGACCAATTATTCACTAGTAACCTGTGAAACTGATCATCTTGTTGCATCAAAATGTAATTCTTTCAAAGGGCCTGTTCCTTTTAAGAAGCTTCTGCTGCCCTGAAATGGAACACAAGAAATGTCTTCATATTGCAAAGATCTCTAATCTCCCTGGTAATAAATATATAAAGTAGTTTAAAAACACTTTGTGTGACATAAACCGCACAGGCCAGATTCTCAGCTTGTGTAAACCTGCATGGTTTCTGTAGAGCTAGAGCAGCTGAGGATCTGGTCTCATGTTCCTATAGCAGAGAGCTATTCAGTTGCATTATTTTCTGTTGCACTTTATTCCTTTTTTTCAGGTGATCAAATACAACTAGACTCCCCCCCCCCCCCCCCCTCTCCCCACTTTGGATGCGGTAGAGCAAATGTTTTTAGCAGGCTTGTTCTTTTAACAGGTCTTTAGTGGGCTACGCTGTAGCACAGATGACCTTTCCCATGAATTTAGAGACTAATAGAGTGTGATTTAACATTAGACCATGTAACATATTATAGTGTGGGGGAACAACAGACACTTTGGCCCACTGACAAAATGCCTATTTAATATCCAAATCCATACAGCAACTTGCCTACACAGCTCTTCATACTATGGAGTCCTGAAGACAGAAACGTGCTGTTTGCAGTCTGTACATTTTCCTTTCTCCTGTTTGTAGTGCACCCCTCTATGCCATTGCCTTTTCTCACCAGGGAACAGTGGTCACTGCCCAGAAAGACAATTAAAAGGCCCAAAATGGGTAATCCCTAGGAACAATCAGAGGCTAGCAATCACACACAGTACATGTAATGTATGGTTAGCAAGAGGCACCCATTCCATGGGGTACTGTTATTCCACAGCCTCCACTTCCATTGTTCCAGGGGCTATAAGACAAAGGGTTAAGTAAATGTTTTTAGAAGATAAGGTGCCCTGTTGACAACCAGCAGGCTCCAGTGGTCTCAGCAGGATCTCTCTGAGCTGTGATAAATCGGGAGGGTTTCAAAGTGGACTCAGGAGACGCCATGAGAAAGGGAGGTTGCTGATGCTGCTGGCAGCAGGGAAGGAATCTGGAGGTGTTTAACAATCCCACACTCTTGGATAGTTTTTATTTAAAGACTCCATGTCTAGCCAGAGGAAAGTCTATCAGCCTTTGTGACTCATACGCCCATTTTCCATGGTGACGTCCATTGAAGTGCATCCCGGATAAGAGCTGTCTGGGGATCTTTCATCCTCTCACGTTGCCTAGGGAACTTTTAAGCCGATCCTCTTTGGGGAAACTGTATTTGAGTAGTGGCTATTTTCTTACACATGGTTGTACTGTCCCAATCATTGGCTTGTCTAGTCCCCAGCTAACTTAACTACAAATTAGAAATCTCACTGAAGGGAAAATGTTAAAAGCCCCTACATGACTTGAGCGCCTATGTCACTTATGAAAGTGAAACTTCGGGTCCTCTGAGAACTTCACCCTCAATCACCAAGTTTGGCTCTGGATATGAACTTTCTCGGGGTGGGGGTGGGAGGGCTGTTCTGGAAACATGACTCCAGATCCTACCATGTGGTTTGTACAGTGCCTTGCCCAGTGGGAGCATTGGCCTGCCTGAGGCTTCTAAAGCTCCTGAAATGTAAATCTTAATAATAAAAATACACCGATAGCATGAGCAGCTTCCTGTACCCCATCTCCTAGGGCAAGTTTTAAGGCCCCTCATCCTTGGGGGGTGGCGGGGATAGTATTGCTGATATCAGATGACAGCCTCAATCAAGCCTAACCATTTAGATCATCACATAGTGCAGCATTGCCACCCAGCCTCAAGAATTCAGATGAGTTGAGCCCCAAAAATGTCATGAGGCTGCCCTGACAATTACGAGATTAAAATGTTTTCAAGCTTTTCTCTGCGACCATGGGGGTTAGAATCTTACTATATTAAAAAATAATAATAAAAGTCAGGGTCCCTCACAATAACTCCTCCAGGAATTGGGGTGTTATGGTAAACAGCAAATATTGTGAGACTCGTGATAAAAATTACAGGTCTTGGCAACACTGCATTAATCTCTAGTTTATACACACAGATGCTGTAAAAGGGATTTTCTACATGCTCGGAGTAGAATGCAGTGGTGTTGTCCAGAGTTTACTCAGGCAGGCTGTTCCTGGCTGGAGAATCTTGCTCAGTTGTGGTATTGGGATACCTTACGATTACTTTATAGTCCTGAGAGTAAATGAAAAGAAGGATGTTGTCAGCGTGAGGAACAAGGATAGAACAAAAAGACTTATGAGAATATAGGCTAAATATATACCTGATAGCTAGTCATAGAACCATAGAGTTAGAAGGGACCGCAAGGGTCATCTAGTCTAACCCCCCTGCTAAGATGCAGGACTGGTTGTGTCTAAACCATCCAAGACAGATGGCTATCCAGCCTCCTTTTGAAAAACTCCAGCAAAAGACTTTCCACAACCTCCCTATGCAGTCTGTTCCATTGTCCTACATGGACAACCTGTTAAATTGGACTCTAAAGGAATCCGTAGGGCTTGATTCTCCACTGCTCTGCATTTTGTGCTGTCACTTACACCAGGGCAGAGTAGGAGCACGATGCTACCATTCTGCTTTGGTAACATCTCAGACCCACTCTGAGGGATGGTAAGTGACAACACAAAGTGCAGGGCAATGGAAATTCAGGCCAACAGAGTTGGTGGCAGTTCTGGATGTCTTATACTGGAAAGACTTTCCTCACTGCAGAGTCAGCTTGTTACAAACTAACTGGCAGAATAAAATCCCTCCGAGCTACAATCCTGGCGTGAGAACCACTGATCTGGACAAATTACGGGGAGCTCAAGGAAGAGCAACAAAAATGGGAGTGGAAGGATAGTTTTATGGGGACTGATTAACGGAGCTATATGTAACTCAGCTAAGAGACAAATGAATTGGAACATGAAAAGTGTACGCAGGTAGTTGAAGAATATAAACACCAAGGGGGAAGAGGAATTATTTAGCATGTGAAGGACTTGAACTAGTGGTGTTGGAATGAAACTAAAAGAAAACCTAGGCTAAATAGCAGGACAACCTTTCTAGAAGCCAGATGTGGAAGAATCTCTAAAAGGGAAGAGCACATTTCCCAGGAAAAGGTTAAAAGTAGAATGGACAAAGCCCTTGGAAATATATTGTAGGGAACAAGATTGCACTGGCCTGTGATGATCTTTTCCTGTGACTGATATAAAGCAACATAAGGCTGCCTTTATAGTGAAAAGCAGGGAACTTAATGGAATATCTTCAATAGCCGCACACCCAAACGATTGATCAAGGCAATTTTAATGGCTTAGATTTTGCTTGTGATGCCAATACACACCCACTTCTAGAGATTGTGCAGCATTGTTTTCTGCAGTGGGCTGAGCAGCCGGTATCTTAAGCTATTCTGAACCTAAACCTGGGAAATGAGCCAAGCGAGGTTCAAGTTGAGAGCAAATAGGATTTAGCAATCCGAAGAGGGGAATGCAAAATGCCCAAAGGAATTTTGATTGAAATTTTATAATGTATAGAAAATCTACTGCAGATAAATTGGGAGATGGTTTAATAAACAGTTTGAGAGATTAAAATTGAAATAAATCCCAGTTAAGTCGCAGCAGCGAAAAGAGTAACACAGACCATTGCAGTTAGAGGAGGTCAAGGGTATTATAGGCACTAAACAGAAGGCTTTTCAAAAACATAAACAATCTGGGGAGGAGGTGGGTTGGAAAATCTGTTTTGTTTTTTAAAAAAGCAGAATAATATTACAAGGAAAAATAAAGGAGCAAAATCAAATAATGAACCTCAGACTGTAGGGAGTATTTCAACTAATAAAGCGTTCACTAAATATATTTTAAGTGGACAAAGTGAAAGTAAACTGCTGAAAACCAAGAGTAAACTAGGAGACAGCGTAATGGTCTGATTTAAACAGGGGGGCTTTAATTCTGTATTTACAGAGGAGGAAAAGATGAGCTTTAAAGGTGTGGTTCAGACATCCTGGTATGGCATGAAAAGAGTTGGACAGTGTGCAGATATTGCACCAAAAATACCTATTTAAAGATTAGAAACCAGCTAAGGTAGAAAAGATCCCCTGCAGTGAGCATCCAAAATTAGCTGGGCATCTTCCACCTACCTGTGTGGTAGTTTCCTAAGGAACAAAGGACTGATAGCTAAACGAATATGTAACAGAGAACTACAGAACACGATGAGACCCATGCATAGTCATAGAGTTTTTAAAGCCAAAAGGGAACACCAGGTCCTCTACCTTAACCTCCGGGTATATCTCCAGGACCAGCTCTAGCTTTTTTGCCGCCCCAAGCAGCCCCCCCCCCCCCCCCAAAAAGCCGCGGCCGGAGCTGTCGAAGCAAAAAAAACAAAAAACAACAGCCTTTGAAATGTGCCGCCCCAGGAATGGCCAGAATGCCGCCCCTTCAAATGTGCTGCCCCAAGCACCTGCTTCCTTTGCTGGTGCCTGGAGCTGGCTCTGTATATCTCGGACCACCAATACCACCCAGCATCTGCACACTAAAGCCAACAACTGAAATTAGACCAAAGTATTACAGCCCACAAGACACTAGACCAGAGGTCTCAAACATGCGGCATGCAGGCCTCATGCAGCCCACGGAGTTCTTCCGGGCTCCCCCTTTTTAACAAAATTTTTTAATTTTTACCCCCAGACAGTTGTTCTGGTGGCGGGAACTGCCTGGGGGTTTAAAAAAAATGGGGGGGCAGGTGCGGGGTGCAGGGAGCCTGGCGGGCCACAGGGAAGAGCTTCACGGTTTCTGGGACGGGGGAGGAGCGGGAAGCCGTGCGCACAGGGGAGGAGGTGGAGAAGGGGTGGGGCCGGGGGCAGCGAGCGGACGGGGTCAGTGATGCGGCCCTCGGGCCAATGCACTAGTCCTCATGTGGCCCTCGTGGTAATTTTGAGTTTGAAACCCCTCCACTAGACTGTTATGTGCCACAGGGAGGGAATAGCAGGGACTGAGGTGCACCAATGCCTGAAGGCAGAGAAATGATTCAATGAGATATACCCAGATAATCCTGTCAAGTGATCCTTACCCACATGCTGAAGAAGGCGAACCCTCTTCCCCCCCACCCTGACCCCGCCCACACACAGAGTCACTGTCAGTCTGACCTGAGGGGAAATTCCTGCCTGATCCTCCATATGGTGATCATGTGAGCAAGAACCAGCCTGAAAGTCCGAGAATGCTCAGTGCCACCTCAGAGCCCTGGCCCACCCCACCCAATGTCCCATCCAGCTGTGGCCATCTCCAATGCTTCAGAGGAGGGAGACAAAAAAAAATCCAGAATATGTTGGGGGAGGGGAGGAATCCCTTCCTGACCCCTGCAGGTGGCCAGGTGAAGCCCTGAAGCATGAACTTTTAGGACCATGAGACATAAACTAGAAGTGATCCTCAGGGCTGTTGATCCCTGCCCCTGACCATCACAAGCAAGCCCATCATACCATAGGCACCGACTCTGTGGGTGCTACGGGGCTGGAGCACCCACGGGGAAAAATTGGTGGGTGCTGAGCACCCACCAGCAGCTCCCCGCGCACACCCGCCCGCCCAACTCACTCACCTTCCCTGCATGGCCAGAGGCGCCTCCTCCGGCCGCGCAGGGAACCCAGAAGGTGAGGCGGGCGAGCACATGCGGGGTGGGTGGGGGCTGGTGGGGAGCTGCTGGTGAGTGCTTGCGCCCCCAGCTCCTCCCCCGGCCCTGGACGTCCTGCATTCCCCCCGCCCCCCCGGCTTGCAAGTGGAAGGGGGCGGGGAGAGAGCAGCAGAGCACCCACCGGGCCCTGCAGCTCCCTGCCCCCATGCCCGGCTGCTTCCCTCCTCTTGGGCTTGTTTCCCCAGGCAGGCACCCCGGCAGTGGCTTTTTCGCCGCTCACGCAGGCTCTTCCCTCCGGCTCCGGTGGCACACGGGGGGTGGGGGAAAGCGCAGGGGTCAGGGAGGCGCCTCCCCATATCCCTCCCCCGAGGGGCCGCCCCACTGCGCTTTCCCCCGCGGCCCCCGCGCCGCACAGCTGAGAGGTGGGCGGCTGGGCTAAAAAAAGCTACGGCTTTTTGGCGGGAGGCGCCTCTCTCTGGCGGGAACCCCGGAAGGTGAGTTGGGTGCGGGGAGGGCTGGCAGGGAGCTGCCGGTGGGTGCTCAGCACGCACCTATTTTTCCCCGTGGGTGCTCCAGCCCCGGAGCACCCACAGAGTCAGCGCCTATGCCATTGGGTACCTTTTCTTCTCTGCCACAAAAACACATCTAGTTTGGGGGTACATATTAGCTCAGTCTTATGTAATATTTAGACATACTACATATGTCTATTTTATTTTATTCTTTTTTTAATTACCAATGCACCTGTACCCATGTACATCAGCGCACCACTTCTACGTTAGGGTTTTGCACTGGTACAGCTACGTCATTGCAGCTAGAGAAGGCCTTCATAACTAGCAGGAGCCCTCAAGAGCTACCTCTCCCATAGGTGCAAACACATGAAGTTGCATCTTAATTACATGCAGCAGCTACACATCTGCTACAGCAAAGATACCTGTGTCACTTCTGCAGCTCAACAGGTAAGAAGCAAGGCTGTCGTCTTAGAGACTGTCTATACCAGGGGCTCAAACACGCGGCCCGTGGGCCACATGCGGCCCGCGGAGCAACTCCACTGGCAGCCAAGCTCCAAACATTACTGAGTGTTTATATTTTATTAAAACCCCTCTTTGCATTACAGTTTTTAAAAAGTTAATACATTGACTTTTAATAGAATACTACATTACTCTTCATTTTTTTCATTTTTGACTATACTTTAGTATCATTGTATGAACAGGTTTCAGTGATGCGGCCCTCGGGCCAATTTACTAGTTCTCATGTGGCCCTCGTGGTGATTTGAGTTTGAGATCTCTGGTCTATACAGCAAGAGTTGTACCTGGGCTACCCTACCCAGTCTAGTTTGAATCCAGCTAGGCCGGGTAACAATAGCTATGACGATAGTAGCGCAAGCTAGCAAACGGTACTCGGGTCCATGCTAGGCTGGTATTACCTACACTGAAGCCTCTGCTCCACTAGCTTCACTTCTAATGTTACCCACACTGAGGGCTTGTCTTCACTACCTGCCGGATCGGCGGGTAGCAATCGATCTATCGGGGATCGATTTTTCACGTCTCGTTAAGACGCGATTAATCGATCCCCGATCGCGCTCCCCGTCAGCTCCGGAAATCCACGTCATCGAAAGGCGGAAGCGGAGTCGACGGGGGAGCGGCAGCGATCGACTCACCTGACCATGAGGACGGCGGCACGTCGATTACGATACGCCGACAGATCGCCCCCCCCCCCCCTCCCCTACTCTAGCCCTGGGCTAAGTTGATTCAAGCTCGCTTGAGTAGGCTAGACAGTGCACAGCTTTTGTCTATGGTAGATGGACCTTAGGTGGCAATACCACGGAGATAGGAGGTTTTGTAAGCCAGAGTAGCAGTGGCATGGCAAAGCAGTAGTTTAAGAATTCATGCTGACAGGTGACAACTTGATCTTTGTATGAATTCCATGGCTTCCTCCTGCCACAAGCCTCTTCCATTCAGTGATTCCCTCACATACATATCCCATTCACTGCCATACTTCCCGCCTTCCCCTTCATAATCTGCTGAACCCTCCTCTTACAGTCATACGCTGCCCTCAGATTATCTGGTTGTTCCTGCTAAAGTGCTCAGCAGTGCAGTAGTGAACTATGTTGACACTTTGCCATCTTTAGGGTTCAGAGTTAATGAAGCCACTGAAAATAATGGGGTAGTTCGTGCCTATAGGATCCATAGCTTTAGACTGTCTACAACAGGGGTAGGCAACCTATGGCACGGGTGCCAAAGGCAGCACGCGAACTGATTTTCAGTGGCACTCGCACTACCTGGGTCCTAGCCACCATTCTGGGGGGCTTTCCATTTTAATTTGATGTTAAGTGAAGCTTCTTAAACATTTTAAAAACCTTATTTACTTTACATACAACAATAGTTTAGTTCTATATTATAGACTTATAGAAAGAGACCTTCTAAAAACATTAAAATGTATTACTGACACGCGAAACCTTAAATTAGAGTGAATAAATGGAAACTCGGCACACCACTTCTGAAAGGTTGCCGACCCCTGGTCTACAAGCTCATACAAACATCACTACACTGGTTACATCCACTTTACCTTTTCAAAGTTATCTTCAGAATTATGAAAGCCAGAAGCAGGCAACCAAACTGATTTAAGAAATGTTTGCTGTAAATTGTGCTAAGGATAATACTTAGCACTTACAAAGCAAAGCATGTTACACCCACTAGTTAATGTACAAGTCATTAACTTTCTCAGCCCTCCTTGTGAGCTGGATAAGTAGTAGAATACCCTTGGGGAAACTGAGGCACGGAGCGGTTAAGTGACCAAGGCCACAGAATCAGAGGTAGAGCTGGAACTACTGGCAGGAGTTCCTTCCTCCCAGTCCCTGGCTCAGTCACCTACACCATACTGCCTCTTACGGTGTTCCAATGACAAACTCCTCAGGTGTGTGTTGGGGAACTATTTTTAATCACCGTCCCGCTGACTTTTGGAACACTCCATTCACGCAGGGTCTGCGGAGAAGCATGTAAGAGCTGATTAACAGCTGGTTCCTGCCTGTTTAGACAGCTCTGACAATGCATCCCTTCTTTTCAAGGTGACAGGAACACCCAGCTGCCTAATGGTTACAGAAGTGTCTATTCTTTCCCAGTGACATTTATTGTGAAATATCTGAGTGGGACTGAGAGACATGCAAGGCTTTCTCCCTCCTTATCAGGCGACCCTGGTCAGTGTCCTGCTGTCAAGGACTAAAGTAATTTATGTCAGGACTGCAAGTGTTTACTTATCTACCCCAGCGACTGGCTCAGCCGAAATCAGCCAGACTGGCTCCTTTGTCTCACGGGCTTTTTCCTGCCAGTGGGAAAAATGAGGCACTGGGCGCTATTACCACTCCCCCGAGCCATGTCATGCTTTGGAAAAAACAATACAGAAGGTGTAAGAAGTGGTGCCATACATGGAGCGGCCCAGTCTCTTGTGGCCACCCTTAAGCTGACATGAGAACACTGATAGCTGCCGCTATCAAAAATGTTACTTACTACAACTCTGGCACAGAGGGAAAATTTAAAGTGCCAGCTAGCAAAAGCCAGTGCTGCTCTAACAACAGATGACCTCCAAAATCAGTGCCCCGTTTGGGGTTTATAAGTATCTTCGCATCAGCCTCAGCAGCTACACGATCAGTGATATAAGCCATACACACAAAATACCTCCTTGTAAATGGTACAACATTGCTTGGACAGACTTCCGTGTTGAATGTCGAATCTGCATGTGCGTCTCTCTGCCCCGGGGAGTCTGCAGTCTAATTTGGACATGTGAATACAAAGCAAGTGAACAATCTGAACAGCAGGCAGGTAGGAGATAATCACACTGAGGAGATCTGTGTTGGAAGCCTTCGTGAGAGAAGTGAGTTTTAAAGAGGGATTTGTAAGAGAGGGGGAAGAAAATGTTGTGCACGAGAAGTGTGGAATGTATCAAGCTTAAGGAATACCCACACAAGTTCTCCCCCATGATTTCACTGGGAGTTGTGCCTGAGTAAGGACTGCAAGATAGGGTGCTATAAAACAGTGATAAATCTCTGATTAAAGAGCTCTGCCCTTTATAACTGTGGTCATATTGATGTTATGGCAAATATCCTTCACCATGAAGGTCCAGGGCCAATAAAGATTTGATCCAATTTCTGCAGGGCCTGATTATTTTTTTTTCCAGTGGTGCTGAGTTCCCACAACTTCACTTGAAGTCTGTGGGAGTTTGGCAGCTCTGAAAATTGGGCCCATATAATGGAAACCCATTCAAGCCCCAAAACAGACTTTAAGAACTGATCCGATTTTTGTTCCTTATATCGTGAAAGAGGAATGAGAGCTATGAATATATCTGGCCAGGGCCGTCCCTACCTGTATGCAAACTACACAGCTGCGTAGGGCACCAGGAAATTTGGGGCTTCAATTGCGCCAAATTTCCTGGTGCCCTACGCAGCTGCGTGCTGCATCCAGCTCCAGCGGCCAGCTCGATTCCCCCGGATGGCAGAGCCGGCCCCTCGTGGGCTGCACACAGCAGGGCCCAGGAAAGCTGCCTCCTCCCCCACCCCACCCCTTCCCCTCAGCCCCCGCCCCTGCCCCTGCTCTGCCCCGCCCCACCTCTTCCCACTCCTGCTCTGCCCAAGCTCCGCCCCTGCCCCGCCCCCCAAACCCTGTCCCCTGAGCTATGCGTCCCGGGGAACTGCAGCAGAGGTCGGGGTCGGCCCCGCCCTGCACTCACCAGGCAGCGGGAAGTGGAGCGACCCGGCCCCAGCCCGCTCCGCTATGCTGGCTCCCAGCCATGCCAGTGTGTGCTGGGGTGTGTGTGTGGGGGGGGGGAGTTCCCCCCCCTCTCCTTCCCCCAAGTCTGGGAGCCGGGGGAGCAGAGCGGAGCAGGCTGGGGCCAGGTCGCTCCACTTCCCGCCGCCCCATGAGTGCGGAGGCGGGCTCGACCCCTGCTGCCTTCCTGCACTGGCCGCTCCTGCCCCCCACTGCCCTTGGGTGCAGCCCCTCCGCCCCCCACGGAGGCCTGGGATGCCCCCCCCCCTCGGAGGCCTGGGGCCGGCCCCCCAGCAGGAGGGCTGCATAGGGCACCACAATCTCTAGGGACGGCCCTGCATCTGGCCCAGAGACCCGGGCTGTTTCCCGTAGATGTCGTTTCATAAATCACAGAGGAAGATTTTGTTTTGTTTTTGTTGGGGTTTTTGGTTATCTGGGCATTCTGCTCTCCGGACTAAAAACTGTCACCCTAAATACAGGACAACTTGCATCTTGTCTCTATACGTCCTTCCTGGTGAAGGAAAGATGAGCATGTGTATGATAGATGTGCTCTTATGGAAGCTTCCCTCCTTTGAGGAGACAAATATTAAGCAGTGATAGCTTCCTTTCCTAAACTGAATAGTTATCATTATTGGGCAAGGAAGCCTTTAACTGTATGGACAATGGATTAAAGAAGCCAGACTCTCTCTCTCTAAATGAGCTGTTATTATTTTAAATTAGCTTCTTTCTTAACCCAGGGCACGCCTCAAAAAATATTCCACTGACTGTATTTTTCTAGACAAATATTTTTGTGAGCTGTCTTTATTCCCCGCCCAGCAGGGAATGTTCAAAGGCTTATTCCTCCACTCTGGAGAGTTTAGGAAGAGACACGGAGGCTTAATAATCTAGTGCTTAGAACTGAAGTCTGGGACTCTTAAACTGTGCCCCTGCCCAGCCATGCTGTTCATTCAATGTGTTCTCGAGCAAGTCCTGTACATTTTCAAGGGCTGGAAGCCTAGGCCACCTCTGGGTGGCTGGCCATTTTAATTTTTGCACTCCCAAAATGAATTGTGGATGTCAATGTGAGTGGATTAGCAGTCAGAGGTGCCAAGGTCCAGCTACGTGTCCTTGAGTCAAACGGGGGCATAAAATAACATAAGTGCAAATTTAGCACCACCAAACTGCATCTATAAAAGTGAGACCACATATTTGAAAGATCACCTCCCTAACCTCCTGGTGCATTAGTTCATCTATCTGGGAAATGCATATAATAACTCTCTGGGTGGGTGGCCAATAGGGCTTGAATTTGGGACACCAAAGCACAGGCCTTTACTACTTGAGCTAAAGGAGCAAATCTGTCAGCTGGAATTAACTGACGGCTGATATACTCTTATGTGATCCAGCCACTAGAGGGTGGAGAGACCTATTTGGACATATTCACACTTCCCTTCCTTAGAAGTACCTGATTCCCAGAAGGAATTGTAAGGATTAATCACGTAGGTTGCTGCATATCACTGCTATAAAAATACAGTGTTTTTATGTAATAAAAACAACGTATTTTGTCTTCACCTCTTTTTGGATGTGTTTGCTCCTGGACGGAAACGAAGATTAACACTTGTGTTAGGAATATTATTCGAAAGACGTAGACTCTGGTCTCGAAATCAACAGGCACAAATGTGACAGGTTTCAGAGTAGCAGCCGTGGTAGTCTTGTATCCGCAAAAAGAACAGGAGTACTGGAAGGACTGGTTGTAGGTTATCGTAGTTGGGGATGACCAGTGGGGAGAGGGATAAATGGTGTGACTGATCATTGGAAGATCAGCTGCTAAGTGTGGGCAGTTAGCAATAGATTGAGAAGGCTGCAGAAATTCTGCTGTGTCACCAGTGAGTAAAATGGACTTTACTTACGTATTATTCCCTCCTTCCAATGCCTTTGTTAGTACTTGGAAGACTTGGGGGTTGAGGGAAAACATTGTCAGATGCTTAAAGGGTCAGAGTTGAGGTTGGTTTAGCCTAATATTTGGTCTAAATGAATTGATATTGATTTGTTTGCAAAGTCCCAATAATTCCTCACTTGTAATTTTTTTTTTTTTAAACAAATGATTCAATGAGATTCAAAGTTCACTGGCAGCAGCCCAGCATGAATGAGGAACTAACTGAAGAATAGCAAACCAATGCAGCCATGCCAGGGAGGAAACCGATTTCAGATTCAGATTTTCAAGGGATCATAGGCAACAGTGAGAGATGTAGGGGAAGCAATGTTCTACATTTTGGAAATTATGCAGCAATAGCACATTCAAGCCTTGCAGGAAAGGGGAAGCCTTAACTTGCTCAAGAGTGATACATTTGTTACAAGCTGGTCCGGTACCCCACTGTACAGTCACCCGTCAGCTGCAAGTGAACCCAACTGCTGGATCCCCCATGTTCCCAAGTCAACTGGCTTTGGAAAGTCTAGACATAGCTGCTTGTACATGCTCCACCTAGCCGAGGGGCACCGCTCCGGGCTTCTAGTTTTAACCCCTCTTGGGGCAATATGGCAGGAAAGCACGGAGCACAGGCTTAGCAAAGGAATTTCTTAACCACAGACACTCTTAAAGCACCCCAAAGTACAGATCTTTGAAAATAACAAGTCTTGAGATGCCCCCTCCCCGCCAAGGCAGAGTCCACCCCTTCTTGAAAGTCAGGTTTGTCAGCATTTCAGGCTGTGCAGAGTCCATCCTGCCCTGTCTCTTCTTACATCTCACGATGGTCAGAACCCCTGGACCAAGCAGAACCCCACTGTCAAGTAGGTTCTCTCCTCTGGGCTACAATGCTACATGCTCAGCTGGAAGCTCAAGACCCATTCCTCAGTCACGCGTGCCCCACCTGCAGGCCCCTGTGGAGGGAAATCATGAGGGAGGGCCAGTAGTTGAGTCATTCAAAGTCAATGGCTTCAGATTGCTGTCTTGATGGCTGTTAGTGTTAGTCATTCAGGAGGTGCCAAGCACCTTTCCTGGGCAAGGCAGCCGTCTGCATGCAGCACAACAGGCTGAGTTTGGGCATGTCCAGGTGTAACTCCTAAAACAATACAGAGTTCATAATTGGGCTCTTTTACAATTGCTACCAGAATACAGTGAGCTGCTCTAGCGGACCTTCCTGTGAAGGCCTCACAGAACAATCACTGATGAGATCCTGAAGGAAGGGAAAAGTGGAGAACTGGCAGGACTCCTGAAGGGTCGCAGAGGATCCCCCTGGATGACAAACTATTCCATAAGTACCCTAACATTGCACTCTTCTTCCTCATCCCAGCTGCACTTGCATTATTTGCACACTCCCTGGAAGCACAACTTTCAGACTGAGTGCCCACCGGGGTCGATAGCTAGGCCAAAGGAGCAGCTGTAAATCCACCCACTCCGAACAGCTAAAATGATCTGTAAACGTATCGTATGTTAGCTGGATTGATCAGAGGGTTCAAACCTCTGCTACTAACTGCAGTGGGAACCGGGGCAGCCCCACAAAGCAGAGACAGGGACAGAGCATGCACACACTCTGAAGGCATTTGTAAAAGGCTTCAGTGTGTGCCGTGTTGTACCTGGGAGATAGAACCGAGTCGTGCCGCCTGTGAGAAAAGTGCATTAGCAGCTAGTGGGGCAGGAGTCTGTAGTTCACTCATCTCTTTCAAGTACCAGGAGCTTTCTTAAGTGCAGTCTGATCATATGAAGTGTAACTCCTCATATTTCTCACTGCTTCACAAAGCCCCGAACATAGCAGACCATAACGCACAACCCCAGTGCTCGTTGCCCCGGCTCTGACAGAGGCTCGCATATGCAGAAGTACAAAAGACTTAAAAAAAAAAAAGAAGATATTAATTATGCCTTTGATGTTCCATAAAAACAGCGCAGCTTCTGCTTAGTCTCCAGAGTCCAATTGACAATTGTTTATTAGTTTTCAAATAGCTGAAATTCATGTCAAACATTCCGCATGTTAGAAAAATGTTTATGAAGTGTTATCATGGTTTATTTAACCACGAATGTTTGGGAACCCAGTATAAAATATAATGGACCACACAAGACTCTGAGCATTCTGATCATGACAAATACTTTAAAAAGCATTGGTAAAAATCATGTCACCTTAATCCACATACAGATTTCAACCAGCAAAAAGATGTCATTGAGGTACGATAGCATTATATGATCACGATGCCAATTGAATGGGCAACCTATTTCTTTTTTAATTTAAAGGAAATTTTTAATATTAGGAATATGAATTAGGCTCATGAATGTCAAATTACTCTGAGGCTAATTGCTGGTCCTGCACTGAGCATAAGGTCTTGAATCCAGGGAGGGGGGAATTTCCTAATATGACTGACAAAAGCCCAACTGGACTGCTCCGTGAAGAGCGCCAGGAGACCCGAGAAGGAATTCAGAGGTTGAGGGTTAATATTCGTGCATCATTAATATTTATAATATGCAATACTCTGCATTAATATTTATAGTATCCACGCCACTGCAAATTAGTTCTCTTTTTTTCAAACATAAAGATAATCAAAAAGCAACAGGTGTAAGCTTTGAACGAGGTGACATTTTAATCCTTCTTTCTCTTGAGTTGTAACTTTAAACCCAGTAGGTGGAATGATTGCTGGCCTTTAGCTGTGCTCCATTTTTCCCTGTTCTCCATATCGAACATGTGTGGCCAATATTGCCCTGTGCCCGCATGCCCACTGCCTGGGGCTGGGGAACTTCCTACAAAGCCGGCCCTCCAAAGCTGGCAATGGAAAATCTTGAGCTGTAAGAAAGTGAGGCCCAGTCTCCACAGAGCTGCATCTTCCTCTAGGAGCTGATCATTCTGCAACCCGATCTCTCCCTCTCTGGTGTTTTACTCAATTTCTCATTCTGCATCTAAACATCTTGTTATTGCAGTAGGGAAAACTATTATGGTAGCATCTAAAGTCTGAGACCACATCAAGTGAGATGCTAGTCAGACGCATAAGACAATCCTTATTGTGAAGAGCTTATGATCTAAATCGACAGCACTGAAAAAGTGTGGGAAGGGAAATGGGCACAGGAGTGATGTAACTGTCTATGTTCGAACTGCAGGTTAGCAACAGAGCTGGAATAGTGCCCCAATTCCCTGGCCACTAAGCCGCGTTGAGCCCACAGCTATGTCTCTCTGCATATTGGAGGCCAGGCTGTAAAATTCCAGGGCAAAAGCATTCATTCCATGTCCACAGCACCTTAGAAAACTGAACCCCTGAGATCTGAGCCCTTTCACACCACCAGGGCACTCAATAAGCGGTGAAATGCCTGGTTATTCTTTTCAGCCATTGACAAAGAAATGAGAGAATGGTGAGTTGAGTTTTGTTTTTAGCAACTCGAGTTCAAAATATTTCTCTACACTTATCACAATGAACTCAAGGTTAGCTTTCTTATGCCAAAACCCAAGTGAATCCACGTCGTATTCCATGATATAGAATCATAGAATATCAGGGTTGGAAGGGACCTTAGGAGGTCATCTAGTCCACCCCCCTGCTCAAAGCAGGACCAATCTCCAATTTTTGCCCCAGATCCCTAAATGGCCCTCTCAAGGATTGAACTCACAACCCTGGGTTTAGCAGGCCAATGCTCAAACCACTGAGCTATCCCTCCCCGCAATATTACAGTATATTTCTTAGGACTGTTAACGCTGCAAAGATGCTTTGATAGCATGCAGTCCATTTCTTTAAGGCGTTTTCGTAAGGCCAGAATCTACCCTCCTGATACAAGCCCATTGACTTCATTAGTGAAGGTAACACATGGGGATTTATAAAAACAAAGAAAATTATCATCTAATAAGGATCATACAGTAGCGAAGAGCCTTTCTTTTGGCAGCAGCTCCTGCTAGATTTGATTCTCAGGTTAGATATTACAATAGCTTGTGCCATTTATCTGCAAAGCATCCACATGCCAAGCAGAAAATCCGAAGGGAATCTACTCCACCCTGACTCATTCCCCAAAGTAATTGCCTTTTCCTTTAACATTTATATTTGACGGTTCAGCATTATTTCCCTCATTTATTTTATTTTTGCCTTTTGGCACATGAGTGTGTCTAAGTAGCTTTGCTTCACTGTTGTTTTTCAGTGAAACAAATTATTTTTCATTCATCTCCAGCAACCTCCCTGTGGGGCCTGATCCCGTTCCCATTCAAAAAATCCCATGGGCTTCAATGCATGCAGAAGAGAATAAGTGAAGAGTTCACATTGGGAGCTTGAGTCAAACCATCCAAGTTCACACACACATGGGGTCCCCCCTTCTCTCTCTCTCTCTCTCTCTCCCCCCCCCCCCCCTCCTATCAGGGGGCCAATTAATAACTCTTGGCTTTTTGCACGCTTTTTTTCCATGTCACCTTAATCGGAACACTTTTTTCCTTCAATCCTAAAATTGTTGCTTTTAATATTTTAAACTCTGATTTCTCATAAAATCCCCAAGTATTAGAATTTCTCTTAAGAAATATACCATTAATATATCTTTATTATGTGTAGCTGATCCTCACTGCATGGGCAATGACTTTTTTATATTCCCTGCTTGTCCCTGAGGCATCTGTTAAGCTATTTTATTTTGACATGATATCCTTATATGTTAAATTAAAACTTGGTTTTTATTATCTGTTATGTGCCAGTAGACAACAGAGCCTCAATGCTGTTGTACAACTCCTCCTGTCATGATCTTTAACCAATATGGGGTGCCTCCCTCTCTTCCTCCATCCGCTCCATCTCACCCCCATCCTCTCCAGAAAAAAACCCATGGATTGAGTTATCCAGACTGACAGCAATTTACAATCCCCATTAAAGGTCGTATAAATTCCAGTGGATCAAGGAAGCCTCTAGTACATTATATTCAGACACAGCTAATAGGTCTGGGATAACTGCCATTGCTTGTTTCTGTGTTATGAGTCCGACTGTTTATATCTACAGTACAAGTAAGCCGTATAACAAGTTTTCACATTCTCAAAGTCATTCAAGGAGGCCCAGTAATAGCTCGCTCCAATAGCAGTCAGAGGGCTGGAGGTGGTAGCCGTCACTCCCTATATTTAGGAAAAGCTGTTGCACCAGAGGCCCAGCAGTTTGTTTGGGAAAGTGGGCTCCGTTCCCTAGGACCTTCTGGGGGTCTCGCTCTCTGATCTTAATCCAGCAGCCATTAAAGTCAATGAGAAAATTCCCAATGATTGGCCCACTGGATCAGACCCTGGGCTCTAAGGGCTGGTCTACACTTGAAATGCTACAGCAACACAGCTGAGCCACTTCAGTGTAGATGCTACCTACAGTACCAACAGGAAGGGTTCTCCTGTCAGCATAGGTCAGCCACCTCCCCTAGTGGATTACACGGGGAGGGATAGCTTAGTGGTTTGAGCATTGGCCTGCTAAACCCAGGGTTGTGAGTTCAATCCTTGAGGGGGCCACTTAGGGATCTGGGGCAAAAACTGAGGATTGGTCCTGCTTTGAGCAGAGGGTTGGACTAGATGACCTCCTAAGGTCCCTTCCAACCCTGATATTCTATGATACACTAGGTCAATGGAAGAATTCTACAGTTGAAGGACAGTGGGCAAATCAGGTTGTACGCACAAAGATGGGCAGCTGCATCTAACTGACTTGCATTCGAATCGCTTCCTATTTACCAAAAATCACATGATAGTCAATGTTTATGTAGGGCCTAACATATGTGTGCTCTTACTCCTGCAGAGTGAGCATGTCTGCTGAGCTAGCATTACTGACAGATGTGCAAAGAGCTGTTCACGTTGGGTTCCTTTCAAAAGACTGGGCCAGATTCTCCTCTCGGGCTGCCAGACCTCCATTTACTATAGTGGGGCCGCTCCTGCCCTGCCCTGCCCTGGTAAGCAAGAGGAGAATCAACCCTTGGGTGTGGAGAGGGAGTGGATAAAAGTGTTACCAGATGAAAATGATTAACTGAAAAGGGAAGATTTAAACAATTTACAAACACAGATGCAGTGTATTCTCTCCCCGCCCCCCCCTCCGGGAACCTTTTTAAGGTTCTGTAAAGAGCCCAAACTGACCCAGGTTCATCACTGAAATTCCTGATTCTGTCCCAGAAAAATTGGCAGTTTGGGGGCTAATCTGGGTCACTTCTCAAATGCCCCCTTCCCATGAGTTCTGAGCAGGGATTTACAGTTTGTCTTCAAAGGATGCAGGACTCAAAATGATGTTGACTCAAAACCAGGTAAAATTTAATGGGCTCAGCAGAATTCTGTATGAGTTTCCAGCTTTGCTTGAAAGTGGCTTAAAGTCAAATTCAGGGGGCCTGAGTCTTCCGAACCCAAACCCTAATTACAAGCTTTCAATCAAATCCATCTTACCTTACTTGTGCAAATATTGTCACAGAGAGGCCTGGGGGCTCTGGGAATAAGGCAAGCAGGATTTGCCCCCTTAAAAATTACTTGAATGTCCCAAGACATCCTGCCAGGAAGGTATCTTTAACAAACTTGTGTGTGTCTGTATGCCGCTGCTCTCTAGTGGATCGAAATTAACATTTCTATAGCCGGGTCTTAAATCCTGTACTGCAAATAGAAAAAGGAGATTCTCCTTTTTTGCTCAAGTAATGAGGGACTGTGCATTTGAAGCAGGAGGATCCGAAGACTATTCCCCATGCCACTGTGCTGTTACAAGAGGCCATGGGTGGAACGACCTGGTGAATTCCTAGCTGGCCACAGATTTGTCATAATATTACTGTGTGATATGCCATTAGGTACCCTGTGAGTACCTCTTATGCTGAGTGATACTGGGAAGCGGCCATTGCACTGATACTGTAATTGTGACCAAAAAAAGCTCTCTCTCGTGAAAAGAGGAACTTCCAAAATGATGAAGGTGAAGTTTTGCACTGAAAGCAAGGATTCAACTGCTTCATGTATAATAAATGCAACTGATCCTCCCTAAAAATTATAATACTTTGAATATATTAAATATATGGCTGACTGCAAGTCTTTTTTACACAGCATTCATTGTATTTTTTTATTTATTTATTTTTAGACAAACCCACCAGCTAGTAACAAATATTCCACCATAAGAAACTGATTCCCTGCCAATCTGTCAGGATTCACCAGCTCCACGAAGCAATACTCCGATTTTGCGATAAGTATTTGTTTAAAGGTTCCAGCACTGTTTCCATAACAAGAATGGGCTTGCAATGTCTGAGAACTCTGTAAGAATCAGACTGTAATTTAACATAGGACCCATCTACATGGGAACACGTGCTTTGTCAGGCAACTGTTCTAATGAGAAGCGATGGAAACTTTTCAAAGATTTGGTTTGTTTTGTTTTTCTGCATAAGAACTACCAATTTTTTAAAAAAACAATATAAAAAGAAATTATGGAAATATTTCATTTTTAGTGGAAAAATCCAATGTTTTGATCAAGATTGCATTTAAAATGATTACCGAGTTTCCATTGACCATAGAATCATAGAATCTCAGGGTTGGAAGGGACCTCAGGAGGTCATCTAGTCCAACCCCCTGCTCAAAGCAGGACCAACCCCAACTAGATCATCCCAGCCAGGGCTTTGTCAAGCCTGACCTTAAAAACCTCTAAGGAAGGAGATTCCACCACCTCCCTAGGTAACCCATTCCAGTGCTTCACCACCCTACTAGTGAAAAAGTTTTTTCCTAATATCCAACCTAAACCTCCCCCTCTGCAACTTGAGACCATTACTCCTTGTTCTGTCATCTTCTACCACTGAGAACAGTCTAGATCCATCCTCTTTCGAACCCCCTTTTAGGTAGTTGAAAGCAGCTATCAAATCCCCCCTCACTCTTCTCTTCTGCAGGCTAAACAATCCCAGTTCCCTCAGCCTCTCCTCATAAGTCATGTGCTCCAGCCCCCTAATCATTTTTGTTGTCCTCCGTTGGACTCTTTCCAATTTATCCACATCCTTCTTGTAGTGTGGGGCCCAAAACTGGACACAGTACTCCAAATGAGGCCTCACCAGTGCCGAATAGAGGGGAATAATCACGTCCCTCGATCTGCTGGAAATGCCCCTACTTATACAGCCCAAAATGCGGTTAGCCTTCTTGGCAATAAGGGCACACTGTTGACTCATATTCAGCTTTTTGTCCACTGTAACCCCTAGGTCCTTTTCTGCAGAACTGCTGCCCAGCCATTCGGTCCCTAGTCTGTAGCAGTGCATGGGATTCTTCCGTCCTAAGTGCAGGACTCTGCACTTGTCCTTGTTGAACCTCATCAGATTTCTTTTGGCCCAATCCTCTAATTTGTCTAGGTCCCTCTGTATCCTGTCCCTACCCTCCAGCGTATCAACCACTCCTCCCAGTTTAGTGTCATCTGCAAACTTGCTAAGGGTGCAGTCCACACCATCCTCCAGGTCGTTGATGGAGATATTGAACAAAACCGGCCCCAGCACCGACCCTTGGGGCACTCCACTTGATACCGGCTGCCAACTAGACATGGAGCCATTGATCACTACCCGTTGAGCACGACCATCCAGCCAGTTTTCTATTCACCTTACCGTCCATTCATCCAGCCCATACTACTTTAACTTGCTGGCAAGAACACTGTGGGAGACTGTATCAAAAGCTTTGCTAAAGTCAAGAAATAGCACATCCACTGCTTTCCCCTCATCCACAGAGCCAGTTATCTCATCATAGAAGGCAATTAGGTTAGTCAGGCATGACTTGCCCTTGGTGAATCAATGCTGACTGTTCCTGATCACTTTCCCCTCCTTTAAGTGGTTGAGAATTGATTCCTTGAGGACCTGTTCCATGATTTTTCCAGGGACTGAGGTGAGACTGACTGGCCTGTAGTTCCCTGGATCTTCCCTCTTCCCTTTTTTAAAGATGGGCACTACATTAGCTTTTTTCCAGTCATCCGGGACCTCCCCCGATTGCCATGATTTGTCAAAGATAATGGCCAATGGCTCTGCAATCACATCGGCCAACTCCTTTAGCACCCTCGGATGCAGTGCATCCGGCCCCATGGACTTGTGTTCGTCCAGCTTTTCTAAATAGTCCCGAACGACTTCTTTCTCCACAGAGGGCTTTCAGAAAATGAGACACAATTTTGAAATAAATGGACTCTCTTCAAACCCTTTGCAACAAAAACAACTTAGAATTTTTTCACAAAGTCGGTATGTCATTTTTGTCAAGCAGCACTAGATATAACACAATAGTGGGCTGACAGGGGTGCAACACAGGCTGGTTTTAGCTGGGTGGATGAGACATAACCTCGTTATAATTATGTTACAGATCCATGTTATAGGCCTGCATAAACCAAGGTTCTAACAGTCTTTTGTAACATGCGTTAGTCCCATAGACTCACTTCCTGTTACTAGATATATTTTTGCTGTGGGTCCACAGACTACGTAACAGGGGCGTGTGTTGGGGCAGGAATGGCATAGTCATTAAGGTGGCATTTGGTCCTGTGTGTGGTGAGTGTTCCGACTTTACCCAAAAACGTTCACAGAACGATCTGTGACAGATTCTATATTGCCAGATCATTGCTAAGATTCAATGTCACCATAAGCAACGCTGAAGCAGTAGTCAATAATTTCCCTTGCCCCCACCCTTAGATATCAGGCTCTGGGTTACTTGGGTCTATGCAGGATCCAGAAGAGGAAAGAATGCCACCGTTAAGAGAGTCAGAACGGAGCCCTACATTGGAAAGAGCAGGCAGAAGACAACAGCAGTAAATCAGTAGCTATTGCAGGGGAGGTGATTTAAAAGGCCAATCTCCTCCCCACCAGGCCTTGTAGAAGATACTTTGTCTCCAGAACTTAGCTACACAATCTTCGCCAAAGTTTTTTCCTTGCAGCAGATCAGCAAGAAAGTGAAACAGCCCTGAATTTCCAGGGCACTACATTATCATCATCCCCAAAAGGCTTATCCTTCCCCTTCTTCAGCAGCAGAGGTATTGTCCCCACCCACACAGTCTAGATGATTCATTGCAGCTTAAAACCCTCCTCTCTCATTTGCTGTCTCATAAGCCAAGAAAACCTTTTCTTACTAAATGAAGACGAATCCTCTCAATTCTGTACATTTTTCATAAATTATGTGTGAGCGCTAGACTTTCATGTCTGCAAGGTATGTCAGTAGTGTTTGCAGGCGATTGATTGCATCCCCTGCGTTCCAGGGAGCAATTTGATTATGATATAATTAAGCCTGACAAGGTTATCAGATGACCCTCTGCAAAATGGTAACGCACTTTCCTTCTTTCGCAAGTTAGATAAATGAACCTTTTTCTGGGAGCAGCACAGAAAATCAGCATGATGAAAGTGCCAAAGGGATGCCAGGGCTCGATGCCATATGTAAGGAGCCCTACTCCCTTCCAATGCATGCTACATTACCTTCATCATTCACACCTGCCAGACGGCTGGGGCACTAATTCTTGTACGTTAGTTTATGGTTCATTTTGTGGTCTGTATGAATTGTCTCATACTTTGTTCAGAGTCCATTCCATTCCAATTTCCAGCCATCTTTCTGCAGTAGATATTGTTTTATAAATGGGCAGTTGTATCGTGCCCTTAGCAGTGATAACGCTTAAACTGTAGATGTGGTGGGGATATCAAATTTATTTTTTTCTCAAGCGGGTGAACTAGGGACTTGGCGTTGAGAAGGAAGGCTCTCCTCTACCTGCGTGTGTGTGCAGAAGGTTCCCCAGTGGGGTTGGCCCTTTGGAAGCATTGCTCATCCTGTTTTGAATTGCAGGCAATATGACTTTCATGGAAGCATGACTTCCAGGGTAGAGCGTGTCTACTTAGTGAGTTAGTGCTCACCAAGCCATAGTGTGAGCCTACAGCACACTAGCCTGCCATGCACCAACTCACCAGGTGGCTCCTGCAACCGTGCACTAAAAGATCCCTTGTACACGTTGTTAGTGCTCCTGTTCTGGGAGGTTCCACATGGCAAGTTAGTGCGCGGCAAGTTAGTGCCCTGTAGTTTCATACCCTGGCTTGCTGTGCACTACCTCACTGTGTAGACAAGCAGGTTCTCAACCGTCATTTCTCTCTTGCACACATGTAGTACTTTCACATGGAATCTGGACTTGGTAAAAGAGACAGTGGTGCACGGGATGGTCTATCCTGGGAATTGCAGCTAGAACTGACTGCTCCAACTTGATACACTTCAGAGCAGCAGCATTGTAATGTCTGAGGCAGCATCCCTAATATTAACCTGGACTTTCAGGGAGGATTAACTAAGATTTTGTGCTGGTAGTTAGTCTGACATAGCACAGCCTGGTGGTTCTTAAGCACCCAAGTTACAGTTACAGCAGTACTGTATATCACACATGAGTGTTTATAGTGTCATTTTAAAGGCTGCCCCATCAATCTGCAATCCTGGCAGTCATCACTGGATCTTTGGAAGGAGCTGGGGATCATTGCTCTGAAGGCACCTCATTTATATAGAGCCCTGGAAATCTGGAGCCAGAGATCATGCTTGGAGCTGCTCTCTGGCACCGTAGGGTTCAGCTGCTCTGACAGACATTTTTTATCTGTGAACTTTGTTTTCTCTTTGGGAGTAAAAGGGAAAGTTTGTTTGTGTGCACTTGCAGGTCTCTATGGAGTCAAAACAGAAACTCCCCAGATACAGTCTAAGTCCAGGAGCCTATCAGCAGGGAAAGTGCAGTGTTGGTTGGGAAAGGAACACAAGGAGTCCAGATTGACTAGCATTAGTCCTTCCCATGCTCACACCCCTTTAACACCTTCTCTGATAGAGTGGGGCCAAGGCAATGAGCTATTGTGCTCGGAGTCCATGGTGAAGGTGCTCTTAGGGCTAGTCTATGCTAGTCAGGGTTAGCAGTTATGTACTTATTTAGCAGGGCTAGTCAGTTATTTACACTGAAATAACCCAAGTCTGTTGTAACTCACTTATTTTGGACTAGAAGTGTTTTATTCTCAAATAAGTGACTATACCCAACCTTGCACAGGCTTTGTGTGTAGATCACCCCAGTACCCATGTGATAGGTAAGGTGCCCAAACCTAGAACTGACATGTTTCATAGTTCTGTCTCAACACTTCCTTCATACGTGCATTATTTTCATGTGTATATAACTTAGTTTTAATACTCTAGCGCTGGCCAAACTCATTATTATTGGTTGTGAATTTAGCTCTGCCCTGAGCAAGTGAACTTTCCCAGCTTGAGCCTCTTATATTCATTATTCCCAAGTATTTGCTGAATAGCTTGGCTCAGTAACTTTCATCCTCTGGGCTGCTCATGAGCAGTTAGCTTTGACTATTAGTCACTCCTTATTCAATCAGTAGAACTGGCAAAAAAAAAATTCCAACAGGTTTTTTGTTGTTGGGGGGCGGCCTCTTATTTAATACAAAAGTTTTCATAAACTTGAAATTCTCCCTCTTTATCAAAAACAACTTATCCGAATTTTTCATTTACTGAAAACTAGGGTGTTTTTTTTCAGTGTATGACAAATGGTTACAAATGTCATGCAAAATTTCACTCACACACACACATCCCCGAAAACAGGTCTCGTTTGAACCCTGCAAAATGAATACAATCCTGAAATTTGCCAGATTGTTTTTACATCTCTTAACTAACACTGTTACATCATCCATTAGGTCCTGAGATTGCCAGAAATAAAATATGGAGGTGGGGTAGAAGAGCTGCCTGGGACCCATAATAGGTTGGGTTTGATGCTCGCTTTTGGTTTCTTCTTGTATGCCTTTTCAATTCTTGGATTTTTTGACTAGTTTGGTGATTTTTTTAAAAAGTTATTCTTGTTTTCTAGACAAAATATTTTTATTTGACATGTGGCTGCATATGTTTGAACAGAAATCCAGTTGTTTCATCAGCAATTAAATAAACGCAAGGCTCTTTAAAAAGAACAGGAGTACTTGTGGCACCTTAGAGACTAAAAATTTATTACAGCATAAGCTTTCGTGAGCTACAACCCACTTCATTGGATGCATAGAATGGAACATACAGTAAGAAGATATTTATACATACAGAGAAACATGAAAAGGTGGAAGTACCCATACCAACTGTAAGAGGCTAATTAATTAAGAGGCAGGGGGGGAAAACTTTTGAAGTGATAATCAAGATTCTTTATTACTTTATTCTTTATTAAGGTTCTTTAATACTCTAAGCTTTTAACAACCTAATTGATTAGCTGTATCCAACATTCCCACACTGAGTAGAACTGCACCCAAAGGTGCTTATCACACTACAGCTATGCACCATGTCTGAGCCTGAAAAGGGAGTAATACAGGTACTTCACAGCAGATGGTTTGAAGAGGGCATACATGCAACTGAAAATCCCATTAGGGGAAATTGGCTACTTCCTTTCCCCACCCCGGTTGGTTTGTTGTTGTTTTTTAGCAAACCAGAATCTTGCAAAATTGCATTTGGGGTGGTTGTGTTTTTTTGGGGGGGCGCTTGGTTTAAACTAAAACTTGACTCCATGGTTGAGTCCAGTGGGTAAATTGTTCGCGCTCTGCACGTCCATCCATGTTCAGCTTCTGCTCTTGGAAGTTCCGTCCTTCCTCGCTCCTTCAGAGAGGGTCCGTGCCACAGTCACAGGCCAGAGGGGACACTGGTGAACAAGAGGTCATTCCCTCCTCACCCATGTGCACAGTAAGCTTTCTTGGCAGCACTGGGAAGCAAACCTTGGTCTCCCAAACCAGTGCAGACAATGTCACTTATGGAAAGGGTAAGTAGGTGAGGGGGGCAGGGCCCAGGAGAAGAGGGTAAGAGGTGCAGGTTTGGAGTGAAGCTGAAGTGAAGTGACTGTGTGGGATGGGCAAGGGGGAGCAGGAGGGCTGGAGCAAACAGCCAGTCAGCACCGTCCCCCCAGCGCCCACGGAAACACCCCCCACCGGTGCACCGAAACACACCCCCCTCCTGGCGGGAGAGCAGCGGGGCAGGGCGGCCAGCCCGCCCAACGGCCCCGCTCTCCCTGGACGGCCGGAGCGCCAGCGGGACGGGGCAGGGCGGCCAGCCCGCCCGACGGCCCCGCTCTCCCTGGACGGCCGGAGCGCCGGCGGGACGGGGCAGGGCGGCCAGCCCACCCGACGGCCCCGCTCTCCCGGCCGGAGCGCCGGCGGGACGGGGCAGGGCGGCCAGCCCGCCCGACGGCCCCACTCTCCGGGCCGGACCGCCAGCGGGGCAGGGCGGCCAGCCAGCCCCCGGCCCCGCTCTCCGGGCCGGACCGCCGGCGGGGCAGGGCGGCCAGCCAGCCCCCGGCCGGAGCGCTGCGGAGCGGGGCCGGGCGGCCAGCCCGCCCCTGGACCCGCTCTCCGGGCTGGACCGCCAGCGGGGCAGGGCGGCCAGCCAGCCCCGCCACAGTACGTTAATTATTTAAAAAAAAAAAAAAAAAAAAGCCTGAGCGCCGCCCCCCCCCCCAAGGTGCCGCCCCAAGCACGTGCTTGGTAGGCTGGTGCCTGGAGCCGGCCCTGTGTAGAAAGCTCCTAGTCCACATAACAAAAGCTATCATCAGCTTGGGCTAACTGCCCCCATTGCCAGCCATCCGTTGGAGAGGATTGAACAAGCCTGGAGAGTGAATCACCGGAAGAACTGTGAGGCACATGGACAGGATAGCGTGGAGGAACAACTTACCACTGTCCATGCTGCGACTGTTCTGTCTCTCCAGAGAGGGCATCACTGGTGCAGTTGCCAATCTAGTGTTTTATCTGATATAAATTCACTAATAAATAGGGGTGGGGGGGAATGCAAAGAGAATGCGTCTGTCCTGGAAAAAAGCAAACATTTGAACTTGCTTTTCCTAGTCCGTGGGACGAGAAAATGAAAGCCAAGATGCAGGCAGGTCCGAGCAGATGTTTAACAAGATGGTTTCAAGGCAGCACATGGTTTGCAGATTCAGTGCTGAATGACATCTGTTAGGGGAAGCGAATCTCCTTTTACCGTATCGGCTATAAAATAAAAACCCCACTGAAGCAAAATGAATTCAGATTTTAACTTTTTTTGATTTTGCAGTAAACCTACGTTCAGTAAATTGATTTTCATAGCCATAAAAGCTGAACACTCATAACCCCAAAAGCAATAACCGTTTTACTGCTATTTAGAATTTATATTTTATTTCTAGTCTTTTTCTTGGATATGCCCTGAGGGGACCCGTTTTATGTGCAGCTCTGGAAATGAACTGAGTGCAAATATTTTTATTTTCTGCTTGGCATCAAAATCTTGACGCATCCTCCTGAGACCAAATGCACTTCTTAAAAAATACAGCACAGCGTTGTTTACAAGCAACTGGAGCTAGTTTCCAGAGAGAAAGCAGCATCTGCGGGCACTTGGCCAGGAGGCACAGCCGCCACTGGGCATATGAGATTGGATGCAATGAGAAACTGCCTGAGCCTCTGCCCAAAATTGACCACCTTTCTTGAGGTTCAGAATTATTTGATTTTAAATTATTTTTCAATGTCATGAATCCTGGCAATTCTTGCTTCTGGCTGGCGTGCAAAAGCAAAGATGCTAAAGCGCCACAAGAAATAACATTCACCTGGGGGCTGATTCTTTTGTTGTTATGATAGTGCAATTAGTCTTACACTAGTGTAGCTTCACTGGTCCAGATCCTCAGCTAGTGTAAAGTCGGCATAACTTCACTGTCTTCAATGGAGCTAAGCTGCTGTACCCCAGCTGAAGAGGTTTTGCCTTGACTGGAATTACTCATAATTTATACTAGTGTCAGTGAAGACGAATTTGGCATTTGCATTAGAAGCAGGAAGACTCAGAATAGGGTGACCAGATGTCCCTATTTTATAGGGACAGTCCCGATATTTGGGGCATTTTCATCTATAGGCGCCTATTACCCCCCACCCCCTGTCCCGATTTTTCAAACTTGTTGTCTGGTCACCCTAACTCAGAAGAACTTGTAATATTTCTAGAGCTGTTTTGTTATTTGTCCGGTCCCTTTGGGGGACGGTAGGAGGCTCATCTTCTTCTGAACCCACCTGGGGATATAATTAGGAGCAATGAGATTAGGCCAGAAAAATGGAAGAACTCAGCCCTGCAATAACGATAAGGACCAAAATTCATCCCTGTTGTAACTCCACTGAAGTTGGTGTAGTTACAGCAGGGGTGAGTTTGGGTCTCTGTAAGTATATGGAGATATTATTTGTGCGATAGGGTGATATTCATGTGATTAAATTATCATGCACCGCACCACTAATTGCCTCATGTGCACTCTGCTCATTAATGCTTCTCCCAGATTAAACTTCTGAGCAGCTCTGAAGAGACACCAGATCTCTTTGAAACGCTCCTCTGGCAGGTGTGTGTTTCCTTTTCTCCTCAAATGGGGTGTTTCCCATCACAATTCCACTGGCAGCGGGGCGTGGTGAGCACTCATCACCCTGGACCAATGACAGACCTAAATTCTGGTAAAGCGTGACCTTAGGAGGCCTAAAATAGGAAGCAACGTGCCACTTAAGAGGCGATTCTCAGAATTTCCATAGAATATACAGCACTTGTTCTGAGCCTTGGAAGGGTAAAATAACGACACTATGATGTATGGAAAAGTTATTTTAGGTGATTTTTAGAGGTTTCTATTAGCTATAACTTTCCTCTTCTTGTGACTCCTGGGCAGTCTGATTCCTGGTAACTAATGCACCTGGCTTTATATAATAGAAGCATAGAAATGTAGGGCTGGAAGGGACCTCGAAAGATCATCAAGTCCATCCCCCTGTGCTGAGGCAGGGCCAAGTAAACCTTGACCATCCCTGACAGGTGTTTGTCCAACCTGTTCTTAAAAACCTTCAAAGATGAGGATTTCACAACCTCCCTCGGAAGCCTATTTCAGAGCTTAACTACCCGTAGAGTTAGGTTAGATATTAGGAAAAACTTTCTAACTCTCCCTTGCTACAGATTAAAATCATTATTTCTTGTCCTACCTTCAGTAGACATGGAGAACAATTGATCATCACTCTCTTTATAACAGTCCTTAACATACCAGAAGACAGTTATCACATCCTGTCCCCAATCTTCTTTTCTCAAGACTAAACATGCCCAGTTTTAACCTTTCCTCACAGGTCAAGTTCTCTAAATTTTTTATCATTTTTGTGGTTCTCCTCTGGACTCTCTCCATTTTATCTACATCTTTGCTACAGTGCGGCTCCCATAATTGGACAGAGTACTCCAGCTGAGGCAGTGCTGAGTAGACAGGACAATTACCTCCCATGTCTTACATCTGATACTCCTTTCTTGCAACTGCATCACATTGACTCAGACAATTTATGATCCACTATAACCCCCAGATCCTTTTCAGCAGTACTACCACCCATTTCTACTTGTGCCATTTGATTTTTCCTTCCTAAGTGTAGTTCTTTGCACTTGCCTTTATTGAATTTAATCTTGATGATTTCAGATCTCTAATTTGTCAAGGTCATTTTGTATTCTAATCCTCTGCTCCAGAGTGCTCGCAACCCCTCCCATCTTAGCGTCATCCGCAAATTTTATATGTTTTATGTTTATATGTTTTTATATGTTTTATGTTTAATAATTTGGTCCAGAATCTTTCCACGTATCAAAGTTAGGCTGACAGGTCTTAAATTCCCTGGTCATCTTTGTTCCCCTTTTTAAACCTCACCCGTCCTCCATGAGTTCTAAAAATAATTGCTAACAGTCCAAGATTGTTTCAGCTAGTTCCATAAGTAATCTAGGATGAATTTCATCAGGCCCTTCTGACTTGAATACATCCAATTTATCTAAATATTATTTAACATTTTCTTCCTCAATTTTGGCTTGAAGAGCATACGAATATTTAGCTTATCTGGCACGTAAACACCTTGCAATGCCAGCTACAAAAGTGCCATGCGAACACCTGTTCTCACTTTCTGGTGACATTGTAAATAAGAATTGTAACAGCATTATCTCCTGTAAACATAAACAAACTTGTTTGTCTTAGTGATTGGCTAAACAAGAAGTTGGACTGAGTGGACTTGTAGGCTCTGAAATTTTACATTGTTTTGTTTTTGAGTATAGTTATGTAAAAAAAAAAAATCTCTATTTGTAAGTTGCACTTTCATGACAGAGATTGCAATACAGTACTTGTATGAGGTGAATTGAAAAATACTGTTTCTTTTGTTTATCATTTTTACAGTGCAAATATTTGTAATAAAAAATAATATACACTTTGATTTCAATTACAAAACAGAATACAATGTATATGAAAATGTAGAAAAGCATCCAAAATATTTAATACATTTCAATTGGGTATTCTATTGTTTAATAGTGCGATTAAAACTGAGATTAATCACGGTTAATTTTTTTAATTGTGATTAAAAAATTTTGAGTTAATCGTGAGTTACCTGCGATTAATCGACAGCCCTAGTATCCACACAATATGCAATGGGATATGAAAAGCAATGCTTACAAAAAATGTGAATGCACTCTAAAACATTTTAAAAATATTCTTTCTGTAAAATATGTGGCACACAGAGATTATTTTATTTTGGGTGATCCAAATGACTCCCTCATCATTTTGCCACACATGAGTAAAGTGGTCTTCCGGTGCCCAGGCCAATATAATATTTATATAGTGCCATACCACCTTATGTATTCTCTCTCTCTCTCCTTCTCCCCCCTGTATAGAGACAACTACAGTATTTTCATGATGTATAAATAAGTGGTAGAAGAACCTAGAAGTCTGAGTTCAGGAAACTGTCAGAACCTGAACCCTTGGAAATGTTTTGGGGCCGTGACCCATGCAACATTCAGTTTGCTGAACTGGGTGTAACCTGTACACTGCAGCTACATCTAAGAAATAAATCAGAGTATGAGACATGGGTAAAACAGACTTTACTGGGGATACACTCATTATTTAAAAGAATTGCAGCAGAGTTGATGAAAAACCTTTCTCTAAGAGCTAACAACGTATTCAGGGGTTCTCAAGCACCTTAACTATGGACCACATCTTAATAGAAAGATTGTCTTATGGACAACCATTCCCCTTCACGGTTGGGTAGACCACTTCCTTTTTTGCTGGTGATCAAATAACATCCCTAGGACAACTACAGCAATTGCTTCATGGGAGAGTAAAATTAGGAAACCATTTGACGTATTTAACGTCCTCTAATGTAACTTAGCTGCTGGAAGCAAAATGGAGGCTCCAATACCTTGTGAGCAGTCAGCTCCCCACAACACGGAGCTCTACAGCCCACAGTTTGGGAACCACTGGCCTGTACTTTCAGTTAAACAGAACTAGCAGGCTCCCTATTTTAACAGCACTCTGCAAAATGGTACACGATTAACCCATTCTGCTGTTTTGGCCTCCACACTGGGAAGAGATGATGAGCTGGCTCTTCCTGGTGATCCATTTCCCCATACAGCTATCATTCTGGAGATGAAGTCCTAGGCCTGGATTTTCTTTGCTAGTTTCTCCCCTTTCCGTCTACGCTCCTGTTCCTATCATTCAGAAAACTAACCTGGTCCATCCATCAGGGCATCTGCCTGGGCAGGCTACTCCTGGGCTTCCGGATCCCCACCCCATTCCTGGGACTCCACCATGGACTCCTCCGCTGTTGTCCCTCTGTCTCCTTTCTGTACGTGCGTCCACCCTGGTTGAGGATTGCCATGTCTGACCAGCGCCGTTCCATTAATTTCAGTGGAGTCACTGCTGTTTTACACTGGTGTAAATGAGGGTAGCATCAGGCCTCCAGGAACTTGCTTGATCTGTTTGGTGCCTGCTCAGGAATTTGCCATAATATGAACACAACTGTAGAGCAAACTATGTTCAATAAATCAAAATTTTAATTCATGTGCATATAACTTCAGCAGCTCTTTTACTACCATGCAAGGAATGGCTAGAACCAGGCTATTATCAGACTACGTGCACTGTGACATTTCCCTCCCCCCACATCATCACATTTTCTGGCTCTCCCCATCATTAGATTTTCTTTGATTTAATACCACTGTTAGCCGAAAAACCACCAGAGATGTCTAGCACGCAGTGAATGAGCAGAACCCACTGTAAAATGCATTGCTCGTCACATTAGAGACAATATACAATTTAAGAAATGGTAGTCTTCACAGAGGGATTTAATGGACTGAGCATCTCAAAAGGCAGATAGCAACATTCGTGTTCAGTGCTCAGCTTACTAAAAAGAAAGGCATGACCGCGAAAAAAAGGTAATGGGAGAAAAAACAGCGTTTCCTAACTAAAGCCTAATTTGACCAGCAGCAGGAGTAGCAGCTGGTTCAGGAATTCACAGCCCAGAAAATATTGTCCCCTCAATCAAAATAAAGCCCCATTTGTTAGAATTGTTTGACCAGCTTCTATCTCACTTACACCTGTGTAAATTGGGAGTAACCGTTTTAAACTGATGCAACTCATGAAGCTAGATGACGCTTAGTTACACAGGTGTAAATCTAATATTGACCAACTCCATTGATTTCAGTGGAACTACAGCAGATTTACCCCATTGTATCCGATAGCAGAGTATGACCCAATGCAGTTGCACCGGCTTAAAACAGGAGTGAGATCAGAATCTCTTTTTCACCTTTCGAAATATTCATTTGCAAAGTTACGGAGTAATCTTAATGCACCCTCCGAAATAAAAGAGACACTAGCATGCACAGAAATGAGCTCATTCTTACATTACCTCCCCTGTTACTTTTCTAAACACTCAGGAACCTTTGGCTCAACTTTACTGCAATAACAGGAAGAGTAATGTCAAAAATAAGAACGGGAGAATATTCGATCAAACACCCAAAGGGCCTACAAAATGTTTGTCCATTTTTTTAATGGTCCATAGTCGCTAATTTGACACCCCTTCACTTCCTGCGCTGCCAACTCTGGCACCGCTTTCCGTTGGGTGATATTTAATCTGGGTGGCGAATGTTTGGCCTGAATTTGTTTTGCATCTAATCTGTGGGTGGCGTAAGGGCAGCTTGCCAGGAATGGAGACATTTTTAGCTTTTCCATGCCAAAGTGGGGAACAGGATTTCAATACTGAGCCTGCTTATCTCTTCCCATGACGCCTCTTATCAGGCAGCCCGGCCGCACCCTGACTTTAGAAGATGTCTCTGCATCTCTGCACCACATAGCCCAGCCAAAGGGGTTCTGTGGTTAACCCTCTGCAGGGCCAGGAACTCAGGGGTGGCTGCATTGTTTGCGACTGTCCAGAGGGGCTATTGGCCTGGGCGCGTTGGTTTAGTTGAGAAGGATGCTGAGAAACAAAAAGGCACCCAAAAGAGCACAGACTGTAAGGGCTAAATTCTGTCCTCAGCTACAGCCCCGTAACCCTGCTGACTACAGAGAATGTGCATGGGGATGGAACTGAAAATAGAATTTAGCCTCGAGGCTACTGCTAGACACCAAAAGCTTGTGTTCACCGAGGTGCAGAGGGGGCATACAACCACTGAACTACTTTAACAGTCAAGCAAAACAACATAGGCCCATATTTTCACCTAGTGGGAGCCACATATTTCCCTGCATGAGCTGGACTCAGTGATGGCATGTTAGGGACATGCCCTACACTGGCCACCCTTTGCAGCACCCTGGATCAGATAGGCAGCGCAGCCAGGGAAAGGGGGATTGGCCAGAGTCCTTGCACTCCAGTGAGTATACCAGCTGGCCCATTGGGGACTGGTACAACAGCACAAAGGCTGCTCTAGGTTGTGCTGGGTTGGGCCAAAGCATCCCCCAGCCAGTGTCAGGGTTGAGGAGCTGCTAAGTGTCTCAAAGGGTGAATCTAAACCGCAAATTAAAATCCACGGCTGGCTTGTATCTGCTGACTCAGACTCCCAGGACTTAGGCTGCAGGGCTGTTTAATTGTACTGTAGACTTCCAAGCTTGGGCTGTAGCCCAAACTCTGGGACCCTCCCACTTTGCAGGGTCCTAGAGCCTGAGCTCCAGCCAAGCCCAGAAGTCTACACTGTGATAAAACGGTCCCTTAGCCCAAGCCCTGCGAGCCCCAGTCAGCTGGCCTGGGTCAGCCACGGGTGTCTAATTGAAGTGTAGACATACCCTCAAGGACCTTGTCCCCTTCCCTCTTCAGTTGTACCAAGGGGAGCTTGTCCACATCTGAGGTTTGAGTCGGATTTTGTGTGTGAAGATGGGTAGAGGGAGAAGTTGAGTGTGTCACCCTGTCATGAGTGGAACATTCTGCTCTACAGAGCAGGAGGGTCTATTAGAAACCAGACAAGGATATTCCCAACAACATCCCAGATGGCTCTGCTGTATTCCAAATAGAGCTCCGGTTTTAAATGTTGTGTCAGGCAAGATGCTTTCTCCGAGCCATCAGTATTCGTTTAATTGTGGGGGGTCCAAATACTATTAATCACACACTTTGACAGCTAGGCCAGAGCCTATGGTGGGCTGAGAGGAACTGCTTTGTTTGGTCATTGACATGGAGTCGGACCCAGGAAAGGTTACACAGATGACTAAGCCCTTGTTTACCATTCAACTCTCATTTGCCAGCTTTGCGTGCCAGTCTGGCATTCATTCCCTACACACTCAAAACTCACACTGAAGGAATGAAGCCAATGGGAGTTCAGAATTATTTTGCATTCCTCCTGCACCCTGAAGAGACATGTGGATAGAGACCCCAGCAACACTTCTCCCCCTGGATCTCAGACCTGTTTTTTTGTGGGACAAGTACACATTCAGTAGGGTGTTTGTAGATACTAAAGCATAAAACAACACTGTGGGCCTGATTCTCCTCCCAGACAGATGTAAATCAGGAGTAATTCCACTGAAGACAGCGCTCACTTACACCACCTTTGATACCAACTTTTGGGTCAGATCTTCCGCTGGTATAAATTATCTTCCTTATTATGCAATTATTCTGTAAGTAATTATTATGATGAGTGAAATCCTGGCTGCATTGAAGACAATTTTATGGTGGAAGGTGCAATACACAGAAAACAAAATCAAAGTCTCTCCCCTACGTCTAAGTAGCTACATACGCCGCAGAATGCAAGATGATTTCAGAGGCATTATTTATCTCTGGCATAAATGTTTGCAAAGGAGAAGAATGGTTTTTGGTCTCAAACCAACACTAAAATGCCTGCTCCCTGGTATTGAAAGAAATCCAGAGAATCTGTGTCACTTTAACTAAGAAAGTGCTAGAGATTGAAACATGGACTCTCTTTAAAAAAAACCCATATATAGCAACACATGGGATTTTAAAGGAAAAAGTAGTCAGGAATAATGTTAATTATTTAAAGGCACTAAATTATATGCCAAGAATTTTGTCCATCTGACAAAAATTTCAGTCAGTTGTTTCTGCCTTTTCCCTGACATTGATTTCCACTCCCAGGCCATTAGATTAGCCGAAGGGTCTGTCTACACTACAAGTGAGCACCTGTGGCTGGCCCATGACTCGGACTCATAGGGCTCAGACTGGAGGCCTGTTTAATTGCAGTGCGTTCCGGCTCCGGCTGGAGCCCTTGCTCTGGGATCCCGCAAGGGGGCAGGATCCCACAGCCTGGGCCCGAACATTTACACCTCTATTAAACAGCCCGCAGCTTGAGCCCGAGTCAGCTACCATGGGCCAGCCGCAGGTGTTTCACTGCAGTGTAGACAGACTCTTAGGGATCTTCCGTAGGGTGCGGACTGGGCTGTCTCTCTGCCAAGCTTTTAGCCTCATGTGCCCTTCAGCATAGAGCAGCAGAAGGGAAAGACTCTAGAGCTGAGTGCAACCGTCACTCACATTAGCGAGCACCATCGCGTGTGTTTGTGCCTGTATGTCAGCGCTCACCTATGTGAGTGTGGCACAAGCAGGCACTTCAGCAGCCAATTAGGGGCCCGATCCTGTTGCCCTTTTACTCTTGCCAACAGTCCTTACTCGTGGGTAGGTCCTTTACTGGCAGGAGTAAGGAGCACAAGCCCAGACCCTAAAACTTTACCTGAACAGCTCCAGTTCACCTCCTCAGGTGTTGTATTCCAATCCCTCTCGATGCACAATACATAAACCTTCGGCGCCCAGATCAGGAGCCCCATTATCTCGGCATTGTAGACAGGGTGTAGGCAACTGCCAGTCTGTATAGTCACTAAAGTTGCACCTGTTTTTACCCAGTCTGAATTTAGCCCTTTATCTCACATGCATGACCTGTCCTTCCTCAAACCCTGGCCAACTTTAATGAAGCCAGGGGGGGTTGCTGAAAAGCTCAATCAGGCTAGATCAAAGCTAGCTGGGGTATGTCTACACATGCTGCAATCACACCTTCTACTTGCAGTGTAGACATACCCTCAATTTTGTATTAAGGGCCAAATCCTGCTCAGTTACACAGGTACTGCCCCATTATCTGCAATGAGACTGCACATAGAATCATAGAATATCAGGGTTGGAAGGGACCTTAGAAGGTCATCTAGTCCAACCCCCTGCTCAAAGCAGGACCAATTCTCAAATTTTGCCCCAGATCCCTAAATGGCCCCCTCAAGGATTGAACTCACAACCCTGGGTTTAGCAGGCCAATGCTCAAACCACTGAGCTATCCCTCAGTGAGGGCCGAATCCATTCCTACAATTGCAGAGCCGGGATGCCGCTCTTAAGACGTAACATTTCCAAAGGTGTCAGGTTAACGTGACATATAACAGACCATTAGACAATTTAACCATGTGCCATCTACCCATATAAACTAAACAAACTACAGGAAAATTAATCAGGAAACTTCATCATTATTCTGTGCATCCCTCTCCCTCCCCCCACCCCCCACCCCCAAATCCACTGCCATTCTAGGCGAGACACCTTCCTCAAGGAGCTGTAGAGCAGAAATTCCTCCTTTGGCAATTGGCGAATGGTTAATCATTTTCCCCTGTTTCGAATACCCCAGTGGAGCTAAATGCAGGATTTCGTATAGCACTAAATCAGATACTCCTCAAGCTGATGTCCACAATGGTTCAATGATGCACTTTTCTTAGAGCTGCTCCATTGCCTTTCTGTTCTCTGTCAGAAGAGAACAAAAATTTCATTTTCATTTCATTCATTACAAAAATTTGTCGAAAAAGTAAATGTCACAGAACATTTCAAATGCAACAAAAAAAGAATTTCTTGAATTTTTTTGTGACATACGCTTTTTTTTTTCCCCTAGAGTCAGAGTTGGGGGAGTAGATGTAAAGGTATCTTAAAGTTGCCATTGTACTTCCATTCCCTTCTTAACTGTGCCAACTGTTCCTCAGACACAGCCCAGCCTGGGCTATTGACTTCAGTATTGTTATTCCTGATTTATGCTGGTGTATGTGATGGCTGAATCAGGCCTATAATAAGGGAGTGCAGCTATTGTTGAGGAGGTTTAGAAAGAGTGCAAATTCCAAACCAGTTTAAAATGAAATGAAGAAATACCATGTTGCGGTTTAGCAGCAACTTTTGTCCTCCAGCCTCTAAAAGCTTCACAAAGAGTAACTAACTTCCCCTTCACGATAGGTCAGTATTAAAGTCCCTGTTCGCCAGATGGGGAAACTGAGGCACAGAGCAGTGAACTGACTTGCCTGTGGTCACACAGCAGCAGGCCTATCGCAGAGTCAGAGCTAAAACCCAGATCCCTTGACTCCTTCTAGACATCAAGAACACTTCTTCCTTTGGGATTTCTACATTCCTATGTGAGTTCTGAATGAGGAAAGTGTAGGCAAATTATTTCTGGCTCCAAAGGCTGTTATAAAGAGGGGGGAAAGATCATTCATAAAGGAGAGACTCCACCATATGCAGACATATATTAATAAGTAAACCATTTGTCTGATATGGACACAAGTGCAGTTTGCAGGTATTCGGCCACGTTACACTTCAATCATACCACTCTGCTTTATCTGTCAACCAAGTAACACAAACATTTATGAAACTACATTTTTAAGGCTTTTAAAGGTGTATTTAAAATGTGTTTTCTTTGAAGTCTTATCTTTGCAAGCTCTCGCGCACTGATAAAAGCCATGTTTAGCTGCCTCTCAAGGAGCTAGCTTGAATACTGTCTGTTCCAGAGATATTTCATTCTCCTGGGTCAGGATGACAGGGAAGAGCATGCAGCAAGCAATGGGAAGCTGATAAATGTTGCCTTATAAGCCGTTCTTGTGATGTTTCATGCAATGTGCTTTATGCTGGCTTTGCCGTTGTTCCTGTGGAGCGGAGTGGCTGTTCTTGCAAGAAGAGAAGTGACACTGTCAAGATATGCTGGCATTATCTCTGCTGGCATAATCCATATTGTTCTTTGTAGACTAGAACCCTCTCATAGTGAACTCGGATGCAATGAGACTCTTTGTATGTATGTTTGACTTCTCTGGAAAGCACCGTGCACATCTATCACGCTGGCTAAATAATAGTATTTCTGGCCATGATGAACCAAGGGGATGGTGTGTGGATCTGGATTGCGGAGTCAGGCCACGGGTTTGGGTTCTGGTTCATTCTAGTGTATGGATCTAATCTGGAACAAAAGTCTCGCTTCCTGGCAGTTTATAATGAAAATGAAACTTCAGCGTGATTTCAGCATGAAATGAAATAATTTCAGCATCTCACAATGTGCAAACTGTAACTTGGGTTACAGTCAATCTCCACTGATAGTTAAATGGCTCTGTGAAATACATGACTTCACCATCTCCATGGTATATTTCTGCCCTTTTCCTCTCCATTTAAAATAAAGACAATATCAATAATCAATTGCTCACGAGTAACCCTATAATAGCAAGCATACCCTAGGCATTATCCTGCTGTAAATAGGCTTGACCCAAAGCCCATTGAAGGAAGTGGAAAGGCTCCAACTGATTTCCACAGGCCTTGGATCAGAGTACAAATATAGGCAAAACTTTAATGACGCCAAAATGAATTTTGCTAGCAACATAAACAGTGCAGTCAAGCCCATGGGGAAAATTTAACAACAAAGCAGATTCCTCTTTTGAAATTTCCAAGGGAGTTTCTACAACGAGTGATAAATAAACTGGGGAACCATACCTTGTAATTGGCCCTTTAATTACAGGCAGCTCTGCATAGATAGCAGTTATGTTCATTTGGTGAGAAACAACTCTAAGGGTATGTCTATACTTACCCGTCGCGTCGGAGGCGCGGGATCGATGTTCTGGGTTCGATTTATCGCGTCTTGTCAAGACGCGATAAATCGAACCAGGAAGTGCTCCGCTGTCGACGCTGGTAATCCAGCTCGACGAGTGGAGTAGGCGGAGTCGACGGGGGAGCCTGCGCGCCGCGTCTGGACCACAGGTAAGTTCGAACTAAGGTACTTCGACTTCAGCTACGTTATTAACGTAGCTGAAGTTGCGTATCTTAGTTCGATGGGGGGGTTAGTGTAGACCTAGCCTAATAAGGTGCAAATATCCTAGACTTAGCACCCTTTGCCCCTTCTGGGGTCCTCCCTGACTCCCTACAATACTGTCTTATTAGTGACCTCCACCCTGACCCAGAAGAGAGAACTCTTCTCTGGAAAGCAGCCATATTCTTTCAACTTGGAGCTCGGTTACCCTTTTGTAGTTACTTTTCTTCATTTTCTTCCCCAAAGTCATTGGGTACAACTTGTCTGAACATATGCCGAACCTGGTAAGCCTTTGGCAGGCTCACGAATAAATTGCTTTAATAAAAAAGAAAGCTATTTTGTAAGGAGATGCAGGTGGGAGTGGGGGGAGCAAGACGCAAATGTGAAAAATAATATACAGGCAAGGGATCATGTGATCAGTGTGGCAGTTGAGGTGTTAGGAACTCAAACAAAACATAAATTACCCCAGCCTGAGCAATCAGGCCAGACATCGGAGATGAAGGCAATTGCTAAAGCCTTTCACCTTGAGTTTTTATTTGTGTATTCGTTTCTTTAAAGACCACAAAGAATGGACACATTTCCGATCAGATAGCACAAAAGACTCATTAACAATACTTTGACAAATGCACAGAAGGCGAGAGAGACGGATCAGGCTTTGTACAAGGACAGAAGAGAGGTGATAGAACAGCAGCTCCAAGGGTCAGACGCTGGCACCAGTTCAGGTGTTTCTTGAGAGGAGGGGACAAATTCCAGTTCCCGACACGCATCTCCATCAGGGACCCCCTTCCAGTCCCTGCTCGTCACAGGCCTGTCTTGGCTGGGGAGTCCTTCCCACTCTCTTACCCACACAGCACATAGACTCATAGACTTTAAGGTCAGAAGGGGCCATTATGATCATCTAGTCTGACCTCCTGCACAATGCAGGCCACAGAATCTCACCCACCCACTCCTGGTTTAAAGACTTCAAGGTGCAGAGAATCCTCCAGCAAGTGACCCGTGCCCCACTTTGCAGAGAAAGGCGAAAAAACCCCAGGGCTTCTGCCAATCTACCCTGGAGGAAAATTCCTTCCCGACCCCAAATATGGTGATCAGCTAAACCCTGAGCGTGTGGGCAAGACTCACCAGGCAGACCCCCAGGAAAGAATTCTCTGCAGTAACTCAGATCCCACCCCATCTAACATCCCATCACAGGCCATTGGGCAAATTTACCGCTAATAGTCAAAGATCAATTAATTGCCAATATTAGGCTATCCCGTCATACCATCCCCTCCATAAATTTATCAAGCTTAATCTTGAAGCCAGATATGTCTTTTGCCCCCACTGCTTCCCTTGGAAGGCTGTTCCAGAACTTCACTCCTCTGATGGTTAGAAACCTTCGTCTAATTTCAAGTCTAAACTACATGAGCTGGTACTGCCAGGAGTTGAGTTCCCAGCGGACTCCTCTGTGCTCTGCCATACAGAAGGAGATTCCCCGTGCACCAGAATGCAACACCATTTGGCCCAGGAGGTCACTCCATCTGGATGGAAGGGCAGTAGGGCCAAATGTCAGTGGCTTTACGATCCTGTGCATACACCAAGTCACAATTCCACTCACTGAAATTTGGCCTGGCTTCCCTTCATCTGTACAGTGAGGTGGCCAGGTCAGATTTCAGTGGCGTTGTGACCACACAGCCAGAGTGGTGCTCCGGACCTCTCCAGCAGCAGCCATACTGATTTAGTATGGGACCCCTGCTTAAAAGTGCTCCGACCGTGGCCCCCTGGCTTTGCAGCCTGGGGAACATTGAGCAAATGCAAAAATCTTGGGTGGGGGAGGAGCGTTGGCCTCCCCGCAGAACCTAATTGGTATCCCTGGGGCCAGACCATGACTCTTGCCGCATGCTCATGTCGATGGAGTTTTAGACCCCTCCCTTACTCTTCTATGCTTGCAGGTAGAAGCATGGTGGTAGAGAACAGTCTCCAGAAGGCTACTTCTCCTTCCCATGCATTGGTGGATAAGGAGGGGGCAGAACCTTGGCTCCACCTCCCCCCACCAATATGCCAGCCAGCGGGCACAGAGGGAGGAGTAAGCTGTATGAGGAAAAGGGCTGGCCCATGGGTGAGGCTCCGAGGAGCAAGGGGTAAACGGGAACTAGACTGTGACTCAGAGTCATAATTCAGACCCTGATGGGCTCCTGGGGCAGCGCAGCTACAAACTGCCCCTTTACTAAGGGCAGATTGTACATTTCCAGTCTAACCCTGTGTAGTTTACAAGGGTTTCTTGGTGTATCTGGGCAAAGACAAACCGGTCTCATATATGCAGAACACCCTAAGGGCCCAGCTGACAGCACTGCGTAGTAGAACCACATGCACTTATTTTCCTGTAATATTGCAACAACTGGGATGGTGGGTAAAACGTATAAGCTCTGTATGCATAACGGTTTTGAAACCTAGATATCACATGGAGATGCTTTAAAGTAAGGAAGTCTGGGGCTTAGCACTTTGTTCAGGTCAAGCAGAAGTAATGCTGAGTAAGTAGCAGCTCTCACCTCCCATCTACAGTAGATGCCAGAGAGGATGAAAATGGAGAGGAAATTGATCTTTCACAGTGTCAGCGGGTTATTTTTACATTTAAACTCCACTTGGGTGCCCTTTGGAGACTGGATGCCCTCTCAGGATTCGTTGGTGGTAGTTTGGAAAACGCCAGTGTTCCAAGGGTCAATACATTGTGGCACAGCACAGAATTAATTAGGATGCTGCCTAATTAGTGGGACAACAAGTAGGAAAGTCTAGCAAATTAAGACAGTATTGTTGATTTTCTTCCAAGGAGCTCGCCCAACAGTGCAAGTGCCGGGGGATACACACAAGAGAGGCCACAAGGAGGGACTAGCTGGCACAAGGACTTTGGTAGGGATGCGCAGACACTTTTGCATTCAGGGATTTGTGGTGGGTTATTTATATTGCTGCACTTAGGGTGTATTTTTAAGTTATATCCAGGACAGAGCTGGCTGAAAAATGTTCAGTGGAACAAGCTTTCCATTGGAAAATACAGTTTCATCAAAACAGAAATGTTTCATGGGAACGTGCTGATTTTGATTAAATTTTTACAGGATAAATGTTGACATGAATCTTTTTTACTTTCTTGTTTCATTTCAACCTTATTGTTTAGGTTCATTTTGACTTTTATATTATATTAAATAGTAACATAATACTATGTTAATATACATAATATTACATGTAATATTGTAGAATGGTTTGCCATTACCAAAATGATTGTTTCTGAATGAATTGGGTTTTGGGTTTGGTTTGGGTTTGAATTTCCATTCCATTAGCAATTTCAACATTTTCTTCCAATCTGGAGCGAAAACAAACTTTGCGATGTTGGAATTTCCCATGGAACAGAAATTCCATTTTCCAAACTGCTCTAGTCAAAGACATCTGCCGTGTTTTACTCTGCACCCTTTTTAGCACTGTAAAATCAATATGGGTGCTGGTTCAGCTCTAAACTGGTACTACCTAGGGGGTGTTTTAGTGACCTACATGAGATGGCTTTAGTGGTCTCACGCTACCTCCTGAGTCATAACTGTGGTGATGACTTTTAGCATAGACTTGCACATTTGTCAGCAATCACAGCAGTTACTAGGATCTGAATAAGCCAGAGGAATTTCAGCTGTGCTCTGACCTCTATCAATTGTCCCCATCGAGCAGTGTGGGCGAATCTTGCACTGCTGGTGCCCTTGCTGCATCTCTTTCCTGGAAAAATGCTTCAGGCACCTTTATACTATTGAACATGTAAGTGAGAATTCAGGCCTTCAGTCTCCAACGTTCTCATTTGGGCATCTTAAACCAGAACCAACTATGCATGCAAACTTTTCAAAAATGGAAACCAAAAAAGACCACAGAAGCAGCATCTTCTTGGGAAATGGAAACCTCACAAAAACACTTAATATTTCTCATCACAGTTCATTATTATTTTTCCAGTTCAGAACAGGCTTTCTTACCTATTAAGCTGGGGTGTTATTGATATATTAATTACAGTGAATAAACTGGCTTCAGCTACAGTTTTATTAGTAAAATGTTGAAAACCTGCTAAAATGTGCAGATTTCTCTTTCTTTTCCCAATGCTCTCAAGAATGGAACCCTTTTCAGTGGAAAGCTGTAGCAAATATAGGAGCTGGGCAAAACATTTTTACTATGAGAGTTTCTTCCATCAACTTTTTGCATCTTTCGGAATCTGCAGAAACCTCTGTGAAATTGAAGCTGTTTTTATGGAGCAATGACATTTTGTGGGAAATATTTTTCATTCTCTGGGTGTTGGGGAAAACTCCAAAAGCAACTTTCACTCAGAAGGAAGAAACTGAGGCAGGGGAAGGAAAGATAGTTTAGAGGACAGGCCACTTCACGGCGACTTGGAAGCCATGAATTCAATTCCTGGTTCAGGCACAGACTTTCTGTGTGACCTTGGGCAAGTCACTTAATCTATCCTGTTCCTCATTGTAACATGTGCCTGGTAAGTCAACCTAAGTTACACAACTCCAGCTACGTGAATAACATAGCTGAAGTTGACATAGCTTAGGTCGACTTACTGCGGTATCTATGCTGCACTGGGTCAACGGGAGAAACTCTCCCATCGACTTACCTTATGCTTCTCGTTCCAGTGGAGTACCAGAGTCAACGGAAGAGCGATCTGCAGTCAACTTTAGCGGGTCTTCACTAGACCGGCTCAATCGACCCTCTCCCCGCCTCCCCCCGGTGCATCGATTGCCGCAGCGTTGATCCCCGGTAAGTGTAGACATACCCATAGGGATAATACTTTCCTGCTTCACAGAGTTGTGCAGGTAAAGTCCATTAATTTCTGGACACTCCGATACTAATGTGATGAGGGCCATAACAGTTCATAGAGACAGGTCTGCTCACCTAATCACATGGTCTAGAGGATTTTACAGAAGTCTGGAAACCTAGAGGCCTTGAGCTCTTTTCCCACCTATATTACCATGTTAATGTTTGGCACTATATAAACGTTATTTAGGAGGCAAATATAATTAACCCCCACATCAGCAAATGAGGGTTTTCCTATCTCGTGTTTCACTGGGGTGGGGGGGTGGTGTATGTTGTTACCTAGTGTCCTGCTAGGGAGTTGCATGAGAGGGAGTTCCTGAGAAACCGGTCCAAACTAGTTTTCTCTTCCTGTCTCAACTTGCTCATGCAATTGATTTAATCTCTTCTAATAAAGCATTTGTTATTATTCCAATATGCCTCTGTCTTCCAAAGACAGTGCAACCAGCATCGTACCCTACAAAATCCAGCTTGCTCTTTCTAGGTGCTCATGTTCCTCACTGGAAATCTTTCTGATGCACTGACAGCAGTCATTAGTAGATTGCAGGAAGTCTGGCATGAGAATGCAGCAGTGAGATAATGTTAAACACCCCCCCGATACCTCTTGCGGAACATCACTTCAAGATAACTTTGCTGTTATAGCATATATTTATTTTTCCCCTCTCTTCTCTTTTTACTATGCACATTTGTGTGAAATCTGGATCTTTGTCTTTGTCATCACTTCCTCCCATTTATTACTCCCCTCAAGTTATAATCATATTCTGTTAATTTCCAGAGCAACATATTTGGCCAGATTTTCAGAAGAGCTCAGCATTAATGAGCGGCGTGAGCTGTTTTGAAAATTTGGCTCACTCTGGTGGAAGCAGGTGAACTCTTAAAGTGACAATGTCAAGAAAACTTAGAATTTGATTTTGTAAAAACAAGCTTTGACAAAGCCTAACCTGAACAGACATTTTTTCATTGCTATTTTACATTGCAATGTAATAAAACTGGACCTAATTTCTCTCATACGTGTGTATATGTACAAACCCCAGTATCTGTGTGCAAGTCTGGATTTGAAAAAAACCCACCCAGCTGCAGTGTTTGCAATCCAAACATGGCAGCATCCTGCTTATGCCTGAGAAGTAGAAAACAAAACGGAGCCATGGTGAAACTGTTTCCATTTTCCAAACTCAGGGAAACACATATTAAAGTGAAAAGTAATGTACATCTTAGTAACTTAGAGAGTTGCACAAATTAGCAGCTAGCCAGAAGATAGCGAGTCAGATAGCTACTTATTAGAAATGGTCAAAAAATGGTGGGGGGGATTGTGGGGGGCTGAGGGAAGGGGGAGTGTTTTAAATAATGTTCACAATTTGTCCTCCATTTTTAATTGAATTTCAAATATCGATGAAAAAATTATTGAAATGTCAAATTTAAAAAAAAATGTGATCAGCTCTGTCTTGCTATCTATCTAAGTGCAGCAGATCAGTCCGCCAGGGAGTCATTGTTATTGTTATTTACTATTATTCATTTACTTATTAGTATTACTCTAATGCCTGGAGTTTGCAAGCTAGGTCCCCACAATGCTAGATGCTATAGAAGACTCTAGCAAAAAGACCAGTTCGTGCCCTAGAGAACTTAGAGTTGACCTGAGTTCTAGTCTCAGCTCATCCAATGAGCTATGTTACCTTGACCAATCAAGGACCAATCTGTGGAACAGATTGCTGAGTGTAAGAGTTTCATGCATCCTTGTAGGAGACCATTTAAAATGAGGTAGGCAATTAAGGTTGAGTAGGCTGTGTTACAAATTGTAATGAGCCATCAAATGACTGCCTCTGTTAAGTTCGTGGTTTTTAGTGTCCAGCAGAATTATGAATTTTAGTTCCCAAGCTTGCATTTTGACGGCGTTGTGCAGGTTTCCTTTGAGGATGAGAACGGAGAGGTCAGATGTGGGTGACCGCTGTGTGAAAAGTGTTTGCCCATGGGCTCTAAGGTGTTTTTGTCTTTCATCATTTTTCTGTGTGACCTCATTCAAGAGCATAATGATTGTCTGGTTTCACTCAGATAGTTGTTGGGGCAACACACCGCATATGAGAATCCCTTATGCTTAATAATCTGTCCCACCATGTATTTAGCTCAGCAGACACTCTGATTACCTGAGCAAGGTGCTCTATGGAGCTCGAAACTTGTCCCTTCCCCCAACAGAAGTTGGTCCAATAAAAGATATGACCTTGTCTCTCTGAAATATTGTCAGTTGTAATGTTCTGCAGTGTCTGTGTATTAGGATAGTCATTGATAAGGAAACCTCTGTTTTAAATGTTTTGCTCATTGGGGAGAGCATTTTTCCCTCTCTTTCATTGCATATTTTGCTGTGATTTCCTAAATATGGCCCCACTCCTCCACACACTTTATTATCTGAGTCGTCCTATTGAAATCAATGAGATTGTTCATGGTAGTAAAGTTAAGCATGTGAGTTGGTGTTCACAGGATCAAGGCCTATAAGAAGACAAGCAACTTATCTTATTTCACACCATCAATATTTTTGGAATGGCTTCCTCCACCCCAGATAAATTGCTGCCTGTTTTCATGTAAGTATCTTCCAGTCACAGAAAACCAGTGCAATAGAACTACAGGATATGTACAAAGGTACACAGAATTGTTTCTAAATCAGGATTTTTAACACAAGTTTTGGAGGATGTCCATAAAGGTCTTTAAAAGGTTAAAGAAACTCATTCCTGCCTGTACCCTGTTTGACCCAGTGCCAGTCCCGCAGACTCAGGCATGCACTTTAAAATGAATATACAAATGGCATACTACCAGGAAGCACTGTACAAATACAGGATGTCAGGCTTGTACGTGGGAGACATTAGTACCACAGCTCTTTTCTTTGCTGCTGTTGATATGTAAGAGTGATAAAACCTGGGAACAGGCTGACGGTACCATTGGTGTATTGTTCCTTTAAATATTGGTGCCTCTGTCATAGCTTAGACATCACCTCTGTTGGTAGATACAGCAGACTACAATAAATGTGATGTTATTTAGAAATTTATAGTGATGGTGAACAATTAGTTCGTTTTTGCTTTTGCTTGCCACATTCTTACAGGGCCTTTTCACCTTCACAATGCAGGAAAAGGGACCAAAAAGCCGCTCCAAACTGGTACTTCAGGTGATCAAATAACATCCTGTACTGGTCCCACTGGTTCTGATGCATGAAATCTCCTCAGACATCCATTCAAAGGGATCACAAATAACAGAATTGATCTGGCGTCAAATGGAACACAAATTCTAAGCAGGATCGTACGTACTCTGACATACACACGCTGAAGATTCTTTGTTAATCATGTTTGGAACCTGCCTTTGCCCAGTATAGATCCCATTCATGGACAGAGATGAGGGAATTCTCAGGATCATTCTTGAAGGTCGAGAGTTGCAGTGCATTGTTTGCACTGTGGGGTTTTTTTTAAAGTTGGCTAGCAACCTCTGGTGGACAGTACTTGTAATATACAATGATGTACCAACCACTGCCTTGTCTTCCCTCTGCATAAAAAAACAACAGAGCTCTTGGGCTGTGATTATCTTAATGAGGGAGATTTTAATCACTTCATTGTGAAATCCTTCTGTTTTATTCTATACAGATTCTCATACTGCCCTCATCCCAATAGCATCGGAGAACCATTTAGATGTGCATTAACTGATGTGACTAACATCTGCCATGTGTGGTTTGCTCTTTCCTCTCTACCTCTCCCTAGGGGAGAATTGTGTGTGTAGTGTGCAGTGTTTTGTTTTGGTAGGGTTTATGGCGGATTACAAAATCCTTCATCCCAAGAGGAAGAGGCTATGAAAAGGATCTAAAGCTTATTCATAATACTGTCAGTAGAGCTTTTCATGCTGAAGGAACCCCAAATACTTTACAGGGATATACATCTAGCCCCTTTGAAATATAGCCATCTCCAGAATGGAGAGAAACTGACCCACAACACACTAAACAACAGTGGAGGGAGGGAAATTTAAGCCAACAAGACACCTGTTTTTACAAAAGGTGCCACAGCGTCTTTAATGTCTAAGCAGCCCAGAGCAAGCCCCTGAGTTGCGATCTGATCTGAAAGTCCTGATGGTAGGGAGGAGCGTAGGTGGGTTTGTCATACCGCCACCTCTCGGCTATGCTGGTTCAAAGAGCTCACCAGCACTTCCCCCCACCCTCCTCAGAGCAAACTGGATGGTATTCATTCTCCCTACCTCTGAAGGATGGCTGAGCCAGCCCTATTCGAGTTTTAACCTGTGGTCCCAGGATGACATTGAGCATTATTCTGATCTGAAGATGGTGTCGATCAGGATTTGATGGCGCTACAGCAGTGTAATTGGGATCAGAATCAGGCCCTGTAATAAGTGTTTCGTACCTGAAGCTTAGACCATGAAGTCATAGAAGGTCTGTAAAGTATATGTCACTATGCCGCCATGGGAGGGTGAACACGATTTGGAGAGAGGAGGAGTGCTTCCCTTCGAACTTGGGCATCTAAGGGATTCCCTTCCGACATTCCTGGGGTGCTGTGAAGTGGGTTTTGAGGAGGGATTTGAAGGAGAAGAGATGGGGCTTGATCCATGGGACGTGTGAGGCTGCTGTTCCAATAGCTTTGATTTAAAAATATCAGTTATGTTCAGGCCTTTCAACCAGGATAGGAGCCAATGTCTTTGGTTTGGTTTGGTTGAATTCAAACAGATTTCGGTGCAGCAGTTCCTTTCCAGCGAGGGTCCCAGTTTCCATGATGAGGTGCAGCATAGCCTAGTAAATTTGAAATGTGGGAATTTTTTTTTAATTCACACTGACATGATGGACTCTAAGGCCCCGTTCATGGCCATTAGGTTTATGAGGTCAATAAAACTCCTGGAGCCCAGACTGACATGGTCTTTGATGATTGATGGCCTGTAGAAATGTTTCTTCAACCTCCATCGAGATGCCTATTAACAAGAAAAAACCAAGCAACCTAACAAGAAATGCTACAGGAAGGCTGAGAGTCTGACTTCAAACCATGAAACAAAGACATTCGGAATTCTATTCCTGCATCCTTAATTCTACATCATCCCTAATGAAGCAGCACAAGTATGAACTGATTTAGACCTAATCCATTTTTATCATGTATTATTATTTGTATTGTGGTAGTGGCTAGGGGCCACAGTCATGGACCGGGACACCATTGTGCTAGGCGTTGTACAAACACAGAACGAAAAGATGGTCCCCCCAATCCAAAGAGCTGACAATCTAAGTGTAAGACAAGAGACAACAGGTGGATACAGAGAGATAGACAGGGGAGCACAAGGAACCAATGTGGTAATATTGCCTAACACTTAAACAGTACCCAGAGGGATAAGATGGGCTGGAAAACTTAGTTCTGCTGTCAGTAACGACACTGTAAATCCAAAGTGATTCTATTGGAAGCAATTACACCAGTGCAACTATCAGCAGCATTTAGCCTTGGGTGTTAGTTTAGGGGTGGGGAGAGTTTCTATTTCATTTGAGTTAGTCTGGAAGTACTGCCATCATCCTGGATGCTACACTCCACCGTGTGCTCAGTGCATGATTATTCTCCGGTGCATTGTCTTTTGTTTCTCATATCTCCTCATTCCACTGTCCCATACAGCAACATTCTCTGTATGTCCAATAGCAGTTTGAAAGTCACATCAGCTGCTCTATAGCTTTCCAGTGTGGAGGAAAGAAGGTAGATCTTGCATCCTCTCCACTCACAGATTAGAGGCACACAGTGAGTGCCATTAAAATCTCATTGTATTGACCTTACTAGTGGTAGTGCTGAATTTCCAATACTTGGACTGGGAAGTACTACTAGGGTGACCAGACAGCAAGTGTGAAAAATCAGGACAGGGGGTGGGGGTAATAGAAGCCTATATAAGGAAAAAACCCCAAAATCGGGACTGTCCCTATAAAATCGGGACATCTGGTCACCCTAAATACTACAGATACCACAGTGACTTTCACTTCTGTAGGCAGAAGATGTCAAGATTTTAATAATGCCCACTATAACTTCCACCATGCTGCCAGCCATCACTGACTAAAGGTCGAGTCCTTAAGGTTATCTTTCAAACTTGTGCTCCTACAGGTTACCCCACTGCAGTTCCCACTAGAGTCCTGCACTGGTCCAAGTAAAGATCTTTCTTCAGTGCAGTTGCCATTATTTACATTATTGGATTCATCGGCCCGGCGTATTTCACTGTATCAGTCAATCGACCCCTAATTGACATATCCCTCAGCAAAATAAACTATCTGTAGGGCATGAGCAATGATTAAAGGAGCCAAAAGATGCTTTGTAGCTATTTGCTCTTTCGGATTGCTCCTGCGGAGCCCTGGGTCAATAGTAATGATCCTGAGTCACCTTGTTACAGATCCCTCTTGCACAAAGAGCAAGCGAAGAGTTCCCTCCACGTGGTGCAACAAACAGTCCCGACAGGTCCCCCAAGGACCACAGCTGATCGGGTGGCTTGTTTCCCCAGCTTGCTACTTACATTATACAGGTGTGCAGCCACATTCTTCAGAACGCCTCAGCACCCAGTACAGCCAGTGAAGGGCAAAGTCGAGGTATCGCGTAAGGAATCAGCGGAGGCTGCCTGCGCGATTGATAAAGTGCCTTTAGGAACACTGCCATGGATGGTTAGCTCTAAATTGGACACTGAATGAGCCAGATCCTCCGCTGGTGTAAATCAGTGTAGCAACATTGACATCAATGGACCTATGCCAGTTTGTACCAGCTGAGGATCCTGCCTATGAGCTAGAGGCTGAGATCCTGTGTGTATCTACAGAACAGTTGTGATATGGGCAACAGCAGTGTAACCTTCCCCACCCTGCTCCACCAAAATACCTCTACCCTATTTGGAGGAACCTCTTTCGGGGGCAAGAGGGGAGTTTAATCTCCATGTCCACTTAGTCCTGGGCTTCTCTGCAGAGTTTGCCAGTTTGTACCCGTTGTGGTGATGGCTGTTTGGTTTACTAGACAAATGCTTACACACGCCTTTAGCTCCATGGGTGCCGCTAAGTAACTGACAGGGCGATCTTGTCAAGCTGTTTTCTTTGCCGTGTACTTTTAGATGCAGAGGCGTCTCCCACCCTGCTGCAGAGGCAGGTACCATGTTGCGTTTCAGTTCAGATGCAGAATGTTATAGGGCGAGTCCCAGTTTGCTCGCTCTGTCATTCTCTCGCTGTGTCTCGCAGAGACTTTATAGACATCCCTTTCTTTCTTGGCTGTTCTCCTTGATCTGAAGTCAAAGTCCTTTAGACTGTAAATACATGTTTTGCACTTTTGCACTATCCTAATGAGCAACGCTCCAAAAGCAAATCCTGCAATGGAGAAATCTACTGTCAAGTAAAACAGGAAATGGATTTTGGTTTCATGCTTGTAAGCAAGAGGTTATTTGTGTAGTCAGCTACTTGTTTTCCATACAGAGAAGAAGACAAGATTTCTGCCTCAACAGCCTGGTGTATGCTATTATTTTTTACAAAGCAGTCCACTCTTGTGCTACCTACAATACTGTGTCATTGGTGCTAGCAATGGTGGAAGCTCTCATGCAGACAGGGCTCCCTGGTGTTTTCACTGCCATGCCATCAAAACCTTCTCTGGGAAGAGATAGGTGGGTAGGGTGGTTAAAAACATGGTCTTCTCTGCACTAGCATTCCCACTGCTGGAGGTGCATCAAAGGTGGTGCAGCTACAAGCAATTAGGAGAACATAGTTTAGTGGGTTGTGCATTGGCTTGGGAGTCAGGAGATCGCTGTTGTAATCCTAGCTCTGCCAGTGGCCTTGGGTGGGTACTTTGCGGCTCTGTGCCTCAGTTTCCCCCCACAACTTTTGTCTCTCTTTTCTATTTCGATCGTAAGCCTTCTGGTACAATAACTGTCTCTCTTAGCACAATGGGCCCCCCATCTCAGTGGGGTCATGTGGCTTTATTGCAACATTAATAATGATTTCCCCCAAAAAATCCCCGATATACACAGAGTGGTGGAGTCAGCGGCCTTCTAAGCAGCTCGTTCCAACTGAATGTGAGTAGAAGGATTAAACAGGATGCCGTTGTGCTTTCTCTCTAAAGCAGCTACGTTATGTAAAAAGAAGAAAAAAAATCCCACCTTAGCCGCAGACGCTTTATTTCAATGGGCCAGTTTGTTAACGTGACTGAGTTCAACCAACAGCACAAGTTGAACTGTAATTATTATGGGGAAACAATCAAATCTCTATCTGAGTTCATAACAAACTGGTCTTGCCACTTTTTTGTATTATAGCAGAACCTGTTTGGCAGCTTTGACTAAGCTGTGCCGCCTTTCTGCTGCTGGGTTAAAGAAACGCAAACCCGTAGAGCAAGTTGGACCGAAAAGAAAAATTATGGCTTATTGTCCGTGCAAGTTCACCCACACTGCTCCCTTCTATCTCCCGTGTACCAAATGACTGACGATTGTCCACGACTTAACGCAAGCGACTGCCGGAGGAGTCGAGAGAAAGAGGAGCAGTAACACAGCGTGAGTAACATTGTGCACGGAGTGATCTTTATCTGTCCTCGGCATCCCGTGCAATGTCACGGAGCGGTGGGGGGGGGGTGGGAAGAGCTGACTAGTTTGTGCCCACGATGGAGGAAGAGTTGTATCAGGTTCTGTTCAATCTTTAACTGAATGTGTGGAGTTGTTCAGGGACTCAGGGCTGTAATCCAGAAGGGTTTTTTCCCTCCTTCCAGTTTTGGTAGGAGATCTAGAGAAGGTTGGATTTCTACTGCATCAGCTGGATTCGTTGCCTGCTGCAAAGTGAGAAGGAGACAGCTTGGAGCAGCACATGAGCTAGCCAGGCCAGCAAAGATCCACGTTGAGTCGTAATTCCGTTTCTCTGGGTTTTGGACTTGGTTGTCCGTGTTGGTGCTTTTGCTAAATCGAGCTGCAGCCGGTCAAAAATGGGGGGCAAGGAGCGGGAGATTTTCACACACAAAACGATGTTTGAAATTTTGGTGGGAATTCAAACTCAGAACATGTCAATCAAATCTAAATCAAGCTGAAATAAACGATCAGATTTGCCACTGGGTTAGGGTACTGAACAGGCTGCCGCAACCTTCACTAACTGGCTTGTTCATGGATGCCAGTGTTTGAAAACATGTCTAGGGACCTTTGGAGAAGCCTGTGCAGAATGGCATTGGGACAGCTGGGACAGGATGGAAAAAGTGTAAAAAAAAAAAACCAAACTAAGGATGGTTGTTGTCTATTGGATTCTATGCTAAACAGCTGCAGTGGGCACTGAGTCATTGTCCACTCCATCCACAGCTCCCCTGCTGTACTGCAGAGGTCTTTGAGGAGTGGGTGGACTTTAATAGCAGGGATGCTGCAATCACAATGAGGTGGCTCTCTGTAGGGCCGAGGTGGCAGCTTTCTCGGAATACTTTTGTGGATTGAAGGGTCCAAGAAAACAAAACTTGCTCTTTCACCTTGTTTTGTTTCCTTTCTGTAGAGCGCTGACAACATTGCACAGCCAGGAATTGTTACAGAAGTGTTCTAACACAGCAGGCAGTGTGGGCTAGTGGATGGGGCAGTTGGTTGGGACTCACAAGGTCTAGCTCTGATTGAATTTGGGCAAGTCGCTTCCCATGCTCTGTGCCTCGGTTTCCCCATCTGCAAAATGGGGGACAATGGTTGTTTCTTTCCTTTGTAAAGAGCTTTGAGATCTAAGGACAAGGTGCTCAGTGGAAGAGCTAGACATTATTAATGCAGCATTTCCATTGCTCCTTTTGCACTGTTTTAAAGGCAACAAATTTTACAGAAAGGCTTTAACTGATTCAAGTATTGAGCCAAACCAAGCCATGAATGCGCTTGATAAGAAATAACTTAAAGCTGGATCATTGGGGTTTTCTTACCTGTCTCTCTTCCCCACCCTAAATCAGTCATCTCTTTGTTCCTGGATAGAAAGGAATTTGCTCTCCTTTCCCCTGCAGAGAACTGGGAATCAGGTTGCAGTGGTTTCTTTCCCATGCTCACAGTGCTGTGAGATTCCCACACCCGCGGCACATCCCAGTGTGGTATCTCCCTGCTGCCAGATTCAGCACCCTCAGTTACCTGCTGGACAGTGCTCATGGGGGCAGTAAAAATGCTGGGCAGTTATATGGCACTTTAGAGCTTCTAATTGCTTTGCAAATGCTAGGGACCAAAACCTGGACTCCTGTTCAGGGGGCAAGCAGTGGGATTTATGCAAGGTGTTTCTGTGGGGGTGCATGGTGGGACTCATCCCCCACCCTCTCTGCAGGAACAAGGAAGCCACCAATGAAATTGCTGCTCTAGTAGAGGGGGTGTCCACTGTGCACTTTCTTATGCATGGCAGTTTTGCCCAGGTGGGCTAGAGTCTCCCATAGCCTTCTCCCCTCCATTCTGTGTACTGGCAGGACTGAAGAAACCCTGTCAGTATTGTGGTGATGTGTGCCCTAGAAGTGCCTATAAATAAAATGACTGTAGGCCATTCCACAGCTGCAGAGGAGGAGACAGGCTTTGGTACCATAAAATTACTCTTCACAATCCACCCTGTGCAGCAGGGTAAGCATTATTATCCCTAATACTCATCTGGGGAAACTGAGGCGGGCAGGTTAATTGATTTGCCCAAGGTAACCGAAGAAGCCAGTGTCAGAGCTGGGAGTAGTGCTCAGGGGTTCCTGCTCCCAATCCTGTGCTCAGATTAACTCACACCGCTCTGTGTGTCCCCCAGGCAATGTGTAATGAGGCTCTGGACATGGACAGGCACCATTCATAAAAGATGTCGTTTAACATTAAAAGCCTATGTTATATTGAGCATTCATGGCAGGCAAGGAAGCCACAGGGCATAACGATGTTCATGCACATCAAGCCGTGGCAGGGATCCCTCTCAGAATGACAGCCCTTAATGGATGAGCTGCACTCACCCGCCATGACAGCAGTAAATGGAAGCCCACATAGACGGGTGGGGAAATACCTTAAGCAAACTAACAGGGCCTTATTCTGTCCATCCTATGCCAGTGTAAATCAGCAGCAGTAAATCCACTGATGTCAATGGAGTTGCACTGGGGTAGAACAGGTGTGAGTGAAGGGAGAATCTGGCCTATTAGTTTTGAAAATCTTGGCATTACTGAGATCCCTTGTTAATGGGAGCCCTAGAAGGTATTAAAATTCATATGCTGAGGACACCAAGGATTGAACCTTGGGAGACACCATAGAAATTGATGGCTGTCCATTATCTTCTGTGCAATTGCTGGAAGGGCACAAGCAGAGGACTCCATCAGTGACTACCTGACTCAATAGTAGTGGCTCTTGCAACGCTTTTCTTTCGCACTTTTCAGAAGTCACAAATCCTTGCATAAACCATCAGTTGCCATCCTCCCGAGGAGAGGAAGTCAAAAAGCTGTGCTGGCGAAAGAACCAATGTGCTGGAGTTGGGGAAATCACTTATAAAATGAATGTTGTAATAGTCAAACAATCTTTGTCGTTTTCTTTAGCATAGGGATGTCTTTTCATCATTGGTAGGATATTAGATTCCCGCTGCTCAGCATCTTCTTTATTGTATTATCCACTCTGCTATTGTTAGGCTGGGTAGAGGTGTGGTGGATTTTTCATCAGAAAAGCTATGTAATGTCTAGAAAGAGAAACGACTGAATTTCCAGCCTGCCTCGTGTACTGAGGAGCTCAAACTGCCAACTTCAGACCTGGATTCCAAAGCCCTGAAAGTCTGAGGATGTTTGGCACTGGGGCACATCATTACAATGTCCCAAAAGGAAATTAGCCAGCAGAGATAATCTGTTTCCAGGCCCCCCTTCAAATCTCACTGCCCCAGGAGGAGCACTGAAGGAATTGGACCTCAGAGAGGTACATGTACTATCAGGGCTGGTTGGCTGCGCTGGGAAGAAGGGCCTCCCACCCCTTCCATAGTGCCAAGCACACTTCCTTCTCCCAGTTTGAGTTAAGATATTCATAGAATCGTGGGCCTGGAAGGCACCTCGAGAGGTCATCTAGTCCAGTCCCCTGCACTCATGGCAGGACTAAGTATTAGACCATCTCTGACAGGTGTTTGTCTAACCTGCTCTTAAAAATCTCCAGTGATGGAGATTCCACAACCTCCCTAGGCAATTTATTCCAGTGCATAACCACCCTGACAGGAAGTTTTTCTTAATGTCCAACCTAAACCGCCCTTGCTGCAATTTAAGCCCATTGCTTCTTGTCCTATCCTCAGAAGTTAGCAAGAACAATTTTTCTCCCTCCTCCTTGTAACAACCTTAACAGTTTCAAAAACTGTTATCATGTCCCCTCTCGGTCTTCCCTTCTCCAGACTAAACAAACCCAATGTTTTCAATCTTCCCTCATAGGTCATGTTTTCTAGATCTTTAATCATTTTTGTTGCTCTTCTCTGGACTTTCTCCAATTTGTCCACATCTTTCCTGAAATGGGGCACCCAGAACGGGACACAATACTCCAGTTGAGGCCTAATCAGCATGGAGTAGAGTGGAAGAATTACTTCCCGTGTCTTGCTTAATACAGTCCTGCTAATACATGCTAGAAGGATGTTTGCTTTTTTTGCAACAGTGTTACACTGTTGACCCATATTTAGCTTGTGGTCCACTATGACCCCCAAATCCTATTCTTGTATAGCAGCTTGTTTCCAGTCTCCAATATCATCTAGCCATAGGATTGCATGGCTGTTTTTAAAACACTGTCAGTCAGCTAAGGTACCTATTCAGCAAGATATTTAAGCATACGGCAAACTGTAAACATGTGAATTGTATCTGTGATGTCAATTAGACTATTTGCATGATTACAGTTGGGCATGCGCTATAGTATCTTGCTGAATAGGGGATTTAATTTGCCTGGCGGACTGGGTCAGAACATGGGGAGAGAGAAAACTTGGCCTCCTAAAGCCTTATTCAAACATGGCCTAATACAAATGTCTTTGCCTTCTAAAATTGGGTGAGAAAGGGAATGGGGAGAACATGTTCTAACCAGTCAGCAAATGTGCAGTGCATTAGGACAACTTGAATTTAACATCTGACTAGATTAGCTTTGTAGTAGTAACTTCGGTTTGGAGGCTAGCTTACTGCTCCAACGAATGCAAAATCAAGCCCCTTGTTTTCTAAACCAGAGATGCGAGCCATCTGACCCACAAGAAGTAGACTCTCCAACTTGTTTCAACAGCAGCCGTACGTGCCCCCGCGATAGACAGACAGTAAGGATACCTAGCGTCTTTCCATCAAGCGCTTTCAGAAACAGTCACTCATTCTCACTTCACCCTGCCAAAAAGTATTCTTCTTCCCGTCCAATTGAGAGGGAAACTGAGTCGCGGAGAGGTTTGGTGGCTTGCCCAAGATCACACAGTGAGTACATGGCAGAGGTGGAAATAGAACTCAGACCGCTTTACTCCAGCCCCGTGTTTGACCCACTAGACTGCAATACCATTACAGTGCTTAATACTTTGCAGGATCAGGCCCTAAATTCTGCCATCGTTCCTCACCAACGACCCGAAAGCTGCATTTAGAACAAAGAGCATGAATCAGAACACTGACTCTATTGTTTGCAGTCGAAGAATCCTGTGAAAGTGATGGAAGCATGAAAATCCAAGAGCTTGCCCAACACTGGAGACTCGAGCATATCTTACTGTGAGTAACTGCTTGAGTGCCCTGGTATGTGTATTGTGTATGTGCGTGCAACGACAAGGCCTCTTTATGGCCCTGTGGACCTGTTTTGCACTTCATGCTATCACATTCCATTAACCTGAAGGAACATGCAGCTAATAAACAGTCCCAAGGAGGTCTGAGAGAGGGAAGGTTTTTTTGATGCATAGCATCTCTGGCAGATCACAGCAATATATTACACAACCACCTGAGTGAGCAGCCCTGAGAGGCAGGGAGGTGGCTAGAGCAGGGATGAGATGGGGATGGTATTGAAGGAAAGAGCATACTTTCCCCAGGATAAAATTGACCTCCAGCTGCTTGGCTCAGAAGAGGAGGCGCAATAGGTCATATTTGGGGTCGGGAAGGAATTTTCCCCCGGGGTAGATTGGCAGAGGCCCTGGAGGTTTTTCGCCTTCCTCTGCAGCGTGGGGCACGATCACTTGCTGGAGGATTCTCTGCATCTTGAAGTCTTTAAAGGACTATCTGAGACATAGGTGAGAGGATTATTGCAGGAGTGGGTGGGTGAGATTCTGTGGCCTGCATTGTGCAGGAGGTCAGACTAGATGATCATAATGGTCCCTTCTGACCTTAAAGTCTATGAGTCTATGAGACCTAGCCCTGCCTGACAGCAGTGTACTGTGCCAGGCAGCAATGCAGAGCGCATGTGTGTGTTCAAAAAAGAGAGAACGCTTTCCTAGCTAGTTATTCTATTGATTTTGCTGACCGGTATAAATGCCTAGCTAAAAGGATTGCAGGGGTTGTGGTGCTGAGGTTATTTAAATAATTAATAAGCCAATAGGGTTCTTTAAGTCGTCAAAGCGCTTTCCAAATATTGACTAACCATTTGCACTTGCGAGACGTAGAGTCAGCTTCTGAGCGGCAGCTATCTTGTCGCTCTGGGAGTGCTAGCCTAGATGCTCTGGTGATGGGCCGTTCTGGTAGCTGTACCAATAAGAAGAAACTGATCGATCCGAGCATGTGGGGGCTGAAGGGGAGTGAGGCGCATTGGGCTGTTGCTTACCCTTTCTTTTGCGAGCAAGAATGATGGGGTATTTTCCCAGATTCTAACCTCTCTTCCCCTTATGGGACAGGAAAATTACTGACCAAAATGATTCTGGTTTTGGGGTAGTTGAGTGAATCTGAAGCTGTACTGAAGTGAAGAGGACTAGTCACTGAAAATGACAGTCGGATTTTATGGGGGCAGAATGTAATGACCCAAGATGGAACTGGACCAGGACTCTGGGGTTTATCACCCCTGCCGCTGTGAAAAGGGAAATATTTCCTGCCCGTAAAGACTTCAGCTCTAGCCAGCGTGGTGGGCTCTTTGTGGGGTGGCGCGAAGGGGTTATAATCCAGCTGCAAACGCCCTCCTCCACTGGTGCATCTGCACCGCAGCCCAGATCTTGCACCTCTGCCCTCCTGCTACTGGTGTAGAGGAGGTGTCGGGAGCAGAACAGGGCTTCCATGGGTTAGGCGTCATTCCAGTGGCACACTATAAAGCTGCCCGGCAGCAGCTTTAAAATTCATCAAGACTGGTCCATGAATGAGGAAGCTGGAGCTGGCTCCCTGACACCCCACACAGCCTCTTATCTGAAGGATTATACCTCTAGCAGCATAGCGCCCTGTCGCACCATGCTGGAGCTCTGGCTCCGTACTGACTCAGAGCAAAGAATGTCACACACCAGATTACCAGCCCTGCTTCCAGCAGCACCTGGTTCGTGATGAGAGATTTCCCAGCCTGAGGCTCCCCTGGCTTGACCCTACTTGGCTCAAGAGCCGACAAGATCACAGAAGAAGGAGGTGTGGGCACAAGGAGGTGTGAGCACAAGCTAGTGCTCTTTGAGAGACAACTCACAAATAATCTATTCCAGGTTTAATATCTGCAGGGCTTGGGGAACTTCAGATCTTTTTAGGCTAGGGTGACCAGATGTCCCGATTTTATAGGGACAGTCCCGATATTTGGGGCTGTGTCTTGTATAGGCGCCTATTACCCCCCACTACCTGTCTCGATTTTTCACACTTCCTGTCTGGTCACCCTATTTTAGGCAGACAGAATGAATGTGTTCAATCCAGCTGGTCTCTCTTTGCCTTAACTCCAGGACTTGTCTTAATTCTTGGCCCTAAGAAATCTTGAGGCCCGGCACAAAGGTCGTTAAAGAGTCAAGATTCAGTGTAGTAGCCGTGTTAGTCTGTGTCAGCAAAAAGAAAACAAGAAAAATACCTGTGGCACCTTAGAGTCAAGAAGAAGCTGACAGGTAACCTGCAAAGAGGAGCAAAGTCTGACTAATGTTAACCTGTTAGTAGATACTTTCTATCAATGTAGATTGGGGATGGGTAAGGAATGGTGTCCTTAGCCTCTGTTTGGCAGAGGGGGGTGATGGATGGTGGGAGAGAGATCACTTGATCATTACCTGTTAGGTCCACTCACTCCGGGTCACCTGGCATTGGCCACTGTCGGTGGACAGGATACTGGGCTAGATGGACCTTTGGTCTGACCCAGTACAGCCTTTCTTATGTTCTTATGTTCTTAATGCCGAGACAAGAGTCGTTTTGTTGAAAGCCGGGACATCCTTCCATTCATCTCCACTTGCCTGACAGGAACAATGCCAGCTGCTGTTGACCACCTTTAGTGTGACCCTCCCCGTTTTTAAAAGATGCTTTAATTTGGATCTTCTCAGTCGGGAAAGCGAGCCAGGCAGTGCAGGAAGTACAAAATACTTGTTTCTGCTTTGTAAGGCTGGAACACTGGAGCACATGCCATTCTCATAAATAATGTTGAAGACAAAAGCCAGTTCAGTCAAGGACTTCATTATCTGCGTCATGTCCAATGGGCAGACATTTGTTCTGTTTATTTGCATGTTCACTACCCAGACTCAAGAGGCACTAGCCTGGCATTACTCAGCAGCAACAGAGGTTGCTAGTTTATAGCAACACAGATACAATTCATTCTTGTGACAAAAAGCTTTGTTCTTCCTTAATTGTACGATCCCAGGCACGGTTTGTGGAGTAAGACACGTGGTGAGCAGAATAAAAGCTGGAATAAGAGGGCATTTGCATTTGTGAGCTCTTGAGGCCATTTTTCCTAGCTGGGCTTGCCAAATTTGCAAGACACATTCTTAACGCCTGCCGTTCAACTGTGGGTGCCCATCAGCTCTAAAGTGCCAACCAAGAATTTCAGTGCAAGTAACTTGGCTACCCACGATTCAATTAGCCATGGTGCAGGCAGACATTTTGTGGGCTAAAAAGAGGGCTAAGCAAAATGAGGGGTGGGGCCAAACGGTCAAAGTAACAGGCAACAGTTTCCCCTTCCAATCTTTTCATGCACCCCTTCCCCCACATAAGCCCTATTTGCATACATAAACTGGCATGCATATGTGGGATCAGGAATGGAAGAGGATTCTTGGTCTTCCAATAGCCTGGCATGGAAATATGGGGTTTAACTGGTGCACAAGCTCTTTTGCAGGCGTCTGGTTACGAACATGTGGTCCTTAGAAACGATATTTTAAAAGAGGCTGAAACAAACTTGGAACAGGCAAACCCTTCAGGGAGTATCAAACGCCTCCCTAAACCATGACAGCCATCTTGTCCAAAAACACAGGCCTCTGCCACTTGAGCTGAAGGAGAATCCCCATTAGTTGTAAGCAGTATAGGGTCTATGGCACCGAGCTGAGCCGTTCTGATTCCATCCAGGAGAGGGCAGTGGAATATTCTTCTGCACCACAAATTTAAAATCTCTCACTGATGACTGGATAGGTTTACCTTGATAAGACAATAGTGTGTATATTGCCTGATACTGTAGTGTGCATTGTTATCAAACTTATCAAAAGTCTTTCCAGGTTATTTTCAACCTGATTTCCAAAACAGAGAGGTTTGGTTAAGGGGAGGGACTGTGGCTAAGGGTTAGAATATAGGTGTGTGAGTCAGGTGGTCTGAATTCTGTTCCTGGCTCTGCTCTTGCCTCTCTCTGTGGTCTTGGTCTTGTCCCTTAATCTCTGTGCTCCTCAGTTTACCCCCCTGTAAAATAACAGTTCCCTATCAACTTCACAAAGAATTATGAGGCCTAATTAATTAATGTTTGGAGGGTAGGTTGTTATCCCCAGATCTAGAAGAACAAAGCTTTTAATATAATAATATTAAGCACAGTGAGGCTAAGGCAGGCTTCCCTGCCTACCCCAGCCCCACACTGCTCCCGGAAGGGGCCAACACTTTCCTGCGGCCCCTGGCAGGGGGCACATGGCTCTGCGTGCTGCCCTTGTCTGCAAGCACTGCCCCCGCAGCTCTCCCGGCCAATGGGAGCTGCGGGGGCAGTGCCTGCAGGCAGGAGATCACTGCCTCCCGCACCCCCGGGGCCGTGCTGGCCGCTTCTGGGAGCGGCGTGGGGCGGGAGTAGGGAGTCTGCCTTAGCAGCAGCCACACTACACCACCAGAGATCGCGATCAACTGTAAGATCCTCTAGGATTGACCAGTCGATCGCGATCGACCAGTTGGTGACCACTGCAGTAGAGGCTCATGTATTTAGCTCCAAAGGTCCCAGGTTCGATCCTGCCCGCCGATGACCGGGGTCTGTCGGCGTTACAAATGCTTTGGCCGTGATTTGGCATAAAGGGTACAATCCTGCAGCTCCACGACTATTTCAAAGCAAAGCTGTAGGATTGAGCCCAAAGTGAGGCCTATCCTTTGTGAGGCGGATACTTGAGAAACTGCTCTGCCCTGCTGTACTGGAGCAGGGATAAGGTGAACCTATTGAACAATAAAGGGTCTTACCCACCTGAGTGGCTGATCATGTCCAGGAGAGGGGGAAGGGCTAACATAGCAAGGGAAAAATAGACTTGGACATTTTCCACAATGGTCAAAGCAAGCCATAGCAATTGACACAGGCAAGCCCGAATACCAAGGTGCCTTTTTTAAAATAATTGTTTCCATTGCTGTATTATGGCAAACCAGACATCAGAGGATTGACGTAAATCAGTAAATGTGCAGGCTGGGACTTGAAACCTCTGCTTTCCCTAGCTGGATTTGCTTTCGGTTTTCTCTTGCGCCGAATGTCAATAAATAGGAGCAGCGACTCTGCCAAAGCCTGCTGTTCCATGCAGCCCCTGCTGTAAACCAGCCGTGTTGCCATTCAAGTTAAGCTTGTTTTGACGCAATCATGATGATACTTAAATACATAAAAATGAGGTTGCTATGAGCTGGGGCTTTTAGCAGCGCCGAGTCCTAGCGAAGAGGTAGCAAATGGATGCAAGTCTCCTTTTACAAGGGGGACGTGAATCTGCAGTAGGGACTTGTACTGATGGAGCACCAAGGTGTCACTACACAAGTGCAAACAAACCCAGGGCCTGTTCTACACCCCGCCGCCCTGCCCCTCAAGCACTCATTCCCACCATCATTCCAACCCACCAAGTCGGGTGAAAGCCCTGCTGTGTTGTGACCGGTAGCATTTTGCACCACAAAGAATCCTTCTCCCAGGGTAGGCATAGGCAAGCCATATTCCTCTTCATATCACTGCTGCTGAGTTCCTCTTTGCAACTTCCCTGGGCCTTTGCAACACCAGTATAGGAAAATAGCTTGTGGAGTGCAAGCCAGGAGCACCATTTGCAGGCACTCTGTGCCATCTTAAGTCTGTCGCGACAATAAATAAATAAATGCCCAGCAAAGCTGCAAAGGATGCAGGCATCAGAAAAGCAAAACAGTCTCGCTCAGGACTACAAAGTACTCCTGCCGGCCCTGGCCCTCCATGACTGATCCTCCAGCCTCTCTCAGTATAAATCCAATGTAGAGTTCTAAAATTAGAGAAAGATCAGGTAGGGGGAGCCAAGAAATGAAAGTCTGGCTAGCGAGAGTGGTTCCTGTCTAGGAATCATATATCAGAAGGCCTCTGCATGCGTATTATGTAAATCTGCTCTGACACCGGAGACCTCTAGAACTGCTGATGGTAAAGCCGCTGCATCCCACAGTGCGAAAGCCTCCGAGCCCTGCAAACTTCAAGTTCATTTGTGTTTTAAATACTTCAGCTTATTCAGCTCCGCGCTTCCTTTTGAAAGCAAACACTGCTCAGGGTGGAGTTCTTGCCACTGGCACAATCTGCAACCTGAGCTTCATGGAAGTCCTGCCCTCCTGCAGATTCCCATAGGGTCCGGCTGCTCCCTCTGAATGAGATTGACACTGCCATTGAAATTAATGACAGGCTGGGAAAATCACCAGGGAACCAGAAACCACTCCATGTTACGGTGTCAAAGGCAGCTGTCCAGAGGACATCCACAAATGTGGTAATTGTGCATGGCAGTGGGTAGTTAAGAGCAGAATTACCTGATTGACTTGCGCACGTGTAAGGTTTGTAGAGGCAAGCACAGGTCGGGGGGTGGGGAGGGAGCAACAATAGGGCTCCTGTCTTTCAAAATTCGGTAAAAGATTAAAAGGCAAAGCATGCATCTGTGTCAGGACTTGTGGAACTTGGTGACTATGAATGTTTTGAAAAGGTTTCTGTGCCTTGAAGTGGAGTACTGGTTGTAAGCTAGTGTCTATGGAAAAGTCCCATAGAATTGAACAGAAAAGGGGAACTTTCCTACTGGTCTATTGACCCATCCTGTAGAATTTATTAGAGAATAATATGTCTGCTATAGAATTCTATAGGATGGGTCAAAAACCAATAGAATTATCTCATTCTCTATTAGAGTCTTCTGGTTTTTAGAGCAGTGTCTACAGAAACCGACCAGCTTTCCCATTAGGGATGTGCTTGGAGATAGGAAGAAGTTAAGACAAGCAAATAAACACTAGGAACTTGAAAGCCATTCTACCCACTTGCACCAGGGTTGAATTTGGCTCCAGAAGTTCAGAGGAAGAAAATGAGAAAACCATGTGGCTTCAAGAAGATCCTAACTCCTCTCTCCAGCCAGGAGTGCGGGTGTAACTTTGAAATGTCCCCCACACAAAGCAATGTGTGTGTGACACACAGAGAGAGGCTACGTGGTGGTTGACCCTAAGAAAGGCTAAGGCACCCACTGGAAGTGAAATCTTCTCTCCATTGAAGTCAGTGGCAAAACTCCCATTGATCTCATTGGGGCTAAGATTTCTCCCCGGTCTTGGTTCTGCAACCCTTGCTCATGCTGAGCAGTGCTTACTCCTTCAGGGGGTCCCACTGAAGTGAATGGGGCTCCTCCCGCCGGGGCCACACAATGGGAGGACTTGCATCTTCCTTTCCTGGGAGGTAAATAAGGACCCAATGCCAGATTCCAGAGAGCATTATTAAGCACATGGGAAGTGAAGGTGCAGAGAGCAGCAGGCATGGCAGTGGGGCATTGTTCCGCGGATGCCCCTGAGATGGTGCTTCGGTTGCGCTGTCGGGAAAGGCCAGATGGAAAACTCACCTGGTGAGCCAGAAAATTCACACCCTCTGATCTATCTAACGTCGTTGCGCTCCCACACTGCTACCGCGTCCAGCCAGGCTCCTCTTCCCCTAGCAGATGCTCCCTCGAATGGCTCTAGCTTTCCCCAGGCGTACCTGGCTTCAGTTATGGAGACAGCCTAGAGGTGTAAGGGCAGGATTCCATCCTCGAAGCAATAAGCTCACTGTGAAATATGGCCAGTCCTGCTCCGACAGCGCTTCGAAAGGCTCCCACTCCAGCACTGTGTCGAAGGGTGAACCGGTATATATTAAACTGGCAGTTCTAAAGAAGGCTCGGGGCTATAAATGAAATCATTGTTTGGAGGAGTGAACCTAATACTCAGGTCCTCTGTGGTCTGGTCTTCATCAATGCATCTCCCTCAATAAATTCTCCTGAACTGCAAAGCCAATGCATGGAGGAAATGGAGGAGCTTATGGAGGTGTCAAAGGAATGGGGAACCTGGGGGTGGGAGGAGGGCGGATGGGCATGACATCACAGTCAGTATACGGTGAGGGGGAAAGAAAGCAAAGTGGATGAGCTGAACAAGTAGGGATGACTGTGTTTTCCAGGAGAGCCTGGAGGTGCTTAAGGGCTTGTTCTTCAGAGCCTGCAGGCCAAATCCGACCTGGATGCAACAGCATCAGCTCCAGGTGTGACCCAGGGTCTCAGGCAAACCATGCTAGTCATTACGAAAAACAGGCTCTGGCTTGGATTCTTTAGAAGAAGGGAGTGGGGTGTCTATGTAGCAACTGTTATCTTGGTCATCACCAGGGACTTGAGTTAACAGGAGGAGCCTCTACAACTTCAGCTAAAGGCAGGGCCGGTGCTAGCACTAGGTGACCCTAGGCGGTCGCCTAGGGTGCCAGGATTTGGGGGGTGGCGGGCGGCTCGCCGTGGCTGCCTCCCGGCTCCCCGCTCAGCCGCTGAGCGGGAGGCAGCCGCGGCGAGCCACCTCCCTGCCTCCTGGTTCCATGCTCAGCTCCCGCGGGGGGGCGGTTGGCTGGGGGGGGGCAGGGCTGGTGCAAGGAAGTTTCTCCTAGGGCGCGAAACTTCCTTGCACCGGCCCTGGCTAAAGGTCCAGATCCTCAAAGGTATTTAGGCCCCTAACTCCCATTACAATCGACAGGAATTAGGCACCTTGCAGATCTGGGCCTGAATCCCCAGCCGGGAACCATAGCAGACTGATATCCTCTGAGGCTTGAGTCTACGGGGTGAAGTATAACAAATACTGGCCAGTGATCTAAGTACACTGATGTCTTTTGGGAGTCATGCAACATCTTCAACAGGTTAAAGAATATTTAGATAAGTTAGATGCATTCAAGTCAGCAGCGCCTGATGAAATTCACCATAGGGTACTTAAGGACCTAACTGAAACAATCTCAGAACCGTTAGCAATTATCCTTGGGAACTCATGAAGGACAGGTTGAGTCCCAGAAGACCGGAGAAGGGCAAACATAGTACATGTCTTTAAAAGGGGGAACAAAGTGGACCCGGGAAATTATAGACCAGTCAGCCTAACATCGATACCTGGAAAGATGCTGGAACAAATGATTAAACAATGAAGTTGTAAACACCTAGATGATAATAGTACTAGCCAACATGGATTTGCAGTGCTTAATTTGTGCCAGGACTTCTGGCACCTCTAAGCTTGGCAGTTCATAGCTCCGGCACCTCTAAGCTTGGCAGTTCATAGCCCCGGCACCTCTGGCCTTGCTGCCTCAATTATGAAAGCAAAAACAATTGCTTGAGCCTCGGCACCTAATTACTTGAGACCTGGCACCACTTTCATTACAAATTAAGCATTGTGGATTTGTCAAGAACAAACCATGCCAAACCAAACTAATTTCCTTCTTTGACAAAGTTACTGGCCTACTAGGTAGGTGGAAGCAGTAGATGTGATATATCTTGATTTTAGTAAGGCTTTTGACATAGTCCCACTTGTCATTCACATAAGAATACTGGGGAAATGTCATCTAGGTGAAATGACTATAAAGTGGGTACACAACTGGTTGAAAGTCCTTACTTGAGGGGCAGTTATCAGTAGTTCACTGTCAAACTTGGGGGACATAGTTGACTCCTGCAAGAGTTTGTCCTAGGTCCAGTACTAGTCAATATTTTCATTAATATTGGATAGTGGAGTGGAAAGTACGCTTATAAAATTTGTGGGAGACACTAAACTGGGAGGAGTTACAAGCACTTTGGATGACAGGATTAGAATTCAAAACAACCTTCACACATTGGAGAACTGGTCTGAAATCAGTTAAATGAAATTCAGTAATGGCAAGGATTATGCCGAGGAAGAAGAAATCAAATGCACAACTAGAAAATGAGGAATAACTGGTTAGGTGGTAGTACTGCTGAAAAGGATCTGGGGGTTACAGTGGATCACAAATTTAATGAGTCAACAATGTGATTCAGTTGTGAAAAAATCCTCCTACGAGTGTATTAACAGAAGTGTATATAAGACATGGGAGATAATTGTCCTGCTCTTCTTGGCACTGGTGAGGTCTCAGCTGAAGTACTGTGTCCAGTTCTGGGTGACACACTTTAAGAAAGATATGGACAAATTGGAAAGAGTCCAGAGGAGAGTAATACAAATACTAAAAAAAATTAGAAACCCTGACCTATGAGAAAAGGTTACAAAAACTGAGCATGTTTAGTCTTGAGAAAAGAAAACTAAGGGTGGGACCCGATAACAGTCTTCAAATATGTTCAGGGCTGTTATAAAGAGGACAGTGATCAATTGTTCTCCATGTCCACTGGGACAAGAAGCAATGGGCTTAAACTGCATCAAGGGATATTTAAGTTCGATATTAGGACAGACTTTCTAACTTTCAGGATAGTTAAGCTCTTTTGGAATTCACGTCACTGAAGGTTTTTAAGAACAGGTTGGACAAACACCTCTCAAGGATAGTCTAGGTATACCTGGCCCACCCTCAGCAGGGCAGGGCTGGCCTAGATGACACCTCAAGCTCCCTTTCAGCCCTACATTTCTATTATTCTGAGTCTATCTTTCATTTCCTACTTTTAGTCACCATGGTAGATTTCTCTAAAAGGGAAAATCAAAGAGTCCCTCATCAGGTTTGTTTAACACGGGATTACCACATTCACAAAAACAAAATGGACACAGCGCTCTGGTTGTATCATGCATCATAAAGGGGAAGGCTCTTGAGGTAGAAATGGGATCGTGGGGTAACTCTTCACATCTGGAGGCCTGGAATCAAGTCCCCATTCAGGTTACAAGTGCAAATGAGTGTGATGGTATCATTCCAGTCCCTAGTTGGCATGGATGCAGTCCTAGGATGCAGCCCAGGCCTCAACTCCATTGGCAGAGCTGTGAGGGGTTGTGGGCAGGTGGGAGAGTGTCCATCTGGTGGGCTGTTGTCCCCACTCCACACAAATATATGAAAGTGCAGCACACAGACCCAGATCAGTAAGACACATTCCTCAGGTTCTTGAAAGCACTTGGCCCAACCCACACGGGTGTCAGGGATAGCTGAATAGCTCGTTGTTCGTTATCACTCACTTCATTCTTCCCACATCCAAGGCTGACTTTACCATTTTAACATGAGGCATTGCCGGGCCTAAAATACGCCAGATCCCTGACTCTGTGCTCCATAAAGTTACCAGACTAGTTCTAGGAACTTGATCTGTTTACAACCATACGGCTGTTGCCACTTTTTTTTTCCGTTTCAAAATAATGGATCACAACGTTGATAGGTGGACCCATTAAAAGCACACTGGGAGAGGGGCTGGGACAAACCATTATTTCCCTTGATGCAGGAGTCCCATGCAACTCCCACTGTTTACACAAGCAGTGATGTGTAGCAAACAAGCTGTCTTGTTGTACATCTAACCTCATGCTTCGGATGCAGTGGGAGCCATCACTCTGCGAAGATCTGTCTGCCAGGACCTGAGGAATGGGAAGGAACTGGAATTCACCTGGTCTTTCCCCACTCTGCCCCCAATAGCAAACGCTTCCTCAGCAGGATATTCCAGGTGTTGAGTGCACTGTGGTTAATCGTTTTATAAATGAAATAATAATAATTAATAGCACTTAGCCCTTTAGCTCTTCAAAGCATTTTAGTAATTCATTATTCCAGTCCTGAGGAAGCAAGTAGGGGTTAGTCACATTATCCCAGTGCAGGGAATATATGCAGAGACTTTCCAAGACTATTCTGTGACTCAGAAGAAGGGCTGGGCGTAGTGCTCAGGATAGAGTTTGGCAAATAATGGATTTTCCGGTCTCGGGAAAGTCTGAAAAATCGGGGGGAATTGTTTGGGGTCAAGCTGAAAAGGAAAATTTTCAGCAAATCGAAAAAGTAAAAAAAAAATCATTTTGATTTTGAGCAATGAACGTGTTTTATAGTTTAAAGAAAATGAAAAGAATTTTTTTAAAAAAACAACGTTGTTTCGACAGTTGAAACATTTTGTTTTGAAAATGTCAAAATGAAACATTTTGATTTTTTTTTAGATATTTTTGGGGCGAAGCTGGGAGGCAGGTTTTTCATAATGGAAAATTCAGCAAAATAGTCACAAATTCTCAACCCATTTCTTTGTCACTGAATCTGCATCTTTTGCTGGAAGAAAAGTTTCAGTTGCAAAAATTCACCCAGCTCTACTCAGGAGTCTCTGGCTACCAACCCTGCTCTGTTTCCTAGCCCATGCTGCTTTGCCACACAGGCAGCTCAGGAAGTTTTGCAAGCACTTGAAAACGAAGGATCCAGTTCTGCCCTTGGACACACAGCTGTAACGTCTGCTGATCTCATTGAATAGAGGCTTTAATGAGGTAATTAACGTTACACCGGCTCATTATTAAAACACTGTTATTGAGGTTTAACTACCTTATAACACATTCAGTTCCTAATTCTGTTTTGTGGTTATTAATTCCAAATAAATATGTTAGCTATATGAGCCACAACACCCAGCAAGGTGTGTCCTTAGGCTGGCTCCGCACACTTGGGTGTGTTACACCCGTCAAGAGGGGCAGGCACACCTGGATAACTGGGCTTCAGGTGGCGGGTTATGTATTGCCTTTGGGAAGTGGTTGCAAATGCAAATGATCATTTTAAAGCATTTTCCCCCAAGACCGTGTGATCCCTGCTTCTTATAGAGCAAGTGAGACATTTGGAGACTAGCATTCAAAGAGCTTGGGTATGCAGCTTAGAGTCTAAATCAGTGGTGGGCAACCTGCGGCCCGACTCAGGGTAATCCACTGGCGGGCCACAAGACGGTTTGTTTACATTGACCGTCCGCAGGCACGGCCGTCCGCAGCTCTCAGTGGCCACGGGTCGCCGTTCCCAGCCACGGGGAGCTGCAGGAAGTGGCACAGGCCGCAGGGACATGTGTAAACATGGCCAATGCATGCAAATTAAACATGTCATTGGTGCTTACAAGTGCAGTCGTAATCTCTTGAAAATGAGGCCCTTTACGGACACCGTTTCAAACTCTCACTCCTATTTTGCATGCCCATGTTTTGCATATGGAGCTGTTTAGGGACACACCTTTTTTATGAACGCAGACAATTGTACGTGCAAAGCAGGCAGCTCTAATGTAGTCATTGATTAGATCAATTAGATGTGCGTGAAAAACGTGGGTACAAAATACTGGAGGCTGCTAACGAAAAATGATCACTTATAGTCTATTTGAATGTCTTTCTTTTCAGAAATATTGATGGCTCTGTATTCTCTTTCACTTTCCAATATTTAATTTCACTACTTTACGCTCTGTTAATGGCTGCATTCCTACTTGCTGTGTTCATTTTATTCTGCATGGGAATTAGTATAAGTGTAGCAAGACTCCACTGAGATTTTCAGCAACGAGAATATAAAGCTGTCTAAACCTTTGTGGTAATCTGGATGCTTACACAACAAAAGCCTGTGCCGCCTTTCCTTTCATAACATTCATTTTCTCAGTTTCACAAATCATGGAGGATACCGAATAAGTCCTTGGCTACCTGGGAATTCCATAGTTGTTTTTAGGCTGCACATCATGGCCAGCGAAAACATCACCGCTACAGCAGGGCTAGAACGTGACTCCTTCTTCTTGAGCCAAAGGGGGATCTCCATTAGCTGCAAGATACACAGGTCTTACAACAAACTTAGCTGATCAGTACTGATCTCATCCAGCAGAGGGAAGTGGTGCACATAACTACTGTATTTCAGTGCACTATATTTTATATGCACATTGTGGGTTGGGTAATGGGAGAGAGAGTTTATGCCAACATAAATATCTTCAGTGATTAAAGGGTCACTGTCAATGTGAAAATTATTCTTGCCTTAAAAGTTTTAACCAAATATTGTTGCCTGTAACTTCCAACAATTATGATCACTGAGGCTAGAGTCAAATAACATTTTTCTTCTGGGTTATTTGTTTATTTTGTGACCCTGACAACATCCGGTGTCCAATGAGTTTTACTTGCCCCTGTATATCAGGTCATTTTCCCCTCTCCCCATGGGTCTGTGACAGAGTGGGACAGCCAGCAAAGAGCTGGGCCACCGGCCTGTCACGTGATTCAGCAGGGATTTAAAGAAAGGGGTATGTGCATTTTCTGGGGAGTTAGAATCATAAAATATCAGGGTTGGAAGGGACCTCAGGAGGTCATCTAGTCCAACCCCCTGCTCAAAGCAGGACCAATCCCCAACTAAGTCCCCAACTAAGAGTTGTGCAAAGGGCAAGGCCTCTGGGCCCTTGCTGCCTGTTTGCATCAGGAGAATAGCTTTGGTTTGGGTTATGTGGTGAGTTTGAGTTAATGAACAGTGCCCTGAGGGAGGGGCCGGAAGGGGTCTGTCTACACTGCAATGAAACAACTATGGCTGGCTTGTGTGAGCTGACTCCAGCTCGCAGGGTTCGGACTGGGGCAGGGGTGTTATAAAATTGTAGTGTAGACATTTGGGCTCGGAGCCCAGGCTCTGGGACCGGGGGGAGAGGGTCACCTCGCAGTCTGTAAGGTATTTATCCTCCTGACACCCTGTGAGTCAGGGAAGGATTATCCCCATTTTACAGACAGGGACCTGAAGCGCAGAGGGAGGAGCAGAGAAACTTATCCTGGTCTCCCAGGTGCCAGGTTAGTGCTCCAACCAATGGACCATCCTCCTCTTTAATGTGGGTATAAAACCACAATTACTGAGAGGCGGGTGGAGTGGAAAATGCTTTTTAATTAATGTTTTTTAATTAACTCGAACTCAAGCTGATGCTGTCTCTACTTTCCAGACTTGCTGTGTGACCACCTGGGGCAGTTCATTTAGTCTCTCTGTGCCTGTCTGTAAAATGGGCTGATAACTCTTTGCTCCCTATATTATAAGGGTGTGAGGAGGCTGAATTCATTAACATCTGTCAGGCAGTTCCAAGAACCCCAGCATGGAAGATGACATAGTAAAGCAAAGCAGCAGTTGTATTGACTGTCCCACATCTGCTTCACCCCTCAGGCAGGAGATAAGTGAGCGGGCAGCATTTCAGATCCCTTCTGTGGCAGGTGATGAGATCAGATGCTATCGTTACTTCTGATTCTGGTTCTTTGGTCAGCAGCTATACCGTGTGCACGCTAAACATGGTCCCCACATAAATGCATGCAGGGCCCATCTCTCCTTTCCACAAACTGCTGCCTACCCTCTCTCATCTGATTTACTTAGTGAGCAATACAAACTGATCAGCTCTACCTGTAGAAAAAGAACCTGATTTTCAGCTGAGCCTTAAGGAAGTCTCCCTTTCCAAGACATAATTTTGCTATTACCAATAATTCCCAGTCCAGTTTTATGGCAGCAACTAATTGCGGTGGCAGAAGTCATGTCATTTCAATGCTGGAAGTCCCCAGTTTGCAGATGCAGTCAGGTACTGGGACATTTTAATGTCCTAAAGAGCATCTGTGAGTGCAAGTTGTGGTGCACAATTGTGCCTGCCGTTCTTTGTACCCCCGAACGAACGGTGGGCACAAAAAGGGAACCCAGGCTTTGAAAATCTGACTCCCAAGGTACTTGCTGTTTATTTTAATGGTTGAGTAAACGAGTTTGCTTTCTCCATTTGGATAGCTCAGATGCTTGTCATGTTTTTAAACCTTGGCAAAAACATGAAACATAAGATATTGATGGGACGCTACTAATTATCGTATTGTGTGTGTTTTTGTTTTTGGCGAAGGGCTGACCGATAAGAAAACCAACAACTTTGAACTGGAAGCAGAAGATTCACATACCCCCAAGGCATGTGGGAAGACCCTGAACATGGCCACAGAAAGTTTTGCAGACTTCTTGAATAAGCTCAAGGAAATCCATGAGAAAGAGGTCCTAGGTAAGAGTGAAAACGAAGTCAGACCCTTCTGTCTAGCTCCAAATAACCTGAACTGGGGAGGTGTGTCTGCCGATTAGAGAGCCTGGGAAAGGAACCCACAGCTCAGCTGAAGTGTCATTTCTCGGGGTCAGTGGGAGGCACGGAGGCAGGATCAGATCCTGGGCCTCTAGAAAACAAAGAGGCTGGTGGTGTGGGTGCCACGCCACTTGGTCTTCAGGAAGCTCTAGGGTTTCAGATGTTCCCGGATGCAAATCTGAGCACCATGGGGGTTTGGTGCCAATATCTGAGCACTACTAAAATAGCCTGGATGACAAGTGTACCAGTTGGAGCCCTGGGAGCCTTACAGAACATAAGGTTTACTGTGGAAATCAGCAACTCATACCACAAAAAGAAACTCGTGGTGACTTATTTTTATGCTGTCTGATTTCCCTGTCTTCTGGAGGCCTTTCAGCATGGTATGATGCAATTATACTTCCCTCACCAGCCATTTGGGAGGTGGGAGGGGGTTGCTCAAAGCAGTGCAGAATGAATCGTTCCTAAAATACTCCCACCCAAGCAAAACACAGCACTGAGGATCCTATTCCTCTCCCCCTCCTGCTTTGTGGTCGGTGTTGTCTGAAGCACTAGTTGTTATCAGCTGGGCTATCAAACTGGTCTAGGATAACATGTCTGGAAAAGAAATAAGGAGTTGGCAGGAGAGTGTAAATGGGAAGCAATTTACCTATTAGGACACTGATATCTGACTTCAGGTGAGGCAGTCATTGGACACTCATTTGAACAGAAAATGATCAGGGAAGAAGCAAAAATCCATCCTGAAAGAGAGCTCAGAATTAGCAGGGGTGAAAAGTCTTTGTTACGGTACAATTTAGTGAGGATAGATACTTTGTTTCTTTAGAGCATTAACAACTTGTACATTACTAAAAGCCGGGCCATTAAGGAAAGAAAATACATGCTATTACTTCCCATTGTTCTGGTATAAAGGCATTTCCAGCATCAGCTTTCTGGATAAAACTGTTATATCAGGGGTCTGCAACCTTCGGCACGCGGCCCATCAAGGTAATCTGCTGGCGGGCTGCTTACGTTAACCGTCTGCAGGCACGGCCCCCCACAGCACCCAGTGGCCACAATTTGCCGTTCCCAGCCCACGGGAGCTGCGGGAAGCTGATGGGCCGCGTGCCGAAGGCTGCTGACCCCTGTATTGTATTTTACACTATCCTGAGTTATAAATACAGCCTCACCCTCTGTAATTCTACACCCTGTGATGTTTTAAAGCTCTCAACCTTTCCAGACTACTGTACCCCTTTCAGGAGTCTGATTTGTCTTGCGTACCCCCAAGTTTCACCTCACTTAAAAACTATTTGTTTACAAAATCAGACATAAAAATACAAAAGTGTCACAGCACGCTATTACTGAAAAATTGCTGACTTCTCATTTTTACCATATCATTATAAAATAAATCAATTGGAATATAAATATTGTACTTACATTTCAGGGTATAGTATATGGAGCAGTATAAACAAGTCGTTGACCGTACGAAATTTTAGTTTGTACTGACTTCGCTAGTGCTTTTTATGTAGCCTGTTGTAAAAAACTAGGCAAATATCTATACAAGTTGATGTACCCCTTGAAAGACCTCTGCGTACCTCCAGGGGCACATATACCCCTGATTAAGAACCACTGTTTTAAATGATACTCTTGAGCAACTCAGACCCCAAATTTAGATATTGAATACAAATATTGTTTGCAGATCAACTGAGGAAAAGAATACTAGTTGGGCTATAAATATTGCCAACATGGTTTGCAACCAAAGAGTATAGAATCGTGCTAGCATGAGAACTAGAGCTGAGTGAACCATTGATTTTTCGGTTCAGCAGCCAACCAAAAAAATCAGTTCAGATTGAAAAGCATCCAAAATGAAACAAAAAAAGGAAAAAAGAAAAAGAAACTAAATGAATTTTTTCTGGTTTTCATTTGGTTTCATTTTGGAATCTTTATCGCCCTGTTGTGTTTTGTTTTAATACATAATATAGCTACATTTCTAAAGGGAACATCTAAATGTTTTGTTTTGTTTGTAATTAATTTTTTCAGCCAACGCTATTTGCCAAATTCAACCGAGAATTCAGTGACCTGAAAAGTGCAAATTTTATATTTCTTCTTTGGCAAATTTACTCTGCACTGAAAATATTTTGCCCAGCTCTAGTGAGAAATAGGTTTTGTAACTAACTAGAAATAAAAGTAAAAGTGACTAGACTGCTTTCATCATCCCAGCAGAGGGGAATGCAAAAATAGTAAATGGTGAAAAGGAAATAAACTGACAACATGGGTAGGAAACTTTGTTTTTCAGAAATGAGATTTTAAAACGAACAGTTTCCTTTTAAGTTGCCATGCTCTGCTAAAAGTGATGATAGTACATTCTGTTTCTGAACTGTCACGTAATTTGCAATAAATACCCATCTCCTGAGCCTTCCTTAATTATTCCAGGATTGCAAACAAAGCTAACAGAGCTGACAACAGAGAAGTGTCGGTGAGTAAAGCAAGTTTTGTTCTCTGCTCCAGGCTGGGGTGGTAAAGTTCTGTTGGAGGGATGGGGAAGGGCTGCACTATTTACTCATAACATTGAAGGCATCTGCCCTAGGCTGTAGGCACCCTTAACATCTGTTAAAAACCCACAAACTGGAACAAGAAGGCAAACCCGAAAGCAAACTCACTGTCGTCTTTTAATTTAATCCACAAAGCAATCAGCAATGTCCTTACACTTACCCTTACACTGGAAGGGTCTTGAATCACCCACCTAGTGAGGACAGTTCAGACTTACCAAGCTGTCCACTCAGAATTGATCAAGACTTTGCGGATACTGTGGGGCACATAAAGAAGCTCTTCTGAGCCTCCTGCCCATGCGTGGCATAAGAGTTTAAAAACTCTTTGCAACACATCCAATCAGATTAAGCCAGAGAGATTCTTCTCCCACCCTACGCCCGGTCTGACATTTCCTAACTTTTAAGTGTGTTGACTTTGTAACCTTAAGGTGCATGCATAGGTTTGGGTTGGGGGTGGGGGTGAGGGTGGGTTGGCGTTGTTGTAATACAATATATATAGGCTGGCTGTATTTGATTTTTTAAATAATTTTGATGGATAATATCAATGTTTATTTTAAGCATTTCTTTTATTTTTATCAATTTAAATTTTACAGTTGTGCAGAATTGTGGGTTTAAGCATTTTTTTCTGATTTGTACCAATTTAAACTTTCTCAATTGCAGGAAATTATGGGGGGAGTGTGAGACAATAATTATTTAATGACCATAGACGATATTCAAAAAACACAAATTGTCAACATCACATGTCAAAATATACAATGTAAATAGCCTTAAATTAAATTATAATATCTTCTCAAGCAGCATTTTTCTGACCTTGCCTATCTGTAAATGTTGATTATTACCAATGGAAATATTTTTTCATTGGTTTGTGTGTACAGTGAAATTGACATTTATCAACATTCACCAATAAAAATCTATTCCTTCCGAGCCTAAATATATGGAAGTGGCAGACAAAGCAGTGTTATCCAAGACCTTTATCCTATTGAAGTTTTCATCATGTATCCCTGGGCTTTGAGTCAGATTCCATCCCCTGTTAAAAGAGTCTGTCAGTGCCCTTCTGGTTCACCCATTTTTTAGCTCAGAGGAGTCTGTACTACTGTTCCCTCTAAGCTGTGCGCATGTGTGCATCTGCACACAGATCTTAAACCCCGTGCACATGGCGAAACACCGCGTGCACAAAAGTTTACACAGAAGCACAACAATTTGCACAGAAGAAATTTTTTGCACACACGGCCTGTCAAAAATTTGCACAGAAGGATTTTTTTGTGCACACAGCCTGTCAAAAATTAGAGGGAACGTTGGTCTGTACCCTTTTGTGTTCCATCCTGTTTATCCAATGGGAATTGTTAACCTTGCACCAAATTGCCCTGGTGCCAGCATTTAATATGTTTCTATCCCCATCCATCCAGTGCACTTACTGCTACACAAAGCAATAGTAGTTTAGTAATAGAAATAGTGTGAGTGGCATGATGGCTAGTGTATAATTCCTGCCTGCTGACAGTACGTTGAGAAGAAAACAGCAGATATTTGGAGCAAATCCAATGACCTTCTTGTTTTGTCCCATGCTGTCTCCTGAATTAGAGATGCCCAGAGAATTGAAGAGCTATTTGCTAAAAACCACCAGCTAAGGGAACAGCAGAAGGTCCTTAAAGAAAATGTTAAAATGTTAGAAAACAGGTAAGAGGTGTTTGTTTGATTGATTGATTGATTGATTGATTGATAGGGAGACCTAATGCTGTTTTGTGCCCAATAATATACATGCCTACACAGAGCTTGCTTCTCAGTGTCTTTTCAATGAGTGGAATATAGCATGGGAACCTTTTTTCTCACTAACTAGTGTTAGCAAATTGAGAACCCATGGGGCCAGACTCTGCTCTCAGTTACACCAGTGTAAATGCAGTAAATCCATTGAAATTAAGGGAGTTGTTGCATTTGCGGTGATTAACAGGTGTGCCATGTGTCATACACAGGAGGTAATTGTCCCGCTCTTCTTGACATTGGTGAGACCTCAGCTGGACTACTCTGTCCAGCTTTGGGTGCCACATTTGACAAATTGGAGAGAATCCAGAGGAAAGCAACCAAAATAATAAAAGGGTTTAGAAAACCTGACCTATAGGGAAAGGTTAAAAAAAACCTGAGTATGTTTAGTCTTGACTAAAGGGGGGCCTTCAAGTATTTTAAGAGCTGTTATAAGGACAACGGTGATCAATTGTTCTCCATGTCTGCTGAAGGTAGGACAAGAAGTAATAAGTCACCAGGACCAGATGGTATTCACCCAAGAGTTCTGAAGGAACTCAAATATGAAATTGCAGAATTATCTGTGGTATGTAGCCTATTGCTTAAATCAGCCTCTGTACCAGATCACTGGAAGCTAGTTAATAAATCCGCGGTATGCCCACACTTTGACTACTGCATGCAGTTCTGGTTGCCCCTCTCAAAAAAAGATATATTAGAATTGGAAAAAGTACAGAGAAGAGCAACAAAAATGACTAGGGGTATAGAACAATTTCCATATGAGGAGCGATTAAAAAGATGGGGACTCTTCAGGTTAGATAACAGATGACTAAGGATATGATAGAGGGATATGATAGAGGTCTATGAAATCATGAATGGTGTAGGAAAAGTGAATAAGGAAGTGTTATTTACCCCTTCAAATAAAACACAAACCAGGGTCATCCAATGAAATTAATAGGCAGCAGATTTAAAACAAACATAAGGAAATACAGCTTCACACAACGCGCAGTCAACCTGTGGAACTCATTGCCAGGGAATGTTGTGAAGGCCAAAAGTATAACTGGGTTCACAAAATAATTAAATAAGTCCATGGAAGATAGGTCCATCAAAGGCTATTAGCCAAGATGGTCAGGGAAGCAACCCTCTGTTCTGGGTGTCCCTAAACCTCTGACTGCCAGGAGGTGGGACTGAGTGACAGGGGATGGATCACTCGATAATTCCCTGTTCTGTTCTCTCTGAAGCATCAGCCACTGACATAAGACAGGATACTGGGCTAGATGGACCATTGGTCTGACCCAGTATGGCTGTTTGTTCCTAAGTAATGGGCTTAATCTACAGCAAGAGAGATTTAGGATAGATATTAGGGAAAACTTTTTAATTGTAAGGGTAGTTAAGTGCTGGAATAGGCTTCCAAGGGAGGTTGTGGAATCCCCCTCACTGGTGGTTTATAAGAACAGGTTGAACAAACACCTGTCAGGGATGGTCTAGGTTTACTTGATCCTGACTCAGCACAGGGGAATGGACTAGATGATCTTTTGAGGTCCCTTCCACCCCTATATTTCTATGATTCTTTGTAACCGAGAGCAGAATCTGGGCCACGGAGTTTGGTGAAACTTCTTTCACTTGTGTTACTATCAGCTTTGAAAATTCATCTCTCCACTTGATTGTCATAGGGAAGAATTGTGTATCTCTCCACGCTGTGTCCAAAGGCTCACTAAACTAGACGTGTGGATTTTTGCCCAGCATGTCCCCCTGAAGCTGTAGATATGCCTCCAAGTGCAGGTGGGGTTCGGTTTCATTTGCTCGTATAGCCATGTATGGATAACTTAGCTTCTTGCTCTGGGGCTTTTCGTTAAGGTTGAGAGCAGGTCTCTGTGACAGATGCCTGGTTGCCCAGGAGCTCGCCAAGAAAAAGCAGAATGAGTATGAGAACTCCCACTTCCAGAGTCTCCAGCACATCTTCATCCTCAGTAAGTACAGAGGCTAAATAGACCTTCAGCTTTGCCCTGCTGGCAGTTTGCACTTTTGCGCCTTACGTGTCTGCTGATCATTCGGGTGCAATCCTGGGGGCACCTGTCCAATGGGCACATGTCGGGGGGTGCAGATCTGAACATCTGGGCCTGGGGAAAATCAACATCTCCTATAAACATTAGTGATTTTATCGAAGAGATTTCAACACAGGACTTTGCTACAGCACGTGCGTATGGGCCAAGCAACGTCAGCCACTTATAAAAAGATCCATTTGGCAAAGTAGCGGCAACACCCTGGACAATACCGGACATGTACAGCAGCAGCTCTGCACTGGTAAAGGAAAATCAAGCAACACGTACAATTAATCTTCTCCTGAGCCTTTGGCAGCACATGAGCACTGCACAAGCCAAGGGTATTTTTCTCTCTGTCTCTGCTATCCCTGGGGATTGTGGTATTTTGTTTTGCTTTGCCTTTGGAAGAAAGAGAAAAGTGTCAGCAACTGTGTGTTTATTTCCTCATTATGAGTTTGATCTTCCTCTCTCCCTGTACCTCAAGTGTCACTTTCACACAGAGGTGTAAAAGCCAGGCACTGGTTGGTCATATATCTCCTTTGTACTCTAGCTGTCTGTCCTCTCTACCCTTCATTGCCACTTGGCTTGTAGCAATCAGAAGCAGCACTTTTCACCCTAAAGATCCCAGAGTTCTTGGGGAGAAGGAAAGGGAGTTGAGACTCCTTTGGAAATCTGGCTCTTAATGTCCTGGTAGACAAAGCAGGTCTCTGTTTTAAGGTCTCATCCCAAAGACCCACCCAGAGTAAACGGAGAGGAATTCCTTATCATACTTAACATACTTTCATACCCACATTACACAGCAAGCACACGCCTTAACTACCATAGCATAAGAGGCCGGTACCTGTACTTTACAGCGAAGGCTGCCATCAGTATGAGGGTCAGCTCCTGGGAGGAAGCAGCTGCTCTGATGGAGAGGAGATGCTGTTTGCTCATAGGGGTCAGCCTGCATTTCCTAGTTCCTGCCATTCCTGGAATGATCATCTCCTGAAGATGATGCTTGCAGGAGAGACATTGTAGAGCCAGACTCACTGATGGATGCTCTAAGGCCATTCCCAGAGGGCATGTTGCCTTCAGGAGTTATGACTCCCAGCTGTGACACCACCATGGATAATAATGTGTACCCAAAGGCAGACGCAGGCATTTTAGGCTCTGTCTCTTGTAATGCTCCAGTAGCGGGAGATGGAGGGCAATGAACAACCAGGTTGACTACAGCAAGGAAGCTCGGTATTTAAAGTAGAAATTCCCACCTTTGCCACATGGTGCTGGAACGCTTGCTGGGCACATTTCTAATGGGGAAACAAATCTGCACGCGTTTGACCTTAAACAGGGTTTTGAAGAGGCCTTGTTGGAGGGATGCTGAGCCCTTGCTGATTGGCCCTTCTGAGCCGCTTCAGCTGCAAAGCGCTTGGCATCTCATCTCTGGAGGGGTTAAAATTGCGATGGAGGGTGGCGGGAGAGATTTCCCCAACTGCCCTGCGGTCATGGTAGGTCTGTGCCTTGTTGCAAAGCTGTCACCTCTATTTGGAATCCGTTGGGGTTTTTCAAAGGCTCATCAGAATCCTGCCCATCCAAGGCTGTCTCTGCAGAACAGCATTCCTCTCCCAGCAGCTTGCCCAGCTCAGTCCACGTCTGATCCCTAACCTGCCGCACTCACTGTCTCTCTCTCCCGCAGCTAATGAAATGAACAGGCTGAAGGAGGAAAATAAAAACCTGAATGAAGAACTGAAGAGGCTACAAAGCCTGGAGTAAGCTCTGTTCTGGGTTTAATTCACTGGGTGGGTGTAGGGCTGGCCTGATGGTTCCCCTAGGACCCTGGCACTACCCTGGACACTGGTGAGCCAGCCCAGCATGAGAACCTCCTGGCCAAGGGAGTGGAGATGCCTGTACAGTCTGCACCATTGTTTTTATTCCAACTTCCTAGTATGAGCTTCTTGTTCCTTCCCCCACCCATCGGTCCACCTGCATATAATAGAGGCCTTTACAAAGTGTTCATCTTCAGCCTCACTGGAACCAGGCAGGATTGATGCTTGGCACTGGTGACGTCATGGGGTGAGATGGGGAGGGGGGATCATGGAGAGTTCAGGGAGTTTCCTGACCTTGGGTCCCCTTTAGTCTGGTTCTTTGACTGAATAGTGATTGCTCCACTAGTGAATGGGAGAATGAACTCCTGCCCTGACTGCAAGTGTATGCTGAACCCCTTGTCTCTGAGACTTGAGGACCAAACGGCACTCGTTACATGCCTGGCAGGCACATAGTGCACTGCTGCTAACGTACTAAGTATGTGGGGTGAAATCCTGGCCCCACTGATGTGAAATGGGAGTTTTGTCATTGAGTTCAATGCGGGCAAGATTTAACTCTTGGTTTTTATTATCATCAGCTTCATCACCGTTCACGCACTGAGTAAATCTGTAGAGACACCAATCTAGATCTAACACCTCTTGGCAAAGCCATTGGGACATTGGGCACAGGCAGAATGCTGATCCATTAGCGTGGATCTGCAGGGAATGGATCACATTTCACATGGGAAAATGAACTGTGAGAAAGAAAATCAGGAGGGATTAGGAGGGGAGAGGATGTTTGCTATAAGTAGTAACCTAGCAGAGCGCTTTGGTGAAACGCAGGTAACATGTCAGGTTAGCCAACATCTACAAATCAGTTCATTCCTTAGGGGTTTAAAGTCCATAGAAATTATCACAAAGAGATCAGCAGAGAAACATGCTTGCTTTGGAACCCAAACGTTTCTTCAGTTTAACACGAATTCTTGTATCTAGCATCTCTAAAATGACTGCAGAGGTTTCTAGACCTGGAACTAGCTTGACTTACTGAACTAGAGCTCTGCAAAAGTTTGTTGCAAAACCTCCCTGCGTTGGGGCCTTATATGGCTAAAGTGAAACCCCTGCCAGAGTTACCAAGTTTGTCACAGAACTTTGAGAGCATATGGGCCAGTCGTTGCATTGAATTCACACCAATGTCGTGGCTTCCCGTGACATTTTGCATAGCAGACTCAGCTGCTTCGACTGAGTTTTGCTTTGAGATGGTGTCAGGGCTCCACAGGGGTTTTGGGGTGCCTAGGGAAAAATCTGAAACTGAAACACACACACCCCCACACCCTTCCAAAAAGGTTGCCATGGATATGAAAGAGTTGAAGAAGAGGGGAGGGGATGGAAGGTCAGAGAAAGCCCAGGTGTGTGGAGTCACTGCCTTCCCTGTGGGGATGGGGAGACTGCCCTGTGTTCAAGAGGGGGCCACTCCTGGTCCCATCTCTCCCTGAGCTCCAGCACTGTTGCAAATGGTATCCCCAACCCCTGACCCTGCTCTTGCCTCCAGGCTCTCGGCCTGGTAGGTCACCTCAGGCTCAGCATGTTGAGGCTAATGGCGGTAACAGAGGAATCTGGGCCTGGCCGGGGAGGGCAAGTTGATGACAGGTGCCAAATTTGAGTGGCACTGCAACCCTGTGTGCCAGGTCGCAATGACTCTCACTCAAATTTGGCCTAGCCACCCCTCCATCACTTTGGGAGCCCGCTCAAACAGACGGCCTGGGGCACTGCCCATTTTGCCCTCCCCTCTGGGTGGCCCAGGATGGTATATTGATTCAGAGCAAACCTCGGCGTGAAATTCAGTCGTGATGAGCTGAAACGGAAGAAGATTTTTCCGTGAGTGCTCAGGAAGCCCGATCACCTTGTTTCTCAGGGCTCTTGAGTTGTTCACATTCAGTTAAGACGAAACACTGGCGCTCAGAGCTCGCACCAGGGCAGCCTTCAGACTGGTGGTCCCCGTCTCGTTTCTTTTTCCATTCATTTGTTTCCTTTTCATTGCAACAGTGACAGAACAAAGCACCAAAGAGCCCTCCCCAGAGAAAACAGCTCCATCCTGGACTCACCATTGGCTTTACTCTCCCCAGTAAGCCGGAAGCCCAACACAGACAAAGCAGCTAGCAGAGAAGCCGAAGGGTATCGTGAACAGCCTGGCCAACAGTTGGGAGAAGGTATATACTGCTCACTCCGGTTATAGGGGGTATAGGGACCAATGACTGGTCTGCAGCAGCAGTGAGTTATTCTAGCAAAGGATTCTGATTACATCAAAAGGGAGCAAAAGCCGAAGTCATCGGAACTCCAGGATGGACATTAATCTAGAGCATAATATCTGGTTTGCATGGAATTGCATATAAAATAATACATGCGCTGCAGTGCTTTAGAGGAAAATATTCTCCTGAGGTGCTCCAGGATCATCCATCGCAGATGATGTGTGGGAAGAGCAAGTCTTTTCTCTTTATTCCTGGCAACCTCCTTGCAGAGAGCCCCTAGGGATCCATCTGGAATCAAAAGTGAGACAAAAAGCTTCCCTTTTCAGCACTGGCCTCCAAATCCACACACCCACTGTTACACGTGCCGCGGATTGTACACCCCGTACCGGGCACACTCCAGTTAATGTGCAGGCAGCCTTTTGCACAACAAACCAGGCCGCTGATTTGCACACACAAAGCACCTGTTCGTGCATTTTGTTCCTTCCCCCTCCCCTGCCCCCACTGTCAATTGCACATGCAATAGAGCGTACAAATTCAGGGGCTGGCTTGAGTCTGACAGAAAATTTGGCTCCAGATAGACAGAAATCTTCCTTCGGCAGCGCTTGGTGCCCTGCCAGCTGTTCAGAGCTGCGATGTGCCGATTGATAGCCAGGTTATCAGACTGCTCGGCCAGACTTTTTAGGCTGCTGCATTTCAGCGCCACGTGCAGATGGAACAAATGGGGAAAATCGCAGGGCAGCCGCAACGGAACTCTGCACAGCTTTCGCAATGACTGGCTATTGCCTTTGTTTTCAGAGAAGTCTGCAGGACAGAGACGGTCTCTGGGCAGTAGGATTTCTCCAAGTGCTGTTCTCCAAGAAGCACATGCTCTGGAAATGGTAAGAGTTCCCTGGGGATACTTAGCACTGTCAGTCTGTCCTCGTCAAGTTGGGCATCATTCCCGTGGGGACCTGATGCTGGATAAGCTGTGAAAGGGAGGGATGAGGAATGAAATGGAGGCACATGGGGTGAAGTGACTTGACAAGGGCTACCCGGTACATCAGTGGCAGAACTGGAAAGAGAACCAATCTCCTATCGTGTCTCCTGCTGATAAGGTCAACATCCCAGCTTTGCTTTCACATTTATATTCCCTAGGAGCCTCAGAACTTGCCTAGCAGCAGTTGATCATTATCCTGTGACAGCATTCATTCCTCTTCAAATACACTGACTCCCCTCTTAAATAGGTAGTTGGAGAAATCTCTTAGGACTGAACCATAGGGGTGTTGCACAGGCCCACATTTGGATACAGCCTTATCCTGTGGGATATTTTCAGAGAAGGGGAATCCCTGCTGCTGTCTGTTTTGAGCATGTATCTTTCCTAACCTTTGAAACCGAAAGTGCATTTCAGCCGAGGGATCCGGAGTGAGGTGGAGTGCCAGACCCCATGCCCCCATAGCTCAGGGGCCATAGCATTGGGTCTCGTGATGGGAACCCAGACACACACGTGCTTAATTCTGGCACTGGATCCAGTGATCTGAACTCCATATAAATATGAAACAGCAAGTGAAGGGGGGGTTTGGGGAGGCTGCAGGTGGGCTGTGAGAGTAGTTAATGAAGATAAACAGTAGAGGCTGGTGTAATCGGAAAGTGGGGAGGCAAAAATGTTGAGTGAGGGCTTATTCAGAGCCTTTTTACAACAGCAGAAAGATCACTCTGTACTGGCTGCAAAATAGGAGCCTCCCTTGGAAATAAACCACTGAAGCAAGTGGACTCTGTAAGCTCCTGCAAGTAGGGTCTAATGGTTTGACCAAAGGACTGGGAAACTGACTGATCTTGGCTAAGCCACTGACTCCTGGCTTAACCTTAGACAAGTTACATGATTTGGGGGGAGGGATAGTTCAGTGGTTTGAGCATTGGCCTGCTAAACCCAAGGTTGTGAGTTCAATTCTTGAGGACGCCATTTGGGGATCTGGGCCAAAAATTGGGGAATTAGTCCTACTCTGAGCAGGGGGTTGCACTAGATGACCTCCTAAGGTCCCTTCCAACCCTGATCTTCTATGACTTCCTGCTCTGCAAGTCAATGCAGCTGGAAAATAAGGAATAAATTAGGACTTGCTGAAAAACATGATGCTGCGTTGGAATGGAGCCTTCTTGGGGAAATACATGGCTGATTATTATTTAAAATTCCAACACCGTATTGAAGAAGCGTTCAGCTGTTCATTGGAAACGTAGCAACTCATTTTTATCACCCCTTGAATGTAAATGGATATAAGACAAAAATGTAGCCTCACTAACAAAGACCACTAGTAAGCAGGGTTTTCTGCTGTCCTTGTTCTCTAGTCAGCCAGGCTTCTTTCACCTGGGGATCATTTCTGAGTCCTTTAGACCAAGCTGAGCTTTAAGCTCAATAGTCCTGGACATGCAAACTTTTCTCCTCTGCCTTTAGACTTCCCAGAGGATCGCTAACCAGCTGCATGGAACCATCGCTTTGGTGAGACCTGGCTCCAGATCGTGCCTCCCTGAAAAAATCTCTGCCAGGAGGGCAACGTCACCCCCAGCAAGAAAAACCTCACTGTTCCTGGAGCATGAGGGCAGCCCCAGCCGTGAGGCGTGAGTAGCGTCGTCTCAGTACTGAGACATCTCCAACATCACGGTCTCCTTGGGCCTGATCCAGAGCCCATTGAAATCAATGGAAGAATTCCCATTGACTTCCAGGGCTTTGTATCAAGCAGCTGCTGTGTTACTGGTGGGTTTTCTTTTTGCCTCACTCTCTCCATCACAAGCCAGTTCTTCCAGCCAGCACATAAGCCCCACCATGGTCTTTGAACCGGGAAGATCCAATTTTTGGATCACAAATTTTGGGGCCTAGGCTTGGATAAGGCCTCCAAACCTCCTAACTCCAGCAAACCAGGCTGGAAATCTCACAAGAACAGACTTTTTCATGAGATTCCCACTATTTTCTGCACCTATCCCAGGCAGAAAACACCAGGAACCTGGTTCTTTTGCTATGTTGTTATTGTTCCATCAACCTTAATGAGTTTACTCCTGATCTACACCAGGGCAAATGAGAGGAGAATCAGGCCCCTAGAAAACAGTCTGTCAAAGTGTCTCTGGCCTTCTGCAATTGGCCAGCACTGAGAATTGAAGAGATCTCCACATACAGAAAAAAATGTTTGATTTGAGCACTGGGCAGATTCCCACTGCTCCTTATCTAGTCCAATTGGCTGTTCTGTGGCGCTCATCACAGTAGCTTCTGAGCACCTCACTTCCCACTAAAGTTAGTGGGAATTAGGGCTGAGTGAGACCTACAGGCTCATTCAGAGACTGTAAGTCCCGCCCCGGCAAACGCCTAGCTTGGATGCGTTCTCCATGAAGCCGGGCACTGCCAAATGCCGAGGAATGGTAACAAGCAGGGACGGGATTTCTATAGGCAGGGTTTACTGAACACAGTTTGCACAGCTCATCCATTGCTCGGGCCTCTTTAAATGTGGCTGTAAAACTCTACAAGTGAGAATGTTGAAGGAAGGAGGAAAGACTCTATCAGCAATGTAAAACTGTCTGGTTTTGGCAGCCTAGAGCTCGGTCTTCAACTGGACTGCATTTTCAGTCTCCACTTGCTCATGTCCGTGTAACCCCCTGGTGTTACAGGTCCCCCTGTGCTTTGTCCATAGGGGCTCTGAGCCAGCTAGAGATGCTTGTTTCTGGAGGTCCCTCTCTCAGTCTTGGGTGTGGCAGACAAGATGGAGGCCATCACACAAGCTTTAGCACACAACTGATTGGCCCATCTACAGCCAATAGGCACACACCCATTTTTGCAGACATGCAGACAGCGTAGTTGTGCACCCAGCTACTTGCTTTGCACACCCAAATGCAGATTTTGCACAGATCCATGTGTGATCTACTGTATGTGTGAAAAAGTGGGCATGCAAACTTTGCTCCAATGTATCATTTTCTGCCAGTGAACTGTCAGAGCTCCGTTGATTTCAACAGAGCTATGCAAGTTTACATCAGCAGAGTATTTGGCCAATCAGTGGCAGCACATGGAAACCAGGTGCTAAAAAGGGACACTGTGATAGTGAGGTGACCCATCTGGAAACTCGCCTTTGATGTGTCTGATGATTTTTGTTTGTTTCATTTAGTTGCTTAAGAACAAACAAAGCAGATTCCCACAAAGCCACTTCGTCCTATGGAACGCTACAGCTGACCACCAGGGAGGAGCAGCTCTGCCTCCTAAACAAACATTTCTCTCTGCACCAGTTTGGACTCCGGAATAGCAGCCCTTCTGCAGATAGGGACAATAGCTTGCCAAGCCACCTGCTACGGGCCAGAGAGGCTGAAGACAGAACGAGGCTTCAGGAGGAATGGGAAGATCAGGCCACCATTTTAGAACTCCCTGGAGCTGTGGTGTACATGCGGGACCAGCATTTGGAGGGGCGGCTTCCATTTCTTAAGCACAGAGAGAGGCTCCAGTATCTCCTGGCACAAGAGCATCAGCAAGGATTCAGGGCCAGGACAGAAGGCGACCAAAATGCAACTCCGGTCCCAGCTGCTCCTGAGGAAAGGCCCTTTTCCCCGCCACCGAGTGCAACTGTGGGGGGCAAAGAAGAGAGGTTGTATCTGGAGGAACCTGCAGAAGGGAAAGTTGTTTGGATAAACAAGGACAATGTGGAGCAAAGGGAGCAGGCAGAGGCAGAAAGAGACTGTCTCCTGGACACACCTCTGGACCTGTCAGATTATGGCAGAAGGAGTGAAAACCTGAAACTTGCCAGCTGGCACAAATCCCCCAGACAGCATGAGGCTGAGAGTCCCAGTCCAATCCGTACGGAAAGCCCCACTCTTCAGACAGGCCGGAGCTCCAGCGTGCTGCCAAGAGCCGAGCGGGAGAACTCCCACCTAGCCTGCAGCCAGCTCCGTGCGGCCAAACCGCTGCAAATCGGCAACGCGACCGAGCAGTTCAGTGCCAAAGAGCGAGAGGCCCTTGCGGCACCTTTGGTGAGTACGTCTCTTGCGCTGGCATCCGCTTTTCCTCCTCGGGAAGGCTGTGGTCAGCGGTCACCTTGCTGGGCTGATCGCAGTTTAAAATGGGTATCCGCACTGTGGCTGAAAGTTCTGACCCGATGGCTCTACTGTGGCCCACAGCGTGCGAAACAGGTTGGTGGTGCCAGTCCTGTCCCCAGTGGACAGAGTTGCACATTGCAAAACGACCACCACAGCGGGCACTGATCAGCGTCACTGCTGTCAATCTCAGAGGAAACCCAGGACTGAATAGACCATGGAAAGTAACTACCCTCTAAGCCTCAGGGTTTTATTCCTCCGGGTTAGGACTAAGGTGCATTGAGAGAGACTGCGCCTGCCACTACTCCTGCTGAATCTGTGCGTAGGGACATCAGGTTCTGTGGCCATGTCCCGCACATGCACAGAAACCCCTATCTGATGCTGTCCGGGGACAGATGTGCATCTTTGCAGTTCTACTCATTGCCAGGCTGGAGCGGGGCACCAGTTTTTTTTCACCGCCTTAGGAGAAGGCAGCGTCTCTAGCAATAAAGGCATTAGCAGTTTGTAACTAATACAGCTATTGCCATGTGTTACAGGTCCCTTCCTCACAAGGACAGCCCGCGGGCAAGCTAACATCATGTGATCCTGAAACAGATTCAGAGATCAGAGTGAGAGTGTCTCCTAGGGCACAGAAGCAAGAACCTGGTGCTCAAACAGGTAAAAAGCCCCGCGGAAAAACCAGCATTTCAGAAGCCAGGAGCAGTGTTCTGAGCCTGGTGCACTGATCTCCTTAGCACTGGAAAGTCTATGGACAGGGCTTCCTAAACATGCATGCAATTGTTTTAAATTTTGGATTGTAAATTCCAAGAGGAAGACTTTCAAAGGCACAAAGGTCACCTGGGCACCAAACTCCCATGGCAGTCGGCGGAGTTGGACGCTTACCTCCCATTTGTGCCTCGGAAAACCGCTCCTCAAGTCTACAATTTTCAGTCCCGCGTGTCTCAATGTGAGACTCCTCAATTCATATCTAGGTACCTAAATGGAAGTGGCCTGATTGTCAAAGGTGTCGAACATCGGCAGCTCCCTGACATAAAACAGAGCAGCCTCAGGACTGCTGTACTTTGTGCCTTTCATCAACAGACCCCTAAGGGCTGTTCCTGCAGCCAGGGATCACACCCAGCATGTACAGATGCCCTGGCTATGCCCCCTTTCACACAGGCATGTTTCTATACCAGGGGCTAGAAGGGTAAGTGGCATAGAAGTCATGCAGTGGCTCAAAGTCATTCAAGGATTCCCCCATGCAGTGGGCTAGGGCTTTCAATTGTCCAGCTTCTTTGTGCCACCAGAACTGGGTCTATCATCTGGACCAGCAATGAAGATAAATAGCTGCTTATCAAATGGGGGAATGAATGCTTTGGGGAGCATTGGGAATGGAATATGGAGCCATCAGTGACAACTATACTCATCACAAAAATGGTGGGGGGAGGGGAGGAAATACTGTTTATATGAAATATTTTAGTAGGCACTGGGGACGGACCAGGCCGGCTGTTTTTTTATTATTAATTATTATTATATATTATTTTATTATTATTTTATTTGGGGTATACATTTATTTTGAGCCTCTAATATGGTGTTTTTAAATAGTTTCCATGCAGCTTGCAGGCATTCACTCTTGTGACCATTTAATTAACAACTTAATTAACAATCAATTAAATTGTGGCCCTTTGTTGCCAGCAGCCAGTCTCCCCTCCAAAGAGCAGTAAGAAGTACCTTAGAAGTTAGGGGTTAGATTTTTAAAGGCACCAAGGGCAGTTTAGGGCCCAACTCCTACTGGATTTCAGGAAGTAACTGACCTTTCCACCCCCATAAATCTGCCATTGTGAGTGCCGATTGGGTAATTGTGCTGCCAAACAACTAGATTTGGTCATTTGCATGTCCTGGTTATCTGCAATCCCAATAATTGTGTGCATACATTTGGTGTATGCAATTACATGCCTGAATTTTGTAACATCTGGCCCAATATACAATGGAATCCTTTTGCAGTGAAGTCAGTTTGGGTTTTTTTCACAGAACAGACTCACTACAGTGGAGATTTCATTGCAACCAGTTTTGCAGTTTGTCCATTGCAGGAATTGTTTTGAAACCATTTGGAACGTCTGCTCTGGTTCATTCTGGCTCTGATCCTGCAGTCCATACACAAACAAAATTCTCATTGGCCCTGTCTAGCCTAGGGAGATAGGTTGTATTTAAAAATCGCACAACCTCTCTTCCCAGTCTAGACATGGCCATTGACTTCAGTGAGGGATTGCTACATAGATACAGCAGGGTGCGATTGATGGAGTTTACTGTAAATTGTGTTCCCCTACGCCACCAAACCACTGACACTTGGGACTTGGGCTTCCTGCTAAAAACTCAGCCCCATGTACGCTGTGGTGACTTCACTTTGGAACCCAGTTTATTACTGGGTCAGACTTTTGGTTAGCTCAGCTCTGGGCCAGACTCACCAATACACTCCAGTTACTTGGTGCTACTCCAGTGATGCAAGACAGCTTTGCAGGCCAGTATTTACGGCCCTGGGCAGCCGGAGAGCACTGGTGAGCTTGGCCTCTCATCTCTGAGTTGTGCCAGCATTTCTTGCCTTTTCATTTTGAAATGTCGTTCGTTTTGCTGTCCCGGTGACGGCGGCTCTGCTCAGTGACCGGAGCTGTGACTATGGTTCTGTGTAACGCCTGTGAGGGGGCTAGGAATTGTTACTGCCAAAGCTGATTGGTTAACCTTCCCCTTCTGTTTCCCTAGAGGAAGACGATACAGAGTCTGTGAAGCAGGACTCCGATGAGCCCGACACGTCGGACAGCGAGGTTTGCTTCCTTTGACCGACATACACCAAGAGCAGTCCAAGTCTGGTTCCTCTTTAAGGCTGGGAATTTCAATGGTGAAAGTTTGTGGGAGCTGGGCCCCTTTGAAGAGCCCAGGCTGCTCCTGTAAGGCAGAGATATGTTACGGTTTCCGATAGAAAATGAGACGAATAAGGCAACACAAACACTATTTCCCCAGGCTGGAGTGGGCTCAGGTGCTGTCTTTGGGTTACACAAGAGTTCTGCTTTTGCTTTCTCATGCAGTTTTTCCTGCATGATTAAGAGAAAAGGAAGTCACGCTCCTGCTGAGATGGCAGCTTGTCCTCCATCAGATGCCCAGATATCTCTCCCCTGTCCTTCCCCCGCTCCCCGGTTCCCAGCCCATCAATAACTGACGGAGATTCCATACCTGAGATCATTTCCTGGGCCCCGTTTTGTGAGGAAATCCCAGACATGTGGCAAGACTCTTGATAGAGACAAAAGGCTTTCTCACACCATAGGGGTATCCCTTCCCTTTAGCCTAGTTCGGTAACACTGGTATCATATTGACCTCATGAAGAAATACGGCACATCCAAAGATAAGAGGAAGATGCTTTACTTTTCCTGGAATATCACATTATAACACCCTGGTGTTTTCCTGGCAGAGAGGTGGGTCTCTTTAGCAGGACCCCCGAATCCTGCCTTGGGATGGTTGCACCAGCAGTTACAACCCATTGTACAGGTGAGAGCATCCAGATGTGAGACTTGGCTACCTTATGAAGGTGCCAATGGGAGTTGGGGGAGGGGGTGTTGTAGGATGAGTCAATTAGGCCAAGATAATAATACAATAATAATAATATTGTAGTTGCCCTAGTCATGGACCAGAACCCTACTGTGCTAGACACTGTACAAACATAGAACAAAAAGAGAGTCTCTGCCCCAAAGAGCATAAAATCGAAGTATAAGAAGAGACAACAGATAGCTAGCGATAGACAGGGAGTGCAAGGAAACAATGAATTGGTCAGCATGGCAGGCAGTGGTCTCTGCACACCAACAGCAGGGAGTTAGATTGACCAGGTGTCCAGTTTTCTACCGGAACACCTGGTTGAAAAGGGACCCTGGCGGCTCCGGTCAGCACTGCCGACCGGCCCATTAAAAGTCTGGTGGCGGTGCTGCGGAGCTAAGGCAGGCTAGTCCCTGCCTGTCCTGGCTCCGCGCTGCACCCCGGAAGCAGCCAGCAGGTCCAGCTCCTAGGCGGGGGGGTGCCCATGGGGCTCCACGTGCTGCCCCCACCCCGAGCACCGGCTGTGCACTTCTATCAGCTGGGAACCACGGCCAATGGGAGCTGCGGGGACACTGCCTGCGGGCGAGAGCAGCGTGCAGAGCCGCCTGCCACGCCTCCGCTTAGGAGCTGGACCTTCTGCTGGCCGCTTCCAGGGTGCAGCACAGAGTCAGAACAGGCAGGAAGCCTGCCTTAGCCCCCCGCTGCACTGCTGAGGTAAGCCCGTGCCCCAATCCTGATCCCCAACCCCCTGCCCCAGCCCTGAGCCCCCTCCCCCCTGCCAAACCCGGAGCCCCCTCCTGCACCTCAAACCCCTCATCCCTGGCCCCACCCCAGCCCAGTGAAAGTGAGTGAGGGTGGGGGGTAGCGAGCCACTGAGGGAGGGGGAATGTAGTGAGCGGGGGGCAGGGCATCGGGGAAGAGGAGGGGCTAGGGTGTTCGGTGTTGTGCGGTTAGAAAGTTGGCCACCCTAGAGGGAGGGCCCACCTTGGCAAACATTAAAGGGGGCTGTTTTTCAAGGGTGAGCGCTCAGGACTTGCTGAAAATCAGGCCCCTTTCTGGCACGTCACGCTGACCATCCAGGTTGGAAATCTTGGGTTTCATATTTGCAAAGTGCTTCGAGCTCCTTGGGCGACAGGCACTAGAGAAGGGCAAAGTCCCGGGATCATTGTGAGCATCAAATTCACAAACAATTGCAAATTCGCACTGTGCTGTAAGGGATAGCAATGCATCCGAGGGCGACAGGATGGGTCATCAGCAGTTCGGTGGGCCAAACGCTGACCGGTTTTCTGATGTGTCTAGGTGGCTGCCACTTCTGAACATGAAACCTGCCAAGAAGAACATGCCGAAGGAAAACATTTGTGCACGGAGGACCAGGATGAGGTCTTGCAAAAGAAAAGGAAAAGAGGGCAGGATCCAGGGACAAAAGGTATGGAGAAAGAGGGCCTTGTCGTAAAGAACCTGCTAATAGAGCCCAGCTTGCATTGTCTGATATGAATCCCCCTGCTACCTGAATTGCAGCCATGTCCCTCAACATTAGCAAGGGTCATGACCCTGTTTTGGATACTGGTGTGGTGAGAGGAGGGGGCTTGAGTCATCGAGCTTGGAGGAACTGGAAGGTCACGGTCTGGGAAGTTCCTGCCAAGCTTACAAGAGTTGGAGTCCTGCCGGGCTCCTGCGGTTCTGCAGAGGAGGTCCTTCCAAGCCAGGGCGGAGGATTCAGTGAGTTAAATCTTGCACTGCCGCTGCCTGGTGCTGTGAATACAAAGAGGACTTCCCACACCAGATACCATGGTGATGAGTGGGGAATAAGAGTATGGACAGGGTTTTATAAGGAGTAAATGGGCATGGAGGAAATATTTTTTTGAAAAAAACATTTGACTGGTGATAGTGCAAGGGAGAAAATGGGCATCTGGGAATGGAAACCTTTTATTTTTCTTCCTTTTCTACATGATTTTTCCCTTGGCAAATTCTCAAATGTCATGAGCAGCAAACAAACGTGTGGCACAGACCTCTCCAGTCTCTGGAGGTCTGGAACTGTGAGTGATGGAGATGTTAGTGGGGTGAGATAGTGTTTGCAAATGCCGAGTGTCCGTAAATACAATGGAGCCAGACTTTCAGAAGTCTCCTGTTGTTTAGCTACAACTAGCCAGTATGGGTCTGCTTCATACAGGGTGACCAGACAGCAAATGTGAAAAATCAGGACAGAGGGTGGGGGGTAATAGGAGCCTATATAAGAAAGAGGCCCCAAAATCGCGACTGTCCCTATAAAATTGGGACATCTGGTCACCCTAGCTTCACAGGAATATAGGAATTGCCAAACTGGAGCAGAGCCAAGGTCCATCTGGTCCAATATCCTGTGTCCAACTGTGACCAGCATCAGATGTTTCAGAGAAATGTGCAAAAACCCACTGCCCTAGACCATTCATTATTGTATATACTTTTATCATGTCACCTCTTACTCGTCTCCCTTCAAGGTAACAATCCCAACCTTCTCAGTCTTACTTCGGAGGCATTTTTCCTGGCCTCTGATCATTCTCACTGCCCTTCTCTGAACCCCCGTCAGTACTGAACGCAGTAGCCAGATGCAGGTGTTCTACTGATTCATAGAATAGCATTATAATATTCTCCATCCTGTTCCTTTGTTTTATGCTTTAACTTCAATGAGATTTGGATCAGGTCCCTATACAACTATTCCAGTGACCTACACTTGATTAATTAGCATTTAAGAGAAATGCATGAGGGGCATTCAGCCCTATTCCTTGACCCACCATGGGTGTGTTTGCTTCCCACTAAGTGAATTTCACACTGCACAAATGTTTGCCCAAGGTGATATAGTTGGTTCCTTATGATAAGACACGCTACACTGTACATTGGTAACTAGTGTAGCTCCGAACAGGGAAGCCCTTGCTAATGGTTAGCCAAGCTAGCTTGAGATAGGGAGTGGCTGAGAGAGCACGTCTTAACACCTAAGCTAATAGGTGTAAACTGCAGTGTTTGTTTAGCCAATACTAAGAACTGCTGACTGACAGACCAGACGAAATACTCCACAAAGCGTTATTGACATTCGGAGAAAGCTTTCACACAACTGCTGTTGATCTTTAAGCGTGGCCGTAGAGGTCTCACCTTGCTAACAATGGAATGTGTTGTACCGGTATTTCCTACAGGTGAGTAAGCAGAAACTTGTTGTCGATAAGGGGAGGTATATAGCAGCGGGCCTGTCAAGCCGTAAATACTGCTCCATCATAAATGGCTTGCTAGTGGCCCTCTTTGTGCAGCCAAAAAAGAAAGGCCGGCGTTGACCGATTGCAAAATGTATAGACAGCTGTCACCCCAGCTTAAAAGGAGGCTTGTATAACGAGTCGCAGCCACCTGTCACCTGGCCTTCCTGAGATACCTACAGAGACAGCAAATGAAAACTTGATCCAATACTAAAGGAGCTCCTCTTAAAAACAAACGCCGCAGCCGAGCTTTGGAAGCTGCCAAACCAAGGGCGGATGTGGAAACGGCACTGCCAGAGCTGCTGAGAACCTTAAGAGGCTGATCCTGCAGGGTGGGCTGTGGGATTGGGCAAAATTGTAGAGTTTGGAGACAGACAAGATCTCCGAGTCTATCAGTCAGGGATTACTGCTACACAATCATCTTTGCTGTAGTTAAGCATTTCCTGGCATACATCCAGACACCAGCTAGTGCTAGGCTGTTTGCAGTGCTCTGTCCAGCCTCACTGTCAGGGGTTCAGATTGCACAGCCAGGTGATACAAACACATTGACAGAATTTTCTGTAAAATCCGGTGCCAGATTTTCATTTGAAGGGTGCATTGTGACTGGCAGTACACACTGCTGCATCTGAATTGACCATTTGTGCATGCAGTTCGCTGACTTTCGCACGTCATCATGATAGCTCTGAACGCAAATTCGGAGCACATTTTGTACATTCAGATTGCAAAAATCCGGCCCCTGATTTTGTCTTCACCCATTTACTGGTTCCTTTTAGCATCTGACTCACCATGGAAAATAAGGGCCACATTTACCAAGAGCCAAGACCCATTTGTACCTATCCAAAATGAACACTTAGACACCTGGCTACATTTGTGTACACACATACAACATCCAAGGAAAGCTTTGCACGTGCAAATGCCTTTTTGCACACAATTGCCCAGTCTGTGCAAACAACAAGTAGGCTTTGCACACAAATGCAGGTGCACGCATCTCCCAGCTTTCTGTACACATGCACTAAGTCAGCCATTAAATATAATACACTGCTGAGACTTCCAGCCTCTGACTCTCACTTTTGCATGTGCAATGAATTATCTGCCCCAAAATGGACACACAGCAGTTTTTCATATGCCAAACAATTTGTCATACACCAGATAATTAATTGCAAATCTGCCAGTCTGAGACCAATCACCAAAAGAGATGTACACACTATTGGTTGCACACTCAAAAAGTGGATGTGCAAGGCTGGATTGAGGCTGCCTGAAAAATCCATCCCTAAAACTCAATCGATTAGTTTCACTTTTGTTTCAGAGTCAAGTTCTCTTTCTTCTCATCCACTCTTGCTGCTGTTTTTCAGGTTCACAAGCCCATGGGGGATATTTAAATCTCATTACAATACCTGCGTTTGTGGATATTTAAAACAAAACTGAAAACGGTTTCTATTCCTCTGTAGTTTGCTAAGCCTCATTTTGGTTTAGACAAATGATAATTTGGGCCTAGAAGTTGTTGACCATATCCCATTAATAGTGGTCTGAACAGTCCATTGCTGTGTGGTTAATGCCCGTGCTCCTCTTCCTATTAACAGCATGTAAGAAGTCAGCGAGGGGAAGAAGGAAAATCAAAGCTCCCCAAGCACCGGCTGATGCAGCAGAAATTACAAAGGAAACTGAGCACAACAGCCCTGCTCGTGGCACTGACGTCTTTGAGGAGAACTAACTGAAAAGTGCAACAGGAAATAATATCCCAGACCGTGTGGACTGCGGGACGAGGCTTGGACCGGGAGCCAGAGAACTCAGTGTTTGAACCCCAGCTCAGAGAGTGACTCCCTCCGCAACTTGGGCAAGTCACATAACCGCTCTCCTTTGGTCTCCCCTCCCATGAAATGGGGATAAAGACATTTTGGTAGCTCGTGGGGGGCTTTACGGGGACTAATTCCCAACGATGTGGAAAGCACTTTGAAGATCCTTATGAAGTGCTAAGGAGGATTGCTGGGTCTGAGGCATGAAAACCTAGGCACGCAGCTGAGATCCATATACCATGGCAATGGTGAACTCCACAGGAGCCTGAGCAAGGCCGCTGAGCTTCCCCTGGTTTCACACAAGGCCTGCAGAACAAACAGCTCGGTGTTTTTCACGCTCTCAGACGAGAGCAGAACCTCACTGGAAAACAAGAGCTGGGGATGCCTGTCCTTGATGGCACAGTGCTGACACAGCAGGTGTTGGTAGAAGCTGTATCCCTGCTGGTGCCTCCGGGTCTGATTCCCTTCTCCAGCACGCCAATTCCACACTGGTGTCACTCCCACACTGAGTCACCACCGGTTTACGGCCTGATGCTGCACCTTGCTGGATCGGGCCCTCGTCCTGCTGTCTGCGAGAGGAGAATTAAGGCCTTAAATGCAGCGCTGCTTTCGAGTGCTGGAGTCGGGACAAGGAGCAGAGACTTGAGCGGACGCAATGTCATGGCATTTCATACAAGAAGCACTTCAAGGGGGTAATTACAAAGACAAGCTGATGGTAACAGGGATATACATGTTAAACATCCCATTTGTCAGTTTCTGGCTGTAGATAAAAGAAGGTGACAAGCAGAACACGTTGCTCAATTAAACATGCCTAGGCTCCCTTTTCCCCACATGTACAGCCTACATTGATTCAATCGCCGCACGGGTTGACAATAATAGGTGCTTCTGTTGTTTGCATTGTACCAAGCTGGTGTTTTCCCTTTTCCAGTTCAATGCATGTGGCAGGAAAGCTGGCTGTGGAAGGGAGCAGAGGGAGGGATGATGGGGTGAGATGCACGTCCAAAGAGAAGGGGGAGAGAACAGGATGGAAAGGGGAGAAGCTGCACATATGCTCTCCTGCAAAATGTACTGGATCCCTGGAAAGGTCAGGTCTGTAAGTCAAAGCTGCGGCTTGCATGAGCAACACTTACTCAGCAGATCACACTGACCTTGGCAGCATCAATTTTTCCAATGTGGGAGGTATAAAGACGTTTTCCTTCAGTGTCAGGCAAGCAGGGCTCCTCTTCCCACCTAGTCGGGGCTGAACAAGCATATTCATTTTGGCCATTATTGCAAGGAGGGACTGTGCCAGGTATAAGGTTGGAATTTCCCTGAGTCCCTCCTGGAGTGTGCAAGGACAGCAGCACTGAGCAGGAGTTTGTGCCGCACTCAGGTCTTTAACTGGCTTCCCTTTATAGACACTACAGAAGCAATTAGCAGTGTTAGTTGCTTTACTTTGAACAGCAGTTCTGGGCGTGGGGAAATTGAGTTTCTCCACTCTGGACTGTGCCCCTTCTGTCTTTGAAGACTGTGCATTGGCTTGAAGGTGTGGAAGCATCCCAAGAAGTAGCCTCAGGGCCTGAGAAGTGACAGAGGTCGTTCCCCTGCTCTAGCAGTTCCCAGGTTCTGCCCTATAGGGTGATGACCCCTTTGGATAAGAACATAAGAACATAAGAATGGCCATACTGGGTCAGACCAAAGGTCCATCCAGCCCAGTATCCTGTCCACCGACAGTGGCCAATGCCAGGTGACCCGGAGTGAGTGGACCTAACAGGTAATGATCAAGTGATCTCTCTCCTGCCATCCATCACCCCCCTCTGACAAACAGAGGCTAAGGACACCATTTCTTACCCATTCTGGCTAATAGCCATTAATGGACTTAACCTCCATGAATTTATCCAGTTCTCTATTAAACCCTGTTATAGTCCTAGCCTTCACAGCCTCCTCAGGCAAGCAGTTCCACAGGTTGACTGTGCGCTGTGTGAAGAAGAACTTCCTTTTATTTGTTTTAAACCTGCTGCCCACTAATTTCATTGGGTGTATAAATGGATCCAATGGCTATATAAAGCCCATGTGTGCCCATTAGAAACCATGTGTCCCTTATGTGTTTAAAGAAAACTGAAGTAAGGGGGGAATCTGACCTAGGATTGTCTATATGGTTTAATGAAAGACACCTGTACGTTATCCTATGGAAAACTCGCTTAGGCAGCAACAATGGAGCTCTTGTTTCAGAGGGAGAGCGGAGCTGCCTGGATCAAGGGAAAAGGCGATGCTCAGTCTCTGGGCTGGGAGGGTTTAGTTCATATCACTCTGTGCCATACCCTGAGCTCTCAGCGTGGATCTGGTGGCTCATACGCGGCCGCCTGCCTTCTCCATAGCAGCGGGAATATCAGCTGCTATAAAGTGGTAGGGAGATAAATGGCAGCCAAAGCTGACAAGGAGGAACAAAGGCCTTGAGATAGACAATAATACCGACTGCCCTGGGGGAGGAGAAACGGCAAAACATCCGGGGTGGATGGAGTGTGCCCAGGCTCCAGCACTGCGACCCCAGGACCACCACCCCTGCAGCTGGGGGGAATGTCCCGTCACATCCACCCCACTGGAGCTCAGGGCCCTGCCAAGAGTCCTGGATGTTCTCTGGGCGGTGGAAAAACGCAGTCAGTGCAGGCAGCCCACGTGACCAGATAAAACAAGTATGTGCAGGAGAAGGAAATAAGCCACAGCCTGAGCCCCTGTAGCATTGCCAACAGTCCCTTATTATCTGGGACGCCCCCTATTTTTTCATCTCTGTACAACAAGATCAGGAGTTGCTGACTAGTGATGCAAAAATCAGCAAGAAATATGCCTGTCAAATGCAGGTGAATACTTCGTGTTATTAATAATAATTCGGGGGGAGTAGGGAGTGTTAAGAAAACCTTATTTTTGAAATACAATGTTGGCAACCCCAGAGGAGGCCTGTCTTTTAGTCTGGCACTGCCACCTAGTGGGGAAAACATGCTAGCACCTAGTTTCGTTAATTCTGAATGGTAGAAGTCTTCAGTTTAGGTCTATACTCAAAAGTTAGGTCAACTCAGCTATGTTGCTCAGTGGTGTGAAAAATCCACACCCTGAGCGATGTCATTAAGACGGTCTAACCCCAAACCCACGCCCCCACCCCATGTAGACAGCGCAAGGTTGACGGAAGAATTCTTCTGTCAACCTAGCTACCACCTCTTGGAGAGGTGGATTAACTACAGCAACAGGAGATCCCCTCCAGTTGATGTAGTGAGTGGCTACACTGAAGCACTAGAATGGCACAGCTGCAGCATTTCTAGTGAAGACATAGCCTTAGATTGAATCAAGAGTACATTTAAGCCTAAATTTTCTAAAACAGGAGCCTGAAACTAGGCTCCTAAATAAATGGCCTGATTTTCAAAAGTGCTGAGTATCCAAGAGCTCCTACTAACGTCAAAAGGCTCTATGGGTACACAGCACTTTGAAAACCAAACCACTTATTTCGGACCCTAATTATGGATTTAGGTGCCTAATGGCAATTCTTTTTTCTTTTCTTTTTTTTTTAAATTGCAGCCTTAACTATTGAAGGGGTTAACAGCTAGGTGCCTATTGTGCCCAAATCTTTCTATAAACAGGATAACTCATCGTTCCAATTTAACGTTGAGCACAAATTGAGAACCAGCCTAACATCTAAGACATACTTATTGTCAAGCATCTGGAGAACCATCAAAGGCTTAAGTGGTGCACCCGCCTCGGGCAGGCCCCCTGAACAGGGGTGAATTTCTGTTCTATGGGAATGAAATCCTGGTTCCACTGACGTCCATGGAAAAACTCCCATTGACTTAAACGAGGCCAGAATTTCACCAGATGGCCTTGTCTGCATTAAGAAAAGAGGTGTGTTTTGCTCTACCTGAACTGTGGTAATTAATACATGGTAGAATCTAGGGCCCTCCCTTAGGGTTTACCTCGACCCACTGTCAGGTGTTAAAACTGCTACAGCCTTGTCCCTACTAGGGTAGTAGTAGTAGTTACCATGTGGTTAAACCCCGCCACCTTTTTTCATAGTGTGGAGGCTCTCTATGTGTGTCTGCAGGAAGAAGAATATCATTCAATTAAGGAAATGGGAGCAGATGTCATGCAGACGTTAATTTTATGTTCTCGAATAACCCTGGCTAATCCTGTGATAGCATGGTAAGAACCAGGGTAGATTATTTTCAAATCATCCTCTTAAAGTGTCATATACCTGAGGTTATATCATGCTATAAAAACCATACACATGTCCTAAATGGAGGCTGGGAAAGGTCACACGACACAAAGTTCAGTCCCGTATGTCTTGTGTGGCAAAGTACCTCTGATGGAAATATGGAACATGTCGCTCAGTTAACCAGGTGATTGCAAATCAAAGGGAACTTTGGAGCTGTCCAGTGCTTAGCGTACAGAAAGGCAAGCGCGGACTGATAGGTAGCACACCGGGCTGTGACTCAGGAGATGTGATGGCTATGCCTGGTTCCATTATGTGATTTGGGGGAGTCACCTCTCTATGAGTCACCAATGAAATGGGGCTAATGCCACGTGCGTATCTTTGTGCTTTGAGGTCAATGGAAGCAAATTGCTAAATATTGTTGTAGGAACACACTGTTAATCAAGGGCCCAATCCTGTGAGGGGCTAAAGTCAATGGAGCCATGCTGATTAAGGAGAGCTCAGGAGCTGGCCTCTTCATTGGGTAGCTACCAGAGTAAAACATCTGGGTCAGGTCTCTGAATAGAGGAATCTCCGAGTCTAACTCACCTGCTCCCGGCAATCTGGCATGGAGGAACGGGAGGGAGAAGAGGAAACATGGCAGGCAGGGACTATGGTTATCCCAGGTTGCAGGATGGTCCCTAGGAACTGCTATAGCTGGAGTGATTTAGAGCCGCTAAACTGGCCCCCAGCCAGCCCCAGGACTGGCCGAGCAGAAAGGTGACTGAGACCTACCTCTTCTAACGCCCCATCCTTGGTTCTGCATGAAGCGCAGCTCATTTCAATCCAAGGATCGGGCCCTACTTTTTGAGGCTGTTGTAGGAAAGACACTGAGCTCTATTTCACTAACAAAATGAAGTCCTGGCAACACGGGAGCGCAGTCGCTTTTAAAACCTTTGCTGAGAAGTGGGCAGGAGCTGCTGACATTTCTGTCAGTGCAAATTATGCAGCGTGTGGATTAGTGACGCGCAGATTAGCAAATTCCCACCTTACTTAAGTACCAACAAGAAGCCCCGATGCCATGTAATCTTTCAATTAGTGATCTCAGCCCAGTTCCTTGCTGATGCTTTTCCGCCATGCATTCAGCCACAGCTCAGCGCAGTTGGCAGCCTGTGCGTAGCAGAGGCCCAGGACTGAAATCACCAGGCTTTGGCTGCAAGAGTTGACAAGCAGAATTACCACTGAGGAATTTGCACCCTGCTCACCTGTTCTACGGTGCATTCTAGCTACTGCTAGCTCATCACAGAAACTCTTGAGAGGGTTTCCCGAATGGTAACCCGGCAAAGCCAAAGAAGCGCCTTTGTTCACAGCAGATCTCAATCCTTTCAGTAGCTCTGCTCCGAGACAAGGAACTGAATTGCTTGCTGCTTGTCAGCTACAGCACCCCACTACCAGTGGCCATTGTGGAAATCAATGTGCTTAGCTCCTCTGTTCCAAAGTGCTTCGGACATTCAGGTCATTAAACAGGAATAGATCCAAATAAGAGCGTAGCTTCCCCTGTCAGTGGCACTGAATGTGCTGTCGATTTCTCATTTCCAGGTAAAATTATAAGGACCCTGCCTGGGGCGGGGACTGATGGGCAGAGGGGTGGAAGATGCAGAGGCAGCAGAGACGGGAGATGAAGGAGAAGATTCTCACCCAGATAATAGCTGATGGCCTATCCTACATACTCTCACAGCACATTTTCTCGAGGATCTAGCTAGCAACCCACGCTCTTCACAGCCGAGGATGGGGGTAGTGTCAGGCAGTGGATGTCTGAGGGCTGTATCCAAAGGAGAGATGGGATGAAGGCACAGAATTCAGAAGCAGGTCCAGAGTTCAGGCACCCTATTGTTTGGGGTTGCGCCGACGCAAGGATTGGGTTCGGCCAGCAGCCGGCCACTCCCGGGAGGAGCGTAGGGCCATGGCATGCAGGCTGCCTGCCTGAGCCCTGCTGTGCCGGGGGCCCCGTTAGCCCGGGGCCCTGGGCTGCCGCCCCTAAAGCCCTTGCGTTAATCCAGCCCTGCCACCAAATTGGATGGAGACATGCTGAGAGCCAAAAAATGTAATGAAAGATGGAATTCATTTCTTAATATAAAATAACCACCCTGATACATGCCTACACTCCCTTGGCAAGGGAAGCATTTAAAAGTCCTGCCAATGATAACAAACTCCTAATTTTTTTTTCCACTGACAGCAAAACGTCATCACATAATGAACCTTTGTTTTACTGTATTCTTCTTTTACTGTCTTTTCTGTTGGCTTTTTGTCCAGCGTCTGATGTGTTTCAACTGGATTTTTTAGCTGATGTCCTGGTACCTCCATCCTTTTGGGAAGCCTGGCAGGGACACAGTATTTCAGAAAGCCCTAATAACCCATAACAGTCAAACCAAAAGATACATGTGCAAGGTTTGAGAAAAGTGCTTCTCTGAGCACATTCCTCAAGTAAAATAAATCTTTATATGCTGCAATCCATCTAACTGCATAAAACTAGCTACAATGCTCAGAGATACATGTTCCTGCCCTGCATTAGCTTTGAAAACATGAATAATTGTTGAAATCCATTAATTTTTGTAATTATGCCCCTCAGCCTCTCATTAACTTAATTCTTGACAGCTAAACTATGCATATTGATTTGGCAGCATTAGTTATGCTGTAGTCCTGATATTGGAAATGTTCTCTTTTAAGAAAGCAATGTGAGACTACACCAGGAACCAGTGATGACAGCATTTCATTACTGAGAGATTTTCCGCATAGGGACCCAATCCTGCTCATCTTGACTGGAGTTAATGAAACTATTTGAATGAGTAAAGAGAAAAAGATTTAATCCTATGGGGTCAATCCAATTCCTGTTGGAGTCTCTGGCAGTCTTTTTGTTAACTTGAATGGGAGTTGTTTTAAGACGTGCACATATCTACAAGACCGGATAGTCTGCAAGTTAAACAAAACCATTTCTTCAGCTAAATTTCTATTCAAGACAGGAAGGTCCTTTTTTAAAAACAAAACATCCATTGAAATTGCACCTGCAGTTTTTTGTTTGTAAGCTTGGCCTATGCATCTCAGGTACTGTGGCAGAGTCTGTGTCGGTCGCTGTGAAGCTCTTGTTTGCATAGCTGATTGGAACCAGACTCAGAATAAGCGGAGCTCTTTCTTGCAAGTACTTTTAGCACTGAGTGATCAAGGAACACCGCACCTTATTGGCTGGCTGCCCAATCCATGTGTCCTGCCCTATTCTGCATGTGCAAATCTAAATTTTAGCATGCACAGAATGGGCAGAGAAAAAATCTGCACTCACAGTTTTGTAGGCCAGGTTCAGGGGCCTTTGAAAATTCTCCCCTAAAGATCCTTCATACCAACAATGGAGAAGTAAAGTAATACAGAAACTGTCCCACTGAAGGAGGAGTACTTCTAGCAGGTTGACAGCTCTTGTTTATTTAGCCTGGCTAAATGATAGCTCTGACACCATCAATAAGGAAATTCTAATATAATGGTTGGAATCATGAATTGGTTTCCCAAAAGGAACTCGTTCACATCTTAACCAGTTGGTTTCTGCTAGATAAGGATCTGGATCTGAAATTCCATAAACTGTAAGAGCGTTTAGGTCTGTGTTTACGGTCTCGTTCACTTTTATTCCATTATAAATAGCAAGGACTGTCTCCCTTATTACCTGCTGTGAAAATCCAGATTCCAATAACAGACTGTTGCAATTTTTTGCTTGCTGATCCTCAAGCACTCATATATATTGGATCATACCTACAGTGTGCAACACTGCTGTCAACTTGCATGTCCTGGAAACACATATCAAACACCCTTATTCTATTACTGCTCATCAGCTTCTTGTCCAACTCGGCAGCCAAGTGACATTTTCAGGTAGTCTCTAGACCCAAAATGTAGGTGTTGTAAAATGCAAAGATTTTACAAATCTTGACAATTGATAGACATTTCTATCTTAAAACAACAAAAACATTAAACCCTACACAAAGGTTTCTCTGGAGTATATTTGTAATTCAAACATTCCAGTGCTGTATTCAAGTGTGGAAACCAGGAAGTAAAGCTGACTAGAAGCAAAGTATCAGAGGGGTAGCCGTGTTAGTCTGGATCTGTAGAAGTGACAAAGGGTCCTGTGGCACCTTATAGACTAACAGAAGCAAAGTGAAACTAGCTCAAATGTTTTCCTTATTGTCCGAGCTGAATGAAATGCAGAAAGTAAAGAAGCGCAAACAGTGAAAGGCAAATTAGATTCTTAATCTTTTTTTCAATATTCTAAAATGTCATTAGTTACCTGGCTACAGAATGTTGGGGATGTTTTGTTTAACCTCTTTAATGATAAAATCCTTAAAAACATTAAACTTGAAGAAATTACTGCCATGCATGGGGAAATTTTCAGTAACACAGGATTTTCACAAAAACCCATTCCCTTATTCTTTTCTTTTAACACATACCTTTTTTCATCATGCAGATCACCAATTCCTCCATAAAGAGGAGCTTTCTCATTTAAGTTGGGTCTGATTCAGTCAGTAATGCCAGCAAATAAAAATAATGCAGCCTCATTCACTGGTTCACTGCAGGTGCAATTCATCCTGTGCAGAGGGCTGGCATGTGATCTATGCAATGTTTAAATCCCACTTAAGTGTTGAGGATTTCAGTGGGATGTGAGTGATACCTAGGCCCTGTGCAAGATCTCTGCTCAGGGAGAATTTCACCCTGTATGCATAAAGTATGTACTTGCACATACAAACAAGTACCTGTATAAAAAGTCAAGTTTGCAGTATGCCATTGCTGGTTTTGCGTGTGCACCTGCACATTTGGCTAGGATGGTTTGCATGTGTGGGCACATACAGTATATTATTAGCAAAAATTTAGGGGCAAGATTTTCAGCAGTGACTAGTGATTTTGAGTGCCTCACTTTTGGGGTGCCCAATTTCAGACCCCTCAAAGGGGCTTCGTAGTCAAGAAGGCGAGTGCTCTCAGCACTTTTGGAAAATCAGCCCCCTGGAAGGTGTCTATTGAGTACCTAGATGTCAAGGCACCCAGCCTCACTAGTCACTCTTGACAATCTCATCTTGGGTGTCTAGTTTTGAAAAATGTAGCCAGCTCCAAGTTTTCAAAAGAGTTCCTCCCCATCTTTAAATCTGTGGCTGCAGTTCTGTGTGCACAAATCGAGTGTGCCCCCTTAAAGACACAATGTATGTGTGCACACAGATTAGGCAGTTCTCTGCCTCCCTGGGCTGCTTGGCACAAAGGCTACTTCCAGGCACAAGGCCTGTATTTCTCAGACACAGATGCATTGTGTACACTAATCTACATGTGCAAATGTAGAGGCTGGTTTTGAAATTTTGGTTCATGAGTTCAAAATGTTGGTCATATTAGGAGGCTTTTTAGCTCAACCAAGAACTGTAATACGCAACGTTACTTGAGCAATGAGAACAACTCACCCCTCACCAAACTTCCCAGTGCCCAGCTTTTGCGTGGAGATGCAAGCCTTCGCCCTGCTCCTTATCCCTCACCCCCAGCAGCTCCAGCTTTTCTAGCAGCTCAAGTAGCATTTTTAATCTTCAGCTCCTGCCTGCCACTAGGATGTCTCAGCTGCTGGGTGGGCAGAAGATGGATCAGCCAGGCAGACTCCTTCCAGCCCTACAAGAGGTTCTCTGTCTCCCGCCTTTTCCTGCTCCCTATCCATGTCACCCCACAGAGCTGTGGGGAGAAGATACGGGGATTGGAAGCAGAGAATCCCTGTGCTGCCAGAAGGGCCACTCCATTTTCCCATGCAGTGGTGTACCTGGGAAGGAAGATGAGGCAGCCCCTGCTATGAAGGAGGATGGGAGCAGAGGCAGCCAGTCGAGATGCTGAAGGTGAACAAGGAGAATTGGTGGACTGAAAGGGGCTGGATTACGGATCTGCTGGAGAGGAGGAAGGATGAAACAGGGCTGGAAGTGAGATAGATTATGATGTAATTGATGGATTGGGGGGGAGATAATTGATGGTAACATGGATTTGGGTAGATTTGGGAAGGGGGTTATTTAGGGAGTTACTCTGATGTGTTTCTTGACCTGGGGGGTCATCATATCAGACTTCTTGAGGCAACCTACACTGGTCTTCCCCACACACCCCTGGGCATCCCAGCTTTCTCCTCTCTCTCAATGCCTTTCTGACTTTCCCATCCTGCCCTGATTGTGTCCTGCTCTTTACCAAGCGGGCCAATCTCTTTGCTGAACACTGGATATCTATTCTGAATGCTGATTTTTTTGCTATTTATTCAGAAGACAAATTTTACAAGATCGCCCCAAGAAAGTTACCGGTCTGTTAGTAACAATCCGTATTGCAGTTCCTGTGCCATGCGGTTAAGTAGAGCTTTTGATTCATTCAATCACAAATCCTCATGTAAATGCCACATACATTTTTCATGAAGTGAGCACATAACCCTCCCCGGTGGAGAGTTATATGATTAAATCAATCAGCTCAGGCTTTTTTAAACACTTAATGTTGCAGTGAAAGCTTGAATCATTTTCCAAGGCATACAGCTCTTGGCACTGTGGTCCACTCAGTAACATTTGCCCCCGAGGCTGGCATGTCATTAAGCGTCTCACTGGAAACTAGCAGTGACAGAAGAGCATAAAAAATACCAGGATCTGCTACTCTGAAACCTGTCATAAAAAATACCTGCATTGATGAATGCATCTCAGTTAGGGCTCTGGGGGAAATGTCCATTCTGCTCCAGTAGGTATCAAGAGGGAACACAGCTCCGAAGGGAAACTGACTGTAGTCAAACAAGATCATCGGAACATCACTTCAGGTCATGTGATTAATGCACCAGTGAAAGCTGAAAGTCATGGCTGGCTCAAAGGTTTGGGCTATAAGAGTAAGTGCCAGGGATATAGATTAGTGGGCAGAGTGCAAAAGAGGCACTTTAAGATGAATTTTAAAAATGGCACTTTACATCTATGCTATTGTGCTCTTGTAAATATAAACCAGACAGCCCTAGTGTTCATCATAGAAACTCTGCAGCACTTAAGAGTCAAATGCGCCTGAGGTCAGAACTGGGGGATACTGCTCAACAACATAGTCTGTTGGGTTTTTTCCATTACAGTATCTTGTACTTAAGTAATATTGTACTGATAGGTTAAATTGAAACTGGGGTGTCCCTTCCCCTTCCCAAGTCCACTGTGACTCCTTGTTTGGGGATGGAAGTAGGGAGGCCAAGGAAGGGAAGGTTGGACCCAGTTATCCTCATTTGTGTAAATGCCTTCACTGCTGATGGAATGTCCCTATGTTCTAGTAACAACCTGAATGAAACATGAGGGCATATGTGCTACCCTCATCCACACTGAAGGAGCACACTTGTCAGATTGATCAGAAAAGCTTTCTGACATTAAAGCATTAACCGCATTGGCATTCAAGCCACCTGCCCTCAGTGCTGAAAGTGTTCTGACAAAAGTGTGTGTATGGGGCGGGGGCGGGGGCGGGGAGGCGGGCTACCATAGACTGGGAACAGCAGCTTTGGTGAAATGGAGTTTAAAGTTCACTTCTCAGCAACCCAGATTGATTTTTTAAAATTTATTTTTATTTGATATATATTTGGCCAGGTCTCCGACCCCTTGAAACCCTCCCCAATTTAAGCACCACCTCGAGCCTTGAGCACACCAAGGGATCTAGCTAATAAATAAATAAACACAAAAAATACGGATACTTTCAAAGCACAGCAGGCATGTTAATGAATTAGCCCTTCGACTCCCTGCTTTGGGGGCAGATTAGGATTACTGTTCCATGTGGGGGAAACTCAGATATAGGGAGGGGAGGGGAAGTGACCCACAGCCAGCCCTAGGCACAGCAGGTCCTATGGCCAAACTCTGCACAACACAGCCCTCTGGCTCCACATGGAGATGACGCCCTTTGTGTGTCTGGTCCCGGGGGGCAGGTGCTTTCTATGCTCCCCCCCTCCCAGGGTGTGTCTCCTTGTACCTCCAGCCCCAGGGGGTGGGACCCCTTGCACCCCCGCTCCTGGGGGGGTGTCTCTTTGTCCCCCACATTTGGGGAGTGTCTCCTTGTGCCCCCACCACGGGGGGCTGGTCGCCTTGTGCCCCCGCTCCTAGGGCCTGAGCTTTGGCCGGCTTTAGGACCCAGTAGAGCCATCGGAGTGATGGGGCGGGATCGACAATGGGAACGGGGGCGGGCCGAGCCAATGAGCGCGCGCCTCGGCCCGTTCCTCATTTGCATACCGCCGCGAAGCGGCCAATGGGGCGGCGGCTGGCTGAGGCGGCCGCGCAGCCAGCGGCAGAGGAAGAGGATGGCGGCGGCCGCGGCGTGCGGGTCCCCCGCCGGCCGGCCGCCCCGCGAGCAGCCCCCGCCGCGGAAGCGGGGCGACTCCCGGCGCAGGCAGGCCGCCCTCTACTTCCTCAACAACATCTCCCTGGACGGGCGGCCCCCCGGCCTGGCCCCGCAGAAGCCGCCGCCCCCGCCCCCCTCGGCGGGGCTGGAGGAGGAGGCGGCGGAGCCGGCCGGAGCCCTCGCCCGGCTCCTCCCCGCCCCGCTGCCTCCCAGCGGGGCCCCCCCGGCCCACGCCGTGGGGGCCAAGGGCGAGGCGGAGCCGGCCCGGCTCGCCCCCTTCCTGCCCCAGCTGCTGCTGGGCGGCCAGCTCGGGCCCACGCCCCCCACGCCGCCTGCCCTGCCGGGGCCCCCCAAGGCGGGCGCGGGGCCCCCGGGGCTGCTCAGCCCCACGCAGGTCGTGCCAGGAGGCGGCGGCGGCTTCACGCTGGAGGTGCAGCGGCAAAGGTGAGCGCGCGGGGGGGGGCGTCCCGGACGCCGGGGTCCCTCCCCCCAGTGTGGGGGTGGCCGTGTCCCCTCCAGAGCGTCGGAGCAGGCAGGGGCCCCCACCCCGGGTCTCTGGGCTGAGACCGAGCAGGGGACACTTCATCCCCCGAAGGAGAATGTGGGGTGAGCCCCCAGCCCGGCGCCCACCCCTGGCCGAGGCATGGGCCTGGGAGAGTCCAGCCCCGAAGCGGGGCTTAGCTGCGACCCTTTTCCCCGGACCCCGGGAACTAACCTCCAGCCCCAGAGCAAGCAGGAGGAGTGTCAATGGAAATCATGGGGTGAGAGCCAGCCTGGGAAAGTGGGGAGCACCCAGCGGGGGTGGGGGGGGAGAGATGTGGGGGTGCCAAAGGTATAGCGCCTTCCTATGCCGGTACCCGAATAGCGCCTAGGATCCACCTGGCTTTTGCTGAGCTTCGTTAGGAGAAAGCCCTTAGCCGAGTGGCTTGGCTTTATAAAAGCGAGAGGAATTCCGTGTGTTGGGGGGTTCGGTTCAACACCACGAATCCCTTTGTACTCCTGCGTGTTTATTTTTGTGCGAGTGGGAGCGTGTTTCCCTTTCTGTCTCTCTTCATCAGAGCCAGCCAGTGAGCTTTGGGGGCGTTCCTCATCTGCCTGAGATCTAGGCGGTCATTTTGATATCGGTCTGCCTTAAGGCTGGGCACAAATCAGCTGGTCTGTGTGTCTGTTTCTGTCCTCTTAGCTGACTTGATATGTTGATGCTAGCAGGCATGCTCCTTGCAGAACAACTTGTTTTTCCTTTGAGCCTTACAAAAGTCTGTAAGTGGTTAATGCTTAGTTATTTGGTAGCACAGTGATACAGATGCAAGGAGTGGTCAGACTCTTAAAAAGCATTTTTGTTGGGAAAGGGGTTGTTTTGCAACATATTTCAGTCACTTCAAACTCTAACAGCTTGTTTTCTAATACAAACCCTGTACTGTATGTTATGAGTGATCATAGGTTTTCAACTATTCAGAAACATTTTTTTCTCCCTCAGATCATGCTGATACAAATAATTAAGCACAACTTTGTGCTAGTGAATGTGTCCTAGATAGAGCTATAATTTACTCCCCTTAATCTCAATTCTTTGTACCCTGTTTTAATTGTCTACTTGTTTACACCATTGTTTCATGAGCAATATTAATCAATAGCTTGTATGCTGTAGGTGCCCTTGGGTGAACTTCGGAGATGGGTACGTTGGGGTTCAGTGAGGAAATATGACTGGACTGTGTTTAGGAGAACTCTTAATGGTCTGAAATTTAGATTATCTAATTAATTATGTGAGCAAGATGACTAGAATAATCATTAAATAGCCATACAGTGTTAACTGTCCCACTGAGTCTACAGAAGGTGGAAAGGATAGTACAAAGAGAGATGAGCCCCTTAGTCATGGTCAGTGATTTGCTAACATCAGAAGTTGATTGCAGTGCTTTAATAGGAATGTTGTTATTCAAGCTGTAATGCCAGGCAGCTTCTCTGATGCATCTGACCAATGTACTTGTTCAGTGCTGCTGAAAGTAATGGATATGTCCTGTGATCCATAGGACACTGTTACCGGGACACCTGAAGACTTCAGCATCAGTGAAGATAGCTACACAAGTCCTTTTATGATGAGTGACCCATGTCACTTGTCCTGTCCTTTCTTTACTCCTCCACTCTGACTTTCCTATCTCTTCTCCTCCCCCCATGCCCCCCATAAAATAGTGACAGGTCCTGTCTCAGTTCCCTTAGGAAGAGGGAGAGAAGACCCAACTGTCATGTTTTGCCTTTTACACATTGCAGATTACTGTACAAAATATTGTTCTTGCATAAGAGCTAAAGAAACAGTATTGCTCCGCAACATCTTTCTGCACAGCACACCTATATACCATGTATTGGCCACAAAGTCTTTATATGCAGGCCCAGGCTGCCCTCTCCATGCTAGCTATCTGGAAACAACAGTGTTGATCAACAGTGTGGTTTTTTTTTCTTCTTGCAGATGCACATTAATAACAAGCAGTTCTTCATTTTTCAAGGAAGATACAAGTAACAGGAGATGTTCTGGTTGGGTGCACTTCCTTTTGACTTTTAAAATCATAATTAAATCTCTTGAGGGAAATTTCCACCTGGATCTCTGCTTGTAGAAGAACTAAAGTTCCCCTGCACTTTGCAGGTATAGACACCTATGTACCTGTTGGTGTCTTCATGCACACAATTTTACTCCTGTTTTGCATCTGTACACCAATGGAGGCTGAAGAAATACAACTGGATAAGTAAATTAACTGTTCAGTGTGACTCTTCCCCTTCATGTGCCAAATTAATTATAAGGAACTAACACAATGTGTAATACACAAACAGCCATGTGACCTCATAGTATGTAAACATTCCTTTCCTTATCACATCTCCCTCCTCTTGTTCGAGGTCATTTCTCCCTATTCAGTATCTAATTTAGATGGTCACATTTTTTGTCTGTACAGCACCATACACATCTACGGTGCTGTACTAAATAACTGGGTGCAGTCCTGGGAAGTAGTCTGTGTGTCTGCAAAAGATGAAAACAGGTTTCTATTCTCCACATAGAATGGGTTTTTTTTATTCCATCATATGCACCAGCCACTGTATCCTTTGTATAATATGGAACAGAAAATGTTTCACGATAATTGCATGTTTTTCTATCATCCCAATCTTCTACAAAACAATGGGGGAAACAATTGTGGTCATTTTAGTGGGACTCTGGAATTTAAATAGTAGCTATTCTGTGCAACACAGTACATAATCAGTTTTTGCTATATGGTGGTGCTCACCCAAATGGGTTAAATGAGCTCTAAATCGATGTATTCACAACATATCCAATGCCCCTATAATACTGTGGCACAGCTGTTGAGTCCATGGCACTGACACCCATATAATTACAGAGAACATTCTAAATGTATGTGTACAGTGTGCTAACTAGGATGTGGCTTCACTGAGAACTTGTTAATGTTTGGATGCTATTGGGAAGAGCCAAGGTAAGAACATAGGTCCATCTAGCCCAGTATCCTGTCTTCCAACAGTGGCCAGTGCCAGGTGCTTCAGAGGGAATGAACAGAATAGGTAATCCTCAAGTGATCCATCCCCTGTTGCCCATTCCCAGCTTCTGGCAAACAGAAGATAGCTGACTTGTCTGGTCAATATAGACCAGGGGAAATCATGATAAAACTCTACTAGGTGAAGGGTTTAATGAATATTGGCTAACATTATGCTGAACACAGTTTGCTCAGGTCCAATTTGGCTAGTCGGTGACATGATGCTCAGTTACCTAATAAAGACAAGCCCGTCGGGTGGAAAGTTCCAACACATACCCCTTATTAATATTTACCCTGACAAAATATACTAATAGTGCTTGCTTTCTTGAGCTGCTTTATAAATCTCAACACCAATTTTAAAATGCTGCTGGCTATACCTTGTACATCTAAAAGAAAGACTGAAGGTTGAAAGCCTTTGTCTTTTGTGCATATCAGCTGGTAGAATATCTAAAATTACAAATATGCTTTTACACAACCTTCCTTTTCTGCCTGTCATCCCTCCTCCCCTCTCTCCTTCTCCATCTTACTCCGTTCTTTTGTTCCTTCAAAGAATAAAGATTAACAAAAAAGGGTGGAGGGAGGAGGTGAATAGGGAACAGAGCAGCACTGCCTGATCTTAATGAATTTCTGCAGCTAGGCCTGAAATTGGCAGAGTTTGCCATGGAATCAGATAACTGAGGGCTCTGAAAATAGCCAAGTTATGAAAGCGTGAAGAATGGGAGCAACAACTATACATGACATTGTTTATTATGCACTTGTGAGGTTTTGGTATGGCACTAATGCAGGGAATAACAGTGAAATATATCTGCTGTGCATTTAGTTTAGCCTGCAAACAAATATCTGGCCAGATCAAAGCCTCAGTCGTCACAATGCCATTTCACATTCTGCATGCAATCACTTACTTTCCCAAATTAAGCTGTCTTTGGCTTAGCAATTGGGGGAATTGTTCAAAATGTTGATGTGTGCGTGCTGATAAATCAGAAATGACTTAAATTGATTTAGATCATCTTTATAGGTGGGTGATATTAAAATATGATTTATAGTTAATGCTGACATTTTTTTTAAATAGCTGCTATTAATTGTGTCCCATTGATAGTCACCGTCAAATTAATTCAGTATGTAAAAGGGCAGAAATATCCCACCAAGCATCTATATCTGTGACTGTTGATGTCGTGCTTTGCAGCACCATCATTCGTATTGAAGAAACATTTTATCTTTAAGCCATTTCTGCAAACATACATGTTTGATCCAAATGGATAGAGCAACATTTTGTTAAAATATCTTTTGAGAAGTGTTTGATATGAGGTCATTACTGAAACCCAAGCAGATCTTAAAATCCTAATAGACTGCTTTCTATGCCATTTAGATTTAAGTTTGTAAGACTTCAGATGTATTTTGATAGTGCACTGAGCACGCACCGTACTTTACAAGAAGCGGAAGATACTACACAAAGAACGAAGTCCCCAGCTTTTGAAGAGCTTGCAGTCTGCAGGCACAAGTACAATAGTGGCATGTGCTTTATGTAGCTGAAATGAATAAATTCACAATTTACATTTTGTTCGTTTGTCTAAATGTTAGCCAGGCATTAGCTCAGTCCCTGTTTAGCAAGTACCATTTTCACGCACAAACTTGTGCCTGCCTTCTTTGCAGTGGCAAATCAATTGCGGGTGTAAAGGTTAACGTTTGCATGGCAAGCTTCCGTTGTGCCCACCAGTCATCCTAATATTCATGTTCACAATTCGCCAAACAAAACAACAACAAAAACCCACTATGTATCCCTAGAGACTGGTCTGCAGAAAAAATATGCCTTGATGTACTCTGCACTCTGGCCAAAGAGTCCTTAGGCAAAATTGCCATTGTGACTAACCTATGAGATCATTTGACATCATCTTCTAAAGGGGACCAGCAGCTTTTAAAAATATCTTTTAGATTTCATTGATTGGGATCTTATGTGTAGATTAATTATACTTTCAATTGTTCTTATTTGCATGCAATTGCTGTAATTTTTCAAAGCAATGAATTGCTTGTGAAAATGTCATTGACAAGTGCATTAGAATCAAGTATATGCTAGAAAAGGCATTGCTGTCTCTTCTACCTTTTTCTCCCACATGCTCTGCCTGTAACTCACTCATGCCAGCTTGCCTCACCTCTGTTCTGGAGAAACCACTAGTAGAAGTGAAACCAATACAAGTGAAACCCTTGCCCTTTTCTGAGACAGTAAAAAATGAATGCTGCCATTTGATATGTACTCATGAGCAATACTAATCTAAACACTTTATAACTTACAACAAAAAATGAGGGTGTTCTCATCCCAGCTTCTCAGGAAAAATATCCTAGCAGATTCTATAGCAAGGTCTCATATGACCAGGACTTCATTATTTTCATGGTAGTCTACTATAAATATACTAGTTGAAATACCATAAATTACAGTTGTCCAATATATATGTAGTGGTGCGGTATTCATGGGGAGGTTAATAGCTTACTTGAGAACTTACAGCATTCAGTCATTTTTTTTAGTATTCTTTTCCCCCCCATCCCCACTCAGCAGACTAGTGAGGCTTTTACTGCATTGTGTTTTAAAATGCATCCTCTAGCTTTGAAATCTATTTGGGATCTCTGTTTATTTTTTTAAAACAAAATTCTATTCAATTCACCTTTTAAGAGAATATCTTTTTTCCCTGCAAAACTGAGGTAGTCTTCCCTCAGGTTTTGGCACACAAGCGTTCAGAGAGCTCATGGTGCGCAACCACTGTACCGTTTCTGAGAGCTGAGTGTGTGTGATGAGTCAATGTTTAGACTGTCAGATGCTTTTTACCATAACAAGTCTTAGAGCAGGAGTCTCTTTTCTCAATAACTGCAGATAAGTGGACTGTTCAAACTTACAACTGCTTAGCTGATTGAACTGATGGCCATTCTACCTTGTCTGTATTTGAATTGCATGCCCCAGTTCAGCTGTATACTGTTGACATAGGATTAGGGAGGTTATTGTGGGCAATCATAGAACCAGTCCATGTGACGTGTTAGCTTAATAGCACTGGGATGTGTATTTCCATTTTTTGCAAGCTATTCACTAATAGGGGGATGAGGCAGGTAGTGCAGGTTATTTACCACCAGTTCAGAGAGCTCCTTCAAACTACAGAGACAAATTGACTGTTTGACCTTTTTTGCAATAAGAGCAGCAGCTAGCCAGTGACTGACTTTTTTGTAGCTCTATAAATTTCCCCTGAATAAATGGTTTTATTGTTTGGTTAGCTGGAATAAAACTTCAGTATCTACCCTGTGTATCTTTCCCAAATAGTTAAAGCTGTGAAACTGTCAAGCTAAGCATGCCTGGAGATGCCTGTGATCCTTTATAGAAATATTTTGGCTCTGTGGTTTATTCAGAGTTTAAAAATGCTTAGTACTCAGTCACACAAGCAAACATCATGTTTGTTGCACAATCTAAATTTCAAAAGTATTTCTGATAAAGCAGGTAACTACGTACTGATTGCCCTGAGCTAAAAACATTCTGGCATTCTTCAAATGTAGAGCTCTTAAACTCCTACATAGCTAATCTTTAGCTCCTAGCTATTGAGTTTATGATCTATTGTAAACTACAATTTTACCTTCAGAAAGCAGATGTTATGTTGAAGGTCTTTAATTGTTATCTTGTAAACAAAGTAATTATATTAGAGGGACACTCATCTCCCAAATCTGTGCCCTTAAAAAATTATAGGGTACGCTCAGAAGTGGATTAAGATTTATTACGGCCTTGGGCACAAAAAAACATTTGGGCCCCCCACGCTCTGGGGGAGATTTTAAGCCTAAAAGTCTGGCAGTGCAGCCAGACTCCCTGCCTGCCCTGGCTCTGTGCTGCTCTCGGAAGTGGCTGACACGTCTCTGTGGCCCCTAGGGGTGGGTAAGGGGATCGCCGCTTGCTGCCCCTGCCCCGACTTCACAGCTCCCATTGGCCAGCCACTTCCAAAGAGATGTGCCGGTCATTTTGGGGAGCCACCCGAGATAAGCGCCGTCTGGCTAGAGTCTGCATCCCACATCCTAGCCCAGAGCCCACACTAAAACTCCCTCCCAGAGCCTGCACTCCCTCCTGCAGTCCAACCCCCTGCTCCAGCCTGGTGAAACTGAGTGGGAGAGATTGAGTGACTGCAGGGGGGGGGGAGGATGGAATGAGTGGGGCGGGGGGTAGGAAAAGAGGTGGGCTGGGGCCTTGGCAGAAGAGGTAGAGTGGGGGCGGGGCTTGGGGGTCCATAAAAAATTTAAAATCAAAATGGGAGTCCTTAGATTTGTTAAAGTTTGAGAACCGCTGGTCTAGAGGATTGGGGATATTGGTTTGATGAAAAGATGGTAGGGTTAACTAGAATAAAACCTTTACAGATGTGCTGCGTACAAGCACCTTTCTCAGCCAAATGCTTGCAAATACTGCAGTTCTACTGTATTGGGTGCTTTTATTTTAATGAGATGTGAATGAGCGACCATTTATTCTACCAGCTGACTTTGAAAGCAAGCTGGCTTTCACAGTAATGTATGCATATGAATTGTCTCTCTGATAACCAAAACAAATATCCATTCTGGCAAATATGCGTTTTACTAAAATAGCATATGCTTTCTTTGTATTTCATATCCTGTCACTGCTACCTGACCACAAGACTTTCCCCTTATAACTGACTTGCTGCTGCTTGTTTGGGTCAGATGCCTCAATCCTGTGTCTTCAACACAGACTGAATGGACTGTACGGTAGAGGAGGAGTCAGTCTGATGAGAATTTTCAGTTATGCGTGTATGTGTCAGAAATAGGAAAGGCAGAAAAAGCACACGGCATTAATGGAGTTTTAGTGATAGGTTGTATCTCTCCCAGCATGGCTCTCTGAGGAGTAGTTGAAATTCTCAGAACACTAGGCATACTTTAGAGCAGGGGTCTCCAAACTTTGAGACGAGGGCCATATTAGATTTTTGAAGGGGCTTCACGGGCCGAAGTGATGGTGAAAGAAATTAAATATATGCAAATTGCTAAAAACCCAACACTAAAATTTAACCATTATGAAATTATTAATTTTCATCTTCTTTACTCCATTTATTGGAGCTGTAATTAAGCATCTGTCTTGTATTTTTACTCTAAGGCAGGGATCCGTGCCTCCCCTAAGTTGGCTCCCCTTTTGGGGGGGACACTGGCTCCCGGGGGCACTCACCCCTCTTCACAGCTCAGCTGTGCTGCCGCCCCGCATGAGCTGCTGCTGGCGGCCCCTCCCCCTGCCTGCTCCCCGTGCCTACTCAGCTGTTCGCTTCTCTGGTTGGTTGGAGGGCTAGACAAATGGAAGCCCCGGCCCGGATTCGGCCCGCGGGCCATAGTTTGGAGACCCCTGCTTTAGAGGACTGCAGACAGCCATTTTGGTGGTTTTGTTACAACATTTGGCTTTCATAGTACGTGCTTGCAAGATATTATTTAATCCTTGAATTGTCTACACACTCAGCACCAAAACTGCATGGTATATGAAATGCAGTGAACCTTGAGCACGTTATTTCTAAGCATTAGGCCTTATGTAGTTGTGAAATGTGGTCCTGGTGTTTACTGTAACTTTTTTTCCTCGTATGTGGAGCAAATGATTGTCAGAGCTTCAGGGCTGGTCTACGCTATGGGGCAGGATCGATCTAAGTTACGCAACTTCAGCTACGTGAATAACATAGCTGAAGTCGATGTACTTTGATCTACTTACCACCGTGTCTTCACTGTGATGTGTCGATGGGAGACGCGCTCACATCAATTCCCCTTGTGCTTCTCATTGAGATGGAGTACTGGAGTCGACGCTAGAGCGATCGGCGGTCAATTTATCGCGTCTATACTAGACACGATAAATTAACCACCACCCTCCCCACTGAATCGATCGCTGCCTGTCAATCCAGCCGGTACTGTAGACGAGCCCCAGGAATAAAACCTTTTTGAGGCATAGTCTCACATTCCCTTACCTTTTATTTCACCCATTCCTACTCAGTCTACTCTTTTGTTATCGTTCCTTCTTATTCTTTCCATATCCCCTTTCTCTCCCAATCGTACCCACCCTCTCCTTTGACTCACTATGTATGTAGGGGGGAAATAGTCTTCTGAAACTGTCTGCATCAGGGAAAGAGGAAGCCCCTAGGCCCCCCTCAGTTTTCATCGATTCAAAGCCCAGAAGGGACCACGGTGATCATCTAGTTTGATCACCCACACAGGCTATAGAGCTTCCTCAGAATAATTCCTAGAGCAGATCTTTTAGAAGAACATCCAATCTTGATTTGAAAATTGTCAGTGTTGGAAAATCCACCGTTAGTAAATTGGTTTGAACATACAGCTATTAATAAGAATACAGGTGAAATTATCTGAATCCCAGTGTGGTCCTGTTCTTCGGTATGGTTCATTATGGCTTATAAAAAGCTTTTGATGAGGAAAAATGCTATGTAAGTGCTGATTCAGCTAATCTGTTCAAGTTTTCCATGGGTTCTATAACCCATGAAGAGGAAACATAACCTAAAAGAGATCAGAGGGAGAACATTCATAGAAACATAAAGGGATGCACTTTTGAAAGCCAGGTCTCTTAAGTTGGATCCAATTGCAGGTCAGCAAGTTCAGACAGGTACTTGAGGTCAGGATCTGAATGCAACTTTCAAAATGCTGTTTTAATAGGCCCAAAACATCGCAATTGGCACTCCATACTCTTCCTCTGTTCACCTCTGAGCTCTTGTTTGTTTGTACGAATTGCATTGTGAGGGTTCAGTTGTGCTCTCTGACTTTTTGCATATGCCTATACAGTATGTTTAGATTTCCCGAGACGGGGAGCATTTTGAGCCATGTGACAGAAATGCAGGATTGATCCCTTAGAGGGCAAAACAGCCTATGCTTTTAGGAAGGCATATTGTACCTTTTGGCCAAATTGGTTTTAAATGTTTTGTTGAAATTGCCTGGAGTCTTGTGCCCAGTGGTTTTGTTGATAGGCGAACATTAGATGGCTGAGTTTTTTTTATAAGGCTGTCTTTGTGGAAGCTTCAGTGCAGCCTGTAGGAATGCATTGCCCAGAACTGCCTGACAATATCATAGAAAGATTCTACCTTAAAAAGTGAATCTCTTGCACTAATCGTGTTGTGGTTATGACAGGATATTTCAGACATGAGTTCACTACAACTGACGGTGAGGTTCCTATTTTTAATTGTCTTTGTTAAATATATGGAGCCAAAATGTAGCCACTAATGCTTCTTAATCCATCTATTATTGAGTAGAATGAGGTTCATTGATGAAAAACACCCCACCTCATTCTCTCTTTGTGAGAATGGGAAGGGAAAAGGGAAGTTGAGTCTATTAACATGCAAACAAACGTATTATCTCACGGTCTGTCTGAAAAAAGGCGGCTGGGAATCCTTAAACTGGAGATTAGAAGAAGTGGATTTTTTTATTACTCTAATTTCAACTGTGGTATGTTTAGTTGCTGTTGGTCACGTAGCATGTCAGACTAGTCCCCAATGCAGAAGTTGCCTACATTAAAGTTTCAGGAACATTGTATGTACAAGTGGGTATGCAGAACGTTTAGGCCCTAAATTGCTACAAATGACCTGGAGCCATTCTTAAGGGGCAATATCCATTACTAATCTAGCACCTTTTCAGGAGGGTGGCAAAAGTTTGTGTATGTAATCATTAAATCTGAGCAGAATGAGAGAATATTGATTCCTTATATGCACATTCTGAGATCCTGTAGCTACACCAGTATAGACATCAATATAAATCCACTCTACATTAGGTGTTTGTACTGGTGTAACTACTAACTTCCATACTACAGACAAGCCCTGTTTTTCAGCTATCCCGGATATGATTATGCAATAATTGTGTTAAATAGGCTTTGAAGGATTAGATTTTATTGGTTAATGTTGATTTCACCATATAAACACAAATAGCCAAGAAAATATTTTCATCAATAATAATCAAAATTTACAAATAGGCAAAGTAAGAAATGCTGCTTGGGAACTTACCCAGAGTTTGAATTAAGGATATTCATTTGTATATTTGAACATGATGTTGACAACTCATGTTTTAACAGTTGTCAAGATTCAAAAAGTTAAAATTTGATATCTACTGTTACTGAATTGTCTTAGGGCTGGTCTACACTAGCCCCGAAATTCGAACTAAGATACGCGACTTCAGCTACGTGAATAACGTAGCTGAAGTCGAACTATCTTAGTTCGAATGAAAAAGCACTTACCCGGGGTCCACACGCGGCGCGCAGGCTCCCCCGTCGACTCCTCCTACTCCGTTCGTCGAGCTGGATTACCAGCGTCGACGGCGGAGCACTTCCTGGTTCGATTTATCGCGTCTAGACAAGACGCGATAAATCGAACCCAGAACATCGATCCCGTGCCTCCGACCGGACGCGTAAGTATAGACATACCCTTAGTATTGTCTGACCATCCCATAACTTTGTGCAACTAATTCTTAAATAGTTAACAATTGAAAAAATACTTGTATAAGTATCAATATCATCTGAATTATTAAAAAAACACAAATTTTGCCAAACCATGTGATAATTGACTGACTTGTGTATACAAGAACTGCCATTTCATATACAAATTGGCCATGCAAATGTCTTGCTATCTGATTTACATGCCATTATTGGAAATGGACATCTTGGTTTATTGAAAATCTGGGCCTTGGAATATTGAGTCTACATCCTACACAAGTTCAGCTGTTGAATAGGTAAGAAGCTTTCTAGGGGATAGTTTTTACAAATGTTTTTGAGTGAATACTCAGATCAGATACAAAAGGAGTCTTTTTTTTTTTTTTTTTTTTTGTAATCAATAACTAAGTGGAAGGTGCTTGAATATTACAGTGATGAAGTGGTATAGAAGCTAAGTAGAAAAGAGATGTGGTGAAGAGAGAAGCTTGACTATTTAAATACATAACTGTCTGTGAACCAATTTATATCATTCATACAATTTTAAAGATTACTGCCTTCACAGGCAACCAGTTTCATGATAATAGAGGTTGAGATACACATGGTTGGTCTAGTTCTCCATGTTGTACATGCAGTTTGAATGGCGTATGATGCAAATATTGAGCTGTAAGCAGTTAGTGAAACTTGACTAAAAGTGAGTGTCGATATGGTCACTAAACTTGATTTCTTCACGAAGTTATTGTATCATGACTGTAAGAATTTAAAACTGGGAGTTCCACTGGATACATGACTTGGGCTTGCAGTTACCATAGTTAGCTGTGCAAATTGTGCTTGGCTACCAAAGTGATTAAGCCAATTTAAATAGACAGAATTGAGTAATCACAGGCAAAAACAACTAGGTCAATTTTTTGTCTGTAAGTGCATGTAATTAACCAGTGTGTGCATGCATAATCATGGTAATTTCACACCTTAATTTCTTGATAATCCTGCCTTAGGTTCTGCCAAACAGTGAAAAGGTAGTCACGGTTTGGAGGAGGTAGGGAGAGTGTGTTTAAATCCATTCGATGTATCACTGAAGAACTCAGAATGAAAGTTAATTTTCTGAACTGAAGATAGGGTATTTTCATAGTAGAGTCCATGACTGTAGAAGTTGCCATCTGATGGTTCACCAGACCCCAAGTTTGTTGAACTTCCTGTTGTAATGCAAACAATCTCTTTGATAAAGCATTTGGTGGTTGATGGAACTTTGCTAAATTATTATAGTTGATGGATATAATAATCTAGATAATACTTAATCCTGCCATGAGTTCAGGGGACTGGACTAGATTACCTCTTGAGGGCCCTTCCAGTCCTACAAACCTATGAAGTTCTATGTGAACTTTCTCGTGTCTGTTATGGATGGTTTAAAAATGTCAAACATTAATTTGTCACAAGTTAAGCTTCCACAGTGATGAAAGCAAGAACAAACTAATAATTTGCTTTCCTTTTATGGCAGTTAATTTGTAGTGTTATCTGAGAGCTGCTCTACACTAGCCCCCAAGTTCGAAGTAAGATACGTGACTTCAGCTACGTGAATAACATAGCTGAAGTCGAAGTATCTTATTTCGAACTTAAAAGTACTTACCCCTGGTCCACACAGCGGTGTGCAGGCTCCCCCGTCGACTCCGCCTGCTCCGTTCGCAGAGCAGGATTACCGGCGTCAACGGGGGAGCACTTCCTGGTTCGATTTATCGCGTCTAGACAAGACGTGATAAATCGAACCCAGAAGATCGATCCGAAGCCTCCGACGCAGCGGGTAAGTGTAAACTAGCCCTAAGAAGCTGAATTCTTGTGTGGAATAAGTGTTTAAATGTAGATTAATTCTGACCAGATAAGTAAATTAGTCACAGATGGGTTTTCGGAATACAAATTTGTTAGGCCCTCAAAAAGGGCCTGGCATGGTAGAGATGAAATATTGTCTGCATTAGCATTTAACATTCTTCCAGGATGGTGGATGAGCCCCTTCTGCCCTTATCCTTTGAATAGTGTCTCTCCAATACATGGCATGAAAAACTAGAAACTAATGTAACGTCTGAAGAAGTGGGTATTCACCCACGAAAGCTTATGCTCCAATACATCTGTTAGTCTATAAGGTGCCACAAGACTCTTTGTCGCTTCTACAGATCCAGACTACTTTTAAAATCCTTATCTGGGGCATCTAAATATGTAGGCAGAGCTGTTCCTGGAGACTTTTTCTTTTGTACAGTTATTAAAAGTGACACTTTTTTTTTTACTTTAAGTTTAGTAGGAAAAACTGGTAAGGATTTAACTTAGAAATGCAGATATCCTCACCATAAAGGGTCTTTGCTTACTATGCAAACTGCAGATCTTGCATTTGCAGTAAAACCACTGTATAGTTGCAACTTTTACATGATTAGTGTGACTGGACTAACATTTTTAGGCAGCTCTGACAGTATCTTTAGAGAAGTTGAGAAAAGTAACTATAAGGGTGGGGAGGAGGAAATAAAAATTTGTCTTAATCTTTTTAGAATTATCTAAAAGTACATTTTTACTTCCAAAGTTAAGTGCCTAACATTACATCCAAATGTGGCTTTAGGTGTCTATAAATGGGAATCTCAAGTATGAGTAGGGAGGTTATATTACTTCTGTCTTTGGCACTGGGTTGACGGCTACTGGAATACCATGTCCAGTTCTGGTGTCCACAATTCAAGACAGATGTTGAGAAATTGGAGAGATTTCAGAGAAGAGCCACAAGAACGATTAAAGGATTGGAAAAAGACCTTTATAGTGATAGATTCAAGTAGCTAACCATATTCATCTTAGCAAACTGAAGGTTTAAAGGTGACTTTATTACAGTTGGTAAGTACCTAGATAGGGAACAAAAAATTGATAATGGGTTCTTCAGTGTAGCAGACAGAGGTATAACAAGATTCAATGGCTAGATAGAGTGCAAGATTCAATGGAAGATAGTGCACTTTTTTAACAGTGAGGGTAACTAATCATTGGAACAATTTACCCAAGGCTGTGATGGCATCTCTGACTGGCAATTTTAAAGTCAAGATTGGATGTCTTTCTAAACATATGCTGTAGTTTTTAATTTGGGGAAGTCCTATGGCCTATTGTACAGGAGGTCAGACTAGATGACCACAGTAGTCCCTTCTGGCCTTATCTATAAATCTGTTTAGGCACCCAAATAATAAAGCAGCCTGCCTTTTTTTTTTTTTTTTTTTTGTCTTTCAATTTTGACCTTTAGGCTTTTTTCCAGATTATTTACCAATGTGTGTAGCTGCTTATTTTTTAAGTGCTTGATGGAATTCCTAGAAGGGGACTAACTGAAAATCCTTAGTCAATAAGAGCCAGCTGTGCAAGAGAATATCTAGCTTCTGTATTTCCAGTTACAGAATTAGTCTTGATAAAAGAAAAACAGTTGCTGTTTCTCATAGTTCTTAACGTAAACAGTGCTGTCATTTTGTTTCCCCTGGGATTAGAGATATTGCTTATATTTTAAAGAAACTCCATTGTCTTTCTGTCTTTAAAAAAAAGTTTTGTAAGATTTTAAACCAAAGCCCCTTTATTTGTCTAGTAGTCTCTAAATTGGCTTCTATTGATATAATTAATCCAGTTCTGACCATGCATATTACAGAATTAACAGACACCTATCAAGAAGAACAGAAAAAAACCTCTCATATCTGAGTACACGGGGTGTTTATGGCTACCAAGACAAAGGGAGAAGATGTAGAATATTAATAGTTACAGTAGCAACAAAGGGTCCTGTGGCACCTTATAGACTAACAGAGGTATTGAAGCATAAGCTTTCGTGGGTCAATACCCACTTCTTCGGATGCAAGCCCCTTCTGCCCTTATCCTTTGAATAGATCGTTATCTCTAGCCTGAATCTTCCCTGCACATTTATATCTGCCTCTGGACATTTCCACTGCTTGCATCCGAAGAAGTGGGTATTGACCCACGAAAGCTTATGCTTCAATACCTCTGTTAGTCTATAAGGTGCCACAGGACCCTTTGTCGCTTCTGCAGATCCAGACTAACACGGCTACCCCTCTGATGATAGTTACAGTGAAGTACTATAGGGCCGATTGGGTCTGAACACATCATTCTTATGGAGTATATAGCTTCAAAATTTTTGATCACATTTTCATTTTCACTGGTTAATGAATGATCTAAGCCTTTGACAATAGGAATGTATTCCTCTGGGCAAGGTCCATTTTCCTCATGTTAATGTGATACACCATTAACATTACACCATCTCAGTTTCTTGTGGATTTTTTTCCCCCATGTCTTTGATTTTAGGATTTTACATGGGCATGAAGTACCCCAAGTTTCCTCTTTCTATAGCCCTTTCTATAGTTTTCTTAAAGTACTTCTGTTGCTTTTATTGAACCAGAACTGTTGTTTAAGAAGGCTTTTTTTAGTTTGTCTAAACTCGTATCACAGGAAAAGTAACTAGTCCTATTTTCTGAATTGAGGAAAAGCACACAAGCTATGAGATAAGATTTATTTCTCCCCTCCTACCCCAGGTGAGGGATTTTGCCACACCTCTCATTGGGTCTTTTAAGCTTGTATTGCAAAGATTCCTGAAAAGTGGTAACTTGCAGCCAGGCTTTTCTGTTCTACAGAATATATTAAGTATTTTGATTAGTCAAATGACACCTTTGTTAAGAGAACCAACTTCTTAAAAAGATGAAACCCTTTACTGAGTATAAACTGCTTGCTTTGGGAAATCTAAGGTTCTTGGCCTCTTCAGAAGTTTAAAGATGCTGAGGTTTGAATATTTCAGCTATCTTTTCTGAGAAGTACAATATCTTAAGACTTCATAGATCTCTGTTGCAGTTTCTGATCTCAAAGGCCATGAACTAATATTGCTCACTCTTCATGGTGTTGTACATTTTTACAGAAGGCGTTTTATCTCCCAGCGCTGCTCTCTAGAATTTTTAGAAGACATAGTGGAATGTGCCAGTGTACGAAGGTACTTTTTCAAAAGCAGCATTAATCTTAACTCGTTGCATGCAAGTCCTCTCCTCCCTCCACCCTCCTCAAAGCTGAATATCTGAGGTCCTGCATGCTAGTGCCGCCATCTGATCATAACACCTACATCTTTGTTTTAGATCACTTAACTCTTTTTAATTGCAGAACCAAGCACACATCTGGATCTCCAAGACACAAAAGCTTGAAGAAGATGCACTTCATCAAGAATATGAGACAATATGATACAAAGAATAGCAGGTAATGTTTTATATTCACTTGGGATCTGACTCTGACACCCTTTTTTGCATGAAGTAGGACTTAACTCGTGATTAGTCTTTCCGAGTTCAGCTCGGCTATCTATGTGAATTCATATCTATGTGAATAAGTGCCAGTTTACATGAGTAAGGCTGGCAGATTTGGGTCACAAATAATTACAGCTTAACACACAGGAATGTTGGAGTTGGGGAAATAGGTTGGGTTATCCAAAGAGTTGATTCTTAGACACTGCGGTAAATGGGATGTTTATCTAAAATATACTGGGGGGAAATAAGATTTTATAAAATTTTACATTTTACACTTAGAAATAGATGTATATATCTGTACAAGTTTGCCTGCTAAGATATAAGCCAACATGGAGCCTCAGATAGTTGAGCCGTGTGACACTTGGGGAGTTGTTTGGGTCGGAAAAGAACTTCAGCTCTTGAAGTGGAGAGAATGAATGCAAAAAAAAATCTGATCATTCTTATTTGTGAAATTTGAGTAAACTCTGCGGTTCTCTTTACTTCTTTTTAATAGTTTTACTACTAGACTGTAGTCCTTCGCTCCTGCTAATTAGATAGGCTGTATGGTCCAGGGGATAGGGAATGGAATGGAAGTCTGGAGTCCTGAGTTGTGCTCCAGGCTGTTCCATCAGTTTGTTGTATGACCTCTCTGTGCCTGAGTTTCCTGGGCAGTAAAATGAAGATAATAATCTGTACCCACTTCTTGTAAAGCTCTATGAGAACTGGCGGGGGGGAGGGAGAGAGTGATTTATGTAGGAGCCAAGTATCCCCTATCAATAGAACCATAGAAATGTACGGTTGGAAGGGATCTCAAAAGGTCATCTAGTCCAGCCCCCTGCACAGAGGCAGGACTAAGTATACCTATACCAACCCTTACAATGTTTTGTCCAACCCTCACCTTAAAAACCTCCAATTACCGGGATTCTACAACCTCCCTTGGAAGCCTATTTCAGTGCTTAACTATCCTTAGAGTTAGAAAGATTTTTCTAATATCTAATCTAAATCTCCCTTGCTGCAAATTAAGCCATTTTACTTCTTGTCATACCTTTAGGGGACATGGAGAACAATTGATCATCTTTTATAACAGATTGTCCTCTTTATAACAGATCTTAACACATTGGAAGGCTGCAGTTGAGTCCCCCCTCAGCCATCTTTTCTCAAAACGAAACATGCCAGTTTTTTAGGTCAGCTTTTCTAAGCCTTTTAGCATTTTTGTTCTCCTCTGGACTCTCTTCAGTTTGTCCCATCTTTCTTACCGTGTGGTGCCCAAAACTGGACACACTACTGCTGAGGCCTCACCAGTACCAAACAGAGTGGGAGAAATATCGACCTGTGTAGTACATTCAACACTCCTGTTAATACACCCCAGAATGATATTCGTCTTTCATACAAGTGCATCACACTGTTCACTCATTCAGTTTGTGATCCACTATACCCCCTGATCCTTTTCAGAAGTACTTCCACCTAGCCATTTATTTCCCATTTTGTATCTATACATTTGATTTTTTTTTTCCTTCCTCAGTGTAATATTCTTTATTTAATTCTGTTGATTTTTTTTACCAATTCTCTAATTTGTCAAGGCCATCCTGAATTCTATTCCTGTCCTCCAAAGTGCTTGCAGCCCCATCCAGTGTTATGTAATCCACCCATTTTATAAGCATACCCTCCACTCCATTATCCAAATCATTAATGAAAATATTGAATATTATCAGACCCAAGACAGACCCCCTGCAGGACCCCTTATTAAAATCAAGATATCTCTCTCTCACTGCTTTCCTCAACTTCCACTAGGCCAGTAAGCCAGTCAAAGGAGGAAATTAGGTTGGTTTGGCATGATTTGTTCTCAACAAATCCATGTTGGCTATTACTTCCTTAATGCCTAATGCGGGGGGGGGAGTGAAGGCCCATTGTGTGATGCTTTATGTGAGGATGGATTGTTTCCTGACAACAGCAGGTGCTCAGTGTAGGTTCTGAAGTATAGGCTTGCTTCCACTACTTCGGCATGCATGACTACGAATTTTGTTTACAAAATTATCTTCCTATTTTAAAAGTCCATGTACAGTGGCTGACTCGTGCTGCTAAACTCTCTGAGCAGCTGCAAGATGGGAGTCACTCCTTGGCTCTCCTGAGAACTTTACACTCCTGCACCTGATCCTGTGGGGCCTCAGTCTTGTATGAATGTCCTTTGGTTTTGTGGTGCTTTCTTTAATATTAACTTCACAACCATCCTAGGTTCTTTAGAGAAGCCATTTTTTAAAAAAACCTTGTGTGCGCACACTTCATAGGAAACTACAGGGTTGCTAGCAAGGCTGATGTTTTATAGCTGCAGAAAACTTTTGTTTCGGTTCTCACTTTAATCTTTTCTTGTCTGCTTTCAGGATAGTATTAATCTGTGCTAAACGAACCTTATGTGTGGCTTTTTCTATCCTGCCATATGGGGAGAGCTTACGAATCAGGTGGGTCTATCTATATTTTTAACTTGACATATCAGCGACTGCGCTGACGTGTCCAGTTCGTTACCATATATAACAGCCTAATTTATGAAATGAGGTAGCCTCATAAGTGAATCTAGCTGTAATATACCATAGCCCATTTTAGTATGCATTTTCTTTTGTTTCGGGGTATATTTTAAATGTGCTCATCAGACTTATTAAGGCATGCACAAAATAGCATTGCACTCATTGAGTAGTCAAATAAAAGTTCTACCAAGAACTGAGAACAATCCATTTATGGCAAACTATATGCAATGTATTTTGGAAATGTAAGAAATGTGTTCAAAATGTACACAATACAATTGCAAATACTCTCACATGAGGAATAATAAGTGATGAGAACTAGAGGAAAATCCATGTAGGAATCTCTTGTGAGCTTTGAGTTAGCCCTGTGGACATTTCACTTACACAGTCTACAGAAAGTACTGCATTTACTTTTAGTCCACCTTTTGCTAAAACAATTGTGTTGTCACTTGTGTCCTGTGCATAACTTATGGAAGAAGGAAACGGATGTTTAGTGGTGGAAATAGTATTGTATGCAAACATACTTTCTACAAAAATAGGCAATGGGAAACATTTCTCTCACTTGATGGGAATGCAGCAAGGTCACTTGAAAGAGTTGGATTCTGTAGCTGGCTACTGGAGTACTACTTCTTTCACCTTTTCCTTGTCAGATGATGATGGTTTGATCAACATACAGTACCTTTTTTTTTTTTTTTTAGACTGAAGTAGGTGGCAATGTAGAATATTGCTGTTACTAAAGTAGAGTTCTGCTAGAAACCTCTATTTACACTCAGTATGTTCTTTATGAATATGGGCTCAAGTCAGTAAAGTGTAACTGAAAGGTAAGCTGATAGTGGAGGGAAAGTAGTAATGCAAAACATGTTTGCTGCTTGGGTTTTCTACCCAAAACTTGTACATTTGTTAGTGCAGTATGGGTTGTACACTTTGGGAAGAGAGATTACATATGGCTCAGTTTAAATGATAGTAAGCATAATAATACTGAGCTGAATTACAAATAACCAGTTTCTGTCCTGGTAGATTGTTCTCTAGTTAAGTGAATCTCTTACATTTTGAGTAGGGTATTTAAAAATGAATGCTTGCTTGTAAAGGGGAATGGGAAGACAGAGTGGATTTTTTTTTTCCCAGTGGTGGTAATGTCGGTGCTATGGCATGTCTCGTGTTTACTGTAGAGGACGTTAGACTTGTAATGCAGTTTCTTATAGTACACTTCAGTATCCGTCTTCATTTACAGTGATCTAAAAATGGAAGGGCAGAAACAGCGACATCCTTCTGGTGGTGTTTCAGTCTCTTCAGAGATGGTTCTTGGATTGGAAGGAGTGGAGCTTGGAGCTGATGGCAAGGTAAGGAAATATTTTGTTCCTTGTAGAGTCCACCATGCTAATGAATGGAGCTGCGGGTGGAATAGAGAATTGAAGATTGAGTGTATATTCCCTGCTCTGTCACTATATGACCATGAGGCATAGACATTAAGTGACCTGCCTTACTTGCCCATCCCGCCAGAGGTGCTGAAGCTTAATTATTATTTATAAAGCAGTTTGAGATTCTTTCATGAGAGGTGTCCCAGGAGGTGGAGAAGAGCTCCTTCCCATGTGGCACTGATGAGCCACAAGGGTCGTGCTGGGTCTGGTGAGACTGGTGGGGATGCCCCTGTGCAGTTCATTCTCCCCACTGGCAGAGAAGCTGGCTTCTCCTGGGGTTCCCAGATCAGTGCACTGATGCTGATGCTTTGGTGCAGATATGGGCCCAGCCTCAGATTAGAATATTCATGTTCAGTTATTTGGCATGCTGCCAAAATTCTGCTGACTATGCAAATGTTTGAAGAGAGATAGTGACTCCTCAAACGTTTATATTTGTGCCAAACCTAAATGAAATGTAATGGGACAAAGAAATAACACTTTTTCTGGCTCCTGGCTTTCTCCCTGTTGAATTTCCAAAGGCCTGCTGCAAACAATGGAGGCTATTCAAAAACTGTTGCAAGCATTTTTTTTAGAATGGAAAGTTTTAGACAACCTAAATATAGAGGTAATCCACAGCTGCTCCTATAATTACTAATACATGTTATCTTTATTTAGGTTGTGTCCTATGCAAAGTTCTTGTATCCAACCAATGCCCTTGTTGGCCGCAAAATTGATAATCATGGTGCTGCTGTTCCTCCATGTCGATTCAGTGCTTCACGGACTCTTACGGGGTCAAGACATAAAACTGTAACAGCTAAAACAATACCATCAGGAACAGAAATAGGTAAAAACTCCATATGGCTTTGTACTGCTTGCATGCAAAGGGAACTGCAATACCCTTTTTCCTTGTAAGATGCTATAAAATGGCAGGAATAAATTTGCCTGGAACAAGGCTAGATAACCGTAGGAACTGAAGGCTGTCAGGAAGGATTTGATAAAGTTGAGAATTCTTCAGGAGGTCATTCCCTAAAGCTGTGGCCAAAGACTAGTGAAAGGATCAAATGAGTAGACTAGAGATAACTAAGCACAAAGGAGTAAAAAGCTCAGAGAAGATAAAGGGCTGCACAACAAAACAGCACTGATCTTTGGAATGGCTATTTTTTTACCTGTTTCTGAGTAATCAGTTAAGTTATATTTCTCTATCAGGAGAGAGAACACTAGGCTTTGTAAAGGATAGATTTTTTTTTTGATTTTTTTGTGTGCCTGAACTCTTTTGAAGAATTACTTGAACACATGGAAATGCAAGAGAGAACTCTCCCTGCCCTTCCAGCATCATAACAAGGCCTAACCTAAAGGAACACTGATAAGTTATTTTCTTAAATTCAGACTAAATACCATAGACTTCATGTGTCCAACTGACTGCCCAAAAGAGTACAAACAAGTTCATTTTGTCTGTGCCATCCGTGAGGCGGTGCTGTTGCTATTTTCACATGTGCAAGTTTTGATCGTGCCAGAGGTAGGGAGGGGAATAAACTTCTGCACACTTACAGAATAAGAAATCTAGCCACAGTTTTGCTCAAAATAAAATAAATTACCAGAGTATGATTCCCTAAAGTAGCAGCATTTAACATATTCAACTCTGATATTTAAGTGACATGTTACTTGCAGAAGATGTTTCCAGTGTCCCTTTCTCAGCAATTAAACAAAGACCCCAACCCACCAGCTGTTGCTGTTCAAACCAGAAACCAATGTACCTTACAGTGCTTCAGTGGTAAAAAGGCAACTGTGTAAAGGTGACACAGCTAATTCAACAGATCTGCTACCTGTACATACTTTACAAAACAAATGTGGTGTTCTTGTTCATACTGTAGAGTCAATACATCTTTGTGAAAGTGAGCCGGGTTCTGTTGTGGCTCATGCCTCAGTGATTCTAAGTGCAGAATCTTTTATCACGTGTGGTAATGCATGAGCTGGCAAGAACTCCGTTGAACTTTCAGATCCAGATTTAAGGCCGCATGACTGGCTATTGAAGTGTTCATCTTTCTGCTTGCAAAAAACACCTTTGGAACCATGGAAAGATCCATATCATTCCATATTTATATCATTTGTAGTCACTTTTCAGAAGATAATCACACTTGAAAACAATATTCTAAGTGGAGAACATAAAATAGACTTTTGCATCTCTGGCCAACATATGTAACCATTTACTCTCGCCCTCCACTAAACTAGAATCTCCAATGCTGTGTCAATTCTGGCATCCTTACGCAACACCCATAAATAACATTGTTTATAAAGAACTTTCTTTCAGGCCTTTACCTCTGCTGCTTGAATGTTCCAGGTAGAAGGAACCTGCTGTGCTGCTAATGTACCAGAGGTGTTCTCTAACAGTCTGCTGACTTCAGTGGAACATAAGTAGCATGACAGTAGAACACCAGGTGCAGCAGAATGCCAGTAGGCAAAAATAACTGCATCCTTTTAACTCAGCAGTGTAAGGACTAATGATGGAAACATCCAGCTGACTCCTCTACCCCACACAACTGCTCACCTTTCTAAATGTAGAGATGGGGCCAGATTCTTTCTTGTGCTCCAGCCCCTTTATGCCACTCTGGAAGTGGCCTTTGCAGAATAAACCCGGTGTAACATGTTCCTTCATAATGCAGAGTTCTTTTCTCTTCTGTTTCCACTGTGCCCCTGCCCTAGCATAAATAGGAAGGAAAGGGTGTGGCCAGAGTATTGTGCACTCCAGCTATGCTCATCTGGTGTAATAGCCACTAAGAGGTTGTTACAAGCCAGTACAACAAAAAGCAGCGCCAAGACTGCGCTAAGTGCCAGCAGGGCCGGCTCTAGGCACCAGCAAACCAAGCACGTGCTTGGGGCAGCACATTTTCAGGGGCAGCATTCTGGCCATCCTTTTTTTCCTTTTTGTTTGGGGCGGCAAAGGACTGGGACACTCGGGCTGGGGGCCGCCCCGCAGGGCGCACGGAGCTGCCTGCAGGTGCTGCAGGGCAGCCGCCTCCCAGCACCGCAGCCGGGGCTGGGCGAAGCGCCCGAACCGCTCAGCGGCTGCTGCAGGGCAGCCACCCCCCAGCGCTGCAGCCAGGGCTGAGCAAAGTGGCCCGAGCCGCCCAGGGGCTGCAGCAGGACAGCCAGGAGCAGCAGCAGCAGCAGCGGGGCAATAGAGGGGACCGGTGCCCAGGGTGCTGCCGTGCGGGGCCTGCGTCCCGCTCTCCGGGGTTCCACTCCCTCTGGGGCTGCCCTGGCTCCTCAGCCCCCTATCATGGCGGTTCCCCTGGCTCTGCCCTCCCGGGTCCCGGCCGGTCCTGGAGGGACCCTGGGCTGAGGCACGGCCCAGGAGCCCCGCTGCTTACCCCAACCCTGCCAGCGCCGGACAGGCTGGAGGTGAGGGGGGAGCAGGCAGAGTCAGCACTGGTGGGGGGGAGCCCAGGGCTGGGGCAGCAGGGGATGCGGGGGTGGGAGGGAGAGCCCAGCGCTGGGGCGGCAGGGAATGCGGGTGGGGGGAGGGCCCAGGAATGGGGCAGCAGGGGGTGCAGGGGCGGGGGGAAGCCCAGGGGTGGGGCGGGGCAGCCAAAATGTTTTTTGCTTGGGGCAGCAAAAGACCTAGAGCCGGCCCTGAGTGCCAGGCAGGTCCCTGGTTGAAGCTAGAATATGGGAGGTGCAAAGAGAGATCCTGATCCCATTGAAATCTTTGACTTCGACAGTTGGAGATAAGGCTGTCTTCTCGCTCTTCATTCTTCTCACTAGAACCCTTGTAATATCCATGGACTGAGTATTTTTCTATTCAGATCATGGGGTATCGTAATATTTATAAACAATGTGTGAGTACCTCATCCTCCTTTTCAGTCTGCATTATGGATGAGTTCTTAGTTCATGGTAGATCTTGTGCTTTTTCACATGCTGTATGTCACATACAATGCATTACTACTTTTAAGCAGCAAAAAAAAAAATTGCAAACCTATAATGTGCTGTTTATCTTGCAACTTATGCTACATTTACTTCTCCCATTCTTCCAGTAAACGAAGTTGGTGAGTCGTCCGAGTATAATCCAAATCTCTTGGATGATCCTCAGTGGCCCTGTGGGAAACACAAGCGTGTTCTCATCTTTGCATCTTACATGGTAAGAAATTGGTATATTTTAACTGAGCAGCTGTCTGGCTCTCTGTGCATATGTACTCCGCACATGGATGCTCAGTGTCAGTAAAGAACTACCTTGGATAAAATGTGCCCTGTTTGAGTACTTATTGGGAAAGCTATAAATAGTTATAAAAAGCTATAAATAGACATAGTTGTGCATTGAACTTGAGCACTACTGAGTTAGAGAGCAGTGCTAAACAGTACATTAGTAATAGATTACCAGGGAGCGCTAAGGATCTTCTGTCCTCAGGGAGATTAAACTTCTGTCTGAGATTGGATGGTGATAACCCAGTTAAGCATAGACTCTATTCTAGTAAATATGCAAGGAATGTATGTTCAGTAGTGCATATATTAATGTATTCCTAAACAATATCATGGACAAAGGCACATTTTTAAAGATGTTGCAGCAAAAGCTTGTCTATTCGAACTGTGTGGAAATGACTGGATATCAGTAATTTAGAACAACATTTTGTCTATAACCGTTGATCAGTGGCAGCTACAAAAAGTTAGTTTTATGAGCCTCCGGGATTAGTTTATGCACGGCTACTTTGCTGAACACATTAAAGCAATTAGTCTTCCTGACAGCTTGTTCCAGGAGTGAACTCTATTTTATTAAATTTGAATGCACTCTTAGAGCATGGAAATCTTGTAAAACAATGGCCGCTAATTACATAGAAAGAAACAGCATAAAGGTCAAAGAGTAGATCCAACAACAAAAGAGACCACTGATTTCAGGATTGTTGATGTCTGTTCCCAGGAAAGCTGTCAGCTGGAGCTCTAGGATTCCCTGCCACTTCCTTCAAGAGAAACTGACTCAAAGCAACAAGACAGTATTTGGAGTAGACTATAGCTCCCAAATGACCCATGTGTGAGAATTAGGATTTCTTCATTTTGCCACACTTTGGCTCCTTTATCTTTTCAAAGCATCGCAGTGAGATTGGGATTACTACATCTTTCCCTTGACATGGCCTTATTTCAACTGTTTGTCTAGCAGTTACTCTACTCCACTAATGTATGTGCCTCGCATGTAATGCTGATGTTTGTAACAGCAGGCTACCACTCTTAAGGCTTACTTACCCTGCACAAACGTCATTCTCTGACACCTCTTCGTCATGAGGCCACCTAGCTTTGTTCACACACCTTTATTGACCCTGAATGCTTTGGGGAAGAAGTGACTCTTTCCTCTCATCGTATAGGCCATGAAATAATACTTGGCTCTTGACTACACAAGCTTTATGATGCTCAGAAGGTGTGGACAGACTAACAGCAGACTGATGGCATTCTGGCCTACAACAGGCATCTATTACAGTACCTAACATTCCATACTGGTCACTGGCATGACTCTATTGTGATAGTTTAGTAGGGAAGTTCTCATGATGAGCCGTGTCACTGACAGCTGAGTTCTAGCTTCACAGGAGTGTCCCCACACTGCCCTCTGTTCCTTAAAGGTAAAGCATTGGGTAGCTAATGAAGCCTGTATGTCAGGCTCTGAGAAGCTTATACTAGAAAGGGAGCCTGATCTGTTGGGCAAGTTGCTGACCCTCCCAGTTTGAGTCTGTAAAATGGGGATAATTGTCTGTCTTGCAAATTGCTGAGATTTTTTAAAATATTTTTAAGCACTTGGTGTGCACTACAGGGGTGCAAAATATTATTAGACATGTCTGTCTTGCCTTTGTATCAAACAGAGGGTATGCTTGAAGGGCGTCTATAATGCATTGTAGACCACGAAACCACAAATGTTTTATAGAAAATTTGCCTCTTGTGTTTCAGACCACAGTAATAGAATATGTGAAACCCTCAGACCTTAAAAAGGACATGAATGAAACTTTTAAAGAGAAGTTTCCTCACATCAAGCTAACGCTGAGCAAAATTAGAAGGTAAGAAACAAGCACTTGAGAACAGAAAGGGGAGAGTGTGAATGGCCTTTAAGCCTCTTGCACAAGCTGCTTCCTCCAACACTTGTATGGAATTAAGTATTAATTCTATTAATGGTATAATTAAATACAGATAATCTCTTATTACCAGTTAAACTGGCTGTGGGATGGCAGCCATTACAGGAATGCTTAGGACGCTGGGAATGGTCCTCGTATAACTCAACCTAAAAGTAGTTATTTTCAGACTAATACTGCTTCCTTGTTAACTTAGTACTAATATAATGTTAGCAAATTACAACTGACTCAACAATCCTTCTGCAAACTATGGATCAAAACATAAGTGGACTTCACAGCCTACAATACGCTCCACCTTTTCTATAAGCAGTCTGTGCCTCCATCTGGGACCACATGGCTATCTGTTTCTATTTGAGTAACAAGAAAATATCCTGTAGTCTTGGATTGTTGTAGGAAACTGCAGAATGAAGAAAAAAAATCTAGGCAACTTCACCTTTCTGTGCCACAATATGGCAGTTACCTTTAAAGAAAACTACAGTGATTTGTTATAGTACCTTTTAGTGAAATACCGATATTCAAAATATAGTTTCAGATATTTTTAGAAATACTCTATGAACACATTAACTTCTGTCTTCAGGGAGGGGCACTGTAGCCCCTCTTTATAGGGGTGCAGTCTTGATACAGTACTATACTTCCCAGTGGGAAGACTGTCTTCTGTAAATAGCAAACGTAGGCCCTGACGCTGCGAACCCTTCTGCACTTCAATCCTATTCACTTCAGTGGGACTGCATGAGCATAATTTTCAATAGAATCATAGAATCTCAGGGTTGGAAGGGACCTCAGGAGGTCATCTAGTCCAACCCCCTGCTCAAAGCAGGACCAAACCCAACTAAATCATCCCAGCCAGGGCTTTACCAAGCCTGACCTTAAAAACCTCTAAGGAAGGCGATTCCACCACCTCCCTAGGTAACCCATTCCAGTTCTTCACCACCCTACTAGTGAAAAAGTTTTTCCTAATGTCCAACCTAAACCTCCCCCTCTGTAACTTGAGACCATTACTCCTTGTTCTGTCATCTTCTACCACTGAGAACAGTCTAGATCCATCCTCTTTGGAACCCCCTTTCAGGTAGTTGATAGGAGTCCCGTGAATGGAGGGTTGGCAGGATCGAGCCCTATGGAAATTCAGCTGAAAATCAGTTTAGTAACTTTAACAGAGTTTTCAGTTAACTTAAAAAAAAAAAATGGTACTGAGATTTTTTTGGGACTTGAATTCTTATTTTCTCTGCCCTAATCGGTTTCATCAAGGTGGCAGTTTCCTGTTTGGCTATTAATTCTTATATTTACACACTGATTATCTTCTTGGGGACTTAATCTTCTTAGTACAAGCACTGCAGCTCTTTACAATCAGCGATATTACATCATTTTTTGTTTAATATACAGTGTCTTGGATGCAGAAAACTACAGATGAGGATGTTAAATTTGAAAAATCTAGTTTTGTATTTGCATGCAGACACCTTGCCCTGAAGTCCTGTTCCCCTCTTCTTGCATGTTTAGACAGAAATCTTTCACAGATACAGCATGACCAATAGAACTACAAGGTTCCCACGCTGCCCTGCCAATTTGCCTTAAAACTGATATGGAGGGACCACCTCCATGTGACCGGGAGGTTGTCTCCTTCGCCTCTGAAAGTGCCAGTTAATGCCAGCCATCATGGTAGTTTCTGCATTGTGCAGGCCTGTCCACTGTCCAAACAGCCTTCCGATGGTAACAGCACTGTTGAGAGCTAGTCTGGATTCGATATAAACCAGATTCATAAATTCAGGGCTCTAGTCCCTTTACCAATCCTAGCTTCCTCCACACTGCAGAGTTTCTACTGTCTTTTAGAAACCAGTTCATGTGATAAAGGTATTTTGTCCCTACACAGCTTAAAGAGAGAGATGCGAAACCTGAGTGAAGAGTGCAATCTAGAGCCAGTTACTGTGTCAATGGCGTATGTTTACTTCGAGAAGCTTGTTCTCCAAGGCAAGCTCAACAAACACAACCGCAAACTGTGCGCTGGTGCTTGTGTGCTTCTTGCAGCCAAGATCAGCAGTGATCTCAGGAAACATGAAGTTAAACACCTTCTTGATGTAAGTATAGTTTGAATTATTTCATACACTGTCATAAATAAGTGCTGCCTTTTTATTAAGGTTACAGTCTTGTATTTTATGAGCTAAGACCAAGACTTTTTCAAAAATGAGTAACCAAATTTAGGCTCCAATCCTAAAATCAGGCACCTGTTGTGGGGGGGAATGGCTTGTTTTTAGTTGATCCCCAAACGGCACCTGTAAAACTTTTGTGGACTTGTCCCTTTCAGCATGCAAAAAACCTGTGTGTTTGCATGCAAATTGGGTAATTTGGCTCCCAGTTACCAGAGTTGAACCCATAAATTGGTCTGTTTCTAGTTTTGGAAGCCAACTGCATATTTGTTCCTGTATGTATGTACAGCTCACGCCATAACATGATGCCTTTTCTTTCTTATGCTGGTATGATCTGTGACAAGCTAGTGGCTATCCTGAGGATAACTGCTGATCCGATTTTTCTCCTCTTCTCTTTTTCCCCTCCCCACTTCCCTCCCCAAAAATGCCATTGCAGAAACTAGAAGAAAGATTCAGATTCAACAGACGAGATCTCATTGGATTTGAATTTACAGTGCTTGTAGCTTTGGAGCTGGTCCTCTACCTTCCTGAAAACCAAGTTTTACCTCATTATAGACGTCTCACACAGCAAGCCTAACCAAAGCTACATTCCAGCTGCTCACCAGTGGCTCTGGGGATTAACAGCATTACTGAACACTTTGCTCCTGAATTTGACACTTGCCACTGACCTTTTCTATGTCACAATGTGCATCAGATCATGCCTACAGCTAGTTTGAAGACTGCAGCATGATTTTTAAACAGTCAAGATGCACATTAACGATACAGGTACCAAGTCTGTATCAGAAGATGGTACAGAAAGGGTTGTCTTGAACTTTATTTTCCTTTGGACATTAAAGCACAAATGATTCACAAACTAGCTGCCTTTGTGGCTGCTGGTTATTCTGTATTTTCCTTTTCAGTTTTACTAGGAAATGGTCAGTTCTTCCCTACAAAGGATGCTACACTATTGTTCTCTTAGATTGTTTCAACCTTTATTTTCTTCCTTGAAACTAAAGGGAGCATCACTTTCATTAAAAAACCCCATAAACTTCTAATAGTATATCTGAGAATTTTCTTGCATTCTTACATTAATAAAATGCATACTTTATTTTTTTAAAGATGTGCCTAAAACTGACTGGTCTGGTACCAGTACTTTTTAAGTTACTTATGTTGCATAATAGTGAATCCTGAATTTAAATAGCAATGTATCCTTTACCTGCATTTGCCTTGCATATAGTGAAAACAATTCCAGTATATCTGCACTAATATTACAGAAGGGATTTGTACTATAGATCTATAAGTAGCAAGTCTGAAACTAGTCTAGTTCAACTTCTTTAACTATTAATACCTGAATAAAGGTTTTATTTTAAAAAGGGAAAGGAAGATTGTGTTTGGAAGTCTATCATCAACTATCACACTTGTTGAACACGTTAGCTGCAGCAAAGCAGCTTGGAGTTCATTCTTGTAGTTCATTGTTCAATTGGAGATAAGAAATTGACTTACGTGTGAGAGGAAATCACCATATGATCATTTATCATTTTGATTTGTGCCACTGTTTACTATAGTCTGAAACTAAGCACCTTTTTAAACATGACCATGTCTAACATGAGTGATCTTGCTCTGCTCTGTACACGAGTTTTTCAGCCAGTACTGCTATCGCTTCCAAACTAAGCCAATGAAACAAAGTACGTCCCGTTGTTAAATTGCTACTTTTTTACTTGTTCTTCCAAGCATTGTGCCACTGTGATGGACCTCATGAAACTGGCATTTGTTGCACGTTTGATCAGCCGTTCAGTTAGAGGTTAATGTTCAGCAGCACTCTGATGTTTATGCAAGGGTTAAATAACTTCTTCCATTGTTGCCCAGACATTTGGTTTAAAGTAACATTCTGAAATATGTTGTTGTACCTTTAGGGATACAGTTAGTCACTCTTGGATTTTTTTCTAAGCAATATTATGATACAAATAAGTGTGTGTGTGTTTGCAAGGGACAAAAATAATAGTTTCTCAATGTCCAAGTATTTGTTTGTGACTAACTTAGATACTAGACCTCTTCCTGAGGTAAAAAGGCTACCTGGTCTCTGATACATGGAGTACTGTAAATTTCAACTCCTTGTGTGTTTGTGGCCACTAAATAAGAACAAACATAAAACTGAAGTCTTGCTATTCAACTACATTTTACCTAAGGCCAGTTTGACTTCAGTGAAATTGAAGCAAATTTAGTAGAGCCCTTCTCTCTAAGCAGCACTTGAAGGGTATTACTGCAGTTAGATATATAAAATACCTTTCAAGTCCTAAACCTAGTAGCTCTATTTAACAACAACTTTAATGCAAGTAAATATGCACCTTCTGGTCAATGTGCAGGACATGAATTTTAGAACGCTGCTTCTCTGTAAAGTTTAACATGCATGATAATTTCTTAATCTGGGAGAATTTTACAAACTTTTAATATTGGAAGATAGCTAACATCCAACTTGCCAATTTAATTTATTTTCCAGAAGAGAGGTTAGAAAATTGTAAGTTATTTACTAATGTTCTATACTGAATAATTAGTGCTGGTTTTTTTTAAGTTCTATTTTACTAAAGTATTAGACTAACACTTGTGGGTTGCCAACTTAGTGCTTTTTTTTTTTTTTTTAAATTAACGCAGTGCACTCAATTTATAATGGTCCACTATCTGCTACAGATTTCTCCAAATCAGTTAATACCTTTTCTTTATCTAAATATGGACAAGCTTAATATGGCACTTAAGTGTTTGGGGAAGTGGTAAATGTAAAACTTCTCACAGGGTATTTGTCCAAAAAATGTTAAATCATTTGTCATATTACTATAAATGTCTAAAAATGTAGTGCTCCACGACAACTTGTTCCTGCTGTTAATTATGGGCATTAAATTGCTTTAAACTAATATGTAAGAGAAAAAAGATGTGCTGACTGAAATGTAAACATTAAAGTCTAAGCCTGCAATCCTTCCTCAGACATTGCAGTCAACAATGGAAGCTGTCCCTGAGTAAGGATGCAGGTTGTTGCTTCAGTGTGTAAATGGGCAAGTTGGGTTTATTCTTCCAGCAAAATGTAGAATTACACCTTCCTAAGATAAAGCATGTATTCTTCAGAGCAGTGTTTTAAGTAAAGGCTTTACCGTAATAGGTGCTCATTTTAAAACTCTGCATGTGCACATCCAAAGCCCTGAGCTCTAAAGCCCTAGATATTATGGGAATGGTCTATTATATACTGTGTTCACTGTGTGCACATTTCTATAAGAATTGGAAGGAAACTCTTCTGTAACACCATAGAAGTCTTGTTTCAAGTCTGAAGATGGGTTATTGATCCCAAGTTGTCATATTAACCAACCATCCACAACTTATATGTTGGGTACCTTTTTCTGCGACTTATCTGTACAGAAATAGTGATCCTGTTGGGAAAGACAGTAACGTACGTGTGTGTAATGTTTTATAGAAGTTAGCATTCTCTTCCCTAAATTGGCTTAGAGTCCTATTTCAGTTAAGCCTCATTGTGATATGTTTATCTTGTTATAGAAAAGCTGCCACTGTGTGGTAGAAAATTATTACTGCAACGTTATCAATGTCTAAACCAAAATGGGACCCAACATAACATTCTAAGAGAGATGTACACTTTGTCATGCAAAAACAAAACGTTTTTTCCTTTAAAAGAAATGCTGGTCTCTTACATTTGGGGGTGTGGTTTAAATATGTAAATATGGTGCTGCTTAAATTCAGCACAACAAAGACTCTTGATAGGAGCTTGTACATTTTTATGTAGGCTGTTATAGTTTTGTCTTAGTAAATTAAATTAAAGTCTCTTGTTTGTAATTTGTCTAATGTTCTTTTGATTAATGAAATTGTGAGATTGAGAAGCTGTGAAATAAAATTTGTTTTGATACATATTTTGTAACCAATCAAGTTTGACATATTTTGACTTGTCTGGAAAATATTCCTTTAAGAACACTCTAGCTGTAAGAGCCTTTCCTTTGCCTCCTTTTAAATACCTGGCAGAAAGAGGTAATCCATGTCAATTTGCAAAACTATTCAGGATAGTTTCATGTACTACACTTGCCCCTAAATCCTTAACCCATGTTTGTGGGTTTTCAATAATGCTCTATTTAAAAAAAAATATATATATCATGTGAAAGGACCTCACAAACTGCAGAAGCTGACTAAACATACATGGAAACTAGTGCTGTCTAATTTAGTCTTTCAGTTACAGCAATCATAGGAAAATTTCATACTGAAATGTGATTTATATGGCAGACCTGTTCATTTAATACATTTTTTTTTTTGAGCTCTAGGGCAAATAAATCTAACAAGGCAGATACTTACTACCTCGTAGACTTTAAGGCCAGAAGAGCCCATCATGATCATCTAGTCCAGGGGTTCTCAACCTTTTTTTCTGTGAGGGCTTCCCCCCCCATCCCCAACAATCTGTAAAAACTCCACGGCCCCCTTGTGCCACAACTATTTTTCTGCATATAAAAGCCAGGGCCAGTGTTGCAGGGATAGCAAGCAGGGCAACTGCCCAGGGCCCCATGGCACAGGGGGGACCATGTAGCTAAGTTACTCAAGCCTCGGGTGACAGGGCTCAGGGCCCTGGGCTTCAGCCCCAGATGATGGGGCTTCGGCTTTCTGCCCTGGGTCCCTGCAAATCTAATGCTGGCCCTGCTTAACAAACCCCCTGAAACCTGCTTGCAGCTCCCCAGGGGGCCCTGAACTCCTAGTTGAGAACCACTGATCTAGTCTGACCTCATTGCAGGCCACAGAACCCTGCCCACCCACTCCTGTAACAGACCCATAATCTCTGGCTGAGTTACTGAAGTCCTCAAATTGTGATTTAAAGACTTCAAGTTACAGAGAATCCACCATTTACACTAATTTCAACCTGCAACTGACCCATGCTTCAGAGAGAGGCAAAAAAAAAACCCGGGGTCTCTGCCACTCTGACCCTGGAAAAAATTCCTTCCTGATCCCAACTATTGTGATCAGTTAGACCCCGAGCATGTGGACAAGACCCAGCAGCCAGACACCTGGAAAAGAATTATCTGTAGTAACTCGGAGCCTTCCATATCTAGTGTCCCATCACTGGTTATTGGAGATATTTGCTACCTGAAAGTACAAACTGGAGGACTCAGCGCGGAACAGAACACAGTGCAGCCACAGCTCACTTTGAGGAGAACAAACATGCTCATGAGACAGAGATGCAACAAAGGAGGAAAGAAAGGGCACAACAGTCCAGCCAACAACTGTCTCCTCCAAGATTACACCTGTCACTTCTGTCGGAAAATCTGCAAGGCATGAATTGGGCTCCTCAGCCACTTAAAAACCGCACCAATGAACCCCATTGGCAAACACTGGCTATTCCTCCATGTGAAGATAAAGACACGCTATTGTAGGCAGTCTCATCATACCATCTCCCCCATAAACTTATCACGCTCAGTCTTGAAGCCAGTTGAGTGTTGTTGGTGTTTTTTTTTACCCCCACTACTCTCACTGGAAGGTTCTAGTCTCCTGTCTGGGAGCAATAAAAAATGCTTCGCTCTGGCTGGCTGCAGCGTAGCGCTTCTGCTCAGTGGGGGAGTGGCCGCTCTCACCCCCACCCCGCAATCAACTGCTTCCTAAAATATTGCTTGCTCACTTTCGCATGCTTATGGCATCTGTAGAGCAACATACTATAGATGCAGTTGTATGTCCATAAGGCAAGACCTTTCAAGGCCTCCTCTGTTACAAAGGTGAATTGGATGATATCCACAATGTATCTATATTTGGGGCACTGCATTGTGTTTAGCTTGGATCAGGGCCAGCTCTAGGATTTTTGCCGCCCCAAGCAAAAACAAATTTGGCCGCCCCGCCCCTCCCCCCGTTTTTTTCTTACCCCACCCCCGCCCCTTCCCCAAATCCCCAGCCCTGCCTCCTCCCCCCAGGCTCTCAAGCCTAGGAGGGAGGGAGGGAGAGCAGCGGCGCGCGAATCAGCTGGTTCGCGCGCTGCTGCTGCTGCCACTGGGGATCTCCCCCTCCAGCAGCAGCGGCGCGCGAATCAGCTGTTTCGCGCGCCGCGGCCTCGGGAGCTCCCCCTCCCTCCCAGGCTCTCAAGCCCAGGAAGGAAGGGGAGAAGCGGCGTGCGTGCCGCAGCCGCTCAGGAGCTCCCCCTCCCTCCCAGGCTTGAGAGCCTGGGAGGGAGGGGGAGCAGTGGCGCGCAAATCAGCTGATTCGCGCGCTGCGGCCGCTCGGGATCTCCCCCTCCAGCAGCAGCGCGCGAATCAACTGTTTCGCGCCAGCGGAGGTGAGCTAGGGCTGCCGGGGCACATTTTTAGGGGCAGCATGGCTGGCGCCCGAATGCTGCCCCTAGAAACTTGCCGCCCCAAGCACCAGCTTGTTTTGCTGGTGCCTGGAGCTGGCCCTGGTTTGGATGTTCTTACCCCAGTTGCATGAATGGGAATTTTTGATTTTTCCACTTGTGCATCGAGTAGCCGCATTTTCCATGGTTTGTTTAGATGCAGTTGAAAGTGGTCCAAAACTTTCATGGCAGGTTGAAACCAGGAAGGCGGCTTTTTGGGTCAGTAATAATGTGCTTCTTTGGAAGGGTAAGTGAGGTCTGGACTCTTTACCATTCCCTGGCCGGATCTAGAGACATCAGATGGTCATGTGTGGTCCATAATGGTTTTTGCTACTGCTGTTTGAATCAACTTTCACAGTGTCTTGCAGCCTTAAATACTGCTTTTGTCTCCTACAGCAAATGAATAAGCTAAAGAAAAGGCAGCCATAATTATATATCTACCACAGATAATTTAGAATGTTAATTTAGTTCCACTGACCTGGCCTCTGAATTTGAGCCAGGGGCAAGGTGATCGCCAATTGCTAAACCAAGAAACAATCCACAAGTGGCTCCAAAGTGAAGTTCTAAATCTAATCAGTTCAAACTAGACACTTGTTTCAATGCCTTACTTTTAATAGCAGCTCACATTTAAAAAGAATTAATCCTAAAGTGTCAGGAATTGAGATTTCTGTGCTGCAGCCTTTTCTAGGATCCACCAAAGTAAGTAATCACTAGCATCCAGCCGTGTTTCAGCCCAACAGAGGAAGGGGCATACAAGTCCGTTTCCTTTTGACTTCTGATGCATCCATTACTATTTGCAGAGTGCAGCGGCTGTTCCAAGCTACCCTTTTCCTTTATCCCATGTGGATTTTTGCCTTAACACTAGTTACAATAGACCATGTTCTCTGAGAAATGTAGGGAATTGGACAAACAACAAGCTTCTCCATTTTAATTGTTCTTGTTTCTTACCCATTGAGTGAAGTACAAAAGCTAAGGCATTCATGCTGTCCAGCAAGAAAGCTGAGACACTCTTGTCACTCTTGTGCAGCACTGAGTACTTTCATCCATACCAATGCATCTCAAAGCACTTTACAAAGTATGTTTTACAGATGTAAAGGAAATGAGGGGCAGGAAGTTGTGATTTCCCCTGATCGTACATCGTTATTGATGGAAATGGGATTAAAACAAGTGTGCACAAGTCCCAGTCCTGTGCCATTGGCACTGGACCATGCATCTAGGCAAATGTCCACCTAAGGCCTTCCCCCACTCTTATTTTCCATTGCTAGAGTGACACATTTTTTAGCTTAAGTTAAAAGGCTGTACCAATATCAAACCACTTCCCCTAAGACACTGTTCTCCATAGGAAAAGGGTGGGGGAGAGAGTTAGGTAAGGGCAAGCAGTCACTAATGTATGACCGGAGCCAGAGGGGTGCTGAGCACCTGCAATTCCCCTTGATTTTGTACCACAGCCCAGAAGCGACCTTGAAAAGCATTCTCCCACTCACTAGGGAGGGAGAAGGGGGAGCAGCGGCAGGAGCCCTCCCATTCAAGCTGGAGTAAATGTCCTTGTCACACACGGCATTGAACTAGGTTGGCTGTCGACAAACAGCTGCAGTTATCAGAGTAGCAGCTGGGTTATGTGTAAAAAGAACAGGAGTACTTGTGACAGAGACTAACCAATTTATTTCAGCATAAGCTTTCGTAGGCTATAGCCCACTTCATCGGATGCATAGAATGGAAGACACAGACGGAAGATGCATCTATACACACACACAACGTGGAAGTTGCCATACCAATTCTAAAAGGCTATTTAATGTAGATGAGCTGCTATTAGCAGGAGGGAAAAAAACTTTTGTAGTGATAATCAAGAAGGCCTGTATCAGACCGTTGACGAGAAGAATCATAGAATCTCAGGGTTGGAAGGGACCTCAGGAGGTCATCTAGTCCAACCCCCTGCTCAAAGCAGGACCAATCCCCAATTTTTGCCCCAGATCCCTAAGTGGCCCCCTCAAGGATTGAACTCACAACCCTGGGTTTAGCAGGCCAATGCTCAAACCACTGAGCTCTCTAAAAAGGTGTGAGGCTACTTAACTCTGGGGAACTAGATTCAATGAGTTAGGGTCTAGGACCGCAGTTCTCATGGGGCCCAGAGGTGAAGCCGAAGCCCCGGGGCCAAGCTGAAGCCCATTGCCTGGGGCTGCATCCCTTGAGCCCAGGCTTATTCCCCCGCAGCTCCCGGGGCCGTGGGGTGAGTTCTGGTGCTAGCAGGGGGTGGCGGTGCAATGGCGTCTGAGCCCCAGTTCGAGGCGGGCACCGAGGCCAGGGAGCGGAAGAACCCGCCCGCCGGGGGCAGGGCAGGAGCTCGCAGACCGAGTCCCTGCGAGGTGGGGGGTCCTGTTTCCACCGCCCGGAACGCGGGGGCGGCCCTTGCTCAGCTACCGACAGTTCGGGGGGGGTGTTTGTTACGTTGGGAATTTCCCGCCAATCGGAAATCCCCGCCCCCAGCTCTGTGGGTATTGATGGGGGAGGAGGCGGCTCAGGGCTCTTCCCCCTCCACAGGCACTCGCCAGTGACGTCAAGGGCGCTGACCCGGAAGTGCTCGCGTCTTTCTCCAGCTTTTATTTTATCGCTTCCGGGTGGCGGGGCCCGCCCTTTCCGGTCTGGGCTGGCGGCGAGGTAGGAGGCGAGGGGCGGCCGGGCTGGCGGGGCGCGAGCTGGGAGCGGGGGCTGCAGGCCGCGCGGGCTGTTGAGATACCGACAGGGGGGGCAGAGGGCGGCGGTGCCGGGTTCCCTGCCCTTCTTCCGTCTCAGGGGGGGCAGGCCGGGCTTGGCCCCGGCCCCCTTCTGGGCCCGGGGTCGGTTCTCCCGCCCCGCCCCACGCCCCGGGCCGGCTGTCAGCGGAGACAGCCCCGGTTCTTCTCCCTCGTGCCGGGGGCGGGAGCTTGTCTCCCCGTCCCCATCCCCGCCACGTGGGGCGGCCCGGCTTTTCCTGCTGCCCGGCCCCGTGCGGCGCTGAGGGGCTGGGGCCGGGTTTGGGCCCGTTAGCCCCAGATTTGAGCTGGGGGTTCAATGGCTCCAGTCCCGGTGCATGAGGGAGACGGGTCGGTACCGCGCAGGTCACCTAGCCCAGGGCGAAGCATTTGTCGAGGGGCCCTGGCTGTTAGATCAGGCAAATGCACCGGCTTGTCTCTAGGGCACGCTGCAAAACCTTCCCTTGTGAAGGTTTTGCAGCCTTCCACCCTACGAATCACACAACGCTGACATGCCCTTATACTCCTAAATCCAGCCCCACAAAAACTAGCAACAGCCTCAAAAACAAAGACTTGCCCGCAAGCAGAGTTGTGTGTGTTGCCCAAAGGGAGAAATGCCAGAGACTCTATTAAGCTCACAAAATACTTCGTTATTGCTGTTGATTTTATGCGGAAGGCACACAGTATTACAGGATAAAATGTAAGATGGGTAGACTGAGGTGTGCTCAGACTGAGCGACCCTCAGTGGGCCGGGCTGTTAGAACATGTATCTGAGTACTTGGTTGGTAGGGTATGACCCTGTAATTTATGTCCCCGTAGGTATCTCTCTTGCACATCCCTGTGTGGTAACATATAGAAAAATAAGATGCAGAACGACGCTGGGGAATTTGTGGACCTGTATGTCCCTCGTAAATGGTGAGTGCCTTTCCTTGGTGTGCTTGGTGCTGTTGTATAGGTCAGGCTTGTACAGCCTCCTGGATCCAACAGTGTCAGTATCCCCATAATAAACCTCACTAGTATGTGATGCTGTGTGAAAGGCAGTTCCTGTGTGAGGATCAGTTTATGCCCTGAAGCGTGAAACTTGGTAACCAAAGCACCAGTTCACTATATTCTATGAAGGGGTTAATTTAGTTGAATTACTACTTCCTCTTAGATTCCAAGGCCAGAAAGGACCATTGTGATAATCTAATCTGACCTGGGTAACACAGGCCATAAAACTTCTCCAAAATAATTCCTTTGTTGAACTAGAGAATATGTTTTAGAAAAACATCCAATCTTGACTTAAAACTTGTCACTGATGGAGATTTCACCACGACAATTGATAGTGTTCCAGTGGTTAGTTACCTTCACTGTTAAGAGAAAAAAACACAACTTTCACAAAAGCAAATAGGCGTTAGCAAGTGGCCAGATTGGTGTTGGGTGTCATTTTGTTCTGACTTTCTTCAAGGGGGAACAAAAACGTATAAAATTAACTGCTAATTTGTGAGTATGTTTATTTCCTGCAGTAGCGGTTTTATGAGCTCCTTCTGGGTTCTTAGGAGTTTGTACCATGAATTCATGATTACTCACTGCATCTGGATTCACAATGTTTAGTCTAAAAGTCACAGTTTTAGGATTAAGATAGGCAAAGAATTAAATAGAAGTACTGGGAGGTTGTTTTTATAAGAAATTCGGCTAAACTTGGAAAAACCCCTTAAATAAACTATATGAAGTGCAGGCAAAAATAATTTTGTATGAGGGTACTATTGGAAGGGCCAGTTGATTATACTCCATCACCACCACTGCTCTGTTACTAAATAAGTAGCATTCCTCTCAGACATATTAAGCAGCTACATTCCAGTTTCTTATTCATTCCTACCTTCTTTGAAAAGCAACTATATTTCCAATGTGAGAGTTATCTTCATTTACATGCCGTGAACATAGCACTAAGTACATTCTAAAAATAATGAAATGGCCAACATTAAGATTGTTTAAATCCAGTGTCAGGCCTGTATGGTCATTGAGCTGTCTGATGCCTTGATTATCACCATCAAACGGCTAGCCCAGCTGTATCCCTACTGTGGGTAGGCCTTTAATAGGCTTTGTTCGATTAGTATAATACCCTCCTTGTATGCTTCTTATTTTAACTTCATATTACCTCTTTCCTCAGCTCTGCTAGCAACCGAATAATCGGTGCTAAGGACCATGCTTCCATTCAAATGAATATTTCTGAGGTAAGTATAACTCATGACAGATGTGGAGCTAATTAGAGAGTTTTAACTATTTATGAAATTTAGAACCTTCAGTTTCACTAATATTTATGAAGTGCTCAGTATGTCAGTGTGAATGTTGTATTACATCTCAACAGCATTGGATGTAATTTATCTTGGCAGCTTGCTTTGACAAATCTGCCTCTGTTGTGCTCTGTACAGGATTTGTCATTTTTTAATGTTCATGGAGAGAATGTGGCTTAGTAGTTAAAGTATGGGACTGATAATTGGAAGTCTTGCAATTTTGTCTCTGCAATTTGCTTACTGTGTGGATTTGGGCAAATTACTTCATCTTTTTTACATTGCCATAATATGAACATTTTTAAAGTGATTTTATTTCCCTTTAAATGTTAAGAAAAATGCTCTTGCTTACCATATTTCATCATTCAAGGATTGGGGATCAGCAGAAATGAAAAACAAATCCTTATGCTATTTTAAGGGTCTCTGCAGGGTTTAATCTTGCACTGCTCAGTGTTCTCTTTCTGGGAAATTTCCCTACAACTTGAAAAAGTGAGATCATTTGTATCCTTTTTCTTGTGTATTTATCTGCCAGCGGAACAAGACTGCTTCTTCCAAATTTCAATATAGTACTAAATCCAGACAAGCATGCTTGTCATTAAGGCAGCTAAATCCACAAACTTACATTTAAATTGGACATTTACTTGTGTCCCAAAAGAGACTTTGACTTTATCTTCTATCCAGGTCTTTGTTTAATACACCAGTTTGTTACTGGTTATTGTATTCCTATTACGTTGTCTGATCCTAAATCCATCAGACACCATGGTCCTTTTATGTAAGTGGAGAAACTAACCTGTCATTTTTAATGTGAACATTTGGCTCAGGTTTTGTGATTCATGACATTCTGACTATAGAATCCCATTTCTCTGCAAACAATTTACCTTTTGACACCTTTTGCAAACTTGATATTTTTAGAGGGTAAAGCAGTACAAGAATTGTGTGTCTACCAACATGTCTACTTAATCAAAATGATCTAATTATAATTGTAGGTTGACAAGGTCACAGGCAGAGTCAATGGACAGTTCAAAACTTATGCCATTTGTGGAGCAATTCGTAGGATGGTAAGAATATTTTCTTGAAAATTAGGATGTGTTTACTCCATCTTAGATTGGTTGGACTGTTTATCCCCATGTGATCCATGTTTGGCCTTTGTGAAAAGTTTGTGATCTTAGTCCAATTCCCAACAGACTAGTGTGTCTATCTCAAAAACCATACCTCTCATCTGGCACATTAATTGGCAGACTCAGTAAAGGAAGCAAAGACAATGGACCCCATCCAACTTCTCTTGAATGGAAAAACTCTCTTGACTTTAGTGGGAGTTTGTACAGGGCCAGTCCATCATAGAAACACTGCTAATCTTTATCCACAAGTTGTTCTTCCTCCAGAACATATCTGAGGAACACCGTCAGGGGAATGTAAGGATGTTAGTATTGTTGTTTCCTGTGCTACTCTACATGCTCACTGGATAGAGGATTTCTGTTTCTAAAGTTCTCAGTCCAGTACCTTTCATGAGACCATAATCAGTTTTAAATGTAAAACAAAAACGTAGCTTGTATTCATTCTGTTTAGATTGAGAGGTGACTTTCACGAACAAATTCCATTACCGAATCAACTTCTCCACTTCTTTATTCTGATTTTTTTTTTCTGGTTAAAACATGTATAATTGAATTGTTCAAAAATCTACTAATAAAATCAGTAAAATAGGTAGTTGAAGTTTTTTGGCACCCAGTGTACCAAGTGACCAGTTTCTAGAGCAGTGTTGGATCTGTGGTGTTCGTAAGCAACACAAAAGTCCAGCTTTTAAGATTTCTTTAAACCAACAGTGTGAGCCTTTTTCTGCACTTTCATCAGGATGCTGTGTGTTTGTAATAACAAGATATATCATTGAGCATCAAGTGACATAATGTATGAAGTTAAAAACACTTTCTGGTACTGCAAGACGGCCAAGAATTTGATGAATACTTTTGGAAAAGCTAATTCACACAAATAGCATTCCATCAACAGATTTATACATCTCTAAGCCTTTGATGTTTCCAGTAATGTCTTTAAGTAGCTGAGCACCTCACAGCTCTCATTTTACATTTAAAAATGAGAAACCAGGGATTATAGACGGTGTTTCAGAACTCCATTTTTTTCTGTTTAAGGGTGAATCTGATGATTCTATTCTGCGTCTGGCAAAAAATGATGGGATTGTTTCCAAGTAAGTATGTTTACCTCATCTTTGCAAAGGTTATCAATGTGATTTCCTTCCCAGGTTCCGAAGTTCTAGGTCTTGATGAAAACAAGTATTCTGGATTTACAGTCTGTTTATGAAGTTTCACAAAAATATTTATTAAAGCTGCTGAAACAGATTACGATTTTGTAACAATTTTGTTTGGTTTTCTTTTCCAGGAATTTCTAACTGAAGATGCTCTCTGATATGGAACATTTTGTTGTAAAATAAACAGCTTAAACATTTTTGATGTGCAGTGTTTTATTTTAGTTCAGAACCATAAATGCCAGTGGGTCTTTTTAAAAATTGCTTAAAATATCTTCAAATATTTGTGTAGGAAAGTTACAGAACTAACTCATTCTGGGGAGCTAGAGATGAAACCTCTTGATAACCCAATATATAGAACTGTGCCTCGTTTGAAAATCTGGGTCTGCATTTTTGTTAACTTTAAACTTTCACATCCAAATTTAGTATCTGTTGCAAATTTAGCTCATTGTATTGCCCTTGCTTTAATTCTCTACAGCATAGATAGAGTTGAATGTTTTGCAGGTATAGCAGTCTGAAAACACTTAGAAATTGTTTGATTCCGCCTGTTCCATTGAAATGTGTTTGAGAAGGAGAGCTTATGGCCTATATGCCCTTGTGGGTTAATTTGACTGAAACTTAAAGTATAGGCTCCGCTTTCTTCTGCTAATATCGGTGCCAGATGTGTTTCTGCCATTGATGCTCTCATACTCTTGGCTCTTCTATTGAAAGATTATCATGTGTCGTTCTAGGAAATGCTTACATTTTCTTAACGTGCTTTCCCCGTATTAATTACTCTGCAAGAGGCAAAATATTCAGGAAAACTTCACTTTTCATATGACCTCAGATGTTAAAAAGTAGGACATTATGATGTCTGAGAAAATCATTTAAAATATCTAAACAATATTTTAATACCTAGCTTACAGGTCCTTTAATGGCCTATTAAACTTTTTACCTGCTGACATGTTATTTTTAGCTATCTCACTAACAGAGCCCAAAGGGAGTGCAGCCAGTTGGAATGAGAATACACATGCTGACACTGCCTCTGTTATCTGTCAGTTCCCTGTCTCTGGCTAATATCCACCACATCGCACTTTTGACCTGAAGCTCACAGCTGTTCTTGCCTTTAGGTTTTGAAAGAATTGTTTCCAAGTTTTATCTGTCATACCTCAGGTGTTTTATTTCACTGGCAAATGGCTGGAGAGCATGCAGACTCAGTACTCGGTTGATGAAATGGGCATTGTGAAAGGAGTCTGAACCTCAGCCAGCCAGATATCCGATGGATATAGAAGCAGACTTCGCAGTTTGGGCCCAATATAGAGTGGTAGGGTATTAGGCTACAGCAAAACCCTACTTCCAATCTAGTTTCTAATGTTATTCTGCCAATCTGAAATCATAGAAGTACAGCAAAACTGCTTTATACACTAGGATAAATGCAGTTTTATAAGATAGCCATGGTTCTCAGGTAGGGTGACCAGACGTCCCGATTTTCAGTCTTCTGACGTTTTTTTTTTTTTGCTCAACAGTTTCTGGTGGCAGAGGCTCTTCCGTTTTGGTTTTTTTTGGGTGGGAAGTCCCGATTTTCAGGTCTTCTCATCTGGTCACCCTATTCTCAGGTGTCTGAAGTTGCTCCAGCCTCATGTACCTTAATGCACTGCACTTTTTAATTAATAGATACAACTTTACTTTCTCCTACTGATTCAGAAAAATCTTCATTTATAAGATCGGGGTGGGTAAGGCCTTGGTATGGTATTTATCTGTGAAGTGCTATTGTCACACCGGATGGTAAAGAAATGAAATACCAAACAGAAAGTAAATCCATCTAGAGTCTGGCCCTACTCACTAGTATCTGTAATGCTAGTATCAAAATAGTACCCCATAGCAGTGTTCCTCAAAAAGCAAGTTTCATACCCTGCCTTGTATAACATGAGCCCTCACAGCAAATAAACTACATCAGTTTCTCAACCCCGGGAAGGGTGGGGGTGGGAGGGTTATGAAAAGCAATCCAGGAGTTGTGAGGCGTTGAAAATTTGATTACATTCTAAAGGAAAGAAAATCTTGCTCCCCCAGCACACCCTTCCCCTTCAGGATCCATACTCAGTCAGTCCCATGAAACACAGATAAATTAGATCGCTTTATCGTTGATACCGTTTAAATATAAGGGGGTCATGCAAAATGTTGACTTCAGATAAGGGGGTCACCAACCTGACAAGTTTGAGAAACTGAACTATACCAAGCTAGATGATTACTACAAAAGTAGCCACTGAAAGGAATGAAGGATGTGGATGAATGAGGAAGGGGGGGAGGGATAATGGGGATTAAAAGTGGCCTACTTCCTTTCAAAGACCATGTCTAAAATCTCGAGCTAGAGTGCTGGAAACAGGTGAATTAGGCCAAGGAATCTGTGTGTGGCTTGGGTAATTTGATAGGTGCCAGCTGAAGAATATCCACCTAAAGTGAATATCAAATGTACTGAAAAATTTGGACTCTGGTTTACTGTGGCTATAACCCCATAGGAAGCTATAAGCACGAAAGCTGGTGTAGTGCTTGAATAGCTCTTTACCAACAGCTTGCAACAAGAAAAAAAATGTAACTTGCACAAGGGGATCAGAAAGAAATAGCTATACCATCATTTGCAGATGTCTTGTATTACTGAGTGAAAGGTTTAAAACAAAATTTCTCTCAACTTTCAATCTGGGGTTGCATAATAATCATATTACTACAACAGTGGGAAGTGCTATACAGAAGTTGTTTGCTATCCATTCTTTGATGGTTGCTATTGCTATAATTTCCCCGTGTTGTCCTATTTGGCATTATAGGTGTTTTTTTATCCATTGTTTGCCATCTTCTGCCAGTGACGTGTGCGTAAGTAGAGACATTAACTTCATTATTATTTCAGGTTCCATTAAGGCTCCTGTTGTGCCGAGTAGATTTCCAGAAATTAAGGTGGAACACGTCCAGATCCGACGTGGTTCACCTCCTGTTTTGTGCATTTCCCAGCATAGTTAGATTTTCGATGTATTTTTTATAGCGTGTGAGATTTTGAAGTGTTTCCTTTAGACTTGCGCCCTTTGTGCTTCAGAATGTTGACTCTACACATCATGCCATTCAAAACTATATGTTTGCAGTTTTCCCAGGTTTTATACGCAGCTCTCTGGGGGTGTTCTGCTGTTTACATTTAGTATCTAGCTGTATATTGAGACTGCTTGTGTGTTTGTAGATTGCTGAGGATTCGTGTGGGTGTGGGAAACTGAAGCCTAGGACTCTTCTCAGGCAATCTGGAGAAAGGAACTTGTCTCGTTATTTTGTTTGTAAAGGATTGTCTACATTGGCAGAATATATGTGATATCTTGCTCCTCATCTGTATTTTTTAGAAAGCCTGAAATGGCATGGGGTTTTTTGTGTAGGATACTTTTTTTACTTGTATTTATAGTAGCAGTCAGAGACTCCAATTGAACTGGGGGAATCATTGTACTAAGTAAGGTAAAGCAGATTGTTTAGTTACAGAACCCCAATGATATACTGTATATTCAGTATGACCTTTGAACTCACTAAAATGTGATAGGATCCCCAGAATATGCTATTGCATGGATGTATTAAAGTACACAGCACGAACCTTGAGCTCTGGAAGCACCCTTAGAATGGTTAGAAATTGCTCAAATAGGCTTTCATCTTACTTTTTTTTTTAAGATACTCCAGCAGACCAATTTCAGAAATCACTCTTCAGAAAGACAAATACGGTCTCTGAAGCAAAGATTTAGTCTTGGCCCAGTCCAGTCTTCATTAACAACTTTCTTTTGTACCTAATAAGAGCGAGATATACATTTTAATCCACTGAGAATCTCTCGTGTTTACTGGAATCTCCTAAATTAGCTACTCCTGCCTTGGCATTAAGATAAAAGTTAGAGCATCAGGAAATGTTTAGAGATGATAAATGTCTAGTGTACCGAAGAGTCCAAATCTTACTGAGTTGTCTCTAGTCCTCTAAGGTAGTCTGCCACATGGATTTCTGTGGAAATCTCTGCCCCCGCATCCCCCCCACCCCCCCAGCCAAAAAAAGAAAAAGAAAAAAAAACAAAAAACGAACTGGGCACACAAAAGCTCAAGACAGACTTGAGGTCTCCTATCTGTCATCTTTTTAAAGGAGATAAAAATTAATATTTTAATCTATAAGATCCCAGGAATGTCACTCTGTGTGTCACTTAGAAGCCTAAAATGTCCATACAGCCAGTGTGAAGTAATGCAAGCAGCTACAGGCATGTTCAGAATATCACCATGTTGATTCATTGCTGGGTTTCATGGTCTGTTACCGTCCAGTTTTTAAGTTCTCGGTCATTTTAACTTTACGAATTACACCTGTATGGTGAATTACACATGCAACTACAGTATGTGAATCTATGCCACGCCAAGAGTCCTAGACTATTGTGATATCATAGGTAACTCAGCCAATTGCCACCCTAATTCTACAGATAATTTGCATGCAGCTATTTCATTGGTCTTATAAGGGCAACAGCACAAATGGTGGAATGCTAGGCCCAACTGCCACCTGCACAAATCTCCCAGCACAACCCCCCTAGACACAAACCAACACAATCAGCATACACAATCCCAGCCCCTCACTACAGCACACACACCCCTCATTTGCCACCTGCACAACTCTCCCAGCGCAACAGAACCCAGAAACAGCACAACTAGCACACACAATAACCCCAAGCGCACACAGCCCCTCATGACACCACACACCCCTCATTTGCCATCAGCACAGATCTTCCAGGATTGTCACTGTCACCTTGAAGTCGGGTTGCCAACCCTCCAGGATTGTCCTGGAGTCTCCAGGAATTAAAAGATTCATAGAATCATAGAATCATAGAATCTCAGGGTTGGAAGGGACCTCAGGAGGTCATCTAGTCCAACCCCCTGCTCAAAGCAGGACCAACCCCAACTAGATCATCCCAGCCAGGGCTTTGTCAAGCCTGACCTTAAAAACCTCCAAGGAAGGAGACTCCACCACCTCCCTAGGTAACCCATTCCAGTGCTTCACCACCCTACTAGTGAAAAAGTTTTTCCTAATATCCAACCTAAACCTCCCCCTCTGCAACTTGAGACCATTACTCCTTGTTCTGTCATCTTCTACCACTGAGAACAGTCTAGAGCCATCCTCTTTGGAACCCCCTTTTAGGTAGTTGAAAGCAGCTATCAAATCCCCCCTCACTCTTCTCTTCTGCAGGCTAAACAATCTCAGTTCCCTCAGCCTCTCCTCATAAGTCATGTGCTCCAGCCCCCTAATCATTTTTGTTGCCCTCCGTTGGACTCTTTCCAATTTATCCACATCCTTCTTGTAGTGTGGGGCCCAAAACTGGACACAGTACTCCAAATGAGGCCTCACCAGTGCCGAATAGAGGGGAATAATCACGTCCCTCGATCTGCTGGAAATGCCCCTACTTATACAGCCCAAAATGCCGTTAGCCTTCTTGGCAACAAGGGCACACTGTTGACTCATATTCAGCTTTTCGTCCACTGTAACCCCTAGGTCCTTTTCTGCAGAACTGCTGCCCAGCCATTCGGTCCCTAGTCTGTAGCAGTGCATGGGATTCTTCCGTCCTAAGTGCAGGACTCTGCACTTGTCCTTGTTGAACCTCATCAGATTTCTTTTGGCCCAATCCTCTAATTTGTCTAGGTCCCTCTGTATCCTATCCCTACCCTCCAGCGTATCAACCACTCCTCCCAGTTTAGTGTCATCTGCAAACTTGCTAAGGGTGCAGTCCACACCATCCTCCAGGTCGTTGATGAAGATATTGAACAAAACCGGCCCCAGCACCGACCCTTGGGGCACTCCACTTGATACCGGCTGCCAACTAGACATGGAGCCATTGATCACTACCCGTTGAGCACGACCATCCAGCCAGTTTTCTATCCACCTTACCGTCCATTCATCCAGCCCATACTTCTTTAACTTGCTGGCAAGAACGCTGTGCGAGACTGTATCAAAAGCTTTGCTAAAGTCAAGAAATAGCACATCCACTGCTTTCCCCTCATCCACAGAGCCAGTTATCTCATCATAGAAGGCAATTAGGTTAGTCAGGCATGACTTGCCCTTGGTGAATCCATGCTGACTGTTTCTGATCACTTTCCCCTCCTTTAAGTGGTTCAAAATTGATTCCTTGAGGACCTGTTCCATGATTTTTCCAGGGATTGAGGTGAGACTGACTGGCCTGTAGTTCCCCGGATCTTCCTTCTTCCCTTTTTTAAAGATGGGCACTACATTCGCTTTTTTCCAGTCATCCGGGACCTCCCCCGATTGCCATGATTTGTCAAAGATAATGGCCAATGGCTCTGCAATCACATCGGCCAACTCCTTTAGCACCCTCGGATGCAGTGCATCCGGCCCCATGGACTTGTGTTCGTCCAGCTTTTCTAAATAGTCCCGAACTACTTCTTTCTTCACAGAGGGCTGGTCACCTCCTCCCCATACCGTGCTGCGGAGTGCAGCCATCTGGGAGCTGCCCTTGTCTGTGAAGACAGAGGCAAAAAAAGCATTGAGTACACTAGCTTTCTCCACATCCTCTGTCACAAGGTTCCCTCCCTCATTCAGCAAGGGGCCCACACGTTCCTTGACTTTCTTCTTGTTGCTAACATACCTGAAGAAACCCTTCTTGTTACTCCTAACATCTCCAGCTAGCTGCAACTCCAAGTGTGATTTGGCCTTCCTAATTTCACTCCTGCATGCCTGAACAATACTTTTATACTCCTCCCTGGTCATTTGTCCAATCTTCCACTTCTTGTAAGCTGCTTTTTTGTGTTTAAGACGAGCAAGGATTTCACTATTAAGCCAAGCTGGTCGCCTGCCATATTTACTTTTCTTTCTACACATCGGGATGGTTTGTTCCTGCAACCTCAATAAGGTTTCTTTAAAATACAGCCAGCTTTCCTCGACTCCTTTCCCCCTCATGTTATTCTCCCAGGGGACCTTGCCCATCAGTTCCCTGAGGGAGTCAAAGTCTGCTTTTCTGAAGTCCAGGCTCTGTATTCTACTGTTCTCCTTTCTTCCTTGTGTCAGGATCCTGAACTCGACCATCTCATGGTCACTGCCTCCCAGGTTCCCATCCACTATTGCTTCCTCTACTATTTCTTCCCTGTTTGTGAGCAGCAGGTCAAGAAGAGCTTTTCCCCTTTAATTCATCTTCAATTAAAGATTGTCATGGGATGAAACCTCCAGGAATACAGGCAACCAAAATTGGCAACCCTACCTTGAAACCTATCATGTCTGAGTCCGTGCAAAGTGATGGAAACAGCTACAAGCCTCGGGGAACCAGACTGAGTCCAAAGGTTCTGTGGTGGTTGGAATGTGATGGCTGACCAGAGGTGGGAATAGCAGCTAGGTGGGGTAACACTGAGGTGGCTTTGCCCTGACAGGGGGCAACTCTGTGCATAAACTTTGGGGAACATGTACAAACAGCAAGGTTGCTCACTGCAATAGACTAATGGAGACAAGCCACATTGTTTGCTTCTTTATAGCATGGCTGTGTGAATTGTACATGTGAGGCAGCATGAGCGCTCAGCCATCAGTATCTCTGTTCATTGAAATGAGTGCTTTCAAATATGTCCTTTCCCCTCTTAATATCTGAGATGACTAAAACTGAAATTTCTTAACATTTATTCTTCACTACTTATGCTGTTTGCTGGTTTCTACGTTGCATTTCCTCAGATCCCATGATGAAACCAGACAAATCATTTTCACTTTTGTTTCTAATCAGAACCAGGAAGTGAAACTTACAACACTAGCACAACTCTTAACTACTGACAGAGAGATGTTTAAATCCAAACCCCATTCGCTAACAATCTTTTCGTTTTGGGACAATGTTTGTTAGTGTCAGGTTTTGTAAAATGGTATTCTGCAGAGCCATAATATGGGACCTTAAGTACTTGACAGCATCCCTTTAGAGAGACATCTTAAGGCACTTTCTAGTATCAGTATAGAGTAAAATGCCCTCTGTTGTCTTGTGACAAGAATAGTTCAGATCCCACAGAGCCATGAAAGGGAATGAACTGTACTTGTACTGTACAAGATGGACAGTGTTGCCCTTACATGGTTACATTGCACCAAGTTATGAAATTCTTTGCTGTTACTTACAAGGACTTGGCAGTGGCATCCTAAAGACATCTGCGTTAACTGAGGCTACTTCAGTATCTGTGGCCAAAATGTTTCTGCCTGGGCAGAGCGTAGCTGCTCACGTTTTAATGCACCTCGTTCCTTGCTAGGAGCTTCTTACTCTCCCAGTATGTGACAGTGTGATTTGTGTGGAAGAGCTGCTGGGGGGATCATGGCCATAAACGTCCTGTGGTCAGAGGTACAGAATCAGGAGGATACTGCGGCTGAGTTAGGGTTGGGGGAGGAAGGCGTAGAAAGGGACACAACTCTGGGATATGGAGCAGAGGTGCAGAAATATGGCAGTGGCTGTTCTGGCATTTCTGGCCTAGCTGAAAGCAGGACATCATAGGAGTCTCAGGAGGGGAGACTTCCAACAGACTCGGGAGGTTGGGATAGTTCAGTGAAGCTTCCGAGTGTCAGTTAAGGCCCACAGCTGCAGTGGCGATGGGAGTCACTGGCTACCTAGGTAGGTATCTGAACCAAACCATTGAGCTTGGCCTGACAGTGTTTTTTCTTTCTCTTTCTGCCAGCTGGGAAAGCTGCCTGTTCCGTGTGTGTAATTCTCAGCAGCGTTAATCCCAGGACCAAGGGGAGACCAAGGGGAGAACGTTCCCAGTTCATGTGCATCCTTCACATCTGGGTGGCAAGTTAGGGGATTCAAGATTCAGTGAATCCACTAGTGATGAAAACAGCTCGCCTTTTAGTATCCCGGGGAGAACAAGCAGCCCACTTCCATGTGGGACTAATCAGCCAAGGGCAAACAATGGCAAACCAATTACACACCATTTCCTGCTTGGAAGTAAACTATTGTTTAATAGCAGGCAGGAGCTCCCCCTGCCTAAAGCCCCAACCGGAACTATAAGCGCTGAGCCGAATAAGAGGGCTATTATCAAGATCAACGGGAGGTATTTACACATATTGGAAAGAACTGGCAGTTTTTAATCATTGTGGCATCCCGTGATTGTGGCTATTAGGAAATCAAGCAAATGTGAAGAGACTGAGTTATAATGAATATTATTTTCCAGAACACACGGTAGCACTCTAGTCTTTCTGGTCATTTTATTCTGATGTCTTATTTATTTGGCTTCAACTTTAAAGGCACTTTTCTGCTTCCACGATAATTTGGAGGCCTGAGTTTGGGACGGTGAATAGTGATTGTGCTCGCTGTATGTTTGTAGCTGGATATCCAGGATATAGGTATATGTTGGTGGAGGCTAGGGGGAGAAAGAAGGGTTTTCATAGGCTTTGTCTACACTAGCCCTTTTTTTTTTTTTTTTTTTTTGCAAATCCCCCAGTAGTGGTGGCAACATCAGGGAGCTCTAATGTAGACAGGACTCCGCTGATTTTTACCCTCTAACCCTGCTCAAGAGGTGGAGGTGCCATGGTGGTAAAAATACCAGTTGCCACCTGTGCCTTGTCTACACTAACACGTCTACCGCTGCTAGCACTTGTGGTAGATCCTAATAATAATATCACCCATCTCTCATCTAGTGCTTTTTCATCTGTAGAGCTTAAAAGGATTTACATAGGAGTCAATATCATTATCTCCATTTGTAAAATGGGGAAACCGAGGCACACAGGTGCAGTGACGTGCCCAAGGTCATTACGTTAATTGAATTTATTTCCCCTCCTTAAAAAACCCTTAACACCTTTGTGTCAACTGTCTGTAATGGGCCATGTTGATCATCACTTCAAAAGTTTCTACTGATTACAGTGCCTTTCAATTAATTAGCCTCTTAACATTGATATAGACACTCCCACCTTTTCATGTTTCTCTGAATGTATAAATATCTGATTACTGTATGTTCCATTCCATGCATCTGATGAAGTGGGTTCTTAACCCACGAAAGCTTATGCTGAAATAAATTTGTTAGTCTCTAAGGTGCCACAGGTATTTTTCTTGTTTTCTTTTTGCTGACACAGACTAACACGGCTACTACACTGACACCAGCAAGCTAGTAGCAGAGTCAGGACTAGACGCCAGGTCTCTTGAGTCTACTGCCTCCCCTTTTAAGACAAGTTTTAGGGAAAATGCTGGTGCAGACTAGGTCTAAGAATGCAGAGTGTAGATCTGAGACTGTCATCTGAGTAGAGAGAAAAGTGGGTTGTAACTCACTGGAAGATTTAAAAAAAAGTCATACTTTTCATCTTGCAATCTTGATGTGCTGCTCCCTGTATAAGGGCCTGATCCTACACTCATTGAAATCAATGGGAGTCTTTCCACCAGCTGCAATGGGCATTGGATCAAGCCCTAGAAGAGGAGCCCTGGTTTTGTTTCATCTCCCAAACCTTATCAGTAGGGGAAACTGTTATGCTGACGTAGTGTATCTAGATCTAATACTAGGGCTGCACTAATAGATAACAGTACTTTCAGGATCTCTTTTGCCATATCTGTATTGGCTATAAAGTTTTATCTTTTCTGTGAAATTTCACAATACAGCAAACCAGGTTTCAGTGTAAAACAAAACTTGATCTTAGCACGACTGCCATTAAAAAATATGGAGGTTGGCACTCTCAGTGAGCAACAATGTGTCTATTGCCACTCAAATGGCATTGAGCAAAACCAGTGAGAATTTGCAGGCTTTGCATAACCTCTATGAATATTTGGCACAGCTCTCGCTTGGGGAGATTGACAGCCCTGAATCTTTCTTGTGCTGGGAAATGTGATATTTTATGCTGCGAGAAAAGGGATTCGTGTCTTTATCATTTCATAAAAAGAGCTTTAAAAACAAAACCCAGCCGCTCCCTTGAGAGTTGCAGCAAATCATTCTCCTCCTCTGTCTCTGCTTCCTTCGCAGTCTTCCCCGACTCACACCTGGATTAGGGCAAGCAAAAGTGGTGCGTTTAGTTCTCAGGGAGGCCGATATGCATGACTCCATTCTGACTAATGGGACTCAAGCACATGACTAACTCCCTGAGCATTTGTAGGAGAATAGGCTCATTTGTGCTGGATTACTCAGCCCTGCACAGAAGCCAGATCTCACTGTACAGCCCCAGAGATCCTTTGTGTTGATGAACAGACCGTGAAAAAGCAGACTCTGCAGTTATCTTCGCTGTCTTCCGATGGGTCATTTCCCCTCTCACCTTCTTGTACCTGCTCTCCAAAATGTTAGAAATCCACCATAAGAGCAGGGGAAGCCTCGTGCTTTGAATTGTCTCTCCCCGGGCCTCCCCAAGCACTTCAGAGGATCTGAAATCACATGCTCCCCTCCTGAATGTGAGCAAAGGGGAGCCTAACGCAGTATATGCCTAGTGACACCCCCAACAAGAGGCGGCTGGGATAGCGGACTGCTGATAGATCTTGGAAGCAAGGCTGCAGAGGGAGTTCTGCTACCTTGGGGGAAGCATCTTGGGACAGGGGTGGGTTTGGATGGATGAGCCAGTCCCCTGTCCATTTCATAGGGGGATTAATTCCCCTATGGATGAGCCAGTCCCCTGTCCATTTCATAGGGGGATTAATTCCCCACCTCCAGCACAAAAGGAAGCTAAGTTGAACTTTGGTTTGCGAGCCTGTACTTGGCTCGCAGTGTAAGGAATGATCTGCAGTGGAGGGAGCTGGAATAGCGTCCCCCCCCCCAGTTGGGTCATCTGCTCTGTAATTTCCGTGAAAACAGTACAGGCATGTCTATGTTAAGTACAAAAAAACCCTAATATTTTTGGTCTGGTCTTGGTGAAAGGTATGAATGGCGATGATGGAATATATCCCCCAAAGATGCACCTAGCGCAGAGTCCTGGTCAGTCATGGAGAGGGTGATCCACTTTCCAGTAGCAGCTTCGCCCCTTTGGAGTTTCCAGTTCTTCTCTTCCCAAATGCGCTCAGCTTTGCATTATTCATCTTGGCCACCGAGTGGTCCCAGAGAACTGTCGGCTGCTGGAGAGGTGTGCTTGTGTATGTCCCTGACGTCTTGGCAGTCACCGCAATGGGATCTTGGCTATGGCAGCAGGGCCTGTCTTATCCTGATTTAGGCTGCGTTGCTTGGCACCATTGTTGCAGTGTTTTGATTCCTGTCCACAGAGATCTGTGCGCTACTTTCCCAATGCTTGGTATGCTTGCCCTACCTCAAAGGGTTAATCCTCAGTTCTGTACAGTCAGTTGGAAGTAACTTGCAATGTTCCATCACGATCATGTCTCAATACACACACAATACAATTGAAAACCTTTAATTTAAAGCATTGCTGATTAACCGATACGTAGACCTTTTTGTATATGCTAATGTAAAATCTTCAAACAGTAGCACTTAGCTGAATGCATTTGGTTTGTTCCATTGTCCAGCCTTCATCTAGTTTGATGGCTGACTTCTTTAAAAGGTGCTGCCGCTTTCTGCTGATTAAAGGGCTGTTTCTTGGCATGCTGGCCCTTTAAATAAATCTCACCGCCAGTCTGAAGAGGCGGGGAACTGTATGGGCCTGGACACTTCATTGTGACTCCCTGTGCTGCAGTTTCCCGTGCTGTAAAATCAGAGTGATGTTTGCCTCCTTTGAAAAGCACTTTGAAATCTGTGGTCAGAAAGCTCTATATAAGAGTGAGCTGCTGTTTAGATTGTTACCTGGACAAGAAATGGATTGACAAGACAAAGACAAAATCTGGGATGAATCGGATTCTTCTGTAACTGTCATGAAGTCAGCGGAGTTGCACCAGGCATGGCCAGGGTCCCGAGTCACTTATTTAGCCATTTATATTCTGCTCCTTTGTATTGACTGAACCGTAAATACTTTATTATATGCCCACCAGGATGTTACCGGTGATTACACTGTCTTTGAACTGCTGGACACAGGCGTAAAATAATCTGGGTGGCTTTTTCCCTTCTTACGGAGATTTTTTTTTGCTTGCTGAGACAGGGGATAGGCAATGAAAGCGAAACTAATGGTGTGTATAAGGTCATATCCGAACGATTTGTGCTAGAAGGAGCAACCCACTGAAATTGACAGGGCCTGTGTTCCTGTGGTCCATTTACAATTCACACAGCTGGAGGAAGTGCCTCTGATATTTTGAAAATCCTATGGGGCATTACTTGTACTAATGGGGATTATGCGCTTGCTCGATTTTCAATTCCTTTATTTCTTTGTTGATATTAAAATAGCTGGAACCCATGTTGGAAATCTGCGACTGACAACTAACCAAGCCCGAAGGAAAGGACTTGATATGATGTAACCCTTGTGTATCTAGAGCGCACCGTGATGGCTACCTGGAGTGATTGCCTACACTGGTGCAGCCACGGCTAGAGTGGCATCCTTGCTAGTGACGGCAATGGGTGCGAAGGCTAATGTCTTATTCTTTGCTTGTTCCTACCTAGCAGTAGCCCCTGCTAGGGTGTTACCAGCCCCTCTCAATTCAGTGGAATTTTAAACATAAATTAACAAGATAACATTAGACCCTAAAGATTCCTATATTGCCACATGTTTACAAAACACTGTACCAAAGCCACCCCATACACTATCCAGAAGCATACAAAGCTGGGAACTACCAGACCAACCCAAGTGAAATTCCAGCAAAGAGGGTGGTAACTGATTCTAACTGGAGATAAAATCGTTATCAGAGAACCTCATAAATCCCGCCGGATTTAAACAGTGTCACGCAGCATCCATTTCTGCCTCCGAGGGAGCTTCGGAGCCCTTCAGGGAAGCCCAGCTGCTTGTTTGGATCAACGGCTTCCATTCCATTCCCAACAATTCAGGTTTGCGAAGGACAGGACAGCATTTCCTGCATCTGGCCGGGTGCTGACTCCAAGCTTTGCTGCTGCCTTTGTAAACAGTCGTGGGACATGTTGCACTGATAAACAGACTCCCTAGCTCTACTGCTTGGCAGCACTTGGAGGAGGAAACGCTCAATTTAATGAATAAAACAAAATGAATCCAATAAGGGAGCTGGCCAGAAAAATGGGGGGTTTTTCCCCCCAAGAAAAATTTTAATTTTTTTTTACTGAAAAATCAAAGATCAAAATACATCAGTTGGAAACCACTGCTGTGGTGCCTCATGGGAGCTATAGATCAGGCGACTCATGCTCCCATTCTCTGTAGGGTGGGCTTATGGGTCAGACTACATCTCCCATGATGCATCATGGTTTCCCTTTCTGAGGGGAAGCAGTGCATCATCTGAGTCCCACATCCTTCGTGCACCATGGGAGATGAAGTTCAGCTGCGGAGCCCAGCCCATAGAAGAGAATGGAGATATGAGGCAACTGAACTGCAACTCCCATGAGGCACCACCAGGGCCTATACAAAAGGAAATATTTCTGGTTTAGGCTAAAATCTTTCATTTCATGAACAAATGTTAGTCAAGAACCCTATTTTCTGTCCAAAAAAAGGTGATGGATAGGAACGGCTAATTAAAGGAACTAGTCCATCTTCACCCACCTTCTTCCCTTGGCCACTGCAGGATTGTTCTGCTCCCCACACCCCACCATCTCTCTCCTTGTGCATTGTCCAGTATACATTTACATGGCCAAAGCAAAGTCGCTTTCATAGTTTCCTTTGGGAGGCTAATTCTGCACACATAGATCGCCTTGTTATGAAGCTTTCCTTGATATTCAAGCAAAATCTTCCGCTGAAAGTTTTCATCCCATGACTTGGTTATCCTTGTGTTAATCCCCTAAGCAATTCCTCTCCCTCCATGGTGTGCCCACTGTTTGGAAAGAGGGCAAACATAGTAGCCAGCTTCTCTCAGCCAGGTGAAAGGGAAATGAATCTTCATGGTTCTTGTATTGTGGTCAGCCGTCTGTTCCAGCAGCATGGTGTCTAGGCCGGGACATAGGGATGCCTGTGTGGGGACAATAAGCAACAGGTAGCGTGTCGGGTTGCAAGCTAGAGAGGCAGGGAGAATCACAACATGTGCTATTGTCCAGCAGTCACAAGGAAGAATCTGCTTTGTATTTACTGAAGCTGAGTTTTGTCTCCTCTTTTCCACTAGAGATACTGCTGTTCCCAGCCCAGCAACCGGAGCAGGATGACAGGATGAGACCCTCTAAATCCTGACTTTCGGATGACCCCATAGAACAAGGGCCAGGTGGTGGAAGGACCCCATAAAATATGGCATTGGGAAAACACCATGTCACAGGCTGCTGGAATAATTGCACAGAACAGGATGCTGGGCTTAACTCTGTAGGACCTGACATTCTGGAGGAGCCCATAAAACGAGACCCGGGCCTCACCCCACAGAGCGGCTCAGACCTAATCCTCCAATGTGATGTCAAGACAGACAGCTCCTTTGGCACCAGACTACCAGGGGGCGTTAGCCCCAGGACCGCCATGGCTACCCTAATTATGACCCCCATTCCCAACTTTCAGAAGTGTATGAGACCGTGTCGCTGGCTTCCTCGCTGGGGGAACCAGTTTGCAGTAGCCGTGGCTGCTCTGCACAGGCAGGTAGGTAGCTTTCACTTTGTAAGACTGATCTGGAGAAGGGCTGTAAACAGCGACCCAATTATACAGCACAGCTCCATGCTAACAGGAATGCTGCAGCACCAGCCACCCGTGCTATTGCAGAGTGGAAGGGCTGATTTAGGGGTAGGGAGGGGTTGGTGGGAACTGTGACGAAGGGGAAAGAATTATTGACCTGGAGGGGGAATGTTTGGGGCGGGGGGGTGTTTAATGTTGTAAAGTGTCATTGCTCTTTGAAAAGAAGCAACGGACAGAAATGCCCTCAGGGCTGAGATCGGGGTGAGTGGTGGGTCAGATAGCAACCCTCCTCACCAGCTTCCATAAACACTGAGCCTGTGATCTTCCTTTCGAGTGGTCCTAGGATCGTGTAATACAAAGTGCGCTGTGATATGCTGAGCTTCCTACACGGTGTCGAAACACACCGTGGGAAGAGAAGAAGATGGGATACTCTATGGCTGGAAATAGCCTTTTTTGCAGCCAGAAAGGGGCAGGGAGCATAATAGTACACAGGAGAGGTGAGAGTTGAAGAGATGTGGTCCAGTAGATGGGTAAAGGCCAGAGGCCTCGTCCCACTTGTGCTGCTGACTTGCTGCATGTCCTTGGGCAAGTCAATTAACCAATCTGTGCCTCTATCTGTTTCTCTATCTGTGACCTGAGCGATGATGCTTTGTAGAAGTAGAAAAGCAGCAATGATGGAAACATTCTTGCAAACAAGTTTCTGGAGTGGAGTGGGAGATGGCAGTAATGGAGGGGAGGCAAGCAGTGGCATTGGAAACAGCTGTAGGCTACATTTCCAAGGAAGGGTACACTGGGGATCGGAGAGAGGAATTGTCGCCTGCCTCTGGTCCCTGGGAGGGGATGGAGAGGAAGCTAGTTGAGAGAGCAGACTGGGATGTAGGGGAATATAAGGACAGATAGAACGAGTTCATGGAGACTTTCAGAACCCTGTCAAGAAGGCAATTTTGAACACGGTTTGACTGTCACGTCACAGTCCACCCCTGCTGGGAACCAGTGATGATAGATTTGGAGGCTTGTAGGGACTGTTCTCTCCTCCCTTCCATTTCTTCCAATTATCTCCTGGTCCCGAGTGCAGTGAAAATGCCAGCTGTCTTGCCCAAGGCTGGCTGCCACTGATGGGGAGAATGCACGCTGGGTTGCCCAGCAATGGAGTACAGAGGAAAAAGGATGCTAGCCAGATTTACAGACTGGCTGACTTTAAAGTGATCTCTGTAGCGGCGTCCCCTGAAACCTGTCTTATGAAAGCTTTAGATGTTTCCTACGCCTGTAGAATATTTATACTCTGTGGCCCAGGCTTTCAGAACAGTGTGCAAGTAATTATACAAGTACCAATAGATGTGCGCTTCCACCTGTAAGTTGTAAACGCACACGCAATCATAGTGAATGTGCATGAAATTTTGCACATCAGAGCCATCATTTTTGTTAATCTGAGCTCTCCAGCTGTGGTAAATTTCAAAGAACAAATCTCAGACTTCATGCATGAACTAAACCAGCTGCTCTGAATGGAGTGTTGGAATCCCTTGGGTAAGATCTCCCATTCAGGACAACTTCCTATGGAGGTTAGTTTTAAGGCTTAACAGCCGAGCTCGTCGGAAAATGTCCAGTGCAGTGAAATGTCACTGCAAACAGGGAGACAACTTTTGTAAAACGATTATTGTTTTGGTTTGGTTTTTTCCAAGCGGCTCTAATTGGGCGTCTCTGTTAATAATGCAGAGAGCTCCTGAGGGACTGGCAGGCACAGACAGGAAGGAAAAGGAGTCATTCGGAGTCATCACAGCACTTTTTAATATCCTCTCCTTTGTTGGAAAGGTTGGTTTTGTTTAATTGGCCCTAATCAACCCTAGTCACGGGAGTCCCTTCCCCAGGCATATTCTGCTGTGATAAATCACCCAGTACATGCGCCGCAGCAGCAGTGGTGGAGAGACCATTCCACAGCCTCCATGGGACCAGGAAATGTACTGGGGTCTGGAAATGTTCCCTGTGATTAGGAATGGGATGAACAACTCTGGAGGCGATTTGTGGGAGAAATGGGGCATACTTCAGCCCAAATAATGTTGAACCCCCCAAGCCTTTAGGTTTGCAAAAGTAACTCTGTTCCTCTAGCTGCCTCCCCTACACCCCTGCAAATCTTTCTTCCCTCCTCTGATGAGGTTTATCTTGGGGTCTTCACAGGTTTGGCTATTTATGCTGGGCTGTTACCAAATGCCACACGTTCCAGGCCTTTCGCTAAGTTAGGGGCGAGCAATGTCTTCTGGGGCCTGCCGCCCAGCCAGGAACCCGAAGTTGTGCGATTTGAAAATGACACATCAGAGTCCGGTGGAGATAGCCCCAGCCATGAGATTCCCGCTGCTTGCTGGAGGTGTGACTGAGAAGGGGTGTTTGAGAGGGGGTCAGACCACCTGTAAAATACGTTAGGATGTTTACAGGTTACTGGCCAGTTCCCGGAAACCAACAGGGCCCATGAGGCATCCTGGGGCAGTGGATCTGTTAGGTCCCTGGGAGCAGAACTCATAGAGGGTGGGTAGGAACTTCAGGAACTCCTGAAGGGTGGGTGGGTAGGAAGGAGTTCCTCCCTTGCCAGCTTTTAATGGAAAATGGCTGAGTTTTGGGCGACTCGTTTATGCTGGGCAGGGGGCGTTATTAGACGTCAGTGTAGGTACAATGTAAAGGAGGCGTGACTGGCCTTGGTAGCAAGCAGAACGCAGGGCCTCGCCTGAGAGGCTGCTAGAAGCTTGAGGAGGAAGCTCTGTGATTGATGGGCAGCGTTCTGGCAGGGTAGATGGTTGGGCTCAGGCTGGAGACTGGGCTCTGAGACCCTGGAAGTGGGGAGGGTCCCAGAGCCTGCGGCCCAGACCAAGCCTGACCATCTACACTGCCATTTTATAGCCCCGTGGCTTGAGTCAGCTGACATGGGCCAACCATGGGTGTTTTGTTGCCGTGTAGACATACCCTACATGATTTGAGAAGCCAGTCCTGTGCTAGTAGTTCTGGGTACAGTAACCTCTTCTCCATCAACCCCTGTAATGGGGAAGCATTAACCCCTGTCCCTTTAGTCACCAGAAATGTCTTTCATCTCAGCAGAGCTCTGTGTGCCAGGAGCTCCTTGTTTAGACAGGGGCCCATGCTGTGGAGTTCAGGGGCGGATTTCAATCTGAATCCAAAATCCCCCAGCGCTGGGTGGTGGTCAGACACCTAGTTTTGGTTCGAGACCTTTTGAAAGAGAAGTCTGAGCTTCAGAGCCCAACAGGGATTGGCTCTGGTGATCCTGCATGGACCATCTCCAGCTGAAGGGCTCTTTCCTGGGTACTGTGTTTACAGCCAGCTAGCAGAGAGCTCCATAATCCCTAGTACCGGGAAGGGAAGTACTGCCGAGGGGGTGTGGTATGGGGGCTGGAGGCAGCAGCCTAGGGGATGGTTGTGAAGTGGAGGCCAGGCAGTTTAGGAACTGGGACAGAGAGGCCAAGAACTGGGCTGGGAAGCAGCCTCCTGCAGCAAGGCGATAGCCAGGAGTGGCCTGCAAATAGGGGGACCGTGTGGATTGGCCTGACGGAGACAGGTGCTGGCCAAAGGGACTGGACTCTAGCCATGGATCTGCACGTCGGCATGCTATCGCCTCTGGGGATGGGGTGGCTTAGAGTGTTTATCCCTGGCCCTAGGCTTGAAAAGCCCCACCTTCACAGGGGCTGCCCATAAATTACATCACACACTTTAGGGTGATTTTCAAGACCCCCCTGCCCTGGTAACACTGAAACAAACATGCAGAATTAAGGACCCACCCACCCTCTGCTGCACAGTGTAATTTATGAACAGCCTCAGGTCCCTGCCTGGGCCTGCCCATAGGTTGGGTTTATCTCTTCGGTTAGTACCTTTGAAGCCACCCTGCTGAGGGTAATTGCACTGTTTGTATGTTTCTGGCAACCGTTAGTCAGTCATCCCACCCTGAGAGCGTTGATGGGACCCCACTGACGGCTAGCGGGCGGGAAAGGCCTAATATATGGAGCACTCACATTACAGCCTCTGAGCGTATGGTACGCCCAGCCCCATAGCAGCCATCTAGGGGCCTGGTGTCCCATAGCCCTCGAAGCCTGTCCCTGCCCTGGGGTTGCTTACACTATCAACCCCTGAGATGGCACCTGCCCGGGACTCAGCCTAGACCCCAAAATCATGAGCTTTCCTATTGTTAGGGCCCTACCAAATTCACAGCCCTGAAAAAGGCGTTATGGACCGTGAAATCTGGTGGTCTCTGTGAAATCTGGTCTTTGTGTGCTTTTACCCTATCCTATACAGATTTCACAGGGGAGACCAGCGTTTCTGACACTGGGGGTCCTGACCCAAAAGGGAGTTGCGGGGAGGGTCACAAGGTTATTTTAGGGGGGGTGACGGTGTTGCCATCCTTACTTCTGCGCTGCTGCCTTCAGAGCTGGGTGACTGGAGAGTGGCGGCTGCTGACTGAGGGCCCAGCTCTGAGGCAGCAGTGCAGAAGTCAGGCTGTCAATACCATACCAGGCCCCTCCTTCCTTCTGCGCTGCTGCTGGCGGCGGCTCTGCCTTCAGAGCTGGGCTCCTGGCCAGCAGCTGCCGCTCTCCAGCTGCCCAGCTCTGAAGACAGCAGCAGCTGTGCAGAAGTAAGGGTAGCAGTACCGCAACGCCCCCTACAATACCCTTGTGACCTGCCCAGAACTCCTCTTTGGGTCAAGCCCCCTACAATTACACCACCATGAAATTTCAGGTTTAAATAACGGAAATAATGTAATTTACGGGGGGGGGGGGGGCGGGTTTAACCCTATGACCGTGAAATCGACCAAAATGGACCGTGAATTTGGTAGGGCCCTACCTATTGTATCTAAATATCAATTCCCCCTCCTCCCCCACCCTCCAAGTCCTTGCCAGGCTAATCTTGCTTCTCATGTCTCAACAGAACAAAAGCACCTTAAAATGTCCCTCCCCACGCCAGCCATCCCTGCTCTCTTAAATCTAAAATAATTTGTACTTTTCTCTGATCCCTAAGGCCACAATGTAACAACTTGAAAGAAGATGACTGTAATCAGTAAAATCTAGGATTAAAAGAAGAAAGAAACAGCCGGCTCTCCCTGGGGGGAGGGAAACAGAGAAAGGAAGAGTGAATGAAGGAGAAACACTGTGTATGTCCTGGCCAGGAGCCAAAGGCCCTACGGCCAAATCGGGTTTAATTTTTGGTGTGAGAAACCACTAGAGTGAATCTGTAGTGAACAAAAGCTAATTCACAAGGAGGCTTAGGCTCAACGGACGAGCAGAGGAAGAGGGGGCAGCCTGCTAATGCTCGTGATTTTATCACACATCTTGCGATATTTGGGATTTGGTGTTTTTTAAGCCCCAGCTCCTGGAGCCCCGTGATTATATGAGACTCTCGGCTTCTGTTTTTAAAAATTAAATTTCAAGTCCTCACGATTGTGGAGAAAAGCTTGAAAACATGACCGGGGTGCACCCTAAAGCTCAAAAACCAAAGGTAAATAAAAAGGCTCCAGAGTTTGTTTTTCAATCTCATGATTCTTAAACCAACCTGATGACTTTTTGGAACTCGAGTCATGATTTATTTTTGTAATGCTTTGGGGTGGCAGTACTATGGATGAGAGCGTGGTCCTGCACCTCAGACGTCATTTTTGAAGGGGTCCTACGTGACACCCACCTAGGATTGCCAGAGCAGAACACTCCCTTCCATCCCCAGCCTGACCTGAAATGCCCCGTAGGTGCTTACATAGACCAGGAGGGAACTAGATGATACAAAACCAGCTTTGGCAGCCCTTACTCCACCCAAGGATTCCCCTACACCCAGGGGACTGGAGTGTTGCAAAGGACACATGCCCAGTGCTAAGGACTCACCCACCCCTCCAAGGCCTCCTATTGGCCATGTCAACAGGAGTGAGATTACGTCACAATTCCCAATGTTTCCAATAGAGTACATGGTTAGAATAGAAGCTTTCAAAGATCTAAAGCTGTTGGCTACTTGTTGCAATTGCAAGGAGTGCTGTAGGCTAATTAAACAGCTGGCTGTTAGTGCATATTGATTGATGATTAGGATCCGGGCAATATGTGGCATTGTTATGATCAGTGAATGCTTAAACATTTCACAGCCTCAGTAATTAAGTATCTTCCGTACAAATGAAGGTATCCTTTGAGATACTTTTAGGTGGGATGAATCTGTTTTGTGCCTCCTGCTAGGGACATGAGCTCACTATTCCCACAGGGCTCCATGGTGTATTTTCCCATGATATTAACTGATTTTGAGTGTGGTTGTGTGTTTTGGAATTCTGCCGCGGTGCTGATATAGATCCCCATTGTCGGTTTTGGGATGCTGGTGGTTCAGCCCACGCTGGGTTGCCTGCGGCCATTTGTAAAGCCAAGCTGAGGTTCAGAACCTGCTCCTCCAATCCCTGCTGCTGGAACTAAGACGATAAATCCTTTCTTTAAGTCTTGCCAAGAACTGGCATGGGTCTGAGGAGCCATTGAGATGTTTTGATGCTGGTGGCCTAATAGAGGTTTGACAAGATGGCTGAACGAAATCATATCAAATTGTATGTAGCACTTCTGTAGAGCCCGTCATTTGCAGATCTCAAAGCACATCTCAAAGGTGAGTAAGCATCAGATGGTAAAACTGAGGTGCCAGGGGGCTGCAGTGACTTGCCCAAGAACTCTGCTTGGTTCTGTCTCCTCTGGGCTGGAAGCTTTCTGGGTTCAGCATGTACAGGACTGAGCCCACTGTAAGTGCTTAACAAATAATGAAGGCCTCCAGGCTTCTAGTATAGTGCTTAATCTGCTGGACTCCGTGCCTCTGCTGTCATGGGCATATATTCGAGCAGGCATACAGAAGAAGGGTGGTTCACTGATTAGGGTACCAACGTGTGACTTGGTAGACCCAGGTTCAATACCCTTCTTTGCCACAGACATCTTGTGTTGCCTTGCGCAGCTCAGTTCTCACTGTACCTCCACACTCCATCTCTAAAATGGATCTAATAGCACTTCCCTTGTGTTTAAATCCATTAAAGGCTGAGATATTACAGTAGTGTGGGCCATCTAAGTACTTTGGATATCTGCAGCTTTCCTTAGTTCACGGTATAAAGGCCTCAACTTCACTGAAGTGAATGGAGCTGCTGCTTGGTACCTTCACCAGGGAATTTGGCCTAGTACATGTGTCTGGAAGTGGGGCAAAACACAGCTGCCAGTAATGTACGCTGAAGGCCAAGTTACACTGGTCTGGTGCAACTCTAATTGGAAGTAAACGAGAGGCGAGTTTGGCCCTAATTATAGCACAGTAAATGGAAGTGGTGTTCACCGGGTGTCTGAATAATCTCTTCCACGTGCAAGGCTTCAGCAAAGGGGGGTTGATTTGCTTCCTCTCTATGATTACCTAAATGCCGTGTCAAAGGAGTAACGAGCTGCCTGGGGAGTGGAGAATAGGCTCTTTGCAGGACACTCTGCCCACAGCTACAGCACAGGTAACTAGGGAATACTTTTCCTGTATTTGCGCATGTAGATGGTGCTCCCGGATGCTTTTTTGGGGTCCTACTTTCATTCCTGTCCTTGGATGCGGGTCCTTGTGACACATTTAAATTTTAAAAAGCCCCCGTGCTCAGACTCCTGAAAACCCTGCTAGGATGAATGTTCTAGGCCCGGGGGAGGGGATAATTATATTTTGAGGTGTGACTGAACTATCTACCACAACCACCTATTATTTGCAAGGCCTATGTCTGAAGGAGCTCCTGTTAAGGAGGGAAGAGACTGATTTGTAAGTAATGGGAGGTGCTCCGGGACTAGGCAAATGAGGGTTGCATGTATCCGGAGGAGGCCAACTCTTTGCATGACCCATAGTGGAGAGACCCACTGAGACTAGATAAAATAAGAGCTCCTGTATAAAAAAACCAAACAAACCTTTGCCAGATTTTTAGATCTGAACTTATTCATATCAGTTACTTTTTCACGCTCCATTTTCTTTTGTGTCTGATCTCCTGGAACCAGGACCAGATCTGCTAAAATATTCCACGTAGCAGTTCTTGCAGGATTGCCGGCCCAGCTTTGCAGGATGAAGAGGTATAGATAAGGACCCAAAAGTTTGGCGGCTTAGCCATCTGAGCGGCGGCTATCTTTACTGCTCACCCTCTAAAGCTATTTTCATTACTTTAAAAAAAAAAAAAAAAAACCCTAACAGCAAAGCAATCTGGGGCAGTCTCGTTCCAACTGCCAAAGCTTTTGAAGATTTACAGGGGCGATACTTAACGTTGTCACATTCCAGTGCAGCATACCTCTCAAAGCAGCAGTTTGGATAAAAATGATCTATCACGCTGAGTGCAGGTTTTATTTTACCTACGTCTGTATGCTCAGTGTGGTAGCAGCCATTAGGAATGAATGATGCCAAAATAGACAGATTCGGTGCTCTTAATTGTAGGGGTCATTTGCTCTGCTGATGACAGATAGAGACTGCCGGAGTACACCCACTTTATTCCCATTCACATGCCTGTGTGTTCATGCTGCAGGGACACATGCTCAGCATAAAGGCAGCTGGGAACATCCTGTTTGCAACATCTGCGATCATTTCAGTCCTGCCTTCTCAAAGACGACCCTGGGTGTTCTCTCTGTTTGAATACAAGTTACTGTCATAGAGCTAACCTGGGATGAAGGTACCCCCAAGAATTCCTGTCCAGATCAGTCCAATCTGGGGGACACCGTTTTCAAATATCTGAGATCAGGGGTTCTTCTCACACTCTTTCCGGTATAGGCCACATCTTACTTGAGTGATTGTTGCCCAGTGCACTATCCCTCCCATTTGCAATTGCTTGTAGGAAGTGCATATGCAGAAAAGCAGCGGTGTGGTACAGACTCTTACACAGCGTATTGCTCAAGTACAATTCCTCTGGCCACCGAAACAGCTTGAAGTGATTATAGTAGCAACAATGATCGTTATTGCTTAATGGGCCTGATTCTAGACTTGCTTACACTAGTGTAAACCTGGAGAGACTGCACTGAAGCCAATGGACTTATAAGTGATACTGGTGTAAAAGCAGTGGTATTGGGAGGATAACTCAGGTCCATTATTTCTAATGATTCTATTGAAGCATAATCAGGACACCGGTGTTTATCTATTTCTTCATTGTCCTGCACACATATGATGGGTCATTGTTTGCTCGCTGGTTGTTTTGCTTTGTTAAATATGTTACTGTGTATGGCATGTGGCTTATCCCAGTTTCCTCCATTCCTAGATATTGCCCTAATAATCCTATGTAAAGTCATTCTGGTAGCTGTCTGACTAATCGTCCCCATTCATAAATGTCTCATAATACCTAATCCTCACCACCACTGCCAGCCAGGCAGATTCATTGTTGAAAAGATTAAACCAGGATCCTGTGGGGATAGAAACTAATTTTTAAACCTTGGGATAGAACTTCTCCAATGGTGGGAGGTAACCAGGATCCTCTAATGCAAGACGTGTTGTTCTTTGGGTTTTAGCCTCTTATGCATGTTTATAACTGTTTGAAATAACTAACCCACTCTATAAAGTGTCTCATTCTTTATTTCTGCAGTGACATTTATAAAATGACTAAACGCATCTGAGACAAGCAGAGAACCAGGGTTTTTCCAAGACTCTAAAGGACTTTCTGTTAAAATAACTTCTCTTTATATAATCCCTACTCAGGCAAAACTCCCACTGTCTGAGTAAGGACCTTTGAATAGGACCTATCCTTTGCCACACTGACAATCAGTAAACAAGGCAAGCTTTCTTTATTCACTGCCACTGGGTTAACATAATCCAACCCTATTAGTTAACAAAAAGGATACGTGTGTGATGGAATTATTTCCCATTTTGTGCTGTATTTGCATTAAAGGGATAAAAATAGGTTAAAAATCACAATTTTTTGCAAAATTCCTTGCCTATTCTTAGGAATACATTGAAAGTATTAAAATGGAAAGGTCTAAAAACCTAACTTCCTTTTCACTATTTATTCTGGAGATTTTGTTTGGATTGTGCTTCACTCCATTTGGAGAAGGAAAAATAGACCAGTTAGTGTCGTTTTCTGGTTCTCATGCCCTAACAAAAGGCTTTAATGTCTGGACGGGGGAATGTTTATATCCAAACCAGGGGGCAGATCCTCAGTTTTCACCAGCTATCTCCATTGGAATCAGTGGAGCTACACCCATTTATACCAGCTAAGCTTCTGGCCCTCTGTTGAAAGTTAAAAACGCCCAGGCTCTGAAAAGTTGATATAACAACCCAAATTAGCTGGTTTTTAAAATTATAATTTCAAGTCTAAAACTTGATTGATGACCAAGACGCTTCCTCTTCCACAATGTATCTGAGCAGGACGGAGCAAATGCCACACTGGCTCCCATTAGCTTGCTTGCTCTCGAAGGAATTTAGGAGAACTTGTGTTTTCCCAGCAGCTGATGGAACTTGGCACACGGTTCAGCCCTTCTCCGTTCCTATTCGTGTCACATACCTAAGGCATGTAAGCTCAGGATGAGGTACTAACGTACACAATGATGTATTTATATATACAGTACTTCAAGATGTTGACTCAATGGGTTTTTTTCCCCCAATTAATTTTCATCTGTGCCCATATGTGATGTCTTCCCATGTGTTGTCTCATTACACTCTCCTGTCTCCTGGGGCCATCACAAAACCCCCACGGGTGCCAGGGAATCTGCTCTGTCCTGTATTTGTCTTATGGCGCCAGCTGTTACCTAAGCATACATAATGCTTCTTTCTGCTTTCTCTTTCCAATAACACTTTAAACTTTACCTAGGAAATCTAAAAGTGCTATCTCCACTTTATCAGCCATGAAATTAAAGCCTCTTTTCCTTTACTATTTTTAAAGTAATTGTAAAATTCTGCTTGAGTCATGAGCTAAAATTGTAGCCAGTTAGCATTCTCCTTACAACATGAGGGATTTTTATTGTGGGGGATTCACTGAAAATTGGCAGCACATTCAAATATCTTTGCCACTCTGTTTTGGACTAATTTAAACCCTTTCCCAAGAAGCACAATCAGAGATGTGCTCTACTCTAGCTGTGTTTTTGACTCAGTTCCAGTGTCTTGCATGGTGGTTTCTTGTGTTTAAGATAAACTATGATAAACATAAGCAAAAAATAAATGTCACTCGTACAACGTGCAAGGGGGCAATTTGTGCACTCCTTACTCTTGTTAGCCTAGGATTTAAAGGTGGGAATTTTAGAACGTGTAACTGATGCATTCTAACCAACACACTTGCCGCCCTCCTCCCCGGCGCTCCGGCCGGGAGAGGCGCTGGAGGGGGGAACAGGGGGGGTTGTTGCGGCGCAACACTGGGAGGGGGGTGTTTCTGGGGGCAGGGGGGGGGTTGTTTTTTTTGTTTTGGTGGGGCGGCACTTGGGTTTTGTTTTTGTTTTTTGCTTGGGGTGGCAAAAAAGTTAGAGCCGGCCCTGCTCCTGTCAGTCCTGTAGAAGTAGGAGCAGATGATCCGCTTTTAGCACCCTTACCCGGCACCGTGGCCTGCTCCTCCATGGTCCTCTTTTTCATACCTGCTGCCACTTGCGGAGGTGATTTTTTTTTTTTTTTAATGCCGCCTGGAAAACTCTGCCATCGGCACAGAGCATCTTCACCGCACGCCCTGCAGCAGCTCAGCTGTGCCGTACAGATAGACATGGCCTTGGGCTTTTGCAGCTCAGTTCTGCCAGGTGCTGTCCCCTCCCACTGACTTTTTTGGGACTGGGGGGCGCCCAGCATCCTGCAGGACTGAGTCCTCTGAGGTGTGTTTGAGGCAAAAAGAAGAGCTGTTTTCTCAGCATTGCACAGGATCTGCACGTTGTAAGAGGAAATGATTGCAGCGGTGACTAATTCCAGGGGCTCCTACTCCTACTTGACAATGTTATTCCACTCCCCCCCCCCCCCCCGCACGAACGACTATCTCCGAACACCATGAAATAGCTGGGGAAAGCACCAGTCATCTGGGCGTGAAATAAGAAATTCCATGGTGAGTCCGATGCACCTTATCTTGGAGATGCACAGAAAGCGAGGGCGGGGGGAGGTGTCCTTTCCTGATACCCCCATCTTTACAATGTGGTTTATTAGGAAAACATGATAATCCTGCATGGACTATCATGTTTTCCTATCAGTGGCAGCCAGGTTGGAGGAGTGATTTCAGAGCACAAAAATGCATGTGATTCTCATTGCTGCCTCCCAGGCAAAGGATCTGCCAGCCCTGATGGGGCACGCCATTCATCAGTCTGTCACCTGCGAGCCTGGAGGCCTTTTTTTGCTGACATCAGCTTTCATGCTGGGAGGGGCGGAGGGGGAATGTCAGGGCACACCTGTAACCTTTACACTGGAGAATCCTTTGCAGCTGTCCCCATTGCGTTCCTGCTAGAAATGAAACAATCGCCTGGGGCCGGTGGTGGGGTGGAGAGGGCGTTGTGGATTGTAATCACTGCTTATACCTGGAAGCGGGAGGGGAGCAAATTTGGAAAAGAAAGCATGCTGGGACATTTCCGTTCCTCTTCTCCATTGCAGCAGCGTTAATATCCAAGCAGCAGGGGCTGAAGACGGGCAGCCTGTCTCCACTGGGGCTCCCAACACTGGTTGAGCAGAACCTGTGTTGCCAATGGCAGGAGATATTTAAGAAATATACCTTCTGGGGATACCCTCACGCCAAGCAATTCATGCTAATCTCTTTGTTCTTGGCATTCGATTGGCTGAGCCATCCTAACCCACTGCTTTTATAACCTGCGGCTGACTGTACTATAAACAAACTGCTCTTGCCTAGTAGACACTGGACTGTTCAATTTTCTTTTAGGTTAACACTATCCCCGTCAGACCAAGGAGAACTGACTGATAAATCCAGAGGTACGGGCTCTGATGTTTTAAAAATTAGTGTTTGTTCTACCCCACCACCCCAACGGTTTGAATGGCTTATGCAGTTAGGTGGTGCCAGCAAGGAAGAACAAAAGAAAAGCCTCCATAAGAGAGCACGGAGCATGTCTCCTCTCTAACATGCTGCATTCATTGTGCCTCACAAAATGGTAGCTGCCGCCAGCAGACTCCAAGCACTGGAAAGACGCTCTACATAGAGAATACAGTACAGCCGTATCAATTGTACCGTCATGACAACTGTGCATCTGACTTCTTAAAACACTGTAACTTAGCCCCCCTACATGCATGTAGAAAGTCTGTTCCTTCTCTCATCCATGGCACTAGATTACTCTTCAATAGCCCTGTTCCAGAAGAGTCAAGTGGGGACAATCCAAGATGTAATAAATATCGAGGGGTCAGTGTGTTAATTACGTTAATTGAATCTATTTCCCCTATTTAGTATTTCCCCTAGTATAAGTACCCTTACACCTTTGTGTCAACTGTCCGTAATGGGCCATCTTGATTATCACTTCAAAAGTTTCTTTCCCCTGCTGATAATAGTTCCTTTCAATTAATTAGCCTTGTACAGTTGCTATGGTTACTTCCACCTTTTCATGTTTCTCTGTATGTATAAATATTTGCTCACTGTGTGTTCCATTCCATGCATCTGATGAAGTGGGCTGTTGCCCACAAAAGCTTAAGCTGAAATAAATGTGTTAGTCTCTAAGGTGCCACAAGTATTCCTTTTCTTTTTGCTGACACAGACTAACACGGCTACTACTCTGAAACCTGATGTTCTACAGTGTCCATCAGGAGCAGGTAGGATTCCAGAAGTCCTTTGATGTCATGTTAGCAGTAAATTTACTGAGAGAATTCTCTTTTAAAATCAAAGTCAAGACGTAACATAAACCAGTTTCAGAACAGACCAACGCCATATAACCAGCCAGACCCACCCCTTTTGTGGTTACTGTATAATTTATATACTACTCACAGCACTGTAGGGTGCTTTACAAACAGACATCAGGCCAGGATCCCCTGCTCTGGAAAGTTTAACCATATAAACTGGTTAATATTAAATCCTACTTCCTGCCTTTTCACCATATCCTGGATTCCCCTCCTCTTCCAGAAAGTCACCTGAACTCCTTTACATCCACTGCAGCAATTGCTTTGTTCACATTAAATGTATTTACAACTTTTTCTAGGCAGTCATGTGATGGGGTCTCTTCTTTCTGATCTTCAGCAAAATGCTTTGCTTTGCTCACTGCACAGTACCGGGAATGTTTACTTCTATTTACTGTCGGGCATGCACTGCATTTTCTCACTTGGTAGCTATTTTTTTTTTCTAACAGAGGATCCAAAATGAGCTGACTGCCTCCTTTGGGATATTTCCCTTGCTATTTGTGGTTAATGAGATTGTCTCATCTGAGAGAAGAGCTATAATATTTCTCTGAGAAAGCACATTTCATCCTGGAGGATTCCAGGGGGCATTTTGGACTATGTCACTTCACCACCACTGAACCGTAGCTAGCTCTAAATATATGTTGCATCCACAGTAATCTGCAAGGCAGATTAGGTAAACCAGATTAAATTATTTAAGATTATTGTGCCGTTAGTTAATCACTGGATGGGATGAGTACTGAAGAATCGGGGAACAATTCGATCTTAAGTGTAAGTTAGAGCAGCCTCATGGCTTCTCTAAATGAGGCCTGCCAGGGATGACTGGGGCCTGGGACTCTCTGGGCACTGCACTCCACACCCTGCAGCGGGGAAAGAGGAGAAGGGGGTATGATAGAACAGTGGTTCTCAATCATTTTGGGCTCAGGACCTATTTGTAAATATTGATGGCCTGTTGCAACCCAGTAAAGAGGTCCGGGGGAGGGTTAAGTGGGGGAGGCACTCAGGAAGTGAGGGGGTTGGGACCTGCCCCTAAGGTGGAGGCTGGCCTGTTGCAATCCAGTAAAAAGGCTGGGAGGGAGGTTTTGGTCCAGCTCCAGGGTACTGGGAGACCCTGGAGCCGGAGGAGGGGTTGGGTCCTGCCCTGCCCCCTGGGCATGGGAAGCTCTAGAGGGGCTGCAGAGTCTGCCCCACACTCATCCCTCAATGCAGTGATGGCTCCGTTCCATGGGGTTGGCTGGGGTCTGCACCCTGCTCCGGGCATGGTTACCTCTGGGGTTGCAGTGCTGCTCAGGTCTGGCTCTTCCCTCCTCATGCGGGGGCCAGCCGGGCCAAATTTGTGTGAGTGGCGGTGCCGGGCCACTCACTCAAATTGGGCCCGGCCGCCCCATTGTCAGGACGGAGGGGCGGCTGGGCCAAGCCTGAGGTTGCAACACCTGGAGCAGGGAGCTGAACCCAGCCAGCCCTGCGGGACCCGAGCTGAGACACGACCCTTGGAAACATTCTGGCAACTCAATTTTGGGTCATAACCCACGGTCTGAGCAACCTTCTGTCAGAGCCACCAATGCAAATGAGAACATTGAGTAGCAGGAAAAATGAAAGGGGTGGGGAAGTGAACTTCTAGAAATATTCCAGAGGGGCAGCCGCGTTAGTCTGTATCCGCAAAAAGAACAAGGAGTCCTTGTGGCACCTTAGAGACTCACACATTTATTTGAGCATCAGCTTTCTCTTAGTGTGAGGCTTCTTGTGACGTGAAGGACAGCACATAAATGCATTTTAGTACAGGGCCGTGCGTTGACGTCCAGCATGCATGCTAAATGGTAGCGTGGGTGCGAGGGATACAGCAGTTATGTGGTCGCAGTGGGGGAGCTGCTCTGTTAGCTCAGATAAGCGTAGGCCTTGTGTGAATAGCTCACAAACCCTGGTTCTAATCCCCGCCTGATCTCTGGTAATAAATATGATATAGGGAATGTAAACTCCATAAAGATTAGTGAGCACCAAGGGGAGTGGGAAAATATTGGTAAGAATTTTCTACATTCCTGAGGAACGCTGCGGGGGTGCCTTTTACACAGTGTAGCCTGCACTGTTCCATGGTTCATCTCCTTTCTCGCTGACTGTCCGACTGTAAAGACAGCAGAGACGTTCACAGAGGACTGGCAATTATTTGAAGGGAGTACCTTCTGTAAATGACACAGCTGCCCTTTGCCTCAGTTTCCCCAGTTGTAAACTGAGGACAGTGAGCCTTGCCTACCTCTCAGGGAGTATTAAGGCTTTAGGGGTGGTTTGTAAGATGCTTGCGATTCTCTAATGGAAGGCAGCGTACAGGTAAAGTTAATTTGTTACACACACAGACTACCATCCGTGTGTGCAATATACAAAGCACTCTTTTCACTTTTCACGCCTCCTGTGTCTGATCCATTCTGTCCAGCTCTTTGTACAGCCCAAGATTTTTCAAAAGCAACCAGTGCTTTTGGGTGCCCCACTTGATACAGCTTTAAAGGAGGCTGATTTTCAAAGGGTGGATGCTCAGCCCTTATAAGATGTTCCAAGCTGGACACCCAGATCTTGAGGCATCCCAAATCACTTGCCACTCTTGGCAAATCTTATCTATGTTACATAGTTAGTGAAATCCTCTGGGATGGAAGACAGGGGGCTAGATCTTCAAAAGAGCTGAGCATTCTTGGACGCCTGGTGCCAGTTGCGGATGCTGGGGACCTTTGAAAATCTGGCCCACAACATACATGACGAATGTTATTTGACAATGGCTTCCCTCACATATGACGACCGTACCAGCATCTGAGGAAGGGAAAGGGGACATGCCTACAAATTCTGTCGAGTTTTGCCCCAAACCTGACATTCCAAAGCTTGAGCTCCGTCCCTAATGGCGTATTAGCAGGTTTACGTCTAACCATTAATGCAACAGCAGATGGTAAAGTGGGAGAGCTAAACTCCCATCTGGACCCTGGGCATGTAAGAGGCCAAGCAGGGCGGAGGTATTTGGCCAGTCGCCAGCACTAATTCACAAGGCTTGTCACTCCACAGACCCCCAGTACCAGGAAGTTTGTACAACAGCTCAACAAGAGAGCCATGTCTCACCCTCCAGAGGGAGGGGGAAGTGAGTGCCAGGTCCCGCTTACTAGGGGATTCCAGAGGTACAGCGGGGCTGGAAAGTCCCACTTGGAAAGAACAAATCAGCCAGGAGCTCTTCCCTGAATACCGTCCTCCCTGCAAAACAATGGACCATATCTGCACTGACGTACTGCCCTGCCCGTGCAACCCCCACTGTCTGTGCAACCCCACTGAAGTCAGGGTCGCGCTTGGCCCACAGTTGTAAAAGTGCCTTTGCTCCTGTGGAGTGGTTTTGTCCATGCTTAGTCTTAGCACTTAAAGGATCCCACGTAGCCGTTTAAGTCAATGCCTGTCTTGATGTGAATGAGGTGGTGGGAGGTGGACATTTCGGTCTCACTGTTGCAATTGTTTAACTGGAGCCGATTCCCTCTGTGCTGGGCTAGCCAAGCGGTGGTGCTTGGATCAGACTCTGAAGGCTCTTTGTGGAAAAAAAAGTTGGAAACTTACTTTCTTCGGGGGCGGGGAAGAGGCCTTAAAATTACAGCCTCCGCAACTTTTCCTTTGGGCCTGTCATCTTTCCGGCACCCCTGGTAAATCGCTCAGAACAGCCGCGTCGGATAGCGCAACAAGCCGAGCGGGCGAGGTGGAGCTTTGTTCAGTCGGAAGGCGCGTGTGGTATGCGGTGTTTTATTGCAGCGTTAACAGTCCGAGCTGTAGCACAGACCACCCTGCTCTCTCTCTCTGGGAATGTGAACTGCACATCCAAAATCTATCCCAGCAATCCCCGTAATGTCCGTGGTGGCGACACTGCTGGGGCCCGTGGGGCAATATGGCAGACAACTGACCCTGAAATGCTTTCTTTTGGACCCTGTCTCTGCTTCCAGGGTGCTTCTTGACAGGTGCGGCCTTAGCCAGCCCTTTCCTTCCAGTAGATCGCTCTCCACACCAGGGCCATTATTTCTCAGATGCCTCAGGCACATGCTGGGCCATCCTGTCCTGTCTGCCTTTCTTCCCACCTGCAAAGCTGCACGGCGCACTCAGCAGGGGAAAGGTGCTGCTGGGGTCATCTCTTCAATGAGCTGCCTGCATCCCAACAATGCCAGGAGCCGGGTTCTGTCTGAAAGGCTTCCCGGGCGTGTTTTGGATTCCCAGTAGGGTTCACCCATCTTCTCTATCCGAGATACCACACACCTCGCCGTGTTTATTGTATTCATGCTCACATCACCCTGGTGCGGTAGTGCAGGGCTATTAGCCCCATTTGACAGATGGGAACTGGGGCCCAGAGAGGCTAAATGACTTGCCCAGGATTACAAAGGAAGTCTGTGGCAGAGAAGGGAGTTGAATCCTGTCTCCCTACGTGCCAGGCTAACGGCCTACCCACTAATCACCTTTCCTCTCCTCTCTCTACTGGTGCCTGAATAACACAGGTCCAGCTTTTGAAAGGCCAAACCTACCGTCTATTAAGCAAAACTGCAGCTGAACTGGACTGGAAGCTCAGGTTAGCAAACCTTCAGGATGCTGCCCTATTGAAGATGGCAAGATTTTCAAGGTCATGTTACTGTGGATGTTTTTTTCCAGGAGAGAGGGGCTGTTAGCACACAGATGTGCAAAAAAGGTTCAATTTCCTGTACCTTTACCTAAGACACATGTTCTACCTTTCCTCTGAAGTCCCTGGTACTGGTGGAGACGAGGATAGTGGACAAGATGAACCACTGATCCAGTGGAGTCTGGAAATATTCCACTCCTCAGTACTGCTCTTTATATTGGGAATAGCCTTTCTCCGCTAGTGCAGCAAGATCCAATCCTCTTCTCTTTCAGATAGCTTCTGCTTACCTGTGTTCCACCCACTGGAAAAGAAACAGCTGTGCTCCTATAGAGCTGGATCACATGGTCTTTCAGTGCTTTGTCTTGTGAGCTAGTGCAGGCTCTCGGTTAAAGGGCTGTGAGTTGGGAGACCTGGGTTTGATTCCCAGCTCTTCCACTGACTTGGTCTGTAACTTGGGGCAAGTTGCTTACCCTTTGTGTGCCTCAGTTTCCCGATATGTAAAATGAGGATAATACCCACCTCAGTGAAGGGCTTCGAGAGCCTTGGCTGACAAGGGGCATGTAAGGACAAAATACTATTTTTGCCCATCATCTTAGTCATCCCCTTATGGGAGGAAGTATGTCTCCTCCGCTCCTGTACCGCACTGAGCATGTGCAACAAATAGGGAACAATAACTGTATGTTTCTTCTTGCACATCAATCAAGTGCATGTAGTAGGGAGGGTTTGGTAAAGACCTGCTCTTTGCTGCAGAATGTGGAAAAGCCTGCAAAACATAGTAAACACCCAAAACACAGAGATTGTGTTAACTGCAGAGCCTTGTGGTGCTGTGTGTGGCAGGTTTATAGTGGAACAAAGTTCTGAGCTTGGGATCCAGTCTAGTCTTGTCCAAAGGAAAAGATCATGTGTCTTTATTAGCAAGCCGATCACATACCCCCTTTATTACACCCTCTCTCCTGTCCCTCCCTCTAAAGCGGTTTAATAGAAGCAAGCTGGGACTAATTACATTCCTTTATGCCTCCCTCAGCCTTACAGTGTGAAGCTCCAGGCAAGAATGCCAATGGGCACACACCCATTCCCTCCCCGCTTCCAGAAGGAGAGCAGCGTGTCTGACCTTCACCTCACTCGGGAAGAAATAAATCCCAGAGCATGAGGATGCCAGTCACTTTAAATATAAATCACTCAGGAAGTTTCCAAACGGCTTTCATCTTCAGAATCCTTAAAGTTACGGGTTATGGATCAGTCCACAGTGGATTCCTTTCACCATCTAATTCCGCATACATGGATGTGAATGGCTTTAATTACTGTAAAATTACTAGACAATGAATTCTTAATTTTAATCTTCTAATCCCCAAAGTACCTATTTCCCCCCCACCCCCTCAGCCTCTCTGAAGTAGGTAAAGTAGCTTTTGTTCCTTGCCAACTTTTCAATTAACTTTTATAATGGGGGTGGGGAACCTCCCACGAACAGCTCAACTGTCGTTCTGGGTGTTTTAAATGTAAATATTATTCTTCACATTAATGCACGGTAATTAAATGCAGTAACCACATCAAGTAGGGGCAGATCAGTCATTACAGGCTTGAAGAGGGGGTTGGGTTTTTTTGGTTACATGGTGGGAGATATGCTATGGGTAATAAACCTTTCTTAAAGGCGCTAGGGAAACTGTAGGCTAAGGTAGGCAGAGACAAAATCCCAGGAGGAGAATCAGAGAATAAACTCCAGTGCTGGTCCCAGTGCACTGCCAGCTACCATAATGGAGCTCTATGTCCATACAGCACTACCCTTGTTTTGTATAGCACCTTTCACACCAAAGGATCCCAAAGTGTATAAATAGGGGGTGGCTGTCCTCCAGCACGGCAACACACCAGCCAGTTTGTAACACCACACAACAGGGAGAGGAAGTGAAGACGAATTTACCAGATTGAAATGGCAGGGATACGTGTAGCAACAAGCTCCCTTGAGCTACGTGGATAAGACATGAGACTGGAAGACAGAAACAGGTGGGTTTTAGTCTAGGCTTTGCTTCTGGCTCAGGTAAGCCATCCGACCATGCTGTGCAAAAACAAGGCTGGGTGGAAAAGCCCCAAATAGGAAGTGATTTAGATCTCACATTAACTTGGTTGACGCTAGAAATAAGTAAAATCCTTTCCTGTTATGGAGACCAAATGCAGCTGGGGCTTATCACTTGACCAATACAAGTGAAAACTACTGATGGCTCGACTCCTGTTGCACCCAGGGGAATGATGCTAACGGAGGCTGTAAGTCTCTCATCCACCAAGAGGAGCACCAAACTGTGCCAGAATCTAGTGGGCAGGTCACTTCAGGCTGGTCATGCTCTGAAATGAGGAGAATAATGTGTGTTGCCTTCCTATGCCATTTGGAATAGACTGGGGGCTTGTCTACACTAACAGCGGTGCAGCTGTGCCTCTGTAGTGCTTAGTGAAGATGCTGCCTACGCCAACAGGAGACCTCCTCGTGTTGGTGTAAGTACTCCACTTCCCCGAGAGGCGGTAGCTATGTCGACAGGAAAAACCCTCCCATTGACACGGCGCTGTCTATGCAGGAGTGAGATCAGTATAATTGCATCGCTCAGGGGCGGAAATTGACCACCCCCCTGAGCAACGTAGTTATACTGACATAAGCTGGTAGTGTCGACCAAGCCTCCGGGGTGCAGTGGGTGCTTCTGCTCAGTGGAGAGAGGGATATTCTCTTCTGTGGTGTGGTATTTTTCCTGGGAGACTTACTGCAGTATAGAACCAAACTATCCAGCAAACTCTCCAACCTCAGAGCCCACTCTTGTGTTATGGTCTGTTTGTTTCCTGGCCAAACAACTTTGTTTGCTCATGACCAAAAAATCCCCAGCAGACTACAGGCAGTGTGGTCTAGTCATGGATAGAGCACTGGGTAGGAGACAGGAGGCCTGGATTCTGTTCCCAGCTTTACCGCTGACCCTGTGTAAACTGGGGCCAGGCACTTCCTCTCTCTGTGGCTTGGTTTTTTCCCCATCTGTCAAATGGGGATCGTGTTACTTACCTGCCTTTTGTAAAGCACTTAGAGAACTATGGCGAAGAGCGAAGGCTATTATTACAGGATTCACCAGCAAGGCAAGGAGCATCATGTTATGAATGTCATGTGGGACCCATGCACTGCTCAGCAGCATTACCAGTAAGGTAAAGGCACTGATTGCCCTCACCTTGCTCAGGACTATTGGCTAATAGTGTTGGTGAGCTGGTGCTAGTGTAACCCAGTATGGCCAAGTGCAAATATTCAAAAATCACGTTGGGCTCCCCCAAAATCATGAGATTGGCTTTAAAATCAGGAGACTGGGTCAAAACAATAGATGGGGTGTTCTTTTTATTTGCCTTCTGCTTTGTGAGCCTTTAGGGTGCACTGGGGTCCCGTTTTGAAGCGCTCTCCACAGCCCACGAGGGCTAGAAACGTACTTTTTCTTCACGAATGAAGGCTGAGGTCATCACATCTCCATTTGACTCCAGGAGCTGGGACTTTAAGGAAAATAATGATCATGAGACTCAGGACAAAACCACGAGAACTGGAAACCTGGGATCCCTCTCTCCAGTCTGTCTCCCAGCTCCGTGGGCTGGCAGGGAGCAGAATGCCATCCCTGAAACAACGAGAGCACGCTTCACATCACTCAGCAGCTGCCCCACCTGCGGATTGAAGAGTTTGCCCCACCTGCGGATTTCCTCCTCTGCTGGCAGCAGCGGGGGGAGGATAACAGCAAGGTTGAGGGAAGAGTCCTTTGGCCTCAGGGACACTAAGGATTCACCATTCCCCTTCGAATTTCCCCTTTCTTAAATTAAGCCACGTAACAAAGGCGGAAGCAAATAAACTTAAAACAGGCTGAGATTTGCCTAAGGGATATATATATGGACACCCAAACCCTACTAAAATGAATGGGAACTGGGCATCCATATCCGGGAGATGGCTTTGAAAATCCCAGGCAGAATTCTTCTCCCTTTCCATTATGACTGCCACCGTGTGGATTCAACAAGAACCCGTGGTGTGGATTGAGCAAGCACCACTAGGTAGGAGAGAAGGTCTCAAGCCCTGCAGCCCCAAGGCGGATGTGAATGGTTCCCAAAATCTGAGGGGGTTCAAACTTGATGAGCTGCTCCAGCCCTATCGCTGCTTGGGATGAAGATATAAAAAACACCCACAGTATCTTTGCTCATGGTAGCTTCAGCCTCTTTTCTTACTTGCCAAGCTACAAAAAGACCCTGTTCCTGAAGCACTTGGAGTCGTGCAGATAACCCTGCCGTCTTGTTAATGTTGCATCACATTCCTCAGTGTCTGGGCAGGAAGCAAATGACTGGAGGTGATGACTTTCCACATAGTGTCAGGAAATCCATCAGGCATTGCCCTAGCAGGATCCTTATCCTGGAACTTGGCACTGGAGATGAAGACAGGGTCCTCCTGGAAATAAACTTGGTGTTAGGTAGGAGGGTCGGACCAAGATTAAATGTGGTGTCTAGCTATCACGGGGAATGTGATAGCAGGTGCTTATTAGTGACAGGGCTCCTTTCAGGTAAGCAAGGGTTGATTACTCAGTCTGTGTCAAGAGCAATGTTACAGCTTGTGTCCCAGTTTTGAGAGAGGCAACCCTAAAGAGACAGATGCCATTTATGCACAAACAGCCATTTGCATGTACTCGATTTTGCTGGCTCAATCAGCAGAATGGGGGCGCTGGTTTCAGTTTCAGGCTGAACCATTGCCCCTAAAGAGGATATCTAATTCAAAGCCATAGGGCCAAACTCATCCTTAGGGTCACTGTATTGGCTTTCAGTGGAGCTGCAGTAGGGAATGGTCAATTTGACTGATTATCTCTTAGATGTGGAGGACTATAGTCGCGACGTACTCCTGAGACACTCTTTTCCCAAACCTGTCCTCTGTGTGTCGCAGCTAAGTATCTGCCTCTGGAAATGGGAGAAGGAAAAAACCTGAAGTACAGATTAACTCCTCACAGGGAGATGGCATGGGCATGTTGGCAGTTCCAAATATTAAATTGTATTTTCAGCTATGCCAGCTTGAAGCTCTAATTGACTGCGTGTGTTGGAAACACACACACACACACACACACACACACACACCCCTTAGATTTCCGAGCACTCTACACAGCTTGCCTGACAGCTCTGAGACAAGAGGCCTTGTAAACCAAGCTCTTTCCCGTCACTGACGACCCCAATATTAGAAAAACCCTTATTCTAATCCAAACAGAAGTCTCTGGAGCCTGGAGATCTGGGCTGAAAGAGGAGTTTGAATTATGAACCAACTCTTTTTTAAAGGAAATAATGTTATGAGTTTCCAAGAAGTTAAAAATAAATGTCCCATGTCTAATGTTGCCAGTAGTCCCATATTTGCAGGCACTATGCCATGCACCCAATCCAGAGGGAAGTGCTAAGTAGAAATCATACACCACTGGAAACGAGAGCTGGAGTGGGGAGGACTGGGGGACAGGGTCACTATCTCAGGGATCTATAAATCCTTAATCCTGGCAGCGATGAAAGAGAACTATGCTTTATAAGGGAGTAATGGGAACAGAACTTGGCAGGCCAGGCAGGGATTGGGACACAACCTAATGAGTGATCTCGAGTTTGGAGCAGAACTTAGCCCTTTTCATCCTCAGATTCACAGATTCTAAGGCCAGATGGGACAATAGGATCAGCTAGTCTGACCTCCTGTATAACACAGGCCAGAGAACTGCCTTGATTGAACTCCTGTTTGAACTAGTGCGGATCGATTAGACAAACATCCAATCTTGATTTTACAATAGCGAGTAATGAAGACTCCACCACCACCCTTGGTAAGTTGTTCCAATGGTTAATTACCCTTACTGTTAAAAATGTCTACCTCATTTCCCGTCTGAATTTGTCTAGCTTCAGTTTATAGCCACTGGATCTTGTTATACCTTTGTCAGCTATACTAAAGAGACCATTATCAAATATGTGTTCCCCAGGTAGGTATGTAACAAAGAGAAAGTTAAGGGGTGACTTGATCAAAGTTTGAGCCGAAAGGCAATTTCTATTCTCTGTTAGCGTTAAGCAGTAGGGGGCCTATGACACACACTTAAGCAGTTCAGATTCCATGCCGTAGTCTCACACCACACACACATCAGTTAATGTATTGCCATTTATATTAGAATAACTAAGTAATGCTATTAATCATGACCTCCTGGCTGCTTAAGATCATAATAGAATCTCTGCCAACAGCCTTCCTTTTATCCTAATTCTGTACTTTTTCGGTTGTTCAATTCTCCTTCACGCGGGGCATTTTTTCCGTTGCCCAGTTTGGATTTTGCTGTGGAGGAGCTGGTGAGACCTGTGCATGGGAAGCCCTTTGCTTTGCATTACATAAGGGCCTTCAGCATTTCCCACCTGTTGCATTCACTGATGTGGTTAATAGGGTAAAGAAAACGTTGCCAAATGCATTTTAACAGATGCCTGCAAGTTTGCGCTCAGCTGTTAGGCAGCCTTCTCCTTTGTCTTTTTTTTTTTTTTTTTTTAAATGACTAGGAAATATAGAATGTAAAATATTAACATGAATCATTGAGGGATCCAAGATGAAAGTAAACCAAGCGGTTGCAAAGTGGAAACGCTGTAGGTTTTTCTTCCCTTGGTCAATCTGGGAGATAATCAGATTAAGCCATAGCTGTATCAATGAGGTTTGAGTCTATTTGCTGTGTTGGATTGGTCATGTATTCAGGACCTTCCGAGTGGTGTAACTATAACCCAGGAGGTATTAGTCACGCTGGGAGGACCTCGGTGAAAATGAGAGGGCTTCATCTGGGCAGTTGCCAGGGCAACGCTCGCTAATATTTCACTACAAAGCTTTCACCCTCCCTTCACGTCCCCGAGATCAGAAGGAGCAGAAAGAGGAAAGAGGAGCTTATTGTCGTCAGGCGCCCGGGTCGAGCGTGTCTCCGCAGACATAATCAGGCCTGCTCCAAACCCCTGCTGCTATGAACTCAGGATATCCTCCACCTTGCCGGAGGGTATCAAGGAGGGGCAGGCTTGGTTGGCAAATGTCTGTTTTTCCATCTGATGCAGATAACTGGAAGGTGACGCTTTCCCCCGTATAAAAAGACAGAGCTAATGCTCTTCTGTGCGTGGTTCGGTGCAGGAATTCAGCTGCCAGAGCTAGGCCACCTGCTCTCACTCGGGCCTGTTTGCAGGACAACTCTTAGAATTGAGTTTGTAACCGGTCACTGGCATGGATGGCTCGGAGTGACTTGAGAGCGGGCCTCACTCAGAAGCCAGCTCCCTCCCCACGTTATTATGCTGTGGTTGGGATCATTGCAGGTACTGGCGTAAGAGTCCCTATTCGTTTGTGTTAGGAAGGTGGCAGCTGGCTGGGTGTTCATCCCTGTGATTTCCCCTCCTCCTTGTCAGCCTTCAGGGGACCTGGAAAAGCCTGTCTGTTTGAGAGCGGGTTCGAGGAGGGGCGAAGTGTGGTAGGGCTGGGGATTTCTGCGGGGTTGGAGACTTCTGTGGGCATGTTTTGTTTCTCTTTGCTGGCCTATTTTCTATGGGTCGGGGTGGGAAGGGAATGGCTGCTGGGTTGCAAGGGCCGTATTGAAATGGGCTGTGATGATCTGTCAGTTGAGAGGTGCTTTCATGTCTTGGAATATGTTTGAGCGGAAATAAACTATACAATCCACGCACAACCCAGCGACGTGTTACCCCTGCCAGAGACCTAGTCCTTAGGAAGCCACTTCCTCCATCTCCTTTCCTTGCATCAGCTCGCATTGGCCTTTGTTTAGCAGCTGTAGCTCATTCACGACCCAGAGGTCGAACTCACCTGTAAAACTGCCTGCCTAGCGTTTCCTGGCCAAGTCCCATTTCTGTGGCTCATCCAGTCTCCTGATCCAGATGAGCCAACTCTACCTGAATTCACAATGCAATCTACGACCGCATGGCACAACTACTATATGCCAGTTCAAAACCAAACCCAATCACACAACCTTCTCTAGTCCTAGAGGATTTCCAAGCAGTGAGAGCTCATGGCTGATCTGAGGAGACTTCCACTTCCTCCTCCCCATCCACATCAGTGTTGGGTTTTCAACTGTGCTTAACCTCAGCGGCTTCCAGACTACTGCCTCACACCATGATGGGGCTGTGTGTTTAAGACTAGACTCTTATTTACACATGGCCAAAACCAGCGACGCCTAGAGCATCCCCCAGCTCTGCATCTGAAGTCATTGAGATCACTGGTGTCCAGCTGCATTGCTCCCAGTGGGGGACTCTTTAAGTCTAGGCAATTTGGGCACAGGGATCTGGGTAACATAGTAAGGGCACCATCAACCAAACATCACCTTCTATAAAAGTCCCCCTGAAACAAACGTATCAACCAAAAAATACACAACCTAAGTTGAATGCCTAAGTTGAATGTTTATCCCCAAAGTTGAAAAGAGCGATAGGCTCAATGAATAGGCCTTTGCTATTGATTTGTACAGGGAAAATACATGCTCGAGTGGTTGGGAGGATATCCTAAGATAGATATGGGTAAAATGCCGGATGTGCTTGATATCTGCCTACCCTACTCCACCAGCTTTATTAGCTGGAATCCCTTATGGGTGACCCGTGTTCCTAGCTCATCCCATTTCCGCTGGCTGGAGAAAATGTTCAGGCAGCGGGCCCCAGACATTCGTTGTAGCAGTTCAGCCCAGGACTCTGCCGGTTATCGTACATGTCCCATACACGGGGAGCGAGTGATTTCCCACATTCACAGCCTACTCTGAAAGGGATGAGGGGAGAAATCCTTCATTTGTAACATTTTTTAAACATTGCATCTAACCTCTTTAACAGCTGGCACTCTTCATAAGCTCCACAGTCCTCACTTCATCTGGGAAAACATCTGCTCCCCTGCACCACAACAGAGAAGCTGCAGGGGAGCAGCAAACGCTGACGCTTTATATTTAGAACATGGTTATGCTTCATTTGCTGTTTTGCCCAATGCTTTTTAAAAAAATAAAGCAAACCAGACTCCACATCGATATCTACAAGCAAATTCCAACTGAAATATTTGTCCATTGAGTTTGACAGGGCTACTTGGCCAGGCTGCAGGATCTTTGAACCTCTCTCTCACTGAAATCCTTATGATTAGTTAGGGATTGATATTTTTTATGAATTAAAACATCTTTCTATTAAAACAAATGCTATATGGCTGTAAAACAATTTAAAAACTCAAAACCCCAAGAAAATCAGCCCATTTTCTTTTGATTGTTGATTGTTGGATTAGTTACTGATGTGACTTTTAGAAAAAAAAAATCTGTTTTCATAATTGCAAACAAACAAGATTGTCAGAACTACTTTTTCAAATGCAGTCTCTTAAAATTGCCCCTGCAATTTGTTGTACTCAAGCTTTGCATCCGTGGTTGCATGCAGTCCACTTGAATTTGCATGCTCATGTTGTATTTTTGCATACACTCTGAACTGTGTAAAGATTTGGGCATGGAAAAACTGCATATGCACAAAATCGCAGGTCCAAGTTTAGAAGCCAGGTACCTTTAAAAAAGTGATTCTCCGTTTATTTGTATTTGGTATTCAATTGGCAGACCCCACTTCAGCCATTGATAGGTTTCCTACAGTAGACAAGGCTAGTGTAGGTGACACATATGCGCATTGCCCCCAACTTGCAACAATTCACTTGCAAACTGAAGAACATGATTAGTCTGGAGCATTTCTGATAGGGTGGTAATGACTTTGTAGGTAGGGTTAGTTTTACGTTTGTCATGTTAGCCAGGTCAAGCAATAGACCCTAGTATGAGGAGTGTAATTGGTGGTAGAATCTATTCACTATTTTCTTACTTTAAAGAAACAGAAATTAAACCCTGACCCGAGTGCTGCAAATAGTCAGTCGTATGCTGTGTGGAATGTAAGCCAATGTCTGTATCAATATCCATATAATGAAGGGTAGCTGTGAGTTGACTGAAATCCATAACTCAGACCTGGTTACACTTAAAAGATTTGCCAGCTTCACTATGGTAGTTAGGCGTGTGAAAAAACATCACACCCATAGCCGACATAGTTGTGCAGGCAAAAGCCCTAGTGATGATGCAGTAAGTGGAAAAATAGACCTTTTGGTTGTATAGCTTATTTTCTTTAGGCAACTGGTATAAGCTATCCTGCCAGAAGAATTTTTTTGCTAATATCAGCTTGTCTCCATTAAAAGAGTTTGCTGGTATAGTTACATCAGTATAATGACTACCCCAGCAAACTTTTTCTAGTGAAGACAAGGCCTTAAGTCCTGGCCAGACCAGGGAAATTGGCACTGGAAACTAGTTTCACTGGGGAAGCCGCAATGCAGACATAAAGAAAATAAGAAAGAAATACTCTAAGGCACCTTAGAGACTAACAAATTTATTTCAGCATAAGCTTTCGTGGGTTAGAACCCACTTCATCAGACGCATGGAATGGAACATACAGTAGACAGATATTTATACAGTCAGAGAAACATGATAAGGTGGAGGTGCCTATACCAGCTTTAAGAGGCTAATTAATCAAGAGGAACTATAACAGCAGGGGGGAAAAAAACTTTTGAAGTGATAAACAAGATGGCCCATTGCGGACAGTTTACCAATTTACCAGTTTACAGCAATTTACCAACCACAATAGTCCGAGCCCCATTTTGCACCAGTGCAACTCCATCAATGAACTGACCTAGTCTAGACAAGGCCTTAGACCACAAGCTGAACAGATTCATTTGCTGATGAAAATGTAGTGACAGGATGTGTCGAGGGGACGGGGGACTATATAACTGTCAATTTAGTCTCCTGACCTGTTGATGTAGAAGAGTTTGTGCTTTCAAGACTGGCGACTAGTTTCCTGTAGGACCTGCTATCTCTAGAGGTGGTTGTGAACTTGATGCTTATGAATGACAAAAAGAAAACAAATTCTCCTAGGATGGAAATGGAATGGATAATTTTACTCAGAGCAGTCACTGTTTGCATGAATCACTAGAAACATAAGGTTTATAGTGAAAATACTAACCCAGCCTTACTGGATTCCATTATAAAATATCTGAACATGAATGCAATAAATCTTTGCTCTTGGATTTTGGATTATAGGATCTGGTCCAAAGTCCACAGAAGCCAATGGGAGTTTACATGAGCCAGGGGCCAAAGTGTGTGTGTCTATGTGTGTGTGTACGCTCCCAGAGTGTGTGTGTGTGTGTGCGCGTGCGTATAGACACCCCCAGGGCACAGCAAGTACTTCTGAAATCCTGAATAAGCAATTTATAATGGGAACGTGGGTGCCACAGTATTGAAAGGAGTTGATGATACATTCTGAGTCAGACTTGAGGCAGTCCTGAGCACTGTACTGCTGGATATATCATCTTTCAGACAAGATGTAAAAGCACGTCCCGTCCACTTGTCATTAGCTATCCCATGGCACTTTACATATAAGATGGTGCATTAACTCCAGTCTCTAGGCTAAGTTCCAGCTAGGGTCATTACATTCTCTCTTCCTCCGTGCTCTCTGTAGTTTCAATTTGTCATAGTATTCTTCATTTTCTTGCAGTGTTAAATAACTGCCATGCATCACCCTAGAGGTGGCTGCACTTCACTGACAGTTGAAGTAATCTCTTACATATTGTTTACATATCGTCTTGTTAAATTTGTGAGGCCATTTGTGATCCTTCTGCCAGAAGAGCGTTCTATGGCATGAATGTAAATTATGACTGTTATTAACATGAAAACAGCTGTTCCGGTTTGATTTGAGCAAAGAAAAACATGCAGCTAATGATGAGCAAGCTTTAAACATGCCTAGGAGACAGCACATGTGTACATTCTCAGTGTGTCTCAGAATAATATGAAGTTTAGGCTTTAAAGGAAAGTATTTGGGTCCTTGCCAGGTAGACAGACAGCATGAATGAAACACCTGTTCTGGCTTTGTGGCGGTTTTGAAACCATTTGCTTATAGGGAAGGTACAGTCTGACCTTAAAATTAACTGAATTCTCTAAAGTAGAGTAACATATGCTGCTCCTGCTGGATTACAAAAACTTTCAAAACTTTTGGTAAAAATGTCTTCCAAAAGCCAAAACAGGAGTTGGTGTCTTTTTAATAAAAAAGTGCAGCCCAGGCATTTCAAACCCACTAGGAATTGCTGGACGAAATGGTCTTATTTTTATTGGAATATTCATTCAAGAAAGAAGAAGTTTATTGAGTAAATTAAACCAAGATGTCTTTCAAAATAACCTTGTAAAAAGAGAATCTAACCATTAATTCGTTAAGATTTCTCCTTATTCTGCTTGCTATACTGGCACTCTGGGACTTGTGAATTAGGGGAAAGTGCATTTCCAGGAACTGACGTGTGGTTCAACTCTGAAACATGTAAAAATGGCACCTTCTTACCTAGCAGGTCTTCCTGTGTGTATCATAGCTCCTTATGCTTTAGTGACTATATCTCTACCTATCTATCTATTACTCTTTATTCTTATTAACTCTGCAGACCCAATGCAGCTCTGAGAAAGCGAGGCAGATTCTGTTCAGACTCCTCAAGCCTTCAGCAAAACTGTTAAGTCATTTTTCATTGCAGCATCAAATCATGCCCACACGTGTCTGTAGAACTGTAACTGAGGGCACAGTCTGGCTTGCATTAAACCAGAAAGAACACATCTTGACTCTCAGGTCCCATGTTGAATTTGCAGCACTGACAATTAGCATGTGAGTGCACACACATGTATGCATGGGAGAGGGGACAGAGATGATCTTTCTTGTTTCATTGTAAAATGAGCAAATTTGATACAGGCCAGTGAGAGACAAGTGGGACCTTTGAAATATCACTTCTACAGTCACTTCTCAGAGCAGAACAGCCCTTGAACCCTGTAAAATTATAAAGTTGGGAACTGGATGGCTTAGAGGCTTGGTAAAGCAGTATAGAAATTTTCACTCCTAGACTGCTGGTTCCAGGGCCGGCTCCAGGCGGCATCGAGAATGGGGCGGCAGTCTGAGTCCCGCGGCGGCAATTCACCGGCAGGTCCGCTCTTCCTGCCACGGGACTCGGACTGCCGCCCCATTCTCGCCTGCCGCGGCGGCAACGGGGCAGCAGGTCCGCCGCTCTCCCCTTGCCGCCGCGGACTGGGACTGCCTGCGTCAGTGGCGGGACCGCCGCCCCTGCTTGGAGCGGCAAAATTGTGAGAGCTGCCCCTGACTGGTTCAAATCCACCCTAAATAGTCAGGGATCAATACTTACTAACATCTAATAGCTGTTTGATGACCTGTTTAAGTGAGCATAGTGGTCTTAGTCCAGTTCCCAGTGGATCCACATCACCAAAGCTGGAACAGAACAACAGTTGGAACTAATTTTCAACTCTACTCCCGGGGGAATTCTGCACCAAAATATTAAAAATTCTGCATCAAAACATTAATTATGCACACAATATTTTAAAATTCTGCAAAATTCTGCACATTTTATTTGTCAAAATAATGCAATATAATCATGCCAGTTTCAATTATTTTGGTAATTTATTTAAACTACAATACAATGGATGGAGAATGGGAGTGGGGAGCATTGGAGGAAATCCCCAAACCCCCTTTGTCTAAGAGTAATGTAGCTAGGTATGACCCTTTATTTCTATTTATTAGTCAACAAATATATGCAGCCATATGCTCAGTGTTACATCATAGGCAACTGAAGAGAAGTGAGGGCTGAGGAATCAAACTCACAATTTATATTGGCTACTGACCATCTCCAGAAAGCTCAGTACCAACAGTTCATGGAGAAAAAAAATTTCAGTCCAAAAATGTAGACCAGTTCTAATCATTAAAGCACCATAAACTTTTACAAGGCCATACTGCCCTTTACTCCACTCTGGCAATATAAAGGAGCCTTAAAACTTTTACACCTGTTTTATATCCCTGAGGGAATTCACAAAGACAATGGGAACAATTCACTAAGGAGGCAGGCTGCTACATTCTGCTCTGCCCCACGCCTGCCTCCTCAGAAACACTCCAAAGCTCTGCCTCTCCACACCAAGCATGCCGCAATAGCGAGCAAGAGGGACAGAGTGTCTCTCTCCCTCACACACACGACTGCCCAGCCCCTCTACCCTGTCCCATCGGTGATTTAAGTCTCTACGGCTGCTCTGGGTGCCCAAACCAACCTGCCTGCGCTGCCAGAGAGGGGCACATGACCGATCTTGAGGGTTTCCCTTTGCTTCCCCATCAAAAGTCATTTTTCTGTGGGGAAGCAAGGAAATCTGGGAACATGAATTCTGTGCATATGCAGTGACGCAGAATTCCCCCAGGAGTACAAAACTGAGTAGCATCCCTAGAGAGGCTAAGGACCTTATCTATGCACACGTTTTACCGCTTTAACTATACAAGCATAGTTAAAGTGGCATAGCTCCATAGTGTGGATGTAGTTAATAGTTATGCCAGTATAAAAGCTTGTACTGCCATAGCACTTGTTCTGTGGCTAAACAGAATTTCAGCCTGCAGGGTCATTACTCTGTGTGATCTCTGACTAGACAAGTCCACAGGCTTTTCAGACTCAGGATTGTCTGTGCTGCAACGTGTTACAAGAGTAACACAATTAAATCAAAATGCAGAGAGACTGCAAAGTGGTTGTAATTTTAAAAAAGACTTCTGCAATGGGTGCCCAGGCAATGTGGTAAGATGACTGTGTAAAGCCTCCCTAAAAGTAGCATATAAATAAATGTGTTTGAACATGTACAAAACGCAGGCACTCACTCAGTTCTGTTTATCTATATCCATACACTAAGTCCATCACCATGATGCCAGAGTAGAGTGGTACTCTGCCCAGAAGTACTGCAAGCTAGTGCAATAGCTTTTTTCACTGGGCTCCCACTGGCTTTTTCTGTGTGAGGTCCATCCATCCATCCCTCCCTCTTTCTCATATATAAATAAATAAAATATAGGCACCAATTCAGATCAACAACGTCAACACCATATAATGTGAAAACGGACAGAGATGTTGTTCATGGCAGGTCGCCCTCCAGAACTTGTCAGCAGTACTGCTGAAATAGTTGATAGACATAATTTCTGCTTCTGAGAGTTGGAAGCTTCCTCTTCCCACCATGTTAAAGAGGGAAGGGAAGGGAAAGCGACAACATTGTTTCTTGACTCTGTGCCCAGATAAACTAGCTAGTGGCCATGCCAACTGGGGGGAAAATACCGAGAAGCCCAAATGACAGTCCAAATACTAAAGCAAGGCTTCACCAGAGTCTCTCAGATTTCTATAAAGCTAGAGAGCACATCATTATTTTGTTGCTGTCTAAATCTCATTTATTAACAGTTTATTAAGACTTCATTGGGAGTTAAATGCATTTATAGGCAGCAGGCTTAAGGAGGAGTAGATGGTGGTATGATTGAAAACCCAATTGTTGTTGCATGTAGATTCAGAGACTGGATTTTAGCAAGACTGCCACAGGAGGGATTTTTCAGCACTTGACTGGCTTGCTAGTAGTGGCATAGGTTGTTAACTGGAAGGCCCATTCTGCTTCAAGACCTCCTATCTAAGGTAACACCTGACCCCATGCTTCAGCTAATAGTTTCATTAAGCCAAGAGGTGGTGTCATCACAGTCGGAAACCTAGTAAGATTCAAAGAGGGATTAGATGTTTATATGAATAATGACCACATCCAGAGTTGTTATATCGAATGTTAAAAAAGGTGTTTTGGAAGGGATATAAAACCTTGGGTTTCAAGGTTTAAACCTCTCTCTGTTATGGATTAGGATGAGACCTTCATGGGGGCAGATTATCCCATATCTGCCCTGTTTGTGGTTTCTTGCACCTTCCTCTGAAGCATCTGGTACTGTCCACTCTTAGCGATGGGACTCTGATGGACTCAATGGACCATGGGTCTGACCCAGTCTGGCAGTTCTTAAGTGTGGCTCGCTGGGTAGGGTATCAAAGTGGGAGTCAGGAGACTCTGTCTGTATTCTTGGCCCTGCCACTGAATCTCTGTGTGGCCTGAGGCAAGTCATTTCACCTCTCTGTGCCTCGGCTTCATTGTTTGTAAAGTGGAGATTGTGATATTTACCAATGGTTATGAAGTACGCTGAAATCCTCAGATGAAAACTGCTGTGTATTGTAATAAATATAATGCACATGTGGTGAAGAGGAATTAATACTTGTAACACGCTTGGAGAGGCTCAAATGAAAGGCATTATATAAGTGTGAAGTATACTGTCTTCATAGACTGGCAGCTGGGAATAATTTTCTGTACTAGTGCCTAATCCTACACATTGCTGAACTAGAACTGAAGCACCATACAAGAGGCGGTCACCATTTGCTAGGATTGGGCCCTTAGTGCAGAATTTTCAAAATCAGTAACTCATTTGGGTGCCTTTATTCTTCACCACCAAGATAACGAGTGACCCAAAATTAGTTACTGCTCATGAAAATGTTTGGTTTTAGTGTATAGCATTTTCTTTTTTCTTGATGAAAAATAAGTAAAAAGCATGGGTTTACTTCTGTTATACTTTCTGCAAAAGGAAACTTTTCTTTAGCATACTCTCTATTTCCATTGCTCATCTGGAAGCATTAGATATCCTGTTTTTTGTTCTTAAATGTGAACTGCAAGTCCTTACACAAAGCACTTCCACAGTTAAATTGAAAGTGTTCAAATTCAAGCATCACAGTTATCGTTGTATCCTCTGCTCATGGAAACCTTGCAGCTAATACTACATTACTAAATGTGTTAACTCTGATTTCACTCTTAATAAATAGTTCCTATTCTTAATTGCATTTTGGAGGGATGATTAATTATGTGACAGGAGGCTACCGCTAGAGGGATTACAGTGATTGGATTTGCTATTGCTGTTTTGCCTCCTAATTCCCCTGCGGGAGAAAGAGGTTATTTGCTAATCCATGTCCTGCTTTCACTATTAACTTTTTTACATCCACAGATAATTAATTGCTTGAGTCCCATAACGAATGGGGCATTTAATACTGTTTAAGGAAGTTCGTTTTAATTTTCCTGTCCATTTCAGTACTGGATTTCTCTACATAGGATATGTTAGTTAACTATTACTAAAAAAACATTTCCATATTCAAACACTGCTATTAAACCTTACCAATGGGAAATGATCCTTTTTAATGTGCCTTTTAAGGAACAAACACTGTTCCTTACAGTTAAATGGAGCTACTCCTGTAAGTAAGGTGAGCAGAATTTGGCCCTAAATGGGGGAAACAGGGAAAAAAAGTTTCTGAATGCAACTATTACTTAGAGGATTTTCAAGGCTTAATAAAGCTCCCTAAAGAGGAGGGTGTTAAAAGAAACTTGAAAGCATTGCAGGAAGTCCCTGCTAATTGAATGGTCTAATGCTTCCTCGCCATATAGACCCAGGCAGACTAAAGCACCCTTAGCCACTGTCCCTTCACAAGTCATGATGTCATGCTAATACAATCTCATGCTATGCGGTGCCAGAAGAGGAACAACTGGCACTCTAACGCTTTCCGGCTTGCGGTGGTGTGCCAGTCTGGATCTGCACGGTGAGTTTTCTAGTGACCTACCAGCTCTTCCAAGTAGCACACTAGTTAATCCAAGTGGAATGTCAGTGCTCCTAATATCATACCGGTTGTAGCAAGGTGTATTGCAGTGTCCTCGGGGTCATGCTGACTTCCTCCAAACAGCATTTTGCGGTGGTTCTAATGGCATGCCATTGTTCCCATCCTGCTATGATCGGCGCTGCGATACAATAACGCACAATACAATAATATTTATATCGCACCTTTTAAAACATTCGATCAAGTAAAAGGATCACAAAACAACCCCTTAAAACAATGACGATAGAGAGCTACAGTACAAAAACCGAGGTGCGCTAAGACCTGGATCCTGCAAACAATATCAGTTAAATATGTTTAAATTAAAGAGACACTACCATGTAGTTTGGGCATAACATTTATTTGATAAAGAATATAAAATCTCCTGTTAATATTTTTTTCTTGCATTTTAATCTCCACCCCCGCCCCTTCCTGGGGTGCTGGAGAGGCAAATACAACAGCATTTTTCTAAACCAATGCTGGAGAACCAGGAAATGAAATGACTCGAATAAGGTGACCATTCTGTTTTCAGTGTCTAAGCTGAGTGAAATAGCAAAAAAGAAATGGACAAACAGGATGACTGGTGACAAGAAAATTAGATTTTGCTTTTTTTTTTCTCAGTGTTGAACCGTTAAACTAAGGCAATTAAACCTTTTAATCTGATTTTTAGTTACTAACTTTTTATTGAAGATTTAAAAAGTGTGCTAATCCACGATTTGGTTTAACAAGGATCAAAAGGGGAGGGATAGCTCAGTGGTTTGAGCATTGGCCTGCTAAACCCAGGGTTGTGAGTTCAATCCTTGAGGGGGCCATTTGGGGATCTGGGGCAAAAATTGGGGATTGGTCCTGCTTTGAGCAGGGGGTTGGACTAGATGACCTACTAAGGTCCCTTCCAACCCTGATATTCTATGATTCTATGACAATGCAAGAGGGCAGAGCTGAGCACAGCAGGGCAGGAGTTCCAGGAAGCAGACACATGGGGTTGGTAAAGGTTATATCAATCATTAAAAAAAAAAAAATTAGTTCACCCCATTGGGCCCATCTTCCTTCAAGTAGTTCAGCTGCTGACCCAATAGGGGCAGGTGATTTTTAACATGGCATTTAAATGGATTTGTCAGAAAATAGCTGTAAAAATAAATGAGACTGTACTAACTTTTCATGTGCTATACTATATATCCTGCTTACTGTATTTGTCACTCCATGCATCTGATGAAGTGGATTTTCGCCCACAAAAGCTTATGCCCAAATAAATGTGTTGGTCTCTAAGGTGCCCCAAGGACTCCTTGTTGTTTTTGCTGATACAGACTAACCCGGCCAGCGCTCTGAAACCTGAACTAACTTTATGAAAATAAGAAAGAAAAACTTGTAGCACCTTAGAGACTAACAAATTTATTTCAGCATAACCTTTCGTGGGTTAGTACCCACTTCATTTGTTTACCGAGAGGGAGCATTGCTCTGTAGAGATCTTCTTCACCTGGCCATTTAGAGGCGGGGGGGGGGGGGGGGGGGGGGACTCTCTGCACAGAGAATGGCTCCTCTGGGAAGAGTGCGGGGGGCCCCGCAGGAAGGGGTTAAGCCAGCCGCGCCAGGACGGCCAAGACAATCAGCCGAACGGCCGGAACAATCCCGCGGCCACTCCCCCACCACCACCTCGTCCCGGGGGGGCGGCCGCCGCCGCCGAGGGAGTTTGCAAAGCCGCCGGGGCGGGCGCGTTGGCGGGGCAGGAGCAGAAGCAGAAGCAGGAGCCGGCCCCAGGGAGGGCAGAGATTGATGTCTCATCACTTGATTAGGCAGCCCTGCCTCTGCCCGGCGGCTGCAAACACCCACCCTCGGCGGCGGCGGCTCCCCGGCGGGCAGCCCGCTCCGCCGACGAGCCCCGGCGGGCAGCCGCGCTAGGCTCGTCCCCGCCAACTTCCTCCCCGCCGCCCCCTCTCCTCGCAGCTGCCGCGGTGAAAATGGCGAGGAGGGCGAGGGATGCGGAGCGGCTCCGGGGGGCCCTGGCGGCGTCGCTGCTGCTGCTGCTGGCGGCGCTGCCCGCCGGCGCGGCTCGCCCGCGGGGCCCCCTGCCCGGGGACGTGAACGGCCACAGCCTGCACCCGCCCTACTTCAACCTGGCCGAGAGCACCCGGATCGCCGCCTCCGCCACCTGCGGGGAAGAGCCCGGCGGCGGGAGCCCCCGCGCCGTGGAGGATCTGTACTGCAAGCTGGTCGGCGGGCCGGTGGCCGGCGGGGACCCCAACCAGACCATCCAGGTAGGGCAGCCCCGGGCCGGCACGGCAGCGTGTCCCGGGGGCACCTGCCCCGAGCCCCCTGGCGCATCCCAGGGCCGCTCTCCTCCCCCGCCGCCCCAGGTAGCCGCCGGGCTCCCGCCTCTCCCCTGGAAGGGAGGCGCTCGCCGGCCGGCCGGGGAACCGGGCCAGCCGCGCACGTTGGGAAATGTCCGGGCAGGTCCGTGTTTGCTTTGCCCCGGGCGCCCTCTCCCCTTTGCTCTTCCCGCCCCCCAGCCAGGGGGGGGGACGGGACGGGCGAGTTTAGGAAACTTTTGTTGTTTTGAGCCGCTGCCTGGAATGGCCCGGGTCGCCTCCCCACGGGATGGCTCGAAGCAGCCCCCTAGGCAGTTTTCGTCCCCTGCCTTAGCAGAGCGGAGCGGCATTCAGTTCCCTAGGCATACGCCTGGCTCTGGTGGGAGTGTGTGAGGCATTTATTCCTCGGAAGAGCTTTAGGTCCGTCCCCCCCCCCGTCCCCCCAGTGTAAACCAAGACCTTGTTTTTCTTCCCTCAGTAGGTGTTTGCAAAGGTAGATTTCAGCTCCACTGGCGAGGTGGAATTAGCTCCGGGGTTCCTTTTAGAAAAGAAGGGTGCGAGAGAGGGAAATCCTGCAGCAAAGTATCCGGCCCATTTTAGGCCCCTAGCTGCCAGGAGAGCAGGTCAGTGTTTCAGAAAACAGCAGGGCGACAATCTTTTCGTTAGTGTTTTCCCAGGTGTGTACCCTGGTGCTTACGCCCTGCAAACAGCAGTTGCACTTTTGCAGAATGTTCATTTTCTTTAGCTCCCGTAAAGGGTTGATTGGTGGAAGATCATTTTGAAGGGATGGTGAGGGGTGATTTCCCCCCCCCCCCCCCCAACGTACCTAGTTGTTTGGAGGCATCTTCTCTAAATTCTCCAAACGTGGTTTCTCTTTCACAGGCTGCAGGGGAAAGGGAACACGTGCTCCTTTTCCAGGGTTGCTAGAAATTGTACAAGCTGAACACAGCCTGTTAGATTCCCATGGCATTATTTTGAAAGGCGTCCTTTTCTGTGCTGATGAAATCCAGGGCAAGTGGAGATTGCTGAATTGGTCTGAAAGCAAAGATCAGACATGGGTGATCATGCTAATATTTAATAGTATGGGTGTGTAAGCCAGACACTGCTTGTGTTGAGATTTTTTGGGGGGAGGGGGAGGGTTTGGTAATATTCACCTGACATCAGCTTGTAAAAACAGTTTATCTATATCCCATATGTCCCAGTTTAACCTGACAATAGGAACCTGTAGCCAGGAATCTCCTTGGAATGCAGACTGCAAAAATGCTGGAATACTCAGTCATCTGTGTGTAGCAGCCTGTTTAACAGCCATGGACATCTTGGAAGGCAGGGAGACCAATTGCAAGAGGATTTGTAAAATGGGAGCTTTAGTTCCATGAATTCCCAGATCCGCTGTAATCCCATGAGAACAGCCAAAGTAGTGGGAAGCAAATAGAAGAATCTGAAACCTTCTTGTGGAATGAGAAAAAAGCAATGACAAATCTAAGCAACGCAATGTGCTGTTTGCCAGTAGCTTCTCCTGGGTTATTTGAGAGATGGTGCTAGTTCACCCGGAGAAATAGGACTCTACTCAGCCTGTTAATAAGCAGAGGGAGAGTTTGGAAAACAGGTAGTGTGAAGTTGCTGTCCTCCAATAGGTCAGATAGGATAACCTATTCCGAGTGGAATATCTGCTTCTAAAAAACCCCAAGTTTCCAATGCTTTAGCTACTTGGAATTTTCTGGTTATTAAAGGGAAAAGTGCTATGTGAATGAGCCATGCTTAAGGATGTTGCTGTGGGAAAGCCAACACCCTGTCCTCCTTCAATTTTATTGCTTTACAGTTGTTAGCAGCCTTGTGCGTCAGACCTGTATACTGCAACAGTCTAAAATAAAACACAACTGGGCAAATATTGCCTTATTCTGTAGTGGATGGATGTGGGTAAGGTTTCAGTCTGAACATAGCAGTAGTAGGAACTGCAGTTCTGCGCTTGTATTGTCCATGTAATGCTTAGAGAGGAAGATAAGGGAGAAGTGTGTGCTGTTCTGTGGAGAAGTGTGTGCTGTTCTGTGTACGTTGCCACCAACATCTAAATACCCGATAAGTAAATCCAGTAAAATGAGACTCATAAAAAATAAAGGTTAGCAACACGGAGGTTTATTACACATTAAGGGCTATGCATTTGACATGAAGTCAGTGGCCATTCATGATGCTTCTTGCCTGATTTACAGGGCCGGCTCTAACTTTTTTGCCGACCAAAGCAAAAAACAAAAACAAAACCCCAAGCGCCGCCCCCCCCCCCCGCCACCAAAACAAAAAAAACCAATCCCCTCCGCAGCGCCCACGGAAACACCCCCGCACCGGTGCACCGCAACACCCCCCCCCCCCACTCCCTGCGGGAGAGCCGCGGGGCAGGGCGGCCAGCCCGCCCCCGGCCCCGCTCTCCCTGGCCGGCCGGAGCACCGGCGGGGCAGGGCGGCCAGCCCAGCCCCGCTCTCCGGGCCGGAACGCCGGCGGGGCAGGGCGGCCGGAGCGCCCCCGGCCCCGCTCTCCGGGCCGGAACGCCGGCGGGGCAGGGCGGAGCGCTGCGGGGCGGGGCGGGGCAGGGCGGCCAGCTCGCCCCCGGCCCCCCTCTCCCGGCCGCAACGCCGGCGGGGCAGGGCGGCCAGCTCGCCCCCGGCCCCCCTCTCCCGGCCGCAACGCCGGCGGGGCAGGGCGCCCAGCCCGCCCCCGGCCCTGCACGGCCAGCGGGGTAGGGCGGCCAGCCCGCCCCGCCACAGTATGTTAATTTAAAAAAACCAAAAAACACCTGAGCGCTGCCCCCCCCCAGCTGGCACCCCAAGCACGTGCTTGGTAGGCTGGTGCCTGGAGCCGGCCCTGCTGATTTATAACAGACTGCATTAAATAGTGGCTGAAATAAAGCTTTCGGAGTCTGACTTGTGTGGTGCTCTCTGCAGGTGTGACTCATGCCCTTGCAAATACAGCCTTGCCCTAGTACTGTAGTTTCCTTAAATCTTACCAGTTATTTCCAGTTAAACAAACGTGGTTCCTTAGACTTTGAGATACTATAATGACCCCCTCCCTGTCCTTCTGTGTAGCTTTGATATGGGAGTGCTTTGATCTGAGCTCTGCTTCCTAGGCTGATATTCTTCGGTCAATCTGAAAGCTTTAGAACAATCCTTTTGTAGTGGCTCCTTTCCATGACTACAGGCAGCACCTGAAAGGAAAGGAAGGGGAAAAAAGAGGTATTAGTGCACAGGTCAGAATTCCCAATTCATCCCTGTTAAGGATTTCAGCACCACCCAGTGACTAAAGCAGTGAGGGAGTTGGTGGGGGGGGCAAGCGTTCAATTTAAGCAGATTGAAGCGACAGTAATGAACTTCAAATGTATATCACTTAGTACGCTGCATGTTTCACCAGTTACTCACCTAACCCCTTCACCTGCTGTCTTGTACGTTGTTCCACACAAAGTGCAGCCAGGGTCAGGAAGGATTTTGAGTGGGAGCTCTGCAAGATTCAGTTCTGATGGCTACTCAAGAAGTTTCAATGGGGCATGATAGTTAAGAGGACAGATGTTCACTGGATTGGCTGCCTAATAAATATTGTAGCTTGTCAATCTAATAGGTTCAATCAGTTCTCCCACCATTAACAGTTTTAGGTAATTAACACTGTAATATAATTTTTTGGAGAGGGAAATCAACTATTTTTGCCTCAACGCATTCCTAATAAACCCTGTTTTGTTTAATAGTACTGGCTTTGAAACCTGCAGAGTTTGTGGCATAGTTTTAAATACCAGGCTCCAGACCTGTTTGGAGTATGACGAAGTCAGAGTTCATTGTAGCCTCGCAGACGGCTGCCAGCATTTTTAATTGTGGTAGCTTTTGCAGTCTGCAGGAGTTACACAGGTCAGAACTGAGGTTTGTTGAAAGAACTGCATGGAGAAGTTTGTATAGTGCTTGCTACTGTTCCACTAGCTCTCCCCACTGCTAGCGATCTGAGCGTGACTTCACCCACTGGACTAAAGATGGGACAGAAGATAAACCACATTAGGTTTTTATCGGTAAAAGGTGACTTTGTGATTAAACTTCAGATGAAGACACTGCTGTGTGTGCTCCAAGACAGACAGTGCTCCGCAAACATGTAACAAAGTGTTCTACGCTCAGGCTCGCATTCCAAGTCCTGCTCCTAAGTAATTGGCTGCAGTGTTAAGGGTTTTGCCATGAAATGTTCCAAAAGCTTGCTCCCTAGAGAGCAATTTGGGGTTGAGAGGTGTTGGCTTTCCCTGGTTAACTAGATTGCCCAGGACTAGTTGCAATTTACTTGTATTTTGGGGATTGCTAATCGTGTTCATTCTCAAAACAAAATCCCACCAACTTCAAGTCAGTTTAGGAACGTGTATTTGTAGCCCTACTCACCCCCGTTTTTCCTTCACTTGACACAGATCTTTGTCTATCCGTACAGCGCTGCAGCGGCACAGCCGCATCTGGTACAACGCATGTGGTGAAGGCACTGTGCCAACTGGAGGGAGCTCTCCCACTGGCATAAAAAAAGCCCACCTCCGTGAGGGGCATAAGCGCCTACCGACATAACACTGTGCACATGACGGCTTACGTCTGTGTAACTTGTGTCGCTCGGGGTGAGGGGTGGAATACACTCACCCCTGAGTGACATAAGTTTTGCCAACATAAGCTGTAGTCTAGCCATAGGCCCCCTTCCTGCAGACGCTTGCTCGTGTGTGTAAGGTTACTCGCCCAAGTGTTTGCAGGATCAGCGCTTGAGGTTATTAGCTCATGGATTTGTGGGGCTGATTCTCTGCTCACACTGGAGTGGGAGGTGAACCAGGCTCCTTAGGTGTCTGAACCTGGGAGTCTGATTCTCTGTTTTACACCTGTGCATCTCCATTGAATTAAGTGGCGTTTACGCCTGATTTACACTGCTGTCTAGTGGAAGCAGACTTGACCCCTTTTGTATTGTTATCTGCTATGTCTCTAAAGTGCCTGTTGTGCTTTGTGTGCTGTACAAATAATAACTGGGAGATGGCTAATGTCAAAGACCTGTCCCTGGAAGTTTGGATGTTAGACTAAAATGGAAGGACTGTTACTGTACCTTATTATTTCTACCGATGTCTTTTCCATGCATCCTTGTGTTAAGACACCAACATTTGAATGACTTAATTGTAATTGGAAACAAATCCTGTAATTTTGGGCAACAGGTTATAGCTGCCTGCAAAACCAGGCACCTGTTGCAACAACAGCCACGCACGCATGTACCAATTTGGTGTGTGCAGTTACTGGATTTGCATGCACAGTTGAGGTAATTGTGCACCTGACTCATTTGAAAATGTCACCCAGGGCTTCCCCAGCCCCCCAGTTTATCTTGTCCCTCAGGGTTTCTGATAAATTAGGTGAGGATCACTGAGAATGGGTCAGAGCAAGGCCAGATAAGCCAGGACAAAGCCAGCTACCTTAAGGTTGCCAAGCTCAGCAGGGCTTCAGGGCTTGTCTCTGTGCTCTGAGAAGATTTAGGATTTCCCATTTACTTCAGTGGGAGCAGGAGCAGGCCAGTGATTCTTTGACGGCTCCTCTTCCATTCAGTCCCTCTCCTTATCACTCCCCTTTGTTTGTTCTGATAGCAGCAAATCCTCTTGCAACTTCGGTCTGTCTTCCTCCATTTCAATTGTTCTTTCACCTTGTTGCTTACCTTGATAGGCATCTCCCTCCCTTCCGCTCTTGAGCTGAGAAAATTGCTGCCTGTTGTAGTTTCTACAAGTCACAGGGTTACACTTTTCAGACCTGCATTTTTCTTTTTAAAACAAAATCTTCTGATTCTGAGGTCAGCGCTTAGCTCTTTTTTATCTGAATCTCCAGTGTACCAGTGTAAGTGTGTAATCTGCCTTAAAATATCTGACTCGCTGAGTAGCTAGAAATGATCAACGTTACTTGTGAGTCAGGTCCTCTCTCTAGACAAATGAGCTATTAAACTTTGGGGAATGGTAATATCAGGGGCCCAATTACACCATTTAATAGCGAGCTCAAGTAAGCCACTGAGATGTTAGACTTTAACACTGGCACTTGGCATCAGTAACAGAGAGGAACATTTGTAGCATCAATAAAGTACAGTAGCCTTTGTTAATTTTCATTCCTCTGGAAACTTGAAGTGGCGACTGCATGTCATTGCTAGGGTTGTATGAAACACTTGCAACAAAATCCGAGAACATCAGAGTTTGAGGATTTTACATTTTGTTCCAAGTTTCTTTAACATCCCACTTTTGTGACAAGCTTCTGAATTTTGGGCTTGGCACTAGAAAGCTAAGTCTCCACACAACCTGTTGCTTACTCGTTCACCCAGTGAATGTCTGTTCTTTGCTTGTCTGTGCCCTTGTTGGATGTTTGTTTAAAAGGTCCTTGTTCTGACTCCCTGTGTTACAGCAAGGTCTCCATGCACAGCAGACAAACCGGGCAGCTCTGACTGTCTCCATTCCTTGGCTTTGTACTTCACTGTCTGGTATTTTCATATCTCTAGCCGAGTTAATTAAAAGGTGGGCTTGTTCGGAACAAGTTGTGTTGCATAATTGCCTGCAAATAACATACCACATGTCTGCAGGGAAGAATGCTGGGAATTTTCAGTTTCCTTTTTGGCTTGGAGTCTCATCCAGCTCTTTGAGTTTGTGGAAATGACAATGGCTATTCTGTGGGATGACTATTTTACCGCAGTGCTGGAGGGGAGAGGGTTTGAAGCGCTAGCGCTAAGAAGCTGGAAGTTGTTCCTGGAGATATGTTTTGGTGTAATATAGAGACATATACACTGAACACATCACAGGCCACCGTCAGTACCAGGTCGAGTAATCAAGTCTGCTGACCAGGGGAAAAGTCCACTTCATCCCTTCTCTGACAAACCGAGGGACGCACCCCACCCATGTACTGATTGTCTACATCACTACTGACTTGGACTATTAATGTATTTCATGGGTGGCGTTCCCAAGCCCACTTATCCACTGACGCTCTAAAAACGACCACACCCCAATCTGGAGCTTTGCTAGTTATGTGATATATATGTACCCCGAGAACCCTTATAACTGATACTTGACCCATAACCCAAGCCTGATCTCAGACGTACAGTACCTTACTTCTTAACTTGTGTAAATTTGATTCTATGCATTAACTTTAATACAATTTTTAAAACTGCCAGGAGCCAGGACAGACAAGGCTGATGCACTGTGCCCAGAGGTAACCATCTCTTTTACAGGGGAACCGTCAGATAAATGAACTCCTTTGTGGGCTGTTCATAGCAGGGTGATTCAAGTGACAGGACAGAGGGACTAAGCTAATAATGCACCAGATTTTGGCCACCAGTTTTCAGGCCCCCTCAACGTGGCCAAAATCCCTCCTTTTGGTGTAATCTGCCTTGCTGTTCTACAGAAGTGTCTTAAGCAGCCGGGTGCCTGCCTGACCCTGCTCAGGGCCCACCCCATCAGTTGCAGGGTTCTCCCCCTCCCTGGCTGCATGCCCCGGGTCTGTGGGTACCATAGCAACCCACACTGCACCAGGGAGACCACGAGTGACTCACAGCTAGAGGCCCTGTTGCTGCTGCTGAGATCACAAGGCTGGCCGGTCTGGCCAGGTGTTGGAGGTTGTTGGCTATTGTATTCAAGCAGGGTCATAGGGTTTTACTTGTAAATTCCCTCTTCCGCCCCCGTTGTGTTTTGGGTTTTGGTTTTCTGGTCCCTATGAGGATTATACATGTGCAGAAGGGGAAGGGAACACATTTGTTTAGTTTAAAAAAAACCCTCAGGTTTGGACCCCAAGCAATCCCTCCTCCAGTACGATAGAATTTCCAGTTGTAAATGTGCTTCATATACCCTCAGTTTGAGGGTGGTCACAACGCAACAGCACAACTCTGTGTTGCCCGCAATAATGGCACTTGTGGGGGGCTGTTTATTCATCCTGGCCGGAGAGCGCTCCATTAAAAATGCTTGACGTGGGTTTAAAGAGAACGTGTGGAGAGAATGTGTGCATCTTTAAAGGGATACAAGTTGTCTTTGGGGAGAGAGTGGTGGTGAGGTTGCTAAATCACCACTGCCACATCCTCTTCTTAATGGCTCTTTGCCTATCCTTTTACCTGGCAAGAAGATCCTCCCTCCCTGGTGTCCGGGCTTTTTATGAACAAAAAGAGCCTGCCGCTTGGAACGTGCCAGCTGCCCTGGGACTGTGTTCATCTCTCCCGTTTGTGTCTCCCGGCAGGGGCAGTACTGCGACATTTGCACATCGATGAACAGCAACAAGGCTCACCCCATAACCAACGCCATCGACGGAACAGAGCGCTGGTGGCAGAGCCCTCCCCTCTCTCGCGGGCTGGAGTTCAACCAGGTCAACGTCACCTTGGACCTCGGACAGGTAACGGAAAAGGGCTTGTGGTGGTTTAGGCTGCGAGCTGCTCTGGTCGGGGACCTGTCCCCTTGGGTGTCTTTAAAGCGCTTCAGTTATCCCCATGGTAGAGGTGAGACAGAACGCTGCTGTGATGACTGGATGGGGAATTCTCCATTAAGGTCACAGGGTGCAGACGAGACCTTCTAGTTTTCTCCAGCTCTAAAACAAAACCTCAATGCGGTCTGTGCGGCGTAGCATTACCTACCACACAATCTCCCTAAGCACTGGCCACAGCAGTCGCACGAGAGCCCCAAAACCCTGTGGTACTGACTAAATAATAGTAGTGCCCACTTTGAAACTGTTCCCCTGAAGAGTCTTTGGCTAACTTGGCTACCACGACGTATGTAAACGTCACCCCTGAATTCCTTGTTGCCATGTCCGAAACGTGAGCCGTGGCTGGCCCAGAGGTGTTGAGATGTGTGCTGCAAAATATTAACTAATGCATTTAAACTGTGGAGTTTAAAAACATGAAATCAACTTTTAAAGGTCTTGTGACAAAACTGACAATAGTCAAGTGAAAAGAATCTGCATTGTAGAAATGCTCGCTACCAGCCCTAATGGCTGCTCATGTCTGGAGTGCCTGTTCATGTGGAGAACAGTTCTTCTGGAAATGTCGGTTTATTTTATCAAACCTTCCTCAGCGGGGGGGGAGGGGGCCCCAGGAATAAGCTGTTTATAACATGGCCCAGTGTTCTTTTTAGAAACAAGAAACCACAAACTCTGCTTAGTGACCCTGGGCTTTTCTGCGGATCTCTGCTTCTGTGTATAGACCGCATCCTGGCTGCGTGGCCAGTGTCTGCTGTATCCAGAGAACCCCTGTCAGTCCACAGAAGCTTCCAAACAGGAGAGCGTGGTGCAGTCTGAGTGCAGGGGCCCTAGGGAAGACTCCTGCTTTCCCGATCCCTCGTTCCCTGCTGTGCTGTATAGATACAGTCTTTTACCTCAGGGTGCTATTGATGCAGTAGAAGGGCTTTGCTTCTCTAAGGTCTCTTCTGAAAGGGACTGTTTGAGGCCTCATAGGGGCCTGTTGCTTAGGCAGAAGGGAAGCATTTTTAAGCAATCGTCTCGTTTTGAACCCCATCTTGTTCAATATTTAAATATCCCCGGTACATTAGGGGAGCGGCAGGGCATCAGTGAATGGGGCCTGGAGAGGGGTCTTTGCTGAAGGGTCTGACATGAAGCAACGTCTAGGCTTTTCATTTCAAGAGAGCGCCTGCAGTCTGCCGGGAGATCTCCTGGCTAGTAGCCCTGGCTTCCCGGTTGCTTGAATAGAGCAGGCGAAGGAGGCAGTGTGTGTGCTGTAAGCCGTTTACTCCTCAGAATTCAGCCAGCCGGGCATTCACTCCAGAGCTTGTTTATGATGAAGTAGCATTTCTAACTGCTGCTGCGCCCCAGTGGGCTAGTGGGGTGCAGACTTTCATCGCCACCCTTGGGATTTCTCTGGCCCCTGCTAGTGGAAAAATGTGGCTTCCAAGCAGGTTGAGGGTGGGCTTGAGCAATGGGCCTTCTGCTAACAAAAGGCAGAGAGAAAGTTGAAATCAAGTTTTTGAAGCCTGTGACACAGGTGAGCTGCACAATGTAAGCCCTTATTTGTAGGCACGTTGGTTTTTTGCTTGTGCAGATATGGGGCTCGGTGGATGAGGCCTTTGCACGGTTCCCTATTATGTGGCTTGGATAGCATGGCCATTATGAAGGCAGTGGAGGAGTTCTGTTGAGTGGGCAGAATTTCAGGTGCATGGACGGACTGTCACGTTATTTGTAGTCTGCTTGGTTTGGAGTTAAATAAACTCTGGGCCCTGAGCATGCCCTAAAGATCTGTGCCTGACGGGGGTGCTCGGCACTGAGATCTTCCCTACAGCCAGGCAACCGAACTCTCATGCCATGTAGGAGGAATCTAGTCCTAGTTCGTGCCTCCTGATTTTTAGTAATACTCAAATATGTTAATTTCTGCTCATCCATTTGAGCTGTCTCCAGGATCCCCTATAAACATGCCTCTGCCACGTAACAATCCTATCAGTGTTCCCTCTAAGCTGTGCGCGTGCACACAGATCCTAAACCCCGCACACATGGCGAAACACCACGTGCACAAAAATTTGCACAGAAGCACAACAATTTGCACAGAAGAATTTTTTTGTGCACACGGCCTGTCAAAAATTAGAGGGAACATTGATTGCTAGCATAGCTTTCCTGCACTCTGTGGACAAATATCTTTTTTCCGGACACCCTTGATAGCTAAGATGTGCAATCCACGTTGCCCCCACAAACATCCCCGTAATGCCTTGATCAGAATCTCTAAAGCAGATTTATAATATGGCTCTTGAGAGGGTGAGAATCTTCACCCACGCTGACCAAGGAGGTTGTACTAAAGTAGCTGGCATCCACTGGGTCCCTCTGAAACGCTCCAAATGCAGGGGTTTTGTGAGCTGAGGAGAATCCTAGAGCTTTGTCTCCTGACTGAAGGATGTGGGTGGAACTTTGCTTGCTTCCACTGCGATCTGTACCTGTGGGAGGGAGGGAAAGGAGAGCGGGTTACAAAGCCCATCAAGTCAGGGCAGACATTCCTCTCCCTTCTTCGTTCTTCAAGCAGCACCTTTGGCCCTAGGCAGCGATGGAGTCTGCAGAGCAGACTGCTGCCAAGCTACTGAAGCTTTGATGGCTCAAATCTGTATCTGCCTCCTTCAGTTCCTTCCTAGACTGCAACACTGGGAGTGCGGGAGTGAAGATCCGGGGGGAAAGTTGGGACATTGGAGAGAGAAATTCTGCCATGGAGAAATTTTTGGTCTTTGGGTTTTCTTTCTCACCCTGCACCCCCATGTTTCCTTGTTCATTTCCCACTCCCTCATTCTTTTGCTAGTGTTACTCCTCCTCGCATATCCAAAGTTTGCATTCACTGGTCCCCCACAATGCAGGCCACTGCAAGAGCACATGGTCTGTTCTCAAACTAGCAACCCATTTCCGTCAGTTTCCTCATCACAGTAATCCTATATTGTATGGACCAACGGACATTCCTTTCATGTATGCTCTGGATTGGCCCCAGTTCTCGTCCCCCATTGGTTGGGGGTAGATGATGGCGAGTGTTCGTGAAGGCTTACAGAATCCCACATAGTTTCCTTCTGTTGACCTGAGGCTGTGGCTGAGAGAGAGGAAGGTAAAGAAAGGCCTGCCTGGGGTCCTATTGGACCTTGAGGGCATGTGCCAGAAGAGCCTAATGTAATTGGAAGAGAAGTGTTGGAAATTCCTTGGATGCCTGTGGGACCGTGCAGGTAACAGCCTGAAAGGCAGACTGAGCAATTCACAGGCTGGAAAATAAGGCCTTTTATGCCTCCCAATGCCCCATGGAGAGAGAGCCCTTTGTCCAGTTTAAATTTAATTGAGTGGATTGGCCATTGTCTGCCTCAGAAAATGTCTTACTCATTTTAGATAGTAACCAGCACTGGTTCCTTTTGAGCTGTGATGTTGGGGTACAGGGTGGATGAGTTTACATCCATCGAAGGCTCTGGGGTCACCGACACTTGATTTGCTGCAGAGATACTGGAGTGTCATAGGGTAGTAAGGTTCAAGAAAGGGATTCTTTGCAACACTGCCCTTTTGCCATAGCACTTCTTTGCTGCCAGGGTCCCTTCTGAGGCTTGGCCTTCACTTAAATGCGACGGTAGCTACTTCAGTCAAGGGTGTGTGTGTGTGGGGGGAACCACACGGCGGGCTGACGCAGCTATGCTGACCTAAGGCCCACTGTAGATACATCTGTGTTGATGAAAGAGAGCTTCCCTCAAAAGAGCTACTGTCATTTAGGGAGAAGTTAGGCATATCTCCATATATTATATTATCTCCTAGAACTGGAAGGACCTTGAAAGGTCATTGAGTCCAGTCCCCTGCCTTCACTAGCAGGACCAAGTACTGTCCCCTGAGATTTTTGTTGTTGTTGTTGTTGCCCCAATTGGCTCCCTCAAGGATTGAACTCACAACCCTGGGTTTAGCAGGCCAATGCTCAAACTGCTGAGCTATCCCTCCCCCCGGGTGGTTCCTACACTGGTGGGAAATACCCCTTCCATTGCTGTAGCTGGTGTCTGCCCTGTGGGGTTATGCCAGCATAGCTGTGTTGCCGTAGATACACTGGTATAGCCTCTGCGTAGACGTACCCTGAGTCATGCCTGCTTAATTACTAAGCATCACCAAGTTTCTCCAGCACTTGACAGCATCATGGGGATGGGGGAGACAGTGATTAATTTGTTCATCAGCCCGTTGATCTCTGCTTTCAGTGGCGGTGTCCAGAGAACTTGCTCTCTTTCTTTAGCGGGATAATACAATTGGAAGGGAAGGGTCGAGGGAAGAATATTCTTTGCAGCCAACGAACGATGGTTTATAAAACGCAGGTCGGCCACCCAGCCGGAATTATTATATTAAAGGCCCACATCATGTTGTCTTAGTGCCAGCAGCTGCTTAAACATTATCGCTTCATTTGTAGGGTAGATCAGAGAGGTCTCATCCTAGAATGGGCAAAAGGTAATCAAATGTACAATCTGCTTGGGAGAAATTGTTCCAGCTCCCTTGTATCTGCTTCTTCATCGGCTGTGATAGCGGAGCTCTGGTTTCAGAACTGCCATTGGATGTTGATGCCCATAAAGCAGGGAAAGGGGTGGGGGGAGAAAAGCCATCTAGAATTCCGATACTCGGCTGAGGTCTGGCAGCTAGAAACAAAACAAGTTGCTCCATTTACTACTGAAAAAAGGGAGCTAATTGGCACTGGAAGCTGGTGGTGGAGAATAAATAGAGAACAGATTTTTCTGCTGCTCTTGATCATAAACTCACTCTTAAAGCTTCCAAACGTTTTGACACTGGGGTAAGTAGTCTGGTGACTCCTTGGGAGTGTCGTGTTACAAAATGTAATGCTACAGAACCATGCTGGAACAAGGATTGGCTTTCCTGCGTGGATGGGGCTGGAGTGCATTAGCACTAAGTTTACAGCATCCTTGCATAGTATGGTCCCATCAGTTTGGTCCCATCCACAGTTCGGACCAAGCCACGTGATAACGTTTTTGATGCCGAGGATCCATGTTATAGAGCAGATGGGGGTGTTAGTGATGATGCTCCCCTGTAGCATGTGGAAGACAACCATTCTCTTTAGTGAAGCTGTTTTGTCTGTGAGGGTATCTTCGCTGTAGAGTCAGCCTAGGTGCGCGGTGCCTGGGTGAGCAGCCACGCGGCAAAGCCGGTCCAGAGTTACTGTGTGCTGCACTCGTCCGTGTGTGTCCTTAGGGAGGCCTGTCTCATGGGTGGTTGTGCTGCAGTAAGATGAGCCACTCTGATTCTTAACTTGTCTGTCCTTCTGGGCATACAGGGGGGGTGGAAGAGGATATTTTGGGAAAGCACTGAAGAATTGTCAGCACTCGAGTGGTTTAGCTTGGATCCTCACTGCAAAGTGTGTGGGTCACCAGCCTGGGCTCCAACCCCCTTTCCCCTAGCCATGCCAGCTAGCCCATGTTCAAAGCACCCCAGTGAAGTTTTTGCGTGTGGACGGAAGAGGCATTGGGGTAGATGCATGGGCTGACTCTCTTCAGTGAAGGCCTCCCGAATGGGAGGAGTCCAGGCCAGTATTCACCTGAGTGTTGAGCAGAGAGGCAGCTTGCTGTAAGTGTGCTGCAGTTGCCATAGAAAGTCTGTGGGTGCAGGGACACATTGGCTTTACCCGGTGAAATAATCGGGAACTGCTCCAAGGCACGTGCAGATTGATTTTCTTAATGCACTGGGGAAGTGAAGGCTCCGTACGCACGCTGAGCAGGGCAGCTAGGGAAGGGGAAAGAGTCCACCAGAAAAAGCCTTGGAGCATTTGCCCCAAGCAGCAGGTTACATGGAGAGAGCACAGGGAGGCGTGACTGTGAATCTCCATGGTGCTTGCCTGCCATAGTTCTGTTGGTTGCTACTTGCAGCAGGCGGAGGGAGGGACAGGGTACGATTGAAGGTGTTTTAGTTGAGCAGAATCTTGACGCGAGAGCCGTAATCAATCAGATGGGTTTTTTTCAAGAAATATGAATGGCTGGCTCCCTGCCAGAGCCTGACATCTTCCTGACATGAAGGTGAGCCAGGCCAAGCCACTCCAGAGAGCATTCTGTATTGTCAGTGTTTCATGGCACGTTGCGTGGAGAAGAATGCTTGCCGCCATGAAATGGAAGTACCTTCATGCTTGCCTAAGGTTAATTCCTGCAGCACTGGTAGAGATGGACTGGTTAGCGACCCCGCTTCCACAGAGCTGTTGCCCGCCCTGGCTGATGCCGGAGTTGCCATGACTCCTCCCTAAGCAGACGGTGGGTAGAACTTCAGATTGAAATTTTTGCAGTGTGTCTTGATTCACACCCTCTCAGGTATTTATTTCCTTCTCTGAAGCCCACATTTCTTCCTGTCTGGCAGCCTCCACTTGGGGAAAAAATCCCAGGCCTGGAAGAGCAGGGTCTGACCGTGCCTCATACCTTCCGGCCACACTCGTCTAGATTCCAAGGCCAAAAGCGACCATTATGATTAAGGCTACAATTTAATCACAGGTATTTTTAGTAAAAGTCATGGACAGGTCACCGGCAAGAAGCAAAAAATGACGGCCCGTGACCTATCCATGACTTACACCACAAATACCCATGATTGAATCTTGGGGGAAGCCCTGGCGGGGGGGGGAGAACCCGTGGCACCAGCTCCCTCCCCACCCCAGATCCCAGCTCTCCGCCACCCGGTGCCCCTGGCGCTACCTACCGGGAGGTGCCGAGCTGTGGCAGCTCCCGCCACCCTCGGCACCACTGCTCAGGCCGTCCCCAGGGCCAGCTGCATCAGTTGCTGCTGGGTGGTCCCCGGGACCGCTGCCAGGAGCCGTCGAGCTGCGGCTGCTCCCGCCGCCCCGGGACAGCTGCCCAGGCGGTCCCCGGGGCCACCAGAGCAGCAGCTGGTGTGGTTGGCTGCAGAGCCGCTCCAGCAGTGGCCGGTGTGGCTGTCCTCAGGGCCCCCTGAACAGCAGGCTCTGGGGGCGGCACTGGGGTCAGCCGCACTGACTGCTGCAGGAGTCACGGAGGTTGCAGGAAGTCACGGAATCTGTGATCTCGGAGACAAATACGGAGCCTTAATTAGGATCCTCTAGTCTGACCTTGTGGCTACCACAGGCCATAGAACAGGGGTTCCCAAACTTTTTGCCAGCATGACCCAAATGTAATGAAGTCTTTCCTGCCAGGACCCCGAGGAGCATAGAGGACGCCATTTAGAAGAGCAAAGTGGTGTCCTCCACACAGCGTGTGATCACACTTGCGGAGGATGCATGCGAGGTTACGCTGTGTGGTGCAAAATGGCGCCCTTGGCACAGCAGGGGTCACTGCAACCCCGTCTGCTGATGGCGTAACCCCGTTTGGGAACCACTGTCCTAAAACTTCCCCAAAATAATTCCTAGAACACATCTTTTAGAAAGGCATTCAACCTCGATCTAAAAATTGTGAGGCTTCGAGATTGCTCCATGACCCTTGGTAAACTGTCCAGTGGTTAATTACCCTTGATTACCCTTGCTGTTAAAAATGTACACCTTATTTCCGGTTTGTTTTGTCTAGCTTCAGCTTCCAGCCATTGCATCACATGATACCTTTCTCAGCTAGATTGAAGGGCCTATTCTCAAATATTTGTTCCCCACGTAGGTACTTACAGGCTGTAATCAATCTCACCGTAATAAGGTGTGTTGTGGGGCACTACTCTAGAGGAAGAATGCCGCCTTCTCTTCATCTTTGACCTTCTGTACTGATAGTCATATCCATTTGTCTTTGTCTCTTTAGAGGTGACCGAGTGTTGCATCCTTCAGAGAGCTCCAGGTAGTAACTTCTACCAGATGCACACTCCAAATCCAGTTCAGCTTATTCAGAAGCTGCACATATTAATCATTTACAGAAGACCGAGGAAAAGGATAGATAGATGAACGCTAGGACTAGTTTGAAGGTGCTTTTTTAGTATCCGTAACAAAAGTGCATAAGCTACAGAATATGTGGACATAGGTGCTAGGGATGTAAATATCAGTAAAAAAGTTAACCGGTTAAACGATTAATTATTTCGTTTAACTGGTTAACCGTTAACTGAGGTAGCTGGCGGGTCCGGCTCACAGGGGGCAGATGTTTGTTCCCGTCCAGGGTGGGGGGGGGTTCAGTGTGCGCAGCTGGGGTCTGGCATGGCTGGGGCCAGCTTGTGGGGGTCTGGTGGACGGGGCTTGGCAGGCTGGGGATTGGGCGGGACTTGGGGCATGGGCGGGGCCCAGCGGAGCCCCAGCACAACTGGGACTTGGGGCCTCCTCCGGCCAGGACTGGGGTCCCACCAGCTCAACCGGCCTGGCTGAGGGTGGACTGGCATGGTTGGGGCTGGGGCCGCTCTTCCCTGGTCCCTGGTCGAGGCTGGAGTCCCTCCTGCCAGCCCATTGCCGGGGTTAACGGTTAACTTTGGTTAACCAGTAGGCCTAATGCTTACCGGTTAACTGTTTAACCTTTTACATCCCTAATAGGTGCTAGAAGTAGGGGTGCTGCTGCACCCCCAGCTTGAAGTGGTTTCCATGAGATACGGAGTTTACAGTTTGGTTCATTGGCTCTCAGCACCCCCCCGCTATACAAATTGTTTCAGCCACTACATTGGCCTTGTAGGAGTTTATTGGGTTTTCGAAGCGCTGAAGTGGTGTGTCAAAGTTGCAGGCTCTGAAGAAAAGAGCTCCCTTAGAGTCCCAGTGGCCCAGCTAATTAGCTTATTTTCTAAGCCCTGTTAGTTTAGAAGTAAAGGTGTCAGTCGTCGCAATACACAGTAGTTGCCTTTTGTCCCTGGATCAGGCTGATTCTTGTGAAGTGGGAAACTCATTCGAAAAGGAGGTGTGTGTTTTCCTGGAGTCTATTTCCTGTTCACAAGTCTCACTTCCTCTTTCTTATTGCACAGTGTGGACTGCTGCTTGGGACCTGTATTGTGGAAAGTTTAGCCATGCAGGGGGTGGACATAGAAGAGATGTCATTGTGAGCCAGGCATGCAGTCGTGGACATGAGGCTTTGGCATGTGTTAACAAGCAGCCCCCTACATGAACAATTAAATCCCTAGTCTCCACTGGCATCTATGCATTCAGAGAAAGTTCTTACCATTTTCCATGGGTAAGTAAACAGCCTGGCCTCGTGCATTGTTAAAGGAGAGATGTGAAGGAAGAGCACAATTCACAGCATTCTTTCTCCCATCTGTGTCCAGTCCACTCTTATTTTCCTTTAGAAATATCTGTTTATCCTTTAACCTGGTTGTTGTTAAAGGACTTTGGAGGACCAGCACAATAATAGCCAGTCTGCACTTCTCCCGTCTCTAGTGAGACCTGGATGGGTGGGGTCTAGCATGCAGCTGAGTCCTAGTTATTCTAAAACAACAACAAAAACTGCCTTAATACACCCTGAGAGAAATTACTAATAAAGGAAGCCCATTCTGCTGGTATTGACACGATTCTCTGTTGCATTGCTGATGCTTGCTTGCTTGGAAACATTCGGCTTGGGATGGGAACTGAGGTCCTCGTTCCTTAGAACATCACAGTGGTCTCCATAGTGATCCTGGAACAGAGTGTATCCATCCAAGCAGAAGAACCAAAGACCACAGCGATACACACAAATGTAAGGCAATTCTCCGTACCTGGTCACGCTGAGGTACCTCTGATACTGGAGCTACGAAGGAGCCTTAGCTGTCAATTTAATGGTGCTCTGCAAAGTATGTAATTAAAATAAATTGGGTTAGTGGGATTTTGAGCTCCTCTGATTGTTTTGGATCTCTGACTAGGTCCTAGGGCAGTGGTTCCCAAACGGGTTTGTGAAATGTTACAGGGGGTTCTTGGGGGAAAATTCCCTAATGGCGGACAGAGCTGTCCCTGGGGACCCCAGGACTTCCAAGAGCTAAGCAGATCAAAGCAAGCATATCTATCACACTGAGGTGATTTAAACATCAAGACTCCTTACAAGAAATGGAAAGGGAGATAGATATTTTTTGCTGTTTTTAAAATTAAATAGGTAGCTAGTATTGTTTTTAAAATTATTATGAAGAAAAAGTTTAAGCTTTGTTGTAAGGTGTGGTGTTTGCCTGGACTACACAACACCTGAATGCTTGTGTAGGAGGAACTCTTTGAGTTGACTTTTTAAATACCTTCATGCTGTTTCACCTCAGATACTCCTTGATGAAACATAGGAGCCTTGTCTTATAACAGGGTTATTCAAAGTGATACAAGCTACGAAAGTGAGATCTTGGAAAAGTGTTGCCGTTTTCATAATGTAATAAAAATACTGTAATGATAAATAATAATAAATAGTGTGTAATAAGCATGTCATAAAAACAAATTTTATATTTCCAAGATCACTGCTTTTATAGTTTATATTAAGGTAAAGGAGAAAATCCCTGGGAATTATCATTTTTAGGAGGGGGTTCACGAGACTTGACATTTTAGTGAAAGGGGTTCACAAGTTGTTTGGGAACCACTGTCCTAGGGTGATGTAGCTGCTGTCATGATTTCCCGTTAGGATGAATAGGTGTTTTAGCAACCCTGCCAAACCGGTTAACCCAGCAGGGGTGGAATTCAAAGTCCATCATAAATGGACAGCCTGGCCATAATACTTCAAGATACATCGCCTCCTCACTGGGATCTGTCTTTGCAGGCGTTTGTCCCAAGGGCCTGATCTGTCCCAGTGGCTGGTGTACAAGATGTAAACGATAGAAGGGTCCAGCCTAAATTGTAGCTGGCTGGATCGTCTGCTCTTCTCATCTGTGGTCCGGGTTATGGCAAGCTCATCACCCAGCTATGCTGGGGGTGGATGAATGGAGCACTCCTTCCCTCTACTGGGAATTCCAAACCTGGGCTTCTGAGAGGAAGCAGAGTGTTGCCTCCTGCTTTCTGCAAGCCCCGCTTCCATGCACACAGTCATTTCCTGCACCCAGAGAGAAGCTCTTTACACCCATTCCCCTGTCCGGGGTGTCTCCTTACCCACCTTCTCAGCACTCTGCCAATAAATCCTTAGTCCTCTCCAGTGCTCTTTCCCAAGCCTGTTTTGGAGAAACCCAACAGCAGCTATCCCCCCAGTGTTCCTTTCTTTCCATCTGTGGAGGGTCTGAAAGGGAGGGGTTTCTATGTCCCTGCCGCCTCCCCCAGCATGCATTGTTGCCATGGCTACAGTTCCATCCCTCCTGCTGCTTGAACCGGCTTATGTGCCAAGTGGTCAGTTTGCCTTAAAGGGCCCAGCATGCAAGAGATGCAGAAGTCAGGACTTCTTTATACAATTTTTGTTTTGTTGTTTTATCTTTAGAAGTATCAGGGCCATCAATAATCATCTCTCTCCTTGCTGGAGGACCTCTGTGGGGAGGAGTAGTGGGGCTTAGGGATGTTTATTGTGAGCTCTGGCACTTCAGTTGAAGGGGTGAGGGGTAAAACCCTTTAACAAAGGCATTCTTTCTCCAAAGTGCGTGTTAGCCATCAGAGCTCGAGAAGAGTCAACACAAATAAAGCCCGCTAAACAGCCTGATGGAACATCCCTTCCTCTCTTAAGTCGTTGTGGCTGCAGTCTCTTGACACTCATGATATGGTCACTGGCTTTTCAGCCGCATAATAGCTTTCAGAGTAGACAGGTTATGCATTTTGAATATTTAAAAAAGGACAAGCCAAGCCATCCCCCAGTCTGAGCACTTCCGACAGCTTTTCCCTATTCCTAGGAAGGATGCCTTTGTCAATGGCAGGGGTAGGCAACCTATGACACGGGTGCCAAAAGCAGCACGCGAGCTGATTTTCAGTGGCACTCACGCTACTTGGGTCCTGGCCACCGTCTGGGGGGGCTCTGCATTTTAATTTAATTTTAAATGAAGCTTCTTAAACATGTATAATTTATAATATATAACAATATATATAGTTATATATTAAAGACTTGTCGAAAGAGACCTTCTAAAAACATTAAAATGTATTACTGGCACGCAAAACCTTAAATTAAGAGTGAATAAATGATGACTCAGCGCACTGCTTCTGAAAGGTTGCCGACCCCTGGTCCATGGTATGGGGATTAGTTATTTATTTTTAATATGGCAGCTACTAAGCAGGTGGGGACATTTTTTTTTTCTTCATTTTTCTTGTTGCTCCAAAAACAAAGGAAGAAGCTGGGTGTATGGCTGTGTGTGTGTGGCTGAGAGAGATGGGGGGGTGGGGAAGAGATCAAATGCTGATTTTTAGTTGGCACAATACCCTGTAATGAATATTCCTTTCTCTGCAAGTATTTGTGTCCCTCTCCCCCTGTTTGTTTTAAACTGACATTGAAATACTTCTGCTTTTGAAGAACCCGTTGACTATTTCCAAGCTGCCATTCCCAGTTCGTGTGCTGGCAGGTCTCCTTTTCTGCTGATAAGGAGAGAGGTTTTTTTTTTTTTGTCTGGAAGATCTAACACTCCACTTGCACCTTTGACCCATTAGTGCGTACTGCCAACTCCTCCGGATTCCTAGTGCTGGAGCAGCGTGGGTAAGCTGGTGGGAGCTGGCTGAGCCTTAGATCTGAATCTCTATCGCCCTTCTATGGGATGATGTGCCAAACCCATTCTGATAACCTCATGACATTGTAAAAGAAACAGAATTCCGCTCCTTGAAGCAAAACGGACCAGCCAGGAGCTGTGGCTTCCTCTTTTCTTTCCACCCTCATTATCCAATTATCATTGATTGGTTGTTGGCTATAGGAAAAAGAATGCAAAGACTAGAATTTAAGTAAAACATGTGGTTGTAATTTGTATGAAGTTTATTTGCCATCTGAAGCGTGTTTAAGTAGCTGTCACTTCTAGCTTATGGCCTTATCCAGTGCTGACTGAGTTTTTCCACAAGCTTCAATGGGCTTTGCACCAGGCCATGAAAAGCATATCAAGATAGCAAATCACCCGTAAAAAGAAACCCCCACGATAGAAGCGAAACGTGTCCTAGTTCACAGAAGCGTCTTCTCAGTAGTGGGTAGCCTAGGCTGAAATAGAAATTCTGAGTTTCCAGGCTGAGGATGGAAGTAAGGGAGCTTCTAATATTCAGGGGTTGGAGAGATTTTTGCTGCAGAATTAGAGCGATAGCCCATACAATTAATTCGTTGCCCATTATCACATGTGGTGCCATTGCTAAGGCGCTGCCAGTCCCAATCAGAACCTCGCCTATCTGGAGGGTGATGTTTTACACTTACCATAGTGCTCATCACCCTGAAGGGATTCCAAAGCATTTTTCTCCTATATCTAGTGTTGCTGAAATGCAGTCACCTCTGGGGTGGAAGGGTGGCAGCCAGCAATGGAGGAAAAGTTTAGTTTTGGCCAAAGAAACGGAGGCAAGCCCTCTCTAAGGTGCAATGTTGTCGTCTGACAATAAACAAGATTTTGCTGTTGCTTTTGTCTTTATTCTAAAGAGCCCCTGCTCAAAAACTGCCTCGTATTCAGAAAGGCTGAGTTGATCCTACCTGGACTTGATGCATGGTTCCAGGAAACCAGGATGGCTTATACCATGCCAGATGACAGTAGGGTGACCAGATGTCCCGATTTTATAGGGACAATCCCGAATTTTGGGTCTTTTTCCTTATATAGGCTCCTAATACCCTGTCCTGATTTTTCACACTTGCTGTCTGGTCACACTAGATGATAGCACTGTCTGTGCCACTGAAATGCTGGTGAAAGAGTGATTTTTTGAAGGTGCGATTTTTCACCAGAATTTTGCAAACTATATCTAGCTGCTTATTTTAGTTGCAGCCCTTGGAGAGAAATGAAGAAAAACTAGACTGATATGTGAGCCTCCTGCATAGCCATGCTACTCTACCCCCTCAGGCCAGCCACTTCTATTATGCTTACTGGGTTTCTTCAGAGATTAGGAGACAGCCCTAGGGTGAGCTGTAGCCAGAGAGGTCAGGCTGCTAGGAGCTGGGAATATCAGCAGGTTTGGCTTGTAATTAATAGCTGGAAGGCAGGCACTGTAAGTTTCTTGCTGTTCTCCTGGGAAGTGCCTGATTGGAAGGGCAGCAGGTAGACAAGAGCTTTGACTGAACTGGGGGAAGAACATGTGTTCGCCGGGGACGGGGGCTGGATGTATTTGGCCTGTTTGAAAAATTGCTAATGCTAGGCAAGTTAAAACAAACCGTAACTGTCCGGGTCACAGTTGCTGTTTACCAGAGAGATCTGTGCTTTCCTAGTTCAAGCAGATGTTGGAGGAAGTGTGCCCTAGTAGTTAGCATGTAAGACTAGGAGCCTGGAGAGAGTGGTTCTATTCCCAGCTCTGCTTCCGATGTGCTGTCTGGTCTTGGGCAAGTTGCTTAGCCTTTTCTGTGCCTCCATTTCTCTGTCTGTAAAATGGCAATAATGCTCCCCTGCCTGACAGGGATCTTTGTGTGGCTTATAACGTAGGGCCTTGAACAAAAGTCACCTAAAACTTGAAAAAGTATTACAATGATAAAAGAACAATGGCCATTTGTTTCACATGGACCTCATGTATTCTAGAACAGTTCTTGCCAGTGCTGTGTGCACCTCTTTCTTTGCCTGGTGGCTGGGTTTTTGTGGAGTGTTTTTTAAAATTCTTTCTGCATGCTAACCGCGACTCTCCCTGGCGAGTCACATTACCTTTCTCTGGCTCATGCGATTGTTGGGTGTCCTTAGGATCATCTGTTTGTGATGACCTCTGAGTGGATTGTCAGCAGGAATCAAATTAGGAGCCTGAGTAAATACAGTATAATTCACTCACCCCAAAGATTGTGTGTGTTTGCTTCATTTTACCCCTTTTCTATTTCATTCTGGAACCAGTTTCCATTTTTTTCCCTCACGTCCATCGAATGTGTTATCGTGTCTTCTGCCCTCCTTCTCTCCTCTGAGTAGTTATACCGCTAAAGTTTACGTGTAAACCAGTTTGTACTCATTAAATCCTCCAGTCCCTTCCTCAAATTCAAGACCCTTTAATTGAAGACATGTTTACGTCTCCTGCATAGTGTCTTTGCTGCTGTGGTAATTGCACCATTCCTAGTCTGTGCCGTGATTAGGATCATTGCAGCAGAGGAGGTCCTAAAAGAACCTAATTTGGTGGGTTACCACAATTTTTGACATAAGAATTGGTACCTGCCCTTTCCCCATCTTTCTTTGCCTGCTTTGCCATAAATCACTAGGGTCCCAGCGTATCAGTGCTCTGCTCAGATCTGTCGATTTAGATCCGTATGTGGCCCCCTCATTGTGATATCCGCGTGTGGATATGGCCAAAAGCAACCAGCTTGCTGCTGTAGGCATCTCTTGGATTTCGTTAAATGTGTAACAGTGCCGAGCATTGTTGGGGAAAGGAGCAAAGAATGGCTTTTTGGTGTTTGCACATGGCCTCGAATTGTAAACACAAACTCGAGACTGCAAACATAGCTCTGTACCTCTGGCTTCACAAACATAGCTCTGTACCTCTGGCTTCATCATCACTTCACTGTTGCTCCAACTGTTTGCAAAAGCTGCTGCTTAATGCTTTTTCAGTCCTTCAGAAAGTCCGCACCCACCCAAACTCGGTGAGTACTGGGGTCTTGGCTAGGCTCCAACGTGGCTTTTAAGAACAGTTTTGCAAGTATAGTCTGGTTCTGTCTACATTGCCAACCAAACTACCCAGGAAAACATTTTATTCCTAATTGTGCTTCAGAGTTTAAAATCTTGGTTTTCTTGGTTCAGAGCACGTGTAGATGGGGCTATATATACAGTGGCCCTCTTTGCTTTGTGTGCTTGTGAAGACTTTTTGTGTCCTCGCGAGTCCCATTAGGCCGCATCTACGCCATTGTTCAAATGTTAGCATCAACTACCCAGGCTTGTGTCTACGCTAGCAAAACTTTGTAGCTGCAGTTCGCCACTGCCGCTAACCATGGAGGTGGGAGTGCGAATGCAGATCGTGCACAGGCATTTCTACCGCTGTCCGCTGAGCCTGCTCTGAAGGGTAATATAATAGTGGGAAACTTGTTGAAAAATGCTCTTATAGAAACGGCCTGTGTATGTCTGTAGCACAGTTTTCAGAAGAACATACTTGCCTACACATGTTGGGACCATATGCTAGAAATTTGCTGACAACTCCTATGGCTTCAAACATAGCATAGTCAGGGCCTTGACTGGCTGAGAGAAGAGAACAGCTTACTTTAGTTTCTTGAGGCTCAATTTAAACCAGAGCCCCATTGTGCTAGGTACTGTACATACACGTAATAAGTGACAGTGTCTGTCCTGAAGAGCTTATTCTTTAACTAGACAAGACAGACCAAGGGTGGGGAAAGGAGGCATGATCCTCTTTCTTTTACAGCTGTGGAAATGAGGCACAGAGATTAAATGACTTGCCCAGGGTCATGCAGGAAGCCCGTTGCAGAGCTGGAGTTTAAACTCCGACTTTGAGTCCTAGTATAGTGACTTAATAGCAAGACCCTCTCATAAAACCCATGATGGAGAGGACTTGCTGACTGGTTCGTGTTTCATGGTGCTGGGGAACGTGAGATTCTTCTAAAGTTCAGGAGAGTTGCACAGCTCTTACCTTTGATCACCTGAAAACCTTATATGGGTTTTGGGGCATGCTGAGATCTCATACTATGCCAGTTATTAGGTAATCTGTCTCCCTCCCTTTCCTTCCTCCTCCCCATTTCCCTACATTTGCAGGTTTGCAACAGGATAGCCACTCAGTTTAAGCAAGGGGGAGATATATTTATGGTCTAGCTGTGGCCAATTGCCAAGGTTGCTTTGTTCTTCCAGGCTTCAAAAGGGCAGCCCAAGGAAACACTTGTAACTGATGTTGGCATCAGAATTTGCATGGATTTCCTGCAGCTCTGGAAGTGAAGCCCAAGCAGCAGTATTTGAAATTTTTCCTTTGGCCCTCTCCGCACACAGAGAAGAGCAGTGCTAGTTACAAAGGTTCCAAAGTCTTGTCACTCCCAGAATTGCTGTGTTTGGGGGGGTTGGTATATACCCGGAGTGCCCTAGAATAGATTCAGTTTTCCATGTGTAGATGTGGATCAACTGTGTATTAAACACGTTCCATGCCTGGACTTTCCGGCATGATTCAGGAACTTGGTTACAACACATTTCAGTTCCATCTGCACAAGTTTAACTGTTCTAGTTGGGGACCCTGCTCACATGAGGATCACTTTAAGCCTTTCCTACACTACAAAAGGTCGTCTTATCGGCTGTATCTGCAGTGGTGAATTCAGCCCTGTTAGTGGTAGCAACAGTGGTGCATTTGCAGGTGTGATTTTTAAGTAGTGCGGACAGGGCCATAGACGGTGTAGTCCACGGCTTTCTGGTTGTGATCAGCTGGTGACTGTCTACATAGAAAGCGCTGGAGAGAGCTGAATAACGAAGCAATGCTGTCAGTCTGTGGGCAGCAGCCTAGTGTGCTAATGCTTGGGGGAGCCTGGTGGACACATTTAACTTGCCACTTTGCTGACAGACTGAGAATGTCATTGCAAAAGACAGTGTCCAGCCCACCCTGCCGGAGGAGTGGCTCTTATTGTCTGAGAGCTCTTCCGCGGGGAGTAGTAAGAAGTACCTTGGAGCCACACCACAGCTGTCTATGGTCTTGAGAGCTCTCTGGGCTGGGCAGGGTTGGGTGGGGTCAGGACTACCATGGGAAATGCAGCTCGCTGCAGGAAGGCATTCGTCTCTCACTCTGTCACTGCTGAGCTAGTCCCCCAGACTGATGAGGGGGCTTCCTGCTTCTGGGAAGGGCCGTCTTTGAGACAATGGGCAAATCAGAGGCCTTGGCCATAGATGGTTAGGGATGATCCCATGGTACTATTTTGCAAGCATGCGGGGGTTAGCCCTGGTGTCCTAGCTGAATTCCAGCTAGGATAATCTCTGTTCTGCTTCCTAAATTCTCCTGGCAGTTTCACATGAAACCAAGTCCTCTTCTCTTCCAGTGACAGACCCTAGGCTTCATGCTGTAGTTGCCACGCTGCACCCTAGAGAGGGCTGCATTTTAGCGGTGGGATATAGTGATTCTCCTGTGTGGTTTGAGGGACTTGGGATGAAAGGTGCTAATAAAAGGATGATTCATTATTCATTTAATGGAATGTCTTCTGCTCAGGTACTAGCTTAATGTAACTTCTGAACTGCACCCTCTTTCTGACTGACTGTGACTGCCTTCTCTCTCGTTTATAGTGAATGTGTGCAGAGACAGGGAGGATGGATGAAAGATCTTGTGGTTAAGGCAATGGACTGGGATTCAGGAGATTTCTGTTCAGTTCCTGGCTCTGCCACAGGCTTACTGTGTGACTCTGGGCAAGTCACTTAGCCCTTGCCTACACTAGAAAGGGTTTGCTGGTATAGGTATATCTAATGAAGATTCAGCTTACACTGGCAGAAGCATGCTTTTTCTGGTATATCTTATACCAGTTCCCTCTTTTGCCAGTATAAATGCACTAGGACTATTTTCATTTTCTTTATTTGATTGTTGATTTGTATTACCATAGTGCTTAGGAGTCCATTGTGCTAGGCGCTGTGCAAACACAAAACAGAAAGTTGGGCCCTGCCCCAAAGTTCCTAACTGACAAAGTTGTGCTGGCAAAACTTCTAAGTGTAGGCCAGGCCTTAATCTCTCTGCCTTCATTCCTTAGCTGTAAAATGGAGATGCTTCCTTTGTTTATCTTATCTATTTAGATTATAATCTGTTGGCTCCAAGGACTGTATTTTACTCTGTGTATTTATGTTGCCTTACCAACCAGCCTTGATCAGCAATACTGTCACTTAAATAACACGCAAAATGTACAGTAAAGAAATGTTGTTTGTTCTGGGGCAGACGATAGGAATGTCCCATTGAATACGTCCCGTAGTTCTGCTCAGCGAAGTATGCACACAGAGCTTTTCCTCTGGATTTCGAAGGCCACTTAAAACTGCCACTAGCCCTATGCTGATAAGATACGCCAAAAATGTGTGTTTGAGAGCTACCATAGAAACCGAAGGAAAAATGTTTAAACGGCTTGCTTGCCCCCTGACAGTGAGAAAAATTAATATGCTTGGTTAAAGAGCCTGGGGGGCTCTGTGCAGAATTAGTTCCAGACTGAAATATCGTTATTATTCCTGGCTCAATTTGGCACTTGGGATAGCAGCTGAAATGCCAATTTAGGAGCCCTGTTTCTTTGGATGATGAATTGCAGTTGGCCCTTGTTAGATACCCGTCCTCATAATCCCCTTCTGGCAGGCCCCAGATCTCTCTGGGTGTGCAGCGGACCTGGGATTTGTTGCATGTGAATGCAGTAACTCCCTTACTGTTTGGAGAGCTGAGACGTTAAGGAAAAACGTGCAATGTTGTGAGACGAAGGATAACATTGCGAGACTTGGCAACGCCGTACCAGAAGTGGTTAGATGCTAGCCTGGGACTCTGGAGATTTGATTTCAGATCCCTGCTTTGCCACAGACTTCCTGTGTGACCTCAGGCAAGTCACGTTGGCCCAGATTTTTAAAGGTGTTTAACTCCTATGGGCGTTAGGTGCCTAAATACCTTTACAAATTTGGGCCTTCGTGTTTCTGTGCCTCGGTTCTCTGTAAGATGGGGATAATAGCACTGCCTTACCTCACAGTTCTGTTAGGAGGACTAATACATTAGAGACTGTGAGGTGCTTAGAGGCTGTGGTTATAGGGACCCTATCTAGCTAGATCGAGATACGTTAGGCGTGATAGTATCTTTTATTGGGCCATCTTCTATGACAGCTTTCAAGCTTACGCTGTGTGTGTCTCAAAAGATATTCCCTCACCCACCTTGTCTCTCTCTCTCGTATCCTGTGACTGACATGGCCACAACAACACTGCATATGATAGATGTTTAAGTCCATTTAAAAACACACTGTTAAGTTCGTGCATGTTTGTGCGTAGCGAAGGCTTTAATTCACAAGCTCCAGGAATTCCCAGTGGTTCTTAACCCTGGGTGCAAATCAGTTACACTCTGTGGTGTCCCACGTTGCGTGGGGATTCCAGTGGGGTCCCCTGCATTGGTTGCATTTGGCAGCACTTCCTAATGCATTAGGCTGGAATTCCTCTGCCCTTCCCCAGCATGCCCCATAAAGACCACCCACACTAATCAGGATTAATGGTGTTACTCCAGCATACCAATGTGAACTGCACAAATGCTTTTGGGGAGCGCGCAGTGGCTCTTTCCGATAAGAAGCAAATTGCTTTCAGCCTTCCCCCGTTGTCTCCTCTTCCCTCCCTCCCCCTTTGTGCCTCTTCTCTCCCTCTCCACTGATATTTTAAATACTTGAGGGTTTTCTTTAAGGAACCCTTTGGAGCATGATGCTCTGTGGGCCCTCTGCCTGCTGGGCTGGGGCTGCCTTTACATGAGCTAATCAGCTCACAAAGAGCCAGCTCCCTTATTTGTTCAGCCAGCAGCGTTTGAAATTCCGATTACACCTATTTTATCAGATGGGAGCCAGTTCAGCTGTGCTGCCCTTTTTCTTTTTCTTTTTAAATCTCCCTACAAAGTGACACCCCCCCCCCCTTCCCAGCCCCCAGCACACTGCACGTTTTTTCTGACCGCACCTTTCCTGACTCTTCCTGCGGGATCCCCTTCTCTGGGTTGAAGGGCTGGGGCGGGGGGTGGGCAAGGGAGGACAGGTGTGCTGGTAAGTGTGTGCACTGAAAGGCACTATGTGCGCCTAGAGCGGAGATGTCGGAGCGCAGGGAGAACAGTGATGGGCAGGTCAGCCCCTCCCAGGGGCCTGCGCAGTTGGGCTCTTTGGAAGGCAGCTCCTGTTACATGCAGCTCAGGAGGCAAAGTGCAGAGAGGGTCGCCTGGAGGCTAAATCTGCGATTCCTACTGTATGCACCAACAAATGTAAAACTCTGTGCAATAGAACCCTTCCATTTTGTCTCTACCCTCTCTCCTTTGCTCTTCATCTCTCCAGCGGGATAAGGTTAGGAGGCGTTCAGTAACCTACTCAGCAGCACTGTGGGCTGGGTAGGTTCTCTGCTCCCTTTTGCACGGAGGTCATGACATACTCAGGGCTAGGCAAGTTCTGATTAAATGAAGGTTCCCCTTGGCCTTGACAGGGCGGAGGTATCGGGTGTGGCCCAGTGAGCAATAGGCTGCAACGAACTCTGCCCCAAGAAGCAGCAAAGTGTGCGACTCCGTCCCCCTCCCCCGTTCATGGTTTGCGGAAGCGCTGTTGCTGTACCGCTTGCATCAGGCAGTGGTGGTGCACCTCTGTCGGCCTCTCTCACCAACAGAGATTGGTCCAATAAAAGATATTCCCTCACCCACCTTGTCTCTCTCATTACCTCTTGCTAGGCAGATTATAAATCAGGTCATGCTTTTTGGTTGGGCCAAGAGCTGCTTGGTCTGTGTGTGTTTAAATACAACCGCTTTGGGGGCATTGAACAAGTGTTTGTATGAAAGCATCCCTGAGTTCTTCATGTGACAGATACTTTCTCCGCTCTGCCCTCCCACACCAAAAACATAGCTTTCCTCTATATCGCTAGGTCAGGTTTTGCCGAAGACCACGGAAAATTTGTGGTCCTTACTTTTTTCGCCAAATAAAGGACATTGTCGTCCCCGTCCCCTCCCCCCCCCCCCCCCCCCCGGTATTTGCTGAGAATAATAATATATTTGCTCTTCTCCAGTGCCTTTTAATCTGAGAATCAGTGCGCACCTTGCAAACGGTTAGCCCCTCATTACTCTTGTGTTACCTACGCTTGCAGGTGGCAAGCCTGCCTCTGAAGAAGACGTAGATGGATCTCCTGCCCTGGTAACTGAATGACTGTTTCTGCTTAGAAACACTACAGCCCCTCCCTGGGGCTTCTCTGCCCCCTTCCTTTCGCTGCCTTCACTCTACAGTAAACATTCAATAGTCACTTTGCAGAAGTTTCCACACGATCTGTGCTGCAGTGCACTGGCTTTGTGCATGTGTCAGTGATTTTTGCCTTGTAGTGGTCAGGCTGCTGAAAGGAAAATGGGACCTGTTGCTAGCCCCAGCAAAAAGGGGTGGAGGCCTGATTTTTGAGGCCCAGGGTTCCAATCTCATCTCCCTACCATCCTTTTGGGTCTGTGTGTGTGTGTGTTCTCTCAACACCTCAGACCCACTCTGCAGGGGTGAGTTTCCCCAGCGCAAGCTTTGCAGCTCAAAGCTAGGGGAGTTCCCCATTGTTTACTGAAAGGCTTGTGTGTTTGTTTGGTCGACTGGTGGGGAAACCCGGATTGCGGGGCTGCACTACGGTTTGGGCTGGTGCCCTATGTACTGCCGGTATCTGTACTAGTGCACATCCCATTTGATGGATGTGCAAGTAGCTCTGTGGTGATATCACTTGTGCTTAGTTTTTAAGGCATCTTTGGACCTTTCTTTTGCAAAGGCTTTCAAAAAGCCAATTCCAATGGAGGCATGGACCACCTAGGTTCATAGCCAGCTCTGGGCGGGTGGGGGACAACGACTCTTCAGAGGCCAGGAGGTGAAGTTATTACCCTGGCAGTGGATTGATTTCATGTACCGAGAGGTTCAGAGAGATTCCGGTCTCCTTTGCTCTGATCTTAGCAGAATCTGAGCCCTGTCCCTCAGCAGCGGAGGCAGAGAGACGATCTAATTTCTCAAAGCAGATTTGATTTCTGGCGGTTGTATGTGTGATACACCCTGAGACTGTAAATGGAGCGGGGGATTGGCTGCCTTTGTAAAACTGTAAACGCCCCCTCCCCCCAAACAACATTCAGAGGAGACTGGGGCCCCGGGAGCGATTGATTCAATGCAGCTCACCTGTTTGCCCTCCTGCTTTGAAGAAGATTCTATCTAGAAATGGGACAGCAGGAGCCTGGGCTGTGAAGAAACGAAAGAGACAATGATTTTCTGTTTGCAGGTTTAGTGCTGGAAAATCTCTTTCAAGTATGCACACTGGTTTGCAGTGTTATTGGAAGTGGGAGATCCATCGTTGGGTGATCTCCTGCTGGCCGTAATGTTACCGCCAGCCAGCCAGCAATCCAGAGTTCCCAGTATTCAGGGGTGAATTTATTTTACTCTAGGGGTTATGTTTTCTGCTGGTCTCATAATAGCTGGCAAAGGGAGGAGGGGTTAATTTTCCTTATGGACCCTCAATGTGTATGTCCGATGTCCATACGTGTGCTGTATCTAGGGCTAATTTACACTGCAAGCTCCTTGGGATGGGGCCTATGCCTTCAACGATTATACAGTACAATGCATGCATATGGTGCTCAGTAAATGACGGTGCAAGTCTGGCCTTGCAGCCTTCGTCAGGAGCAGAGATGGCTTGGGGTATAAATGCTGCCTAGCTCTTGCTAAGGGTGCTGGATCCCATTCCTGTCAGTCTCACGCTTGCACTGCTCCCAAAATGACTAGCAGTACCACTCCCGGTAAAGATGAATAATATGGATACAATAGCAGTTGTGCTGGGGGAAACTCTTCGGTAGAGCTAGTCTCCCTAAATAAAGTTGGGTACTAACCCTCCCCTCTTGTCCTTGTCTGGGTGGTGGAGTGAAATACTGGAGCACTCGGGGTGGGTGGGGGTGGGATGGGCTCTGTAGGTCATGTGCTGTGCTGGTGGTCTCCCAGGTCTGTCCATTGAGGACACAGGCCAGCTGTTCATGGCATGCTGAGTTTCTAATCCACCACTTACACTATATCCACAACAAGTGCTTGAATTGCCGTCCATTTTTCTCGTGTTGAAGGGTAATAAATCCCCTGGTGTTGCTCTCTTCTGGGGCGGGGCAGGAGCTTGAATTTCCATTCTTCTAGGATGGATGGATGGATCTGCTACCACGTACCTACTAAGCAGGGAACGGGACGGCAGACCTGTCAGCTCTGTGCAGCTCAGCCAGTTTGATCAGCTCTCTCTCTCTCTCTTGGTTTTGGTCAAGGTGTTAGTATCTGCCCCGATCTGTTCTTATCAGGAGACTCTAGGCTGTTTAACTTTTGCATTCCACGTGTTGCGGCCGCCTCTGGGGTTCAGAACCAGCTGAGCCACTGGACAGGATGTGAATGAATTCATGGCATAACTGCTAAAGCTAAGGTTACTGAAAGGGAGAGTGGGTAACAGGTGCATTGTAAAGAGGATGGGCACCCCAGCCTCCCTGAATCAGAACCCTGTGGTCCTCTGTGAATAGAAACTGGCTGCATTTAAAACTAGGTCAGAGGTGTGACCTGAAACACTCTCCTCTCTCTGTACTGAAGACACTGAGTTCAGGGTATGCCTGCACTCCAAGTCCCTGGGTTCTGGTGCCTTCTGCGCTCCTTGTTATCCGCTAAAAGTCTTGTACTAAAACTAAAAACAGGCCTTTTATCATTATCCTCCTTCATTTGGTTGCAGCTGAGCTGCAAACCCAGTATGAATGGAGCAGATGGCAAGCTGCACTTTGCAGTCTGACCCTTCCCGGAGTGGTAGCTGTGATTGACTGGCATGTGTAGGAGACGCACTGAAATTATTGGCCCTCTCGCCTGGAGGAGAAAAATCTCCTTAAAACATCTGGGTTCTGTTCCTGTACAAAATAAAGTAGCGTCTGTCGGACAGTAACCATATATATGCTTTAGAATGAATGCATAGATGACAGAAAAGAGTGGTTTAAAGAAATAGTTGGGTGAATAAAGGCAAAGCTGCCAGTCATGGTTATCAGAGCTTCTGGGATGGGACTTTGGAATGAAATGACTTGGCAAGATCCATGGTGCATTTTATCCTAGTGCGTGGCGTTATTTACAATAAAGCAAGATGACAGCTTTACAATTTCTCCAGTTAGAACTCCTGGAAACAACCCAAACTGCTGGTTAACAGATGCACTGGGACATCTGCAGATCTGCTGGGTCACCACCCTGCCCCTAAAACAGAGGATCTGGGGACTCCCACAGTCGTGTTCTATGGCTGTAAGCAGAGGGGCTATCCTTTGCACCCCTGCCTCCATCTGTAACATGGAGATACATCCTTGCAGGTTGCTAACGTGGCTTGGTTTGGAAATTGCTTATAGACTGTGGAATAAAAAGAACTACAGAAGGACAAAATATTCTGTAAGGAAACCAGGGCCTTAAGCTAAGGAGGGTGGAGGAGGTCGGCGTGAATATAGGAAATCTGTCCCTGATGGCAGGAGTTGCAAAGCTTAGTTAGGAGATTTGTGCAGGCGGATGGTCCGTGCTTTCGGCAGCCCTCTGTCCGTTTATTTTTGCAGGCTTTGGGCCCCAAATCAGAGTTCTGCTGATGGTCGTCTGCAGCCTGCCCTAAGGGACTGATCTGCCCAACCGCTTACTTAGACGCTTCCTGTTATTAGTTACAATAACATGGGGCGTAATTAAAAAAAACAAACTAGCCCTGATTTTCCCTTTGAGGAATTTGAAGCTTGTCATAAAATCTAGGGGGAGAAAATGTTTTCTTGGGCTCCTTTTTTTTTAAAGTGGAGACTTCCTGTTGTTGTCAGCTATTTTGGCTTTCTGGGAACAGCAAACTGCATGTGTATACGCTGAAAGTGCGGAGAGTCGGTGGAGAGATGGCCCTGTCCTGGAGAACACTGAGCCAGGGAGGGCTGCAGAGTCCTCCTCCCATGGAAGGCACTTCAGGGCAGAGGGTTGGCACCTGCTGGGCTAAGCTTGGGGGACTGTAGCAGGTGGATGATGTGGTGTGTCGTCGCCGCAGCTGTTGTGCTTATGGAGAGCCCTGATCTCAGTTGGGATTGCTGGGTGCGACTGGAATACAAATAATCCTAAAGGCTAGAATTAAAAGCTGTTTAAGAAAAGCCCACGAGTACAAAGCCTGCAGTGGCTTCCTACCCATTCGCAACCATACCCACATGTAGGCATTGGTCACTAACAAGACTGAGCAACGGGCAGGTAAATTTTACAAGACTCCCTTTCTGAATTAAATCCTCCTTGGTCCCAGAGGTACCTGAACACACACAGTTTTTAGATTACAGTGGCAGGTAGCAGTGCTCCCTTGTTAATGGCCTGCATGGAAAGTGTTGGTAGGCTGTTCTGTCACAACTATGTATACACAGGCTGTGTGACAGTATAGACATGTACTGGTGTCTAGCCCAATAGCTTTCTAGGCAATGCGCCCCCTTTAATGGGCTTATTCACCCACCCCACTGCCATTGAACTAGGCTGTGCGCTGCCCTGAGCCAGCCAAGAGGATTTCTTTTGTACCCTAGACACTGAATTGGACCAAGCTAGTGTTTTGTATCATTGTCCCCAGAGGCGGTTGAATGAAATCCTGTTTAGTTCCCAGCTCCCCTGCAGGGTTAGGTGCTTGCAAGGATATGTAGAAAGAGAGGGGTTGTAGAGAAGCTCAACATAAACCCTTCAGGGCCGCAGGGAGGGCAGTGGGGGATTCCTTGTAAAATAGGAAGCGTTTGAAATCCTCTCTGTTGTTGCCCTCAGTCCTGCACATAGAGGCCTTAGTGAGCCAGGGCAGGATTAATGGGGTGAGATGCGGTCCTGTGACCTTAGCCTTCCCTGGGAGGTGTTACTTTGGCCTGGCAGGTCATGCCATGTGATCTCGTTGGTTCCCATTCCCTTCATGTTACATTATTAATATCTCAGCTGGGGCAGGAGCCAAAACTGCACCTCTGCCTCAGGAGAGAGTCCAGGTCAGGACCCGAACGCTGCAGCTTAGCACCATCTCTAATGCGGTGTGATTTGGACGCGTCACAGTGCCTGCCAAGGTGAAACTTACGAAAGCCAACATGAGAAGCAAAGAAGCTCCTCGCCCATCTCCCTCTCTTCCCCCCTGGGGACTGCTGCATGGTATGAAACCATCCTGCCTAGCTCCAGGTTTGTGAGAGCACTGTCAGAGGAGAGGGGAAGCGTGTGCCTGGCTGAGGGTGTGGGCTTGGGTTCCTGCAGTGTCAGATCTATCTTACTCCACCCCCCCATACTTGTCTTGGACGGGTGTCCCACCTCCCTGTGATGCCAGCATCCACCTCCCCCCTCTTCCTCATGCTAAAGAGTAACTGGGTGGGTGGAATGGGCATGGAGCACCGAGTGGCTTCATGTTGCAGACAGCTGGTGGCTGAGGGCTCCAGCTGCACCGCTGTAAGGTCTCCTGTGTAGCCGCTCTACGCCGACGGGAGGGAGCTCTCCCGCAAGCATAATTAAACCACCCCCCAGCGAGCGGCGGTAGCTATGTCGGTCGGAGAGTGTCTCCCGTCGACAGCGCTCTCCACACTGCTGGTTTGTTGGTGAAACTTATGTCGGTCGGAGTGGGGGCGTGTCTTTCTTCACACCCTTGACCGACAAAAGTGCAAGTGTAGACATAGCCAGAGTGACCTGCACAGGAGCGCGTGGCCCTCAGGAGAGCGTTAAACTTGTGTGGTTGCTTCTGGTATGGAGGGTGAGCGAATCGCTTACCACCCTACAGCAGCTGGAATGTGCTGGGTATCTCTAGAGAGGAGATGTGAGGCTGAGATTACCGAAGCCCCTATTATTCAAGTGGCTGACAGAAACCCTAATAAAACTCTGCCTGTGGGAGTTACTGGGTTTCATTAAATGAAAACAGCCTCTTTTCATCCTTATAAAGTCAAGCTGCCAGGAGCAGATAGAAAACATGCTGTTGATATCACACCCATGATGAGATCTTATCAGCTCCTGCCCGTGAATTGTGACAGAGCGTAATTGAAATTTTCCCTGTGTTGATTTGGAAAGGTTTACTTCCCCCCCCGTCTCTGAACGAGTTCCCCAGATGTTGGCTTCTTATACTTTTTCAGAAGTTTTCTTTGGCCATCCTTCCAGCTTCCAGCTGTTAAATACCAAAAATGTGGTATTCATTATGTCCAAGACAGAAATGTTTCATTCTTCCCATCGGGGCTGCAATAAATATCTCCAAACATAATGTGCCGTAGACAAGTGTGTCCGTCTCATTTGTTATCTCCGTGGCTGTTCTGTGACAATCTGAGCCTGCTGGCTGGAGCCACTGTGTGTATTACAGGCATGATGGATTGACGACTGAGCAATCGTATCATAGAACATCAGGGTTGGAAGGGACCTTAGGAGGTCATCTAGTCCAACCCCCTGCTCAAAGCAGGACCAATCCCCAATTTTTGCCCCAGATCCCTAAATGGCCCCTTCAAGGGTTGAACTCACAACCCTGGGTTTAGCAGGCCAATGCTCAAACCACTGAGCTATCATAGTCTTGCTCTGATTCCTGCCAGCTGTACCCAGTCCACTTGCAGGCAGAGTCATACTCGTTAGTCATATATAAATACAATAACGTATCCAAATGAGTTCCTGGGTTCCTGGCAGCCTCACCAGGGTAGTACAGCATAGTACAGGGTGGGAGGCAGTTCTGCAGGTAGCAATGTGCCAGGAGGTTTAGGGCTTTTTAGGTAAAAATTAACCCTTTAAACTTTACCTAGAAGTAGTAAGCAGCCAATGTGGATTCTTGAGCCCTGGAATAAATTTCTCAGGCAAGATTAAACAGGTGGGTTGCTGCCTTCTGTTCTGGCTTCCAGATGGAACCCCACGTACAGCAGCTTGCAGTCAAGGTGACAGGCGTGGATCACAATAACAAAGTCTGTGCCCTGCTCTAAACTGAAAACTTGCCTCATGTAGCTATGCTGGTTAGGGGTGGGAGGTTTGTTGTTTGTTTTTAACGGACAGCTATTCCGGTCTGCAGTGTAATTGTAGCTGTGTCGGTCCCAGGATATTGGAGAGACAAGGTTCTCACCGACAGAAGTTGGTCCAATAAAAGATATTGCCTCCCCCCACCTTGTCTCTCTAATAGCTATGCCGGTCTGAGCTCTAGTGTAGACACAATTTTAAAAGCACTTTGATGCTGGTATAAACTGGATCCTCACTGGGAGGTTTGTACCCGTGTAGTGAGACTGGTATAGCTATATCACTCAGTTCTTTCTAGTGTAGGGGAGGGCTTTATCTGAGAGGAAGGGTAGCAACTTGCAGGCCAGATGCAGATTTTGGAGGGATGGGGAAGCTGTCGTAGATGACCAAATAGCAGCAGGGTCCAACAGCAGCTGGCCATTGAACCACACACCCAAGTTGTGGATTGTGATACAAATGATGGACATTTATTTTCAGTCAGAGAAACTGATATTACCATGACAATCTCCTTTGGTTACTACACCCGCTCCCCAGGCCATAATAGTCTTCTCTTGATAGTCTTTGCCAACTTGCTCTCCTCTATGCCCCAGTCTCGCCCAGACGCTCGACCGCAGTGGAGAAGCTGGAGAGAGACATTTGGGTGACATCAGCTTACTGAAGTTATTTCGGCCCATTAGCTCTCCTGCATGCTTTGCTTGAGAGTGAGATGTGTGGTACCCCCATGTGAGAGAGCTCCCGGGGCAGAAGAGCCGTTGCCCAGCACTACCGTCTGGGATATTTCAGTGAGAAAGGAGCAAAGCCATCAAGAGCAGCCTGGTCCATTTCCACTGCAGACACCTCAACAGCACCTCCTGTTCTGTGGTGTGACATCAAACGGTGGTTTCGCTTTGGAGTTCCTTGAACTTTAAAGTGAAACTCGAGAAGTGGGTGAGATGAACCAGCATGAGCCCAAACTGAAGAAAATCTATTCGTTGAGAGCTACAAACCAGCACTGAAGGGCACTGACTAAAGCACTCATTTGAAATAAAAGGAAGGGGTGGTCTGGTGATCAGGGCACTAGCCAGAGACTCTGGAGACCTGTGTTCAGTTCCCTGCTCTGCCACAGACTTCTTCTGTGACCTTGAGCAAGTCAATTAACTGCTTTGTCTCTAAGGTTCCTTCTGTCAAATGAGGATAATAGAATTTCCTATCTTACAGGGATGTTGAGGATAAATACACTGAATATTGTGAGATGCTTAGATACTGGGAACCGTATAAGTACCTGAAATAAGAATAGAATTGGGTACAGAGCCAAGGTAAATTTTGTACGGCTGTCAGGCAATTAAAAAAATTAATCACGATTACACAATAATAGAATACCATTTATTTAAATATTTTGGTTATTTTCTACATTTTCAAATATATTGACTTCAGTTACAACACAGAATACGAAGTGTACAGTGCTCACTTTATATTTTTGATTACAAGTATTTGCACTGTAAAAAAACAAAAGAAATAGTATTTTTCAGTTCACCTAATACAAGTACTGTAGTGCAATCTCGTTATAATGAAAGCGGAACTTACAAATGTAGAATTATGTACAAAAAAACCTGCATTCAAAAATAAAACAATGTAAAATTTTAGATCCTGCAAGTCCACTCAGTCCTACTTCTTGTTCAGCCAATCGCTCAGACAAACAAGTTTGTTTACATTTGCAGGAGATAATGCTGCCCGTTTCTTGTTCACAGTGTCACCTGAAAGTGAGAACAGGCGTTCTCATGGCACTGTTGTAGCTGGTGCCTTCATGCTTCAACCACCGTTCCAGGGGACATGCGTCCATGCTGATGACGGGTTCTGCTCGATAACAATCCAAAGCAGTGCGGACCAATGCATTTTCATTATCTGAGTCAGCTACCACCAGCAGAAGGTTGATTTTCTTTTTTAATGGTTCGGGTTCTGTAGTTTCTGCTTTGGAGTGTTGCTCTTTTAAGACTTCTGAAAGCATGCTCCACACCTCGTCCCTCTCAGATTTTGGAAGGCACTTCAGATTCTTAAACCTTGGGCCAAGTGCTACCGCTATCTTTAGAAATTTCACATTGGTACCTTCTTTGCGTTTTTGTCAAATCTGCAGTGAAAATGTTCTTAAAATGAACATGTGCTGGGTCATCATCCGAGACTGCTATAACGTGAAATATGTGGCAGAATGCGGGTGTAATAGTGCAGGGGACATACAGTCTTCCCTCCCTCTCCCCCCCCCCCCCCCCCCCCAGGAATTCAGTCATGAATTTAATTACATTATTTTATTTTTTTAACGGGTGTCATCGGCATGGAAGCATGTCCTCTGGAATGGTGGCCAAAGCATGAAGGGGCATATGAATGTTTAGCATATCTGGCATGTAAATACCTTGCAATGCCGGCTACAAAAGTGCCATGGAAATGCCTGATCTCACTTTCTGGTGACACTGTAAATAAGAGGGCAGCATTATCTCCTGTAAATGTAAACTTTTTTATGGGGGGGGGCGAGCTTTTGTTTTCTTTGATGCCAATACATTGCTTTGATCAATTAATCTGTCTCACGCCATCTGTACAAATGGCCGGGGGAAGGGAGCCAGGCCCAGCCCCAGTCCATTGCTTCTGCACATCGACAACAGAATCCCCTAATTACTCCAGGGCTTTTACAAGGTCCTCACTGGCTTCTACGTTAGCCGTTTCATCAGGTGCTGCAGCCAGCTGGGATAAGGCCTTATCCACATTCGACTTAGCAGTAGCGAGATCCAGCATGTCCGAAGTGGCCACCTCTTCTGCCGGTAGCTGCATAGAGGAATCTGCATTAATGTGGTGGAGCCACTGCTCACAAAGTACCTGGTTGCTGTGCCGTCCTCGGCAAAGACTGTCACAACTCCAGGTTTCAGGACCTGCAGGGTGGGAACATGAGTGGCCAAGATGCCGAAGGAGCCGCTCAGTGTGAGAACGTCCACCTGCTTCACGGTGGCTCTGTTGCACAACACCTGTGTGGGTGAGGTGAAGTGGAAGGGCATCTGGGCCGGGCTGGCGGCCGCCTCGGCGTAGGAACGAACCATGGCCCGAAGGGCAGGGTGCTGTTTGAGCGATTGGCTGAACAAGAAGTAGGTCTAAGTGAACTTGTAGGCTCTTTCCTGACAGAGACTGTGCACTACAGTACTTGTATGAGGTGAATTGAAAAATACTATTTCTTTTGTTTATCATTTTTACAGTGCAAATATTTGTAATAAAAAATAGTATACACTTTGATTTCAGTTACAATTCAGGATACAGTATATATGAAAATGTAGCAAAACATCCAAAATATTTAATACATTTCAATTGGTATTCTGTTGTTTAACAGTGCGATTAAAACTGTGACTAATTGTGATTAATTTTGTTGAGTTAATCGTGTGAGTTAACTGCGATTAATCGACAGCCCTAAAATTTTGCCTAAACCGCTGACAGAACGGTCTCTGCTAAAAACTTTAAAAGGGTGGCATAAATCCCATTTCACATTACCTCAAGAATGTACAATATTACTTTATGGACACTTTATCATTTTTATCCTTTTTTTTTTTTTTTTTTCTCTCTTCCCCTCCTTACAACCTCTCTTCTCTCTCCCCCGCCCCCCACCCCAGCCAAGCACAGGGATTCGAATGAGCTTTCGGAAGCTCTAGAACTGAGTTTTAGGAGCTGTTTCCTCGATATGGAGGGGGACGTTATGTGGAAATAACCTTATTAACCAAGAAAGAACAGAGCTTAATAGTTTTTGCTTTGCTTTTAATCCTCTTTGCTTAGCAAAACACAAACAAAAAAGGCCCAAAATAAAAGAACCTGCAGGATATAAGGAGCCAATCTAATCTCTTGTGTTTATGAGCAATTTGGTCTTGAACACTGCGGGGAATTGAACTTGACTCATAAGTCTTCCCGGATGTCCTTCCAGTATTTGGAGTCCTAAAAATAACACACAACTCGAATGGCCTTGACGACCTCTGAGTTGCTTTGCAAGCGATTGTAATGAAGCCAAAGTAGGTGAGTGGCCCGCAGTGCACTTACGTTTCAGAATCCCCTGATGAAAAACTGGGGATGGCTAATTAGCGATTGGCCCTTTTATTAATGTTGAGCTTTGATGGCTAAAATTCTCAAGTGTTCTTCTAGAACAAGTAAGTAGCTAGGGAGGACAGTAGCCCCTTATGGCAATCTGAAATGAGTCAAAAGGGGCCAATTAACTGGGTTTCAGGGAAAGCTATTTTCACAATAGCTGACTAAAGAAAAGTCTGTGCTCTATGGTTAGCCTAGTGCCCTAGGTAGCGATTTATTCCTGGTCTCTGCTCTTAAACTGGCCTCTGGTCTGACGCAGAGGGTTTATGCAGTATTGTTGTAGCTGCTTCAGTCCCAGGATATTAGAGAGACAAGGTGGGTGAGGTAATATCTTTTATTGGACCAACTTCTGTTTGAGAGAGAGACAAGCTTTCAGGCTACACGGAGCTAGCTATCTGTTCAACCTTGTATTTAACTGTAACACGGAGTCCCTTTCCCAGACCTTAGGAAGAGCTCTGTTGTTGGTCCAGTAAAAAATATTACCATCCTCACATTGTCTCTCTAACATAGGGTTTAGATGCTTAAAGGATACAGGCCTATGCAGAATGGTGCTTACAGTGAAAACTGTTTGAAACAAAGGAGCTAATTTCCTATCACTCTAGCCGTCTCTTCATTGTGAAAGGTTCTATTTCTGTCCAGGATGGAACCTCTGCTGTCCTAACCACTTTTTTCCTGTACAGATAGAGGCCTTTGTAGAAATCCCATAGCTGGAGCCTGAATCACATGCGGTGTGGATAGCATACACTGCACGGAGAAGCCCGAGAGGACCAGAGAATCTTGGGGGCTTTAATATCTCTGAGGGGGTGTCACTTGTCAGCTGAATTCTGACAAGCCAGGAAGCCAGCTGCGAAGCCCCTTAAAGGCTTCGGCACCAGCAGAACCCAGTGTTATTTCACAGGTGCTGGTGATTCACTTCTCTTTTTGCCACAGCCTGAATAGCATCTCAGGCTTCCATTCCCACCTGCCCTTCTATATACACCCACCTCCTCTCTGTGCCTTCATCTAGAGGGCAAGGGCCGTTTTGTCATGTAGGAATTCACCTGCCTCCAGATCACCTTCTTGGGTGACGCGGCTCAGGAGATGGCTGGAGCTCGTGTGAAGAACCTGAAAGGACAGTGTCTGGACAATATTTCTGTAGGGCCTTTTAATTTGGGCCCAAAGAAGGATACCCGCTCCAACTATCAGGAAACGAGTTTGGAAACCCGTGGCCCGGTCACTCCCACAGATATGGCTGACTCAAGGAGCCCGCTCACAGCACAGGTGTTACAATACACTTGGAATATGTAATACAGACAGGATGCTGATCATGCTCCATCAACAAGCAAAGTCCAGGTCTCATATTTTGCAAACTGGAATTGATGTTGAATAAGATCCTAAACTTGGATATATTTGGAGTGTAAGTGGGACCGTAATTTGCCTTTCCTGCCTTCCCTTCCACCAAGTTGAGCTTACAGTCACCTGGTTTGAGATGCATGATGGGGAGTGAGCAAGTAAACTCTGGCTTTGGCTGACTCGAACAAGCTGCTGTAGGTACCTGGGGTGTAGCTAAAACAGGCATAAAAGTCCAGAAAGTGTCGCCCGATTCAAACAACCCAGCAGCCATCCCAGTTCTTCCTGCCCCCACCTACTCCCCCACTGTGCCTTTGTGAGCTTTCCAATGAAGAACCAGGCTGCGGGAGAGCCTAGCTCCTGGGCCTTTTCCACTTTGCACCATAATCACTGTTGCTAAAGGAGCTTTTAGAGCTGAGGCAGGAAGGGGCTTGGAGCAAAGAGAATAAAAGCCTGAAGCTGCTCTGATGCGAACTAGCAGGCTAGTTCAAGGAAGTCTTAACTCCTCGCCCCCTCCCCCCCCCCAGCAGGGCACTTAAGTCTCCACCCCTCTCCATACAGCCGAGTTGGCTTATGGCATACCTGAAATAACTTCCAATGTGTTTAGCTTGGAGCAGTGCTTTGTCGGATACACGTTCAGAATGCTCAAAGCCTTATGACATAATGGCATATTACATCACCTTTTGGTTTTTTAATTAAACTTCAGTCCATTTAAATGGATCCATCTCCACCCAGCCTTGGGTTAGTCACAAGGGCTCTCCCGTAACCTTCTTTGCCTTCTCTCCCCTGCGTTCTCATTCCACTAATCAGTCTTGTGATGTCTGATGTTCAATTCTTCAAAGGGAAAGAATCCATCAGTCTTCTGCTGGGCATTTCACCTTGATTTTTTTCCCCTTCACTTGTTAGGAAGTTGGCTTTCTATCATTATGGGGATATTAACCTGAAGGGAGAAGATTTTCACGCACATTTGGACTGCAGTCTTCTCCTTCAATGTTACCACAGTTCAGAAACTTTTAAAGAATGCAGGGTGGTGATGAGATGGAGGGAAGGGCTAAGGGGATTGATTCATGGGTCAGTCTGGCTTTGGGGAGTTGCTTTAACAAACGGTCTCTAAACAAGTCTGCAGGGTGGGCTTAAGAAACATGCAAAACTGTAGTTACACTTCCCAGGTGTTTGTGCGGATGCTTTCTTTGGGTTTGAATGGACCTGAGTTCATGAGCCATCTGAGAGCCCTAAACTGGGCATTCAGTTTGTAATGAAATCCAAACCCAGGCAGGCTTCATGTTCTCTCTGCCAATCTCTTCCCTGGCTTGTGGGGTTTCTTCTTCATCAAGTGGGTTTCCCCTTTCTTCTATCAGGATGTTTTATGCACGCTGCTCCCATGGTGATCACTTCCCAATGCAGCTGGGTGAGAGAGAGAGAGAGAGAGAGAGAGAGAGAGAGAGAGAGGATTAGATTAGATAGAGATGGGTTGGGTTTTCCCCTTAAAGGTCTGACAGCAGTAGCGTAGCCAGGTCCGGAGCACAGGGGGAGCGGCGCTATAAAAAGGCGCCTCCCCCTGTACTCACCCGGCGGCGCTCCGGGTCTTCGGCGGCGGGTGCTCACTCACTCCGGGTCTTCGGTGGTACCCGCCGTCGAAATGCCACCAAAGACCCGGAGCGCCGCCGGGTGAGTGCAAGAAGCGGCGCTTAAAAAGAAGCGGCGCCTTTTTAAGCGCTGCTAAAAAAAGGCGCCGCTTCCTTTTTAAGACGCCAGTTCTGCTCACAGGGGGAGCAGCCACGCCCCCTGCTCCCCCCCCCCCCCCCCCGGCTACGCTACTGTCTGACAGTTAAAAGAAAATAAGAAAGGAATACTTGTGGCACCTTAGAGACTAACAAATTAATTCAGCATAAGCTTTCGTGGACTACAGTCCGCTTCGTCGGATGCATAGAATGGAACATACAGTGGGAGGATATTTATATTTATACATTAATTTATCCTCCCACTGCATGTTCCATTCTATGCATCCGACGAAGCGGACTGTAGTCCACGAAAGCTTATGCTGAAATAAATTTGTTAGGAATACTTGTGGCACCTTAGAGACTTTCTTATTTTCTTTTTGCGGACACAGACTAACACGGCTACTACACTGAAACCTGTCTGACAGTTGTTCCTCTTCCCTGCTCCCTTTCCCAAATCATTGCAGTCTGTGGCTTGCTCGTGCTTATCCCCTTCAGGAGGCCTTTCCTCCCCTTCCTTTTTTCTCCTGTCCTGTTTTTAAACAGCCTTCTGCACTAACCTGACACTCAAAAGGTCTCCCTACAGCAAACTCAAATATGCTGTGTTTGCTTAGCGTTGAGAGTGTACTCAGGGACTTTAGGAGGCACACAAAAGACCCAGTCGCTGCCCCTTCAAGCTGAACGACTAGATTCAATGTAGATTGGCTGAGGATGTAGATAACTTGCAGGCACCCTGCCTGGTTATTTTTGTTTTCCAATAGCAATAAAAGCCCACTGGGAAATTGTCCAAGTGTCTATATCGTTTATGAATACACTTTAAGTGCCAGTTATTATACCAACTCACTTATTGGTTCTGCCATGCTGAAGAGAATCTTTAGCAGGCTATGCTGTCTCCAGACAGGAGCTGTGCAAAAATAGATGACCATTATGGTGATTGATTTTTTTTTTTTTAATTGCTGTACAGAAAAATGGAACAGTATTAAAGGTCAGGCCAAATTTCTTCATTTGGGACCTTTTTATACTTGAAGGAAGCCCTGGAATTTTGGCCCTCTCTGTATTCTGAAATTCCTGCCTGATAATGTGGGAGCATTTATTTAGCTCAGGGAAAACAGCTCTGTTTGTTTACATACCCATTGGGACCCTTTGAGATTTCCCCTGAACTTTATAAAACAGTTTGCATCTTGTGAATTAGTGTTTAGACCCTGGTCCTGCAAATTATGGTGCAAGCTGTAGTGGAGTTGTGTGCGGAGGCACCAATGTACCTGTGTCTTGTATATTGCCAGGTTGGGGCCTTAAGCACACCCACTAAAAATCCAACTGTGGCTTCTTGAACTGGCCTGTCTGAAACACACACGAGGCTTGGATAATATAATGCAATGAAGTCCAGAACTCTGGCTGTTTAGAAAGTGCGGGTCTGCAGCTTTAGACTTCCCGACAGTGCTGGGTTTTGCAAGACTGTCCTGCTTTGACTCTCAAAACCCCATGTCCTGGTTGAATGGGGGCTGGCTGACCTCCGCTCCCTGCTCCAGGCATTGTAACCTGGCACGTAGGGTCGCAACACTGGTCACTCAAATTTGGCATGGCCACTCCCTCATTGGAGGGCCAGGCCAAATCTAAGCGGCACTGGAACCTTGTGCATCAGCAGCCAGGTTGCATTGCCCATAGTGGGGAGCTGAACCCAGACAGGCCTATGGGTCAGGAGCTGACTCTCCTCCCCAACTCCCCAGCTTCTCACCCCTGGGGGGCAGGCCTGCTCCTGCTTTACCAGCTAGAAATGCTGGGAGGTGTGCAGTTTATCGTGCTCGCGTGTCTGCATTTTGGAATGCAAGATGTTTTAATGACCGGCTTTGTCACGGATGTGTAATGAAGTAATGGATTCTATTATAAAAATCCATGACTATTAACACCGTATTCTCTGCCTGCCAGTGCATAGGCAGCTGGATATTAACAGTTGACCAAACACAATGGAGAGCTACTAAAATAAACTCCTGAGAAGTTAATAAAGAGCAGGAACAGCACTAAAGTCTGACCAGTGAACTCTGAGTGATACCCTCTTTTGGGGGATTGTATCCTTTGCTTGCAGGGAGATGGACTCAGTGATGTAACAGACAGTCTCTAGATACCGATTCTTGCTCATATCCCAGGTCACTGTGCATTCTATGTAGCTGTTGAGAAATTGGTTAGGTTCACAGAGGTTACTGCAGCTCCTATCTTCAAAACTGTTCCCTGTTCATGGTGTTTGTCCTAGGAATGGAGAAGTTAAAAACTGTTTTATACCTTGATTTTTCAGCTGCCATGACAATGTGCCAATAGCCGGGGCACTGGACTGCAAGACCCTCGTTCTATTCCTAGCTCTGCACTGACCTGCTGTTTAGAGCTGGTCAAAAAATGGGGAAAACCTTCACAATTCTTGCACAAAAAAAGTGTCTCTTTATTTTCCCCCAGTCAAAATTTTTTAAAACTGGAGGCTTTCTGCCAGCTCTGCTTTTGTGTGATCCAGGGCAAGTCACTTCCTTTCTCTGTCCTCTGCCTCCCATCACATGCTTTGTCTGCTTAGACTGTGAGCTCTTTGCGGCTCTTGTGTGCGTTTGTGCAGTGTCGTAACACAATGGGCACCCATCTCAGTTGGGGCTTCCAGGTGCTTCTGAAATAGAAAAAATTATAATGTGTGATGCTGATAGATACTGGTCGTCGGTGGGCAGAATTGAACCGGGGACCTCTGGAGCTTAGTGTATGAGCCTCTACTGCATGAGCTAAAAGCCACATGGCCCTTAACTAAGACTGTAGCAGACTCATTAATCTCTAAGTGGTCTCTGTGCCACTAGAGGGGACAGAACAACACACCTAGGAGATGTGTGGGTTACAAATATATAGCTCTTCGTGAGGATTTTGTTCTTATGGGAGGATTAACTTGCAGTTTTATAGTGTTTGTGACCTCTTCCTTTGCTAAGCAAAATGAGCCCCGCTCCTTTAACTGGGCGTGGAGGGAAAGACTGTTCCCTGGTTAGTGTTGGGATTCACATGAGCTCATTATGAAGCTAATTTGCAATTTGCATTGCAGTGTTCGGAAGTAACCATCATGGACCTAGGGCATAGTGGGCTTATAAGGGCAGAACTGATGTGTTTCCAGCTAGTGCCATCCTGAGGTTTGCTGGGAAGGGGTTTAACCCCTCATCCTGGGAATGGAGAATGTCCGTCTGTGTCCTTCCAACTCAGGGTTGTTCATCAGACATTGAGCTCATGCTCTAAAATAAGCCAGCGTAGGCTGGAGCAGTTCAAGAAGCTAATGGAAAATCTCCTTACAATCAAGATGGCATTAAAATTGAGTCAGTCCACTCTCAGTGGAAAACTAGTCTCTGAAGCTTGCGGAGTCCAGATAAAACAGGATCTGCCCATCGAGCACTCGGCTGCTTTTCTTTCCTTGGGTTATAAATTGTTTTTTTTGGCTTCCAGTTGTTGCCGCAATATAGATATAAATAAAATGGGTAGTTATCTATTAATAACCATTTTGAAGTAATAACTATAAAAGGATTTCCCTAATGGAAATGTAATAAACTTTGAGTTCTCATCTTAGTCCCTTGTCTGTATTTATTCTTAAAAGTTGTTCTGTGTGTAATATAAATAGTAGCCTTGAAGTCTATCAGAACACCTTTTGACTGCAAGGTGTCATTTTAGAAACATGTCTAAAAAAGCGTGTTGGCTCGTCTCCAGCCTGTTCTTTGTCTAGCCAGTCATCAATTTGCAGAATTCCTTGGGAGATGTTGGCTTTTGAATAAGATTCTCCATCAAAACTCAGTCCCATAGACAGGAGACTGCTTGTTTTAAAAAACCATCCTTTCTGTTTTGGAGATGCAGCATGCAGCTCCAGTTATAGTGGGCTGCTATACTTCCCAATGTGCCACTCAGAGGAATACAGAGAGGGATTTTTTTTAATGCTTTTGAAAATCCTGCCCAAAAAGTACTGGCTTCTACTGAAGTCAGTGGTAAAAGACCCATTGACTTCAAAGGGAGCAGAGTTAGGCCAATGCTGAAGGCTTTTGAAAATCTCACTTTTTGGCTCAAGGAACAGGCAAGTTTCTAACAAAAGCTTGATCTGGTTAGGTTGCACAGCAGTCTGGGCTTCAGGGAGTTCTATTTAAACCTCTTATTTTATTCAGACTTTCTCTGGCACCAACTCCTCTGTCTGTCCAAACGAAGACGCCTGTCTACCGCACTTCAGCAACCATTGCACTAACTGGATATTGGTCCATGGTGGTGAGCAGTTAGGTTAGGCCGGGGGGTGGGGGCAAACATTTTGGCCTGAGGGCCACATCAGGTTTCCGAAATTGTATGGAAGGCCGGTTAGGGGAGGCTGTGCTCCCCAAAACAACCAGACGTGGCCCTGCCCCTGCCATTTATCCGACCCCCCCCCCCCTTGCTTCTCGCCCTCCCCCTGATGGTGCCCCTGGAACTCCTGCCGCATGCAACCTCCCCCCTGCCATCTCCTGACCGCCCCTGGCCCCCCTGCCCCTGGCTGCCCCCCACCGTCCCATCAAACCCCTCCTCTCATTCCTGATTGCCCCCCGCCCCCGGGGACTCCATGCCCCATCCAACCACCCCTTCTCCCTGACTGCCCCCAGAACTCCTGCCCCTCATTGCTCCCTGATGCCCCATCCAGCACCCCTGGGATCTCTGCCCCCATTCAACCCCCCTGTTCTCTGCCCTCTGACCCATTGCCAATTCCAGCATGATTGAATTGGCCCCGTTAGCACTACAAAAAGTAATTTTCCCTCTGTTGATATTCACCCCTTCTTGTCAACTGGGAATGGGCCACATCCACCCTAATTGAATTGACCTCGTTAGCACTGACCCCCCACTTGGTAAGGCAACTCCCATCTTTTCTTGTGCTGTATATTTATACCTGCTTACTGTATTTTTTGCCTCCATGCATCTGATGAAAGCCCAAGAAAGCGTATGCCCAAATACATTTGTTAGTCTCTTAAGGTGCCACAAGGACTCCTTGTTGTTCTTAGTAAGTCTCATCTGTGGCTTTAATTATGCCTGGAGGAGGAAGGGTTACTGCAGCTGCTGTTCTGGGGTAGTGCTGATGTTTGCAAGAGGATTAAAGCAGCTGTTTCGTGTTGGGTGGGGAAGGGAGAGGAAGAGAAAAGGGGTCATGCCCTTTTAAAAGGGCTAGAGGTGCTTTGGGTTGGTGAGCGCAGCCGTTGGAGAAATTGAAGGTTATCCATTAGTAGTTGAAAAGCATTGTTCAGAGTACAGCCTTCTCCAAACAGGGCTGACTCTGTCAGGAGAGACCATGGTCACCTGACATTCCTGGATTTGTAAATTGAACCTCATTTCCCTTTCAGACAGTTTAGACATAACACTTGGGAGCGGGAAGATTAGCAAGTCCCATTAACCCCTCCTTAGATGGAGGCCAGGAACTACAGTTTGAACAGCCTGCTTTTAGCCTGCCCTGTGGCCTTGCACTTGTGCTTGTAACACTAGTGCACTGTGACTGATAGCATAATCCACGATCTTCCTTAATTCAAGGGAACATGCATCTCCCCTTGGCCCAAAGCTGTGAAGGAGACCTTTTAAGATGGAGCTCTGTGATGCCCATGGAGAGCCATGTCATGAGGCTTGGATTGAGCATGGCATGGGAGCTGAGGACTCGAATTCTAATCCTGACTCTCGAGCAACTCATGTCATTGCTCTGCTCTTTCTCTCCATCTGTAAAATGGAGACAGCGCCACATACGGGGGGGAGGGATAGCTCAGTGGTTTGAGCATTGGCCTGCTAAACCCAGGGTTGTGAGTTCAATCCTTGAGGGGGCCATTTAGGGATCTGGGGCAAAAATTGGGGATTGACCCCGCTTTGAGCAGGGGGTTGGACTAGATGACCTCGTAAGGTCCCTTCCAACTCTGAGATTCTATGATTCTATACCTACTGGGGTGGGAGGAGGCCTGATTCTATGTTTGGATTGTACATTGCAATATCACTGACACCAGTGCAAAGTGAGAGTGGAAAAGCTACCATTTATGGGAGTAAGTGGAGTATACTGACTGGTAGCATTTTAGCCCCACCTGGCACAGGTGTGACTGTTTTGCACAGGGTGCAGGGCAGTGGAGAGTCAGGCCTAGAATGTGCTCAGTGGGCCAAATTCCATCCTGGTGCATGGGTGTAAGTCCAGTGGACTCAAGTCAATGTGACCTGCCCTTGTACAATGACTTACACCAGTGCAAAGAGTGTGTATAACGCTACCACATCAGACTGGTAACCCGCTTCCACACCAGTGTCTCTGCAGAAGATGACACATGGAGATTGTAACACCCCGGTGCTAGGCTGAAAACTACAGTATGTGACTGGCCAGCCCATGGGCTCGGGCTTCTAGACCAGGCTGCAGTTGATGGATTTGCTCCAGCAGTGGCCTCCTCAGTATAAAAAGGGAGGGCGCAGCCAGCACAGCGTTCTCCATGAGGAATTCTTGATTTTGCAACTGCTTGATCTGAAACAGCTTGAATTGGCAGCGTTAGGATACACCTAGGGCCCATCTTTTATGCTCCAGCCGTCTCCCTGGGCTGGGCTACTCCTACGCTTCCTCCTTCTGGACAGCTCAGCCTGCACCCTAGATCCTCGCACTAGAGACCCTCCCTTGTATCCCAGTGAGGTAAGGAGTCACCTGCCACAGCAAGTGAACAGGATCCACGTCACCTTTCCACAGCGCGATGAACACTTGCCACTGTGAACCTGAAACATGTACACCTCTGATAAGGGCTCGCTACTGCTTGATTTTTGTCTCCACTCGGTGGTTTTCTGGCTTGAGGCTGGTAGGCACAGTTGTTGGTTCACTCCATTTATGTGATTATGTTGTTTATTTACAATGAAAGGCCCCAAGGGGTAGGCATGTTTTTATGTATCTAAATAAATAGGACATCTCATGACTGCCCTCCTTCTAAGCTGCATTGAAATAAACAATGTTTCTGAGCACTATTTCTCCCTCCCCTCCCCCCCCCCCCCGGAGTCTTGTTTAAAAGTGACCAGTTGTTTACGCTGCGCACGCTTGCTTAGCTGCAGTCAGAGACTGACCTGGCCAGTGCATGGCAAACAAAGGCCATTTAATTTTGAGCTCAGCGTAAGGCTTCCTGTACGTCAAGTTATGCACATGCTTCAGCATCTGCAGGATCAGGGCGCCCGCCTCCCCTCCGGCTGGGGACTCTTTGTATAATATACACGTAATTAAGCTCCCACACGATGCTCATTGCAACCTCACTCTTCCCTGTGTCAGCCACAGATCTAACCTATGCACTCCACTGGAAGTGGCAGCCTGTGTGGAGGCTATTCAGTGTTTTACACCTCCCTGTGTTCTCCCAAGTGTCAGCTGATTGAATGGCTGCAGATCCAACACCCCTGCCAAATGTAACCTGGGAGACTAAGCTTCCTACGGCCTTGGAATGACTTAATGCTGTCCAGGCTCGCCCAGCCGAACGATGATGGCACCGATCTGTCCCAGCTCAGTCAGGTGCTGCAGATCCAGTTTTCAGACTCTTTTTGGCCGGAAATGTACGCTGCACTGATCCGTAGAAGAACGACTTGTATAGCTGCTGTGAAGAAGAACAGAAGCCTGTGTATGAAATAATGAATGAACCCATCATGCTCTTTGGAATGAATATATATATGCTCTTGCTGGGAAATGCTTTACCTTGTCTTAGGCTGGGTTCAGCTATTTATAAAAAGGAACGGATCAGTTTTTATGGCATAGGTAAATTTAAATATTCAGATCTGTGTTGCCAACTTTTGGTTTTTAGGCACACAAGTCTCGAGCTCTTAAGTGTTTTTCTTTTACAGCGGCGGTGGCCAACCTGAGCCTGAGAAGGAGCCAGAATTTACCAATGTACATTGCCAAAGAGCCACAGTAATACGTCAGCAGCCCCCCCATCAGCCCGCCCCCCAGTGCCTCCTGCCCACCAGCAGCCCCGCCAGGCAGCGCCACGCCCTCCCTCCCCGCAGCTCACTATCAGCTGTTTCTTGGCGTGCAGGAGGCTGGGGGGAGGGGCGGGGGAGGGGAGGAGGAGATAGGGCATGGCAGGCTCGGGGGTCTCAGCCCGCTGCCAGCCTGGGTTCTTTCACCCAGGCCAGCAGCGGGCTCTTGGTGGGGCCAGCGGCGGGACCCCTGCATTATTTTGTCGCTCCACCTCCGTCCACTCCCTCTCCACCCTTTCAAAAATTTAAAAGGCGCCACTTTTGGAACATGTGCTCAGGGTGCCCCCTGCTCCCCCCCCAGCTATGCTACTAAGGAGCCCTGGACCTTTTTAAGCACCGCCCGAACCCCGCTGCCGAAGCCGGGCTCGAGCCGCAGGGAGGAGCGGGCCTTTTAAAGCGCCGTCCGAGCCCGGCTCCGGCAGTGCGGCTCGGGCGCCGCCGCTTCTGCTCACAGTGGGAGCGGCCGTTCCCCCTGCTCCCTCCCTGGCTATGCTACTGGGGCAGGGCCTGGGGCAGAGCCAGGGGTTGAGCAGTGAGCACCCCCCGGCACATTGGAAAGTTGGCGTCTGTAGCTCCAGCCCCGGAGTCGGTGCCCATACAAGGAGTCGCATATTAACTTCTGAAGAGCCGCATGTGGCTCCGGAGCCGCAGTCTGGCCACCCCTGTTTTAAAGCCTCAGCTCCCAAAGAAAGAAAAAAGCTTGTAGCCCTCTGGGTGTTGAGGAAAGCTTGAAAATGGGATCCCTATCGGTTCATTAATCAGAAGGCCAATTTAAAAAAAAGAACCAAAAAGATTGTTTGAAGCTTTGCAGAGTGCTCCCAGCTCTATTCATAGAATCATAGAATATCAGGGTTGGAAGGGACCTTAGTAGGTTATCTAGTCCAACCCCCTGCTCAAAGCAGGACCAGTCCCCAATTTTTGCCCCAGATCCCCAAATGGCCCCCTCAAGGATTGAACTCACAGCCCTGGGTTTAGCAGGCCAATGCTCAAACCACTGAGCTATCCTTCCCTTCCACCCACATTATATCCCTATTCCAGGTGTATCCCACACTCTGCATTGGTTAAGTACCTCACTTCTTCAGCTCCCAGGAGGGCTCCTGCCTAAGACTGACAAGGCTGATGCCTGTGCTCTTTTCCCATCTCTTATCTGCTTCCCTCTTTCAGGAACTGAAGAGACGCGTCTAACGTCCGAGCTCCCTGAGGACCAGGTGTTTGCGCTAATTAATTTGAAATTAGAGAGCATTTATCGTGCTGAATTTCTGTAAAGGCCAGTAAATCCCATTATCCCTTCTCCCTGTTGAAACACTCTTGGCACTTAAAAGACCATATATAATAGCACGTGCCGCATTCTTACATTTCTGCAGGAGCAATAAAGGCGGCTTATTAAATATTAATTGGGGAAACAAAGTAAGTGCCCTGGGGCTCATGGGCTGGGAAGAGCCCGGTAAGGGTGCTGGGACCATTGTTCATATTGCACCCTCTTCCCACTAATTTTAGGTAAGAGGCCTTGTTCCATTTGAGTGAAACAGTGCTTGTTGAGCTGCAGAGCCCATAGGCACGTCTTTCCTCCCTGATCTGAGTGCTCTGTTTCTCTTGGGGAAGTGGCCATATGCCATTGCGCTCAACAGGGAAAAGGAGCCATTGACTGCAGGGGTGGGGTGTGATGGATTATGCACAGTTATGTCCCTAAACAGATCAGTAGCCTTGTGTTTTTATGGAAGGGAGTTTTGTCCCTCTGGCATGTTGAATGAGCCCAGACCAAAAACCCTAGCAGTAAAAAGACTCCTCTGCTCATGCTGAGCCATGGAAACTGTGACAGCAATATATTCAGCGTCCATAGGATCCCTAGCCCTCTCCTGGAAATAGAGGAAAAGAGGCTTGACTGTATTTCAGTCTGGCTAGATTCCTCCATAATTAACCCACCGTAGAAAGATAAGAACTAGCTCACCTTCTCAGGAATGTTGTTCTGGTTTCTGTCTGGGAGGGATGAGGCACATTAAAGGGTTTTGTGTGTATGGGCAGAAGGCAGGGTGAGCTACAATGGACTTTGTAACTACCTTTAAAGAGCGTTTGTGGTTGCATTGAAAAGTTTGCCCATAAAAATCATTTAACTGTGGATAATTTCTTTTACCTAAAAGCGAGTTACATATTCCAAATCCTGTAACTGTTGTGAATTGATCCCTGCCTTCCAGATGGCAGAAGCCTCATTTTTTCTGTCATGAGATTTGGACACACCTATACATTTGAGAGGGAGCATGTGTTCTGGGTAAGAGAAAGAAACAGTAGTGAGAGAGAGAGTGTGTGTGTGAGCATGTGTGTGTTTACACGATGGGGTCTCGACCTTTCAAATACACACCTGAGTAGTCCTAATGGAACCATTCGCATGCCCAAAGTTATTTTTGTGCAAGTGTTTGGTTGCAGGAACGGGGCCTAAATGTTTTCTCTAAAAAGGAGAAAAGCAACGTGACTAGGATGAAAAGGAATTTTCACTAACCAGGAAAAACACACAATCTAGCCCTTCAGAAATATTTTGCTGTGTCAAAGGAAACAAAAACCATGCGTGTCTAACAGCAACAACTCCATAAAATATTTTGAAAAAGGTCTGTCTTTTCTGGGGCAAAGAATAAATGAGGCTGCCTTTTGACTGCAGGAAGTCAAGCAGATTGGTAAGGAGACTTGGCTGCGGCAGATACGTAAACTGATGAGTGAGAAGATGGAGAGAAAGATGTGCAAAGGGGACACATTACCCAGCTAGAGAGAGTCAAATATAAAAAGAATGGCAAAGGCTCTATGGCTTCATAGTGCCTCTGCACATGACCAATATATTTTGCCTATGAGAAAGGGCCTAAGATCGGGCCAGTTTGGTTATGAATTGTCTTTTTTTGCTACGTCTGTTGGAGGGTACATGTGCTACCACCTCTGGCCAGTGTTTTGGGGCCTGAAGAACCCCTCCTTGTCAGCGGAGCAGCCCCTTATAAGGCCGTGACTGCTGCTTCCGTTCCTCCCCCACAGTGGGTATGCCATTTGTGGACTTTCCCACCATGGCGTGGGCCTCTTCCTGCTGAGAGTGTCCGAGCTTGGTCTGTGTGGCCCAGGGGGTGTGCCTGTGAGTGTAGAACAGGGCGGCTGCACGCCACTTTCTGTGACCCTTTAAGCAGGAGATGATGGGCTCTTTAAATAAGGATGGGACAAAAGCCTCCATTTTTTAAAACACCCTTTAAATGGCTCATGCTCTGTCATGGCTCTCTAGAGCCTCCAGTCTGTAACCGTGTATGTCTGTGCATTCCCCAAGAAGATCTAGCAACAGCGAGGCAGAAACCAGCCTGTTTTTCCTGTGTGATGCTGTTCTGTTAATTCACGGTAACAAATTCAGGTGCTGCCGAAAACCATACACAGCTACTACATAAATCACAAGCAGTCAGGGAGCTGGGATTAGAACCCTAATCTAATTTCAAAACCACAGCTCCTCTGGCAGTGAGTTCAAGTAGTAGGTCTCTTACCCTGTTTGTGAGCCAGCCATTAAAGTAAATCTCTCTCAATTCCTCCCCTTTTGTTAGATGATTGATGTGTAATAAGTGCAACTGTATAGATATTTTGCTAATGCAAGTGCAGAATGGGTGAGTATTCAGGTCATTAATAAAACCAAATGTCACAAAAGAATGTCATTGTGTTTCTACTTCCAATTCATTGTGTCATTTTCCCATTCATCTTCAATGGCCGGGAAACTGAAGTCATGTTTTAGGGCTTGTCTACACACGGAAACTAATCTGGAATAAGGCATTGTGTGAATTTAAAGGAGATTAACTATTCCTGATTAACGCAGAATAAGAGTATTTTATTCTGAATTAGTTTAATCTAGTACACATTGAGTGATCAGGAATAGCTATTACAAAATAACTCCCCATGTAGAGGCGAGGGGAATAAAAAGCAGTACAGACTTCTTATTAACATTTGCTATCTCTAAACGCTCCTGTGCCTCTTACTCATTTGAGGGACAAACAGGAAGTTGCTAATTCAGAACCAAGAATTTATGGTTCCAAAGCGGGTGGATTTGTTGCTGATTCATGGTGTGCTGGTTTCACTCATCAAAACCTCAGTGCTGTCAGGTGGAGGAGTAATTAGTTGGGATGATATTTCAGTAGGGTTCTAAACATGGACAAGGCTGCTTGGCTCCTCCTCGTCAGTATCTCATCCTCTCTAGGGTGTTGAACTTGTTTAATCTGTTCATGCAGTTGAATGGCCTCTAAATGATTGTTGTTCAAAGCTGGTAAGTCAGAGATAAAAATATTACTATTTGGAAAGAAAATCGGGTGCTAATTTTCCTGTCTGTCATGATTTCCTGGCCAAAGATTTCACAGAGCTTCCCTTCCACCCACCAAACCTACGTAATGTTGCTCTTAATAATAACATCATTGCTCTTTAAAAATCTGTGCCATCCATCAAGAGGGCAAGCCCATCGGTGACAAATGTAGCAGGCACAACAGAGCATGAAAATGTCCTGCAGAAGTCTACTACAGCTAGCCTGAGTGAGGTAGATCTACAGCAGAAATCTAAGACTACCCTGAGTCAGTTGGTTCTATCATCACCGTATCCCATTTTAAATTTAGAGTTTCCTTGGGTGCAGCCTCTTCTTGAGTTCCCAGTTCCTATGGGCTGAGCATCTTCCACCTCGTTCACATCTTTCCTTAAAAACCAGCTGTTCGTTTAGCTGTCCATTGCTGATAGACTACGACTTATCTGCTCATATCCTGAAGGCTCCTCCTTTGGTCATATTGATTCTGTCCAATTTAGCTGGTGGTTTCTTCAGGTCAGGGACTAGTCTGAGCTGCTAAGGATTGTGCACAGGTCTGATGTGATCTGAATAACAATCTAACAGCGTCCGGCATACCTGAATGGTCTCAGTGTCTGATAGACTTACCTGCAGCAGCAGTTGTATAGCACTAGACATATGGACCCTTGCATTCTGTCTCGTTAGTAAATTAGCTGCTCCGTCCAAGAAGAGCTCCTTGTCCATGCTACACATGATGCTCAGGCTTCATCCTCCACTCTGCCAGTAAACCTCCCATCCTTACCACTACCATCCTGGTCTGGGCACCTCACTGAGCAAAGACATCCATATCGTGTCAAGGTATATAGTGACTCTGTTATGGACAAGTTGGTGGCCCCCTCCTCATCCAAAAATGTAATTCTTGCCTATGAACCCAAGCCAGATCTCTAGTGTGATTGTCCAGATTGTACCCCTTAGACTTCCTTTATCCCGTGGTGCTCCTTAAGGATTGTCCCGGTATTTGTGGGGTTAATCTTTAGCCAAGCTGTGATGAGACCAACTTCCTGTGCGGTGAGGCGCTTGAATAGGTGCATAATGTGACTGCATTTCAGTATTACTCATTTTGTTCCTTTTCTCCCTTACTCCACCCCCACGAGTAGAGCTCAGTGTAGAATTATTTTCCTGGTTTGGGGCTGAACTGAAAAATCGGGGCAGGAAATGGTTCATTTCAAACCAAAGCTGATTTTTTTTTCCCCCTCACTGAACTGAAAAACAAAACAAAATTTTCTTTTTGGATTGAAAAGCATGCAAGACATTTAATTTTGAAAGGGTTGAAATGAACAACCACCATTATTTTGGAAAAAAATCCACGTTTTTTAAAAGCTAAAACTATTGTTTGCCCCAAAGTTGCCAATAGTTTGTGTCCTGAAAAATGCATTTTTTTAAAGCAAATTTAATATTTGCTGAAAAAATTCACCCAGCTCTTCCCACAACACACACAATCCTCTCCCTCTAGGCCAGGCCTGCACAACTTGTAAAGGGGGCGAGGGCCATATTACTCCAAAGAAAACAGCTGAGGGCCGAAACCCCCCCAGCCCCGTGGAAACACCCCCACCCCCCCAGCGCCGCCGGCCCCGTGGAAACAACCCCTCCTTCCCCAGCGCTGGGGTGTGGAAGCCTGAAGGGGGGGGGGCGGGGAAACAGCGCGCATAGGGTGACCAGATCACAGCAGTAAAATAGGACCCGCCCCCTCCCCGCTCGGCTCCCCCCGCCGCCAGCTCACCTGCCTGCCCACTGCTGGCCTCTTACCTTCTAGCGCTGCCCCCGCCCCCTGCCGCTGGCTCACCCTCACTCTCTAGCCTGCCCACCCGCCAGCAGGCCGTTGGCTTGCCCCACCCCGCCGCTTGCCTACTCACCCCCTCGCGGGCTGCATGTTGTGCAGGCCTGCTCTAGGCGGTTGGTACTATCAGTATTTGCTATTGCTTGGACCGCTGCTCTGCTTCTGACCGTATTCCGGTGTTCCAGGTCACCAAAGCTTCTACTATAGGGTTGAATCTTCCCCCCCGACTCCATAAAACATGTGCCAGATGCAATGAGATCTGTGAGGTTTTGTTTTTTTTAAAGAGATGAGCATGTGCACTAAACTTGGAACGACAACCCCCTTTCTCTATGGAGGAAAAAAAATTGGCCAGGACTCTGGGAGTAGAGAGGTTTTTATTCATCTGAATGATAATATGAGCTAAATAAAGCTTCTGGAAAAACACTACAGAGTTTCTCTTTCTATATTGGTTGGGCAGAAATGTATTGGACTAAATATGGAATGAAAAGGATTTTCTTGCCAGCTCTCTCTCTCTCCATTTTTAGCGCTACAGCACCGTCCTTAAAACTTTCTCAACATACGTACTTGATAGTCATTTTGCCTTGCTTTTTTTCCGGCAGCCTGTCATGTTCAGAAAAACAGAAGGGCCGAAATCCACCAGATTTAACACGATGTCCCACCATTGCACTGAGCTGTATGTCACAATTTAGTGTTTGGGTTTGCCAAGGTCACAGAATCCTGTAAATGTTCTGTGATATGAACAAGAATGGTTCCTGCGAGAGAGAGAGAGAGAGAGAGAGAGAGAGAGAGCGAGCTCTAATGATGATTAGAGATACTCAGATGCAAATATGCTATAGAAATTCAATTAGCTTAATAAATGCTGATTAAGCCTCATAACACCTGGGGTTGGTAAGGATTGGATCTACAGCATAGGGACCACTATATCCTGCCACTAAAGTGCAGCCACTTCTGGAGGGGGGGAAAGCAGCAGTTGTTTTAACAGTGCACAGCAATGCTACATGATTGTTTAACTTGAGCAGTGGACGAATGCTGTGTCATTTTGAAAGTGCAGGGGGTACTTAGAGGTGGAATCTCAATACATGAACTGGGATTTTGTTAGAACACCGTGGCTCATACTGAAAGGGGATCTTAGTGTTAGGACCTCAGTCTTACCTTTCATTTTCAAAAAAGAAAAAAAAATGGCAGGGGAGGCATAAGACATTATACGGTAAAATCCCCCTTGTCATAACAGCAGGTCCAGGCTCTGCTATACTGCCCTTCCTATGCGAGTGGGATTCTTGCTGGCATCTGAAAAAATTTGCCAGTAGTGTGGGCACAATTGTCCCAAATGTGTTTCTGTAAAAGAGTGAAATAGAGTGGTGGGTTTGTGCATCACACATGCAAAACTGCTCAGATAGCTTTTGATTGACTGAGACTAGTAAACCTCTTCCCCCACAAGCGTAAGGGGTTGCTGTCAGGGATCACGGGCCTCCTGACTTACTTATCATGAGAGCGCCCATGTTTCAGGAACAATACAGCTTGCAGCCAGGAGTGTTTGTTCATTTTCTGCTGCCATTTTCACTTTAAACAAGGCAGGGGGTTGAGGGAGAGGGTGTTCTGAGTCAAGCTGTATAACATTTGGGCATAGGCACACACACACTGATTTGATTGCAGTGTAATCAATACCATCCAGGAGTGCGGAGCTTTGCAGCTGTAACACTGGAGCAGGGAACAAGGATGACTTGTGAGTCAAGGATGGGTCTCTTGTGCCTGTAATTGCAAACGTTAGTTTCACCGCTCTCCAATTTCACACTGGGAATCGGCTGTAATGGGGTGCTGGCAGGGGTCTGCTGCCTGTGACCATGGAACTGGCTTCCTCTGGGGGGAAAAAAGATCAATACCGAAGATACCAACAATGTCTGTTTTTAAAGTTTTTTGCATCAGCCCATTCTCCTTGAATGGAAGGACAGAAACACATACCTTGGTCTCAAAAAGACTATGCCTGGATAATAAAAACAGCTGGCCCTTCGATGGCACCTTTCCTGGAAGGATCTCAAAGCAATTTACAAACACTATGAGTGTGTCTATACTGCAGCACATGGAGGCATACACAAGGTTGCTTTGATGGCTAGCTCACTTACAATAGCAGCATGACCTCAGCAGAACAGGCTAGCGGCTCCCAGGTTCCTGCTTGCAATACGAAATCTCCTTAGAGAGAATATCCATCTCACAGGGATGCTGTGACGTTTCACTCTGTTTTACAAAGGGGGAAACTGAGGCAGGGAAAGATTAAGGGACGCTAGGCCTACGTTTTCAAAAGTGGCCAGTGTTTTTGGGCGTGCCACAGGAGCTACGGTGGACACTATACCTCAGGATTTCTAGGCCCAGTGTTTCAGACGGACACTCTTCTGGAAATTTGTGCTTTAATCTAAAGCACGTTACTAAGCTAGTGCTCTGAGACCAGTGCCGGTCATGCTGACTGGTATCGTCTCGTCGTTTCCTGGGGCTGCCCTGTCTGCCTGTATCCACCCATTGCCCCTCGTTGTTTGTTTGTAGCGAGTAGCACCTCGGCGCATCGGTCATGGCCCAGGACCCCATTGTATTAGGGGCCGTGCAGTCATGGAACAAAAAGACAGTCCCTGCCCCAAGCGCTGACAGTCTGTCAGACAACGGGTGGCTACAGACGGACTTGTACTTAAGTCTTATAGTTAGATTGTTGTAAGGTCTTTGAGGCAGGGACTCTTAGTTCTGTGTTTGTGCAGCACCTAGCAAAATGGGCTCGTAGTCCATGACTGGGGCTCCCAGGTGCTACTATCAGATAAATGATAACAAAGACTAATCCCTGGCATGCCCGCAATGAGGTGGGTATTATCCCCATGGGGCACATGGGGAAGCTGGTGCATTAAGAAGTTGCGGATGTTATTTTTCAGAGGCCGTAAGTATTTGCACCTCTCGTTGACCTCACTAGCTCTGGAAATGAGACCCCGAGTGACTTGCCAAAGCTATGGCGATTCAGCATGAGATCTGGGATTAGACCTGGGGAGTTCCTAGTTCCCAGCCTCGGGGCCAGGCTGCTACGTCACGCTTGTCTCACTCGCAGGAGGATACAATTAAAGAGAACTCGGGCCCGTCTGTCTCTCTGAATTGCAAGCTACGCAGCGGCTTTCCTAGTGCTGCCGTCCAGCATGCTTCTGGATACCTTGAAACGCTAGAGCCAATCTTGTCAAGCCAAAAGCCTCATTCCAGTGGGAACATTAATTTATCCCCCAAAGAATAAAGCTGGAGACGGATTTATAACCGAGAGGAATGCATAGCTTCATTGGCTGGTACTCAGCCACATTTCCCATGCCAAGAAGCAGATGTAAACCTGTGAGAACTGATCCTGGAGGGAAAGCAGCTGACTGAAAGCTGGCCCTTTGGGGCTTCGCTAATAGATAACAGCTTGGTTACAAGAGTGAGTTAGTGGTCAGAAAACGCGTCTCAGCCTCACATGCCCTGGAAAATGCATGAACCACAGAGAGGAACTTGGGCCTGTATCTAAGTCAGGTCTTTTGCTTTAGCCATGTGAAAAGTGGGTTTTATCTTTCAGCTTTGGTGCCATTTTCGCAGTGGTAACGCGCACCTACGCTGGGTGGCCATTTATAAATCTTAGTTCGTTTGAGTCGTAACTTTGATTTAATTGGTGTGCATTTCCCACGGGCCATTCCCCCAGCTCCCTCTGCTATTTGGGCTTTAGGGAGAACTTGGAGGGGTTTGCCTTAAACGAGGGAACACTGCGTTATATCAGAGGTTGGTGGGGGAATGAGCTGGAGATTGGCATTGGGCTGTAGAGGGGCATTGGGCTATAGCTGAAAGATCGGGCCCAGAGTTTTTCCCTTGTAGGCAGCAAGCTCAAATCCTGCCTGTGGGAAATGGATACCATCCTCTCAGTCCGGGTCTCAGTGAGCAGGTGTCCTTGTCCTCCAAAAGTGCCACGGCAATGATAGGGATTGTTGGCCATCACCGTGAGGGGGCCTAGGACTGAAGGAACGTCGAGAGGTGACGGGCATATCCTCTTAACCATAGCAGCAGGCCATCCAGGACAAGGTCTAGGCAAGGGACTGAATGGCAAACCTTGTATATAGAAATGCAAGGCTCTTCTGAGGAGTCATCTGTAATTCAGGTGCTTCTAGCATGCATTAAGGTTGCTGCGGAGGGTGGGGAGCAGCCACTCTCCGAGTCAGAGGAGGGTCAGAGGCCGCTTCAGGTGGAAGTTTAGTTTGTGGTGGTGTTTCCAAGCTCTCAATAAAGCCCAACCCCCAGGGAGGGGGCAAGCTTGGATGCTAACTCTGGCTTTGTGTGCTCGGCTGGGGGCAGGCTAGGGACTCGGCCAGCCCCGTTGCTGGGGAAGCTGGCACTGCCCCGGCCCATGCTTCAATCTCCATAGCTGTCTGTCAAGACAGCGTCTTCCACCTGCACTACATACCCGCTGTCATAAGGACGTCGCGCCAGATCCCACTAGACCCTGGTCTCTCCTGAGGAAGTGTGTTTTATGAACAGCTTGGGAGACTTAGTTACCTCTTCCCTGGCTCTGGTCCTTTTTCTTTTCTCCCTTAAGAACTACCCGTGGCAGGCTACAGCTGTTTTCTTGGTAATTGCCAAGTGGCTGCTGAGTGGCTTGGGTGTATGACTGGCGCAGGGACTTACCAGTGCACAGAAAATCGCAGCACGCTGGCTCCCACTTTGGGCCCCTTGCTGGCAGCCTCAGCAGAAGGACCAAATGGGCGTGGAGTCTTCATTCCTCTCTCAGTCCTCAAGGTGGTTCCTCCTAGTCAAGTAGACGCGCATTGGCAGGGCAGCTGTCCATACTGTGCCACCTCAAGGGACCCCGGAGCTGCAAATCAGCACCTCTTGCAAGTGCGAGATGCCCTTTGTGTTGTGTTTTGATGCTAAGAATCTTTGCCTGATAAGAGAGCTTCATCTGCCTGCAAATATCACCATTTGACAGGATGACAGAGTGGGGATTCTTGGCGCGAGCTGGTGCCAGCTGGGGAAGGGAATTTCTGCTTGAGCCTTTGTTTCTTTCTAGCACTGACATTTTAGCTGTCCAAAGAGTATATTTATTTCATTCTTGGCAAGGACGTACGTGGCTGCATAAATCAGTGTCCGGACTAATTGGGAGTAGCCCAGTGCAATAGCCAAGCCCAATCCAAAAAGGTCTTCTCTGCCTGCTCTCCTGAACCTAGTGCATGGGGAAGAGAAGCTGGGTTTGCTTGCACCCAGCTGTCTCTCTGGTTGGGTAGATGTAGGACTGACCGGCACGGAACGGTACGAGTCTCAAGGGCTGGGTTTTATGATATGGTCTCCGTCTAAGAAGCAGCCAAAAGGAATGATATTTACCAGATGGATATTTCCTAGCAGCCTGTGACAGCATCACCTGCTCCCTCATGGATAGGGTAAAAGGTTCCCCGTACCCCACAGCCTTTCTTGAGCACATCTCAAGGCTCAATTTTCAAGGCCAAGCATTTGCCTGACTCCAGGCTCAAGCCAAGATGAGCTTTCTCGGTGGGAGGTACAGGTGACTCTGACTGTTAGCACTGCCTGTTTGTGAGCCGTACAGATCGGGGACCTAAACGTCAGCCCAGTGCTACCTAACTATGGTGCAGCTCCTTTCGCCCCATGCCCCAGAGGCCTTTTCGCCATTTGTGCTCAGTTCACATTGACTTGAGTGGGAGTTGTGTGTGATTTAAGGACTGAGGGAAGATAAGCACTTGGGTCAATCCTCTAAATCTCTTTAGAGGATCTTTTGGCATCACAGGGTAGACTTGAGGAGCAACAGAAGGAAGAGAGATTTTTTTGGAGGGTCTTTCTCACGGGGAAAGGAGTAGATTATTATGATCTCCTTTCATACTGAACATTATCAGACCCCCCAAGTAAATTCCAGCTGATTTATCAGACTGGGGAACATACGCTTTGCTGGAGCCTGTCCCTGGGTTTTTTTTATGAGGATCATTACTGCTTTAAGGCCCCGGGCTTTCCATCTTTGAGTTATTGCCATTGTGAACTGCAGGAAATCCAATGAGAGTGCTAAGCATTCAACCAGGCTTGTAAAAGGTGGTGATTCGCAGCCCTGGAGAAGAAAGTCCTCCGAGCACAGAGCTGATACAGTGTGGGTGGCTGTCCTGCCCATGCCAGCGGGTGGCTTGTATCCTTCCACTGTAATTCATAGATTCTAGATTCTAGGGCTGGAAGGGACCTCGAGAGGTCATCGAATCCAGCCCCCTGCTCTCATGGCAGGACCAATTACTGTCTAGACCATTAGTAATGCAAAAGCTGCCTTGGAGTGGTTATTTTGGCAGACAGATCTTTGAATTTCGATGGGGGTGAATTTGGACTTTCTGAAGAGTGTGCAGGATAATGCCCTGCTGCGTTCAGTCCCGCTCCAGCTGGGAAGATGCTGTCCTTGAATGCTCCCCAATGATAAATATAACCAGAATCTGACCCATCCCATCTTGAGAACGTCTTTCCCTAGCCAGGGCTCTGTCCAGCGTCCACGTTGCATAGTGATCCACTTGGGAGCTGAGAGTTTTGCTCCATTCTTTATTTCCAAGAGGGGAGGGGATCAGGTGCCACCATGGGTCGCACCAGTCCTCTCTTATTTTAATGCTGCCTTGAGCACCAACCTAACCACATGTTTGTCTCTTCCAGCTGTTCCACGTGGCATACGTCCTGATCAAATTTGCCAATTCCCCTCGTCCGGACCTCTGGGTGCTGGAGCGATCGACTGACTTCGGACTTACCTACGAGCCGTGGCAGTACTTTGCCTGTAAGTACGGCGATAGCAGCCACGGGAGGAGTTGGGTCTTAATTCATGCTGGCCTCGCCGTATGGGGCAATGGAGGGCCAGGAGGAATGTTTTGCATTGTGGAGTTGCTGTTTCTATGGGAATTCACCTGAACCCGGGTTTGGAGGAGTTAAATAAGTGATGTGCTCGAATACAGCAGGTGACCTGGAACTCCCCCTTTCCACAGATAACTTATTGCTGCCAGAACTAAAGTTGGATCAGAGCAGCTGGGAGTTGACCCAGTGCAACAGAGGCTATTTCGGGTTATGGTAGATCTTTAATGCCAATGAGAAGTTACCTTGCTCCGGCAGCCTGCCTTTCCTTCCCCCATCCCTGCCCATCACCACCAATGTTCCCTCTAATTTTTGACAGGCCATGTGCGCAAAAAATTTCTTCTATGCAAATTGTTGTGCTTCTGTGCAAATTTTTGTGTGCACGTTTCGCTGTGTGCGCGGGGTTTAGGATCTGTGTGCACGCGCACAGCTTAGAGGGAACAGTGATCACCACCCCCTCATCAGCATGGCTGCTATTTAGAAATGCCCCGTTCAGCACAGCACCAGCAAGGAACAAACGCGTAGATCCCTGATGGAGGGCAAGAGAGCAAAGCCTTTAGCTACTCCATTTTGCAACGGCGGGCCCGACTCGCTTATCAGTGGCTGCCCCAGCCACGAGTGACGGTGGAGGATAATCACTCCTCCATTGCCTCTAATCCAGTCTACACCTGGAAGAAGAACCTCGTCTCTGCTGTTATGAGTGGGGCCTTATCAAATTCACGGTCCATTTTGGTCAATTTCGTAGTCAGAGGATTTTTAAAATGGTTAATTTCACAGTTGCAGATATTTCAATCTGAAATGTCCATGGTGTTGTAATCATGGGGATCCCAACCCACAAGGGGGTGGTGGTGGTGGAGCAAGGCTATTGTGTGTGTGTGTGGGGTGGGGGTGGGGGCGCGCAGGTTGTATTGCCGCGCTGCCTTTAGAGCTGGGCTCCCAGCCAGCAGCTCCAGAGCTTGCTGCAGCTGGGGGAGGTTCCCAGAGGTGGGTCTGACCTGTCTCCTGGAGTGCGCCGTGCAGGGGAAGAGGGAGTCCCGTCCCGTCTCTCCCCAGCCCAGCCAGGACTAGCATCTGGAGCCTGGCGCACGGTAGAAACCCCCAGCCAGGGTGGCACTAGCCCTGCCTCTCCCCTGCAATAGCCAGATTTCTCCGGGAGGCCAGATTTCATTGGGAACATCAGATTTCACAGTCCGTGACGTGTTTTTCATGGCCGTGAATTTGGTCGAACCCTAGTTATGAGAGTCCATGGGAAACAATTCGATCGTCCTAAAACACAGGCAGCTCTGCCAAGTCGCCAGGAGTGTGTTAGAAGCTGGCCCCTCCTGAGCACGCTGGCAGTAACTGGTAAAAGATGTGAGCCAAGATCTACAACTGGTCTTTCAAAGCAATCCACAAACCTGGTGAGGAAAGGTGCTTTTAAGGACACAGATGCCCTCCCCTGGGATTCCCTAGCAAGGCTCACTGCCCTGGCAGCTATGGGTCAGCGCGTGGGTTTCCCTCTCAGAGCGGAGGACCAGCAGCTTTATCCTCGGGGTTGTTGTTTTTTAAACATAGTAGATAAAACAGCTTGAAATTTCCTCCCTCGCTTGTGCTAGTTTTGTAAATACTCTGTCGTGCGGATGCAGCCCCCTTCGCTGTGCACAGCAGAGGAGACGCTCCTGTCAAATTGCCCTGGTTTTTCACTTTGCTTGTTCTTTCCTAGCTACCATTTTCCTTTAGCTCCCCCCAGCCCCTCAAAGGCCTCTACCTGCTCCTCCGTTAGGCGATGGTGGCAGCCAGTGCAACCAGCAGGAGCCTGGCCTGTAAAGCGAGGTTTTTGCCCACGTAGTTACAGAATTCCCAGGGCAGAAGAGGCTGCACGGCACAAGAAGTCGATAAAGCAGCCATTTATTTTAGGGTCTCCCAGCCCGGGCAGACAGGCTCGTGCTAACGGGGCTCGGGCTGGCCTGTTAAAAATAGCAGCGTGCCCCTTACGGCTTGGGCAACAGGGCCGGCTCTCGACCAGCTGCCCCCGGCTAGCCCGAGTCTCCACTGGAGCCCCAGCACCCACGCTGCTCGCTCGAGCCCTGCCAGTGCAAGTCTGTCTACCCAGGCTGGGAGGCTCACTCCCAGCTGCAGTGTAGAGAGACCCTCAGAGGCCTGGGCCCTGATTCTGGGCTGCGGTTTGCCCCCTTTCTGCTGCTCTGGCTGTGGAAGGGGGATGGACACCAGCCTAATCATAGAATATCAGGATTAGAAGGGACCTTAGGAGGTCATCTAGTCCAACCCCCTGCTCAAAGCAGGACCAATCCCCAATTTTTACCCCGGATCCCTAAATGGCCCCCTCAAGGATTGAACTCACAACCCTGGGTTTAGCAGGCCAATGCTCAAACCACTGAGCTATCCCTCCTCCCCAGCAACGCTGGCAAAGCAGCCCTGTATGCTCCCCATGAGGGCCTGCCTGGCAAAGGGAAGGTGTGGCCACATTGCTCTGCACGCTGACTGTTCTGGGTTGCCAGAGGGTCTTTTGGGGTCCGTTGCAGTCAGGATGCAGGTTAGATCAGTCCTTGCCATCCCCAAATCAGCCCCTAGCACCCTCAGAATCCAGGGGTGAAAGGTGACAGAAAGCCACTATTGCTGTCTTGATGTCGGTGGAGCTCTGTGCTTACCCACTTACCCATCCAGTTTGCAGGAGCGAGGGCCGTGCCCTGTTCCCTCTCATGTCAAGTGCTGCCTAAATCCCACTTTGAGGAGTTGGGGTGCCTCCGGCTGCTAGCAATAGAACAAGCTGCTAACCTATGGAAAATTCCCGTAGAACGTAAGAGGGTCGACGCTCTCAACCTCATGGAATTCGGTAGCAACTGAGATTCTTAACATGGGCTTATTTTTGACCTAATCCGAGCAATTCCCTAGGAGAGACACAACATTTGGTATTTTATTCTATAGGATGATTTAAAAAGCCTATAGTAAGATACTCATTGTCTGTTGAACTCTGTAGCAGGGGTTCTCAACCTTTTTCTTTCTGAGGTTCCCCCCCCCAACATGATATAAAAACTCCACCGCCCAGCTGTGTCACAACAACTGTCTTTCTGCATATAAAAGCCAACCCGGCATTAAGGGATAACAAGCAGGGCAATTGCCTGGGGACCCACGCCACAGGGGGCACCGCAAAAGCTAAAGTGGGGCTCGGGGGTGGTGGGGCTCGGGGCGTGGCGGGACTTTGGTTTTCTGCCCTGGGCTCTAGCGAGTCTAATGCTGGGCATGCTTGGCAGATCCCCCTGAAACCTGCTCGCAGCCCCCCGTGGTTGATAACCACTGCTCTATAGGACCTTTCCAAAAGGAATACCAATCTCTTCAAAGAGTTAATGGTACAAATTGGCTCCTGCTTCCAAAAAGAGGAGCATCCACATCTGGAGCTGATGTTAATTCCACCTTGCCAAGCCTGCACTCCCCACGAGAGGTTAAATTTCTCAGACTCCCTGGTGTCTCTGAAATACATTCCACTGAAATGCCAGGGAGGCTGATGGGTTTATCTCTCAAAGGAGAGGGAAAAAATGACTCAGTTGTAGAAAACTTCACTTCACTAGAGTAGGAAGGAGAGCGCTGCAGGTTATGGGCAAAAGACACCATAGTAATGGCGCTGTCTCTCCTCTCCATTGTGGGTCTGAGTGAGGAGCGTGGAGAATACTTTTTCCAGGCCACTGGAGAAGTAAAAGGGAGCAGGATGGAGGCGAAGGGGATTTGTGGGGGTGGTTGTAGTTTGAAGCTACATAAAAGGTTCATCGTTTGGTTTTTTTAAACCCTGCGTTTGATGCAAGGACAGGACATCAAAGATGTCGGTCTGTTCTGGATTGGGATGTTAATCCAGACATACATTGCGCTGCCCTCGCTGGCTAGTTATGTTACATGGAATCAGAATGAGGATTTTAAACTTGACCATGATGGACTTGTGCTGACACAGGACCAGAGAAAGCTTTAAACAGCAGTGGCTGTCCTAGGACATGTGACTGCATGTAGCCGCAGCCCACAATGCAATGAAAATAAACAGCATTGATCCTTTCAACCCTATGAAGCGGGAAAACATTATTCCTCTCAAGTAACAGGTGGGTTAACACAGGCACAGAGAGAGTAAGTAACTTGCCTGAGGACACAGGGAGAGCAAGTGTCAGAGTAGAACTGTGCAGTGGCTGGCTTCCAGCCCACACTTCCTTCTTCTCTGGCTCAAGCAGTCAGGGTGGGACTGTCGGAGAGGAGGGGTACCAACGTTTAGGTGTTTGCATAGCCCAAGTAGGTTTAATATCTTCCAGCTAAACGCCGACATTGGACTTGTGTTGCGGAGGGTCCCCCTTCCATTAGGTGTATTACAGTAATTGCTAAGTGTTATCTTCTGCTTCAGTCTCTCCCCCACCCACCAGAACACCCAGCAAAATGGAGTCCTGGTTTTCCGCTAAACCTTGCTGCAGCCCCTGCTGCTTTGGGTCCCTCCGGAAAATTGCTAGGTCCAGAGTCCAAAGCACTCACTTTATTCTGCCAGTGTGTTTCTTTCTCCCCACCACCAAAATATTCCCAGGGTGGCGGTGCCCTGAAATGGACCGGTGCTGACCTGCAGCAGTGACAGACTGCTGCCCGTGATTCCAAGGGAAAGCAGCCTTTAATCAAAGTATTGGGTTATTAAATCCAGTGCAGATACCGGAGATTTGACATTACACTTTGCAGCCCCATTCCTCCCTTTGCTACTGGGGCTTCAGCTTGTTCCCTTGCCCAGGCATTGTTTATGGACCAGGGCCACATTGTCAGGTGCTAGGTATCTCTGAGCACGCACCAGCGTGACTCACATGGATGAGAAGCGGGTGTGGGGCTAGGTTCGTTCAACGTCTTCCCTCCTCTGACTTTCCAGCCTGACTTAGTTTTCAAGTTAGCACGTGCGGTAAAAGGGGCACCTTCACACCAGGCACACGGTAACGAATTTCTGAGGATTATTCCCGTGAACTATGCTAACATTTCTCAGCTGAGTCTGAGCAGCCCTGCCAGGAACAGCTGAGAAGATCCGCCATGCTTATTTGCCTGGCTTTAACCCTTGTTTCTCCCGGTTAATCTCTGGATCAAGCCTTAGTTGCATCCTTGTGTGCCCACTTACGTGTGTTGCTGAGTGCTCGGCACGTGCAGAACGTGCAATGAAGAAACAATCAGCGACAGTAAACTTAAAGTTTGGAGAATGAGAGGCAGGCCGGTCCTGGATTGGACTTGGGAATCCTGGGATCTCCTCCCAGCTCTGCTACTTGCCCGCAGTGTGACTTCGGGTCATTTCTCCTCTCTGTGCGTCAGTTTGCCCATCTTTAAAATGGAGATAGTGATTATAGCTGGTTGAAGTATTGTGTTAGGTGGAGGAATGGAGAAATAGATAAATATGTGGGTGAGAATTTCTGTCCCTTTTTGCGGGGGGGAGCGGGGGGACAAGCTCTAATAACGATACTTCCTGTTCCCTGGCTAAACTCTTTGAAACCAGCAGATGAAATGCCCTATGTAAGTGTTAAATATTATCAGATTAGTCAAATGCAAATAGCCACCCTGCCATGAACAGAGGAACTGCCAGACTGGACCAGACCCAAGGTCCCTCTAGGCCAGGGGTCTCAAGCCCGCGGACCTCTTCCCTGCGGCCCGCCGGGCTCCCCGTGGCCCCCCCCTTTTTAAAAAAAAATATTTTATTTAATTGTTGTTGTTTTTTAACCCCCAGGCAGTTCCCGCTGTCAGACAGTTGTCCTGGCGGCGGGAACTGCCTGGGGGTAAAAAATAAAATGGGTGGGGTGGGGTGCGGGGAGCCCGGCGGGCCGCAGGGAAGAGCTCCGCGGGCCACATGGGAAGAGCTTTGCGGTTTCTGGGAGGGAAGGGGGAGGAGTGGGAAGCCGTGCGCACAGGGGAGGAGGCGGAGAAGGGGCGGGGCCTAATGGAAGGGGTGGAATGGGGGCGGGGCCGGGGGCAGCGAGGAGGCGGGGTCAGTGATGCAGCCCTCGAGCCAATGCACTAGTCCTCATGCGGCCCTCGTGGTAATTTGAGTTTGAGACCCCTGCTCTAGGCCAACATCCTGCCTCGGACAGTAGCCAGTGCCAGATGCTTCAGAGGAATGGGCAAGAAAGTTTCATGGTTCTTCCTCTATGGAGGTGGTCGCCTTGAGGGTGGTGTCATGTGCTATTTTCTAGTAAATGGAAGATGGCATAATCAGCCCTTTAGTCACTGTATAGAACATGTCTCCTGTAGCTTACTTGGTTTGCGATCTAACGAGCTGCCTCTCCCTGAGTGTCCATGTTGGCGGAGTCTCTGCTACTGGAGCATTCAGGTACGTGACTAATTCCAAGGGAGTCCGAGGAAATGACCTTCTTGTTAAGGGCAACAGTAAACAGTGTGGCTCTCTTCCCACTTACTCTGCAGACGATGGAATGTCAAGCGTCCCCCGGGGGACGCAAGGGCAGAAGAGCTTCAGGAATGTAGGCATGGCTTGTCCAGTCTATGGCATGTGCTTGTTCAGTCTTACAGGGGGAGATTTGACGCTGCAAGGAAACGCTTGGCATCCTCGAGTTGTAGCCTGGCTCCTGTAAACCCCATGCAAGGCTGTTGGCTCCCGTTCCAAAAGCATGTTCCATGACTGTGCGCGGCAATTGACTAGTGAAGTTAATGACCAGCTACGATTGTCCTCTCGCTTTTGGCCAGCCTTGCATTGCCTCTTAGTGGCAGGAGCTCTGGATTGCTGTCACCAAGTGGGTTGTTCTGCATGATTTAAGTTTTCTGGTTTATTTCCCAGTAATCACAAGATTTAGGAATGGAAGATAAAACCCCTGTGTGCAGTCATTTTGCTCTTCACAGTCTAGTCTAGTGCTTTATACAGTCCTGTTTGAAACGTATCCAATATTGAGGCTTCCACCATTTTCCTCGGCAGGCTGTTCCACATGCTAGTCGTTTCATTAAGTTTTTGGATTATATTTTTCTGTTCATCCTAAATCCTTTTCTTCTTGATTTTCTCTCATTTCTCTTAGTTATGCCCCTTTGTAAACTATCCGCCACCTTCCTTGGTGTTTAAACAAACTCCAGGGTTATTGTATTTCAGTATTTTGTATAAAGGTGGTCTGTGGATGCATGAGCAGGAGGAATATCAGGTAGTAGTAGCAGGGAGGAGGTGATATTACCACTATATATGGCAGGGATGAAACCATTGCTGGAATTCTGTGCTCAGTTCTGGCATCCTTGCTTCAAAAAAGTGTCAAAAATTGGAAAGGGTTTATGAGAGAGCTACAAGAATGATCTAAGGTCTGGAAAACATGCCTTGTAGTGAGAGACTTAAGAAGCTTGATCTATTTAGTTTATCCAAGAGAAAGTTATGACATGACTTGATCCTAGCCTGCAAATACCTACAGAGGGAGGAGCTTTCTGATAGTAACCTGCTCTTTGACATAGCAGAAAAAGACCGCACAAGATCCAATGACTGGAAGCTGAAGCCAGACCAATTCAGGCTAGAAATAAGTTCTACATTTTTAAGTGAGGGTAATTAACCACTGGAACAATTAACCTAGGGATGTGGCAGCTTCTTCATCATAGTCTTTAAATCATGACTGGGTATATTTCTGAATGGACTCCTGTAGCTCAAAAAGAAAGTATGGGCTTGACGCACAAATTACTGGTGAGTTTCCCTGGCTTGTGTTATGCAGGTGGTCAGACTAGGTAATCATAATGGTTCTTCTCACTGTAAAATCTGTGAAACCATGAAACTCTGACTCTAGAATACACCGCAACAGGACTTTTCTCTGGTGATTTCTGGCATGACTTCAGTGTTTGTTCTCAAATTGTTCACTTCTCATCGTCTCTGCGGTTTTGAGGGGGGAAGTAGTGTGGAGGAGTAGGATCTACATGATGCAGAACTGATGGCAGGAGAGGCAATAGCTCAAATGTAATGATTTTTTAATGCAGAGTTAATTCTGTGTAGAGGTAGCTCCTACCGGCATTTACTGGACGGTGCTGGTTTAAACATCATCCGGGCCATACCTCTCATTTTACCTTATTGCTCTGGTCTCTCTCTTTGGTAAACAGCGTCCAAGAGGGACTGTATCGAGAAGTTCGGCCCGAATACCGTGGAACGTATTACCAAGGATGATGACGCCATCTGCACTACTGAATATTCCAGGATTGTGCCTTTAGAAAACGGAGAGGTGAGCTATGGCACTAGGCCTTTATTTCCCCAAAGAGCTGTCTTTCTCGGGGTGGGGGAGGAAGCAGGTGGCTGAAATAAATGGAAGAATCTCTGAGGAGCTCCAGGTACTCTTCTGGGACTGGAAATGCTTCCACCTGTGTAGGGTGGGGAAAGCACCTCTTGTAGGGCTCAGAGGATGCTCCTCACTCTTTCCTCAGGCGGAGGAGGACTGGATGGGACTTGGTTGCTGACTGTCTTTGTACTACACTGCCAGGCACTTCTTCCTCCTATGGGCTAAGCAAGCATTTGGCCCATCCAGGGAACCAGACATCACGAGCAGAGCTGGCTTCAGACATCTGAGGATAATAATGCATCTTCCCTAGTGGTGGGGGAAACTGCATGACTCGTAGCCTGTTTCCTTCATAGTACATGTCAATGTTGATAAATGGCTATGAGACGCGGTGGCCTGGGGAATCTGGTGCACCCTGTTGTCAAATTCTGCTGTACACATGGGGATCCATTCCAGCTGTTCGGATACTACCGTAGTCTGTGTATCCACCCCCAGACTGTGCTGGAACCAGCAAGGGTCATGGCAAAATGCACAGAGTTCAGCAAACCGCAGACATTCTTGTTTATAAAACACTCTGTTTTGTCCAGTTGGAGGACTTTGAGCTTGGCAGCAAGGGCCTAAATTTCAGAGAAAGGCAAAGTGGAATGGGTGGGCTGACAAAACCCTGCCCTTTTGCATGTAAACTTGGGATCTGTGGCCACGGTGCAGGTGGGTTTTTGTGGGAGCATCTTGTTAATCCCCAGGAGAATTCGGCTCCGAAGGCATCTGCGTGTCGTGGAAGCTGTTTGCTTGTGCCACGTTTCTCCAACTTTACATCTGCTCTGCCGTAGTTAAAGTCTTTCTCCTGCCCAAGAGCTGCAGCAGAAAAACCTAAGTGAATATGGGCAGTTACGTGCATTGGAATGGACCCTTCAGAAGTACTGACCATAAAAGGGTCCGAGTTTAGAGGAAGAGAACCATCTTCCATACAAATGCTGACTTGGCCATTGTCAAACCCTGGGCTGACTGACTTATGCTATATTTAACGTCTACCTATTAGTTTGGCCATAAGATTGGGTTGAAGGGGAAAGGATCTGTTTATCTGTTTTATGCTGCTGCTCATCACTGTAGTATCTGAGCAGCTTCCATGTAAAATCAATAGTGTTAGCCAAGTCCCTAGTGGACTTCATAGACTCTCTGGCACCTCTCCTTTTTGGGGGTCAAAACTCTGCTTGGGGTGGGGTATTTTGGTGGGGGTTTTCTAGGGGTTAGGGATTGAAGGGGCTATGAGGGTGGTATCATTCTTATGGTTTTCTGGACGCTGATAGATGCTCTTCAGAAGTGGCGCCCTTTTGCAAGTTGTGTGCATGGACTGCAGTTGAATGTCAGCCATTTTTGGAAACAAAACTTGTAGAGAGTTGATTCAATCTACTGGGCTCGGAAAGAGTTTGTGGTTGGCAGAGGGAAGCGTTACTTTTCTGTCTGCCTGAAGGTGTGTGCTGTGTGTTTCTCCTTCTGCATCTGCAGATTGTCGTCTCTCTGGTAAACGGGCGCCCGGGAGCCATGAACTTCTCGTATTCACCTCTCCTGCGGAATTTCACCAAAGCCACTAACATCCGACTGCGCTTCCTGCAGACCAACACGCTGCTTGGGCACCTGATGGGCAAAGCCCTAAGGGACCCGACCGTGACCAGGAGGGTGAGATGCTTCAAGATGCTAATGAGGGAGAAGTAGGTTTGGTACCATGTGCCTTGGAAAATAGTCCATTTGTGATGTAGAAGGTGCGGCTCTGGTAACAAGTCAGTGCCTTCAGTCGAGGTTTTTTGCTGAGGGCAGCTGGGTAGGATTCAGCACAATGGGGAAACTGTTTTGCCAGTGTTGTCCAAAAGGCCGATCTTTGAATGTTCTCCTTTAACAGTCTCTATCAGTCTGTTTGAAATACTTTGTCTGAATGGAGAGACGTCCCAATGGGTCACTTCCGCTTGTGTGCGAGTGGCTGGGGAAGAGGTCCCTGGGCCCACTGAGGCAACAAGCTAGCCCTTTCCTCGGAGATTTCCCTCTCTAGGCTTGTTCTCCATCCAAGCCGTCATCCTTGGGCAGCTGTATCTGATGATGATGCTGGGTGAGCCCACGCCTGAGTGGTGCATACCAATGGCTAGAGCAGGAAATCTGGCCAGGGGAAAAACTATTCTCAGAGTCTCACTGCCAACAAAATAAAAATCCAGAGCACCTGCTGGAGCTGCACCTGGTTTCTTGGCTGTGCTGGGAGCCCCAGCCTGTTGCTAATTAGCTTCGTGATCACTAACAGGTGTTACTGCAGCCCAGGGAAATGTTGGCCAGGAGGCTGAGAACATGCAATGTAGTTTGCCAGTGTGAGTGAAAAGTGGGAGGGTGAAAGCACCAGTGTGGCTTCTGCCTAATGATCCTAAGGCCAGTTCTTTCCATGCTCTCCCAGTATTACTACAGCATCAAAGACATCAGCATTGGAGGGCGCTGCGTCTGCCACGGCCATGCGGACATCTGTGATGCCAAGGACCCTACTGACCCCTATAGGTAAGACGTTCAAAATTCCATAACTCCGCTGTTTTGTGTCGAGACATTAAAACTGACTGCTAGGAAGGAAGGAAGGATGGATGGATGGCTTCTGCGATTAAGGAACTGGATTGGGAGCCAAGAGACCCATATTCCAATACCACTTCTATCTCAAATGTCCTGAGATAACCTTATACCACAGATCAGTCGCCATGCGATATTCCAGTAGCTTTCTCGTTCTTGCCTGTGTGATAGGGTATTGCTTCTGCAGTTGCATAAAGCTGATTCATTCAAAAGAGAGAGATTATTAGTGGACCCACATCCCTTAGCTAGACCCCACTGTCTGGTTTTCAAAATGTTTCATTCTGCAGACACCTGAGACGGCTTCTGCGGACCCACCGCCACAGGGAAATTTCTGCTATTTGGAGTCAAGTCAGGGTGTTGGATCTCTCAGAGACGTCCCCTAGAGCTGAGGATTTCTGTTCTACAAATCAAACTTTGCACAAACTGTTTTTGTGGGATGCATATAACGAGGCTAGGGAGAAGTCTTTTTTAAACATTCTCAGCCTTACATTTTAGGGCTTTAATTCAGGAAAAAACTTAAGCACATACTTAACTTTAAGCATGTGCTCAAGTGCTTTCCTGAATTGGGTCCTAGAGATGGAACAGGATAATATCTCTTGTCCAGATCGTTTGACACCTGTCAGGGTTCCCTCCCCACTCTAAACTCTAGGGTAAAGACGTGGGGTCCCGCATGAAGAGCCCCTAAGCTTAGTTTTGCCAGCTTAGGTTAAAACCCCCAAGGTACAAAATTCCCTGCACCCTGAGAAATGCTTTTTTCGCTGCCACCATCAAGTGGGTCTAAGCAGGAATCCAGGAAAGGAATCACTTGAACTTCCTTTCCCCCCAAATGCCCCCTCAAGCTCGGAGCCCCCTTTCCTGGGAAGCTTGAGAATAATCCCTTAACCAATTGGTTACACAGTGATCTAAAAAACCCCACCCCCGGGGTTTTAACACCATAGAAAACAGTCAGCTTCTTAAAAGAAGGATTTTATTAAAAATAAAGAAGGTAAAATCATCTCTGTAAAATCAGGATGGTAACTATTCTACAGGACACTCAATTTCCAAACTCAGAGAGATTCCCCCCTCTGGACAAAACCTTAAAGTTACAGAAAAACAGGAATAACCCTTCCCTCTCACACAGGGAATGTACCACCAAGCAAAATAAACAGAAATCTACTCGCAGTGCTGACTACACTTACTTTAGAAAAGTGAGGTTTGGTGAGGAGACTGGTTTTCTGTAGGTTCTTTCTGTCTTCCAAGATCACTCCGACTCAAAGCCACACACAAAGCTTTCCCCCTCCCAAGATTTGAAAGTCTCTTGTCCCCTTATTGGTCAGATGCCAGCCAGGTCAGGTGTCAGTCTGGCTACCTGCATTTCTTAACCCTTTACTGGTAAGAGGATTTTATAGCACTGCATCAGATCCTCTCCCCCACCCTGGTGGGATAAGAGGCTGTCTTCAGAGAAAGCACTCATATAGCTATCTCCATAATGTGTGGGAAGTTAGCTTGAACCAACAGTTTTGTCCTCTGCCCTCTTACTCGTCTTTAAAGAGGGGGGTGGGAAAACATTCTGAAGTGGCAATGCTAAAATCTTGCCAACCCATCTGTTTTTGTGGTAGGTTCTTTTTTTTTTTTTTTTGGTACTCATCCCAAAAATAATTGAGAGCACGCACTCTCTCTCTCTCCTGTGTGTCCTTTGCACAGCTGTCTGTTGTCTAGTTGGGTATAACAAACAATTTACCTCATTACAGAAGAAGGCAAAAGTTAAAAAAACCCAAATCCAAAAAAACCCCAACCCAATCTTCATGTTGGCAGGTTACTTATGTGTAGAAATTGCACAACTAAATAAATCTTTGACACCTGATGTTTAGACATAAGCATCAGAGATTCACTTAGTTGGGTTGCAACAGACAAAACATCATTTGGATCCAAAGTGTAGGTGGAAGGCAAAGCTCTCCAGTTTTGCAGGGAACATGGATATTGTTCCAATATAATACGGTATCAGGTTTTAAATAAAACATTCCATTCAAAGGGGGGAAAAAACCAAAATATAAAGCAAGGCCTCGAAGTGCAAATTGAGTAATGAACGTGTGTGGGCTAGCAGGGGGAGGAGTTGGAGGCTATTGCTTTAATTTAAAGAAAACCCCTCACTAAACTGATATTAAGAAACATGCCCCTATAAGAATGGGCAATTTCAGTGGGCCAAGTCCAGTTCCCAGCAGACTGTGGTCCATTGCGCAAACCAGTGCCATCACAATGGGCACCCCAGTTTAGCAGCCTTAGCAGAGTGGCTGAGGACTGAACGCTCCTTCACTTCTAGTACTGGTCTCTTCTCATTAGACTCACAGCACTTTGCTGGGGTCATGTAGGTAGCTGAGCAGACACAGTGCTGAGGCCTTCATTATATCTTGGAACTTACATGGCCCCCTTTGCTATAATATCCACATGCTAAACAGCTTTTCATACATTTAGCCTCACAACACGCCGGTGAGGTGGGGATTGTGCTGGTGGGAAACCCAGGGGAGACCAAAGGTCTTTCCCAAGCTCATGCAGGAAACTTGTGGTCAAGCTGGGAATTGACCCCCCATGTGTCTGCCGTTCCAGACCAGGGCCTTAGCCACTAGACCGTCCTTCCGTTCAGGATCATTGCCAAGCATCTTTGACGAGTGTAAAATTCGCTAAGAGCCCAGCGCCGACTCTTTGACGCACGCTGAGAAATTCTTGACTCCACAGTTGTCTCATAAAATCAGTGGGACTGCTCGTGGGAGTAAGGGGCTCACTGCCTGGCCCCACACATAGGAAGCACTGGCTATGCCAAATACTTTTTTTTTTTTTTTTTTTTGAATAAAATTGATATGAAGGTGTAAATGGCCAGTCTTTACAAACGAGGAGGAACTGCAAAGCTGTTACATTTCTGGCCCGCAGGACGCTCCTTGCCTGCGTTTCCAGCTAGAAAATCCACATAGTTTCTGATAACCATGAAAGCAATGAGTCTTAGCCATCTGTTTGCAGCCTGTGTTGCTTTCATGAATGGGCTGGGTAGAGTCAGCTGGACCCGATGAAGCTTGAGTTTCTTTCTCATACGGATCATGTAATGTTTTTGGATCTTGTAAAGTGAAATTCCAGCAGGTCCCAGCCAAGGTTAAAATCCGCTAAGAATTAAAACAAAGGAGGTATTGAAAAGCAAGTCTGCGTTGGGGTACTCGTCTCTCTCCTAACGAATAGTTCAGTAAAGATGTGAACTGGATAATCGCTTGATTTCATTTGCAAACTAGGTGTTGCTAGACGTGTTTGTCTCCTATCAGTGCTGCAGAATAAAGCAGATGCACCAGTGCAGAGTGGTTACTTAGCATAGAGTGTATGTGACTATACAGCTGGGGATGCTCCCAAGAGGAGGACAAAACGAGGGGAGGACAGACCTGTTGGATCCCGGCCAAACACCAGCTCTGTTCATTATTATAATCTGACTTCCAGAATCCCCCGCTTTGGTTTCATTTGAATACATTTGTTGTCTTTGCTCCTTGTCCCAGACGGCTGGGTAGCATTGCAGCACGCCATTTAAACAGCTGCCACATTTCACCCCAGAGTTGGCTGCTCTTGCCGAGTGGGGAAAGCGTTTCCTAGTTGTGTTCTTTGTCTAGTCGGCGAGTAACATCCGCAAGGCCCTTTGGGATATGTCTGGCCAACAGACTCTGTGTAAATGGAAAAACACAAAATGGAACTACTGGAAACTGATAGCAAACCAGACAATATAAAGGCGGCCCGGGAAGTGCGGCAGGAGAGATAGCCAGCTGTAATTCAGCAGTAATTTTAGCATGGTTTAGCTTCCAGGGAGGAAGACCTGGTCAGAACGGCAACCGCAAAGAAGAGATGGGAAGCGAGTTCCTCTTTCTTGCCTTGCCTGGGGCCGAGCTCCATGGGTTGAGTTGAGTTGGGTGGCTGGAGAGAAATGGGATTCATTGGGATTTTTGGTGGCGGAATACTCCCATTTGTCAAAGGCTTTGACAGCAGCAGTTTGTAGCCTGCCAGCAGAGCGGGTATGCAGGGATAATTAGGCCCCATGATGCGATTCTCTCGGTGGCATGAAGACATGGAGTTGGTGCATTGAGATACCTAGCTTGGCACTGCATGAGGGGAGGGTGGTGAGGCCGTCAGCAGATGCAGCTGTGGGCTTTGAGCCCGACGGGGTTATCGTGTCCTCTACGGCAGCTGTCGGGGCCTCATCGTTCCCTCATAAAATCTGTGTGTAACCCTCCTGGCTGGGAAGCGTGGTGTATCTGACAGCACAGGTCCTACATCTTCAAATGCCAGGGCTTTGATAGCAGCAAGACAAGAAGATACAAATGGAGGGAAGCCTGGAATTTTCTTTCGTTCAGGCTGAATTAAAATCCTGATGGTATCTCAGCATTTACTGTGCTGAACATTGGGAGGCTGCTGTCCGGACAGGTTGTATTGATTTCCCAACTGGTTGGAATATCCAAAAGTCGTGTGAAAACCACTCTCTGATGCTGTGTGGCGAGGACCCCTCTGGCACCTATCGGACTTGTAAATCTCCCATATGAAATCCGAGACCTTGGCGCTTCATTAGGAGAACTGTTCCCTGCTCCCATTAGACCCTTGACCATCTTGTGGTCTGAGGGGGGTGGAATCAAGGCACACTTTGATTGCAAACCCTCTGGAACAGGGATTGTCCTTTGTTCTGTATTTGTACAGCACCTAGTGTCTGCTCTGTGACTGAGGGTTCAAGGCAGCACCACAATACAAATAATCATAGAAATATAGGGCTGGAAGGAACTTGAAGAGGTTATCTAGTTCCTCCCTCCATGCTGAGACTGGATTAAATATACCTGGATTCAGTATAGTAAATGGTAAGTGTCAGTTCCTCCTGATAAGAAGGCAATATAAAGTCATATTGTTAGGATCTGGCATTTTGTTGGCTTTTGCCAACTGTTGGGCAGAAAGGCAGTTTGTGATGGAAATGCAAGCCATCGGTTTTCAAGACGGTTTGGAGGGCAGAATTGTGCACTTCTGTCAGTCTGCAGAAATCCTGTTTAGACTGGGTTTGCTAGGTGGGGCAGTCTAGTGGTTTTAGCACAAGGCCTGATGGGAAATGTTTGTTCTGGAAAGTTTCAGCAGAGGCGTGTGAGTTGGGGAGCTGTAGGTGAAGATTGAGACGCTGTATGTGGGAAGCCTGTACCACACAGTGCATCACGCCAAACAGGGGTGTTAGGGCCTGGTCTGGAATTGTTCTTGAAGTCGCTTCCTAGTACAATCTTTGTGATTTTAACTTTTCATCACAGTTCGAAACTTTTCACATTGCTGAGGGGAAAAAAATTCTTTTTTTTTCCTGGGAAGGGATTTCTTCTTTTCTGGCCAGCTCTAGTTATTTCCCCAGCCAAGTCCTTCTATCAGTGGATTCCTCGGCGTTCGGTGACCTGGCTTGGAAGTTACTCTGCTCACTCACCTTTCATTTTCCAGGCTGCAATGCGATTGTCAACACAACACCTGTGGCGGCTCATGTGATCGGTGCTGCCCGGGCTTCAACCAGTTACCCTGGAAACCAGCTACGACGGACAGCGCCAATGAATGCCAACGTAGGTTGTTGTGGGCTGGGGGTTTCCCCCCCCCCCACACACACTTTTTCCAGTTGTTTAGGTGGTTGCAAAACATGGAATGAACAAACTCCACTGCCCCCACGTGTGGGAAGCTTTGCGGTCAGCCCCAGAGCTCTGCCATAGAATCCCATTCCTAAAGCTTCGTGGGCTTGAACTGGTTTTCTGGGGAGCGAGTTAAAATGTCACCTCTTCGGTGCTGGCTGGCTGTGGACCTGGTGCACCCAGCAAATATGCCTTCATGTAGCTTGCTCCCCCAGTGTGCCCCCATGCCTCTTGTTTACTGAGCTGTGGAGCTGACCAGCCACCCCAGGGGGAGCAGCATGCACAGGCCCCTGCGCTCCAGGGTGCTTGAGGAAGGAATCCATAGCACAGTCCCTCTTGGAGCCCCTGATGGGGCCTTGCATTAAATCTTCCTCTCCGGCCATTATGGGCAGTCTCTCTGTTGGCCCTTGGTGGGAATTCCATGCTCCTGTAAATGGCTGGATTGTCAGCATTGGAAAGTAAGGTCCTTTATCCATAGACCATCTAGCATGGTCAGGGGAGCTACTAGCGACCCTTACACTGCTCCACCGATGAACCGCAATCCTGACCTGGAAGGATCCCCTGTAGAGGGGTGGGACTGCATTTCTTCTGCAGTGACTGGCAGCAAAGCTGTTGATTGTAGTGTTGTTTTTATGACTTGTTCCCCTCTCCACTGGGGACTGGGCTGAGGTCACTAAGCCATTTCAGAAAAGCTCCCGGGTGGTAACAACTTTTGCTCTCTGCAGACCCTGATTGGGACTTGAATCGGTGATTTAGAAGTGAAAGCGGCCATAATTCCATTGAAAGGCTGTTTTATACCATTGCCGGGTTTTATAATCTCATTACCAGTCCTTCAAACCATCCCTATGGGCACCCTGCATTTTAGTACCAGACTTAGTGACCGTAACTAGAAGTATAGGAAGAGGGGACGGTCTGTGTTCTGAATTATTCTGTTTTGTGAAGGCTTCTACAATGATAACCGCTTAATCTGTACCGAGTGCTAATTCTGGTCCCCTTCCTGCCTCTGTCCTAAACTTTGTACAATCGTCCTGATTGCTAGGTCCTGCTCTGAAGCTAAACTGCATTCAGATCTACTTGCATCTTTATTTCTATAGCCAGAACCCTTCAGTAGATGCCAATACTGGAATTCATGGTGGGCTGGGAAAGTGAAGTCCTTCATCAGGGAGTGGGGAAGAGGGAGTTGAAATACATCAGTTAATTGTTTTATTGGAGAATGGGGATCAGTAACCCAGAGGAACATACTCTCTGAACTCCTCTCTTTGTACTTTCAGCTTGCAATTGCAATGGTCATGCCTACGACTGCTACTATGATCCAGAGGTCGATCGCCACAAGGCCAGCAAAAATTACGATGACCAGTATAAAGGGGGAGGTGTCTGCATAGAATGTCAGGTACGCCGAGGTGGGAGGGAATTGCACATTGTTGCTGTAACATGATGAACTGTCGGGTGTCCTGGTTTCTGGGGCTGCATTGTTAGCCTGAATTGTAGTTCTGCTTTGTGGGCAACAAGCAAATCCGGAGCTCTCACGTTTTCTGTTAGTTTCCCAGGAAATCTGGGCTCTTGGCATCAGGATAAAGGAGCATGCACCAGTGGCAGGAATGGTGGGGTAGTTCGTGGGCACCTGTCTGTTAGCGTAACCTTGGAAATGCATGGCTAATGCGGTAAGGGTGGGATTTTCATGCGGCCTTACTCCACTTCCATTGAACTCAATGGGAGTCTGACCACTGACTTCAAATGGGAGCAGAATTAGGCCAATTCTAGTGCTTTTGTAAAATCCCACCCCAATTTACAGGGCCTAAATACTATCACTTGTCTGTGTCACTGCTTAAGCATCGGTACCATGCTGCTCTCCCTACTCTCTCAGCACCTAACTAAAGTCTTACCGTGGCGATTCAAAGGCCCTTTGACTTGTTAGTTTCATAGCAAGTACCATATAGTGGCATAGGACTTGTGTAGTGCACTACTAGCCACGCTTTTACGAAATGGGTGACTTCTGTCTTCCTGAATGCAAGGCAGCTGGGAAACTTGAATAACAAACTCTGAAGCCAAACAAAATTTCCCTGGGTTCTGATATAGACCTAAAACCCAGACCAGGTTTGTTGGAGGATTCGCAAGGACTGAGTTTCAACCCAACATGAGTGGAGTTTTGAGCAATCTTTGTTCTTTTCTTTATTTACTTTCCTAATGTTACCCTGTCATGAAGCTACCTGGTACTATAGTCTGGTAGATGACCACATTTTCCTTCCTGATGGGCAGAGTAACCGATGCCCTTCTACTCAACTGTTTTTCAGCATCATACAACTGGCATCAACTGTGAGAGGTGCATCCCTGGATACTATAAATCCCCTGACCATTCGATAGACTCGCCCTACATTTGCTACCGTGAGTATGGGCTGCCCTGCAGGCTAGAGGCGCAGCTTCTAGACTTCCATTTAATAGCTAGAGGAGAGCAGCCCCCGCTGTCGAACGCTGGGGTGTTTGGTGCTGTGGACCATCAGGGACCGATTGTCTGGCCAGCCTTAAAATGTGCATGGCCATCTGTCGTGCATGCACAAGCAGCCATTGGCTCGTGCCGAAGGAGTGCGTGTCTGTTGTTGAAGTCAGCTCTGGATGCATGTTCAAAGGTCTGAAAATGTGGCCCTGTCTGACCCAATAGGGGATGACTTTCCGAAGCAGGAGATGTTTACGCTTATCTCTATGGGAAACCCAGATCATTCCGGCAGTCTTGGTGGGTTTGGTTCTGGCACCTGGTTTGGTGGCTTTTGTCATCTTCAGCAGAGCCTGCCCTAGTTGTAATACAGGCAGGATTGCCCCCGCCTTTGGAAGCAAGATCGTGAGGGGCAGAGCCCAGCTTTTTGCAGCCTCCCGTCAGATCCTGCAATGCAGCGATTCCAAGATGACTTTCAGCAGCAGCAGCTCTGCCAAGCTTGAACCATTTTAAAGAGACAGACACACCTTTTATTTTTGAAAGGGACTGCACTGTATGTATCTAAAACATTCTAGCTATGCTCCTAGCCCGGTTGTTGCAATTAGAAATCTCTTGTGTTGTGTGAACACAGATTGGGAAATGAGGGTCTTTCTCAGTAATGGGAGCTCCCAGTGACTGCTCTCTCTCTCTCTCTCTCTCTTTGCAGGTTGTGACTGTGACTCGGAGTTCACCGATGGCACCTGTGAGGACCTCACTGGTCGCTGTTACTGCAAGCCGAATTACACCGGGGAGCTCTGCAATGCATGTGCAGAGGGATACACAGACTTCCCACGCTGCTATCGTAAGTGCCATGTTCGCATGGGAGGGCTGTCAACGGGGACAAGTGGGAGCTAAAACTCCTCCACTCCTGGTTTGTGAGAAACAAGAAGGGTTGAAACCCTGTTTGTGCGAAGAGGACACCAGGAAGCCTAAAATTAGAGCTACCAACTTTGTAGACAGTGCATGGGCATCACACCGCTCTCCCTGTGCTGTTGTCAGCAGGCAGCGCGTTGTTCTCGTATCTGCGGCACCTGCAATTGCAGACCAACCCAACACCTTGCTTCGGCAGGGAAGCTGGGGGTTAGTGGGAAGTGGAGTCCTTGGGCTAAATCCTGGATCTTCACCCCGCATTTTTCAAGTTGGGAAGAAGGTGACATTTTGGGATCCAGAAGGAATGCTGATGGCGTGTTGATGATTTGTTTTTACGTCGGTTCGGTTTTGGGCCAGTCACAGGGTGGGGCTCGAACCGAGCACAGATGTAATGTTTGCAATGGCTCTTTCTCCCCACAGCTGTTCCAGCTTTCTCTCACAATGATACTGGAGAACAGGTGCTTCCGGCCGGACAGATAATAAGTAAGCCCTGTTGTTTTCCTTATCTCTGTTTGAGCTCATTCCATATACTGCAATTTATAATTATTATTATTATTAGTGTTCATTAACATTGTAGCACGTAGCCCCCAGCTGAGATCGGGGCCTACCAGAGAGGGACCCTGAAGAGTCATGTTGGAAGAGACTGTCCCTGGCTCAAAGAGTTTACAATTGCAATTGACAAGGCAAAGGGAGGGAGAAGGGAAATAATATTATTCCTGTCTTACAGGCAGCGGAATAGAGGCACCAGAGTGGTTTTGGGCTTCATGCAGGAGTCTCTGGGGGAAGTTCTTTGGCCCATGTTATGCAGGAGGTTAGATCACATGGTCATAATGGTCCCTTCTGGCCTTAAAGTCTATGATTGAGGGACCTGTCTGAGATCACAGGGAACCTGTGGCAGGGCTGGAAACTGTGTCAGGTGGTCCTTAGTCCGTGTCATGCCTTAGCCGCGAGACCATCCTTTTCCTACATCTGCGCGTACTGATTTTCTTAGGCATCAGGGAAGCTTCTAAACCCTCCATGCCAACACCTTCCCCTGTTGCAAGTCTGCCTTGCGGGGCATGTGCCTCTAGTCTGAATGCAACCGCGACAGTTTAATGCTTGGCAGCAAAACTTTGTGTAAAATCACTCGCGGCTGCGCTTGCATCCTTTCCCTTCCTCTCCCTCCAGCCTCTCTCGGGTAGAATTCTAACCCCTCATGCTCATGACTCATCTCCCCAGGCTTTTGGGGTCTCTCTGCTTTTCCCACAGACTTCTCCATTGTTTCACGTTTACTCCAGATAACCTTTTTCTTCCCTCTGATATTTTAATCTCTGTTATTTTCCAGGCAGGTTTTTCTCTGCTGAGCTGGAATCGCTCTTTCTCTCTGGTTCCCATCCCTTCCCCCTCCTTCTGCCTTCCTCTCCCCATCTCTTCTCTTCTCCCCACCCCCCCTTTTTCCTGGACCAGGGAGACCAAGGTACCAAGAGAATCCAACTTGACCGAGCTCTGCTGGGTTAGCGCTCTCGTGCATCCCAGCTCTGTGCAACTCTGAAGTGCTGTTGAGGCTCGGGGTAACCGGAGTACACCATGTAACTGGGGGATGCTGCTGTGAGCCAGCCCTTGAGACCTGGTGGAGCAGCTGCCTTGATTATCTGAAGGTTTAGGGTCTCCTCACAAGACCCGTGGGCAATGGGGCTGTCCTATAGTGAATCATCACAGCATCCTGTGAACAAAGCCTCATCCCCATTTTACAGCGCTCCTGCTGAGACACAGAGAGAGATGAACTGACAGAGGGTCACTGGGGTTTGAATCTAGGAGTTTCTGGCTCCCTGTCCCGTGCTTTGCCCCCGAGCCCAGGCGGTCAGCTGGTGATTTGTTAAGTGCCTTCTGTTCCTGTCGCCCCCTTTGCAGACTGCGATTGCAACGTCGCCGGGACGGAAGGGAACGCCTGCCGCAAAGACCCTCAAAGGGGAATGTGTGTGTGCAAACCCAACTTCCAGGGAGCCCAGTGCGATCAGTGTGCGCCCGGGCACTACGGACCCGGCTGCCAGCGTGAGTGACCGGGGCCTATCAAACCGGTTCTCTCGATGTTCTGGCAAACGGCTGCTCTGAACCGCACTGCGAGAAGCCCACCCCCCTCTCCCTGCTGGGAAAAGAGAATTCCTCAGTCCTGCTCCAAGTAACACATTCCCATGACTTTTGCGGAGATTTGCCAGAACAGCCCTGACCCGGCTGGATTCCCTTGGCCTTGCTGGGGAACTCTGCAGGAATTCCCCATCAGTTCAACAGTGCAGTTTCTTCAACTGCTGAATGGACGAAGGGGTCACTTTGGGTCACATTCCCCCCTCATCCTCTCCCATTCAAATGTCAGCTTATTTTATATCTTCTCCTCCTGCACCCTGAGAGGCATCGGGGCTGCTCGGGGTTTAACACTGTTAGCAAAGGCCTGTGGAGTGACACTTAGTGAGCTCCCAGGACTGAAATCCTGGGTGGGGAGGGGAGCCTTTTCGTTGTAATTCTCGCACCGATGAGACTGTGTTATTCTGGCCAGAACAGGGCCGTAACTTGGGCAAGGCCATTGAGGTACTCGCCTCGGGGCGCACTGCTGGCAGGGGCGCAAAAGCCTGCTGCCAGGGGCGCCCCCTCCTCCCCGGCCGCCGAAGCCGCTTCCGCTTACCTGCGGGAGGTCCTCCGGCGTCTTTGCAGAAGGCCCCCTCCGCCGAAGCTGCAGGACCGGAGGACCTCCTGCAGGTAAGCGGCTTCAGCGGAGGGTATTAATAGCAGCCGCCGAAGCCGTTTCCACTGGCCTGTGGGAGGTCCACTGGTCCCGCAGCTTCGGCGGCAATTCGGCGGAGGGGGCCTTCTGCAAAGACGCCGGAGAACCTCCCGCAGGTAAGCGGAGGCGGCTTCGGCGGCTGCTAAAAATACCCTCCGCCAAATTGCCGCCGAAGCCGCTTCCGCTTGCCTGCAGGAGGTCCTCCGGACCTGCGGCTTCGGCGGCAATTCGGCGGAGGGTAAGAGCCCCTAGGAATTTCTGCGGCCCTGCCTCGGGCGCAGAAATTCCTAGTTACGGCTCTGGGACAGAATCTCGGGAGGTGAGTCCAAAGCAGCCCCAAGGGCAGTTAGCCCTGCTCATCCAGCAGGCCGATATACAGGACTTGAGTTCAGCCTGCGCAGGGTTTCTTCGCCTCTGTCTGAGCCTCTGAGAAAGTCCCTTGATCTCTCCCCGCCCCCGACACGCACCTGAAGCTCCTGATCCTTTTCTCTCCATCCCCCGACCCCCTATTGCCAGCCTCCTCCAGCTCCATGGGGGTCCTTCCACATGGTCCCTCCAGCCCTGACCTTTCTGCTTCCGCCCAGGCTGATTGGCTGTTAATGAGGAGGCAGGACTCCTGAGGGAGCACAGGCAGGCTGGGGAGGAAAAGTAGCTAAAGGCCTGGGCTTCCTTTCACTGCAGTGCGGAGATGCTTCTTGCTGATTCCTAAAGGGGCTGAGAGCTTTAAGCCCAAGGACGGTGAATCTGGAGGTTTATTCCAGTGCAGAGCCCACAGCTCCTCCAGGCCGTGCACACCAGCCATCCTGCAGAACTCCTCGGCCTTCGGGGAACAGACAGGCATTTCAGCTACAGATCCTAATAAAACAGAGCTTTGGCCCCATGGCTTCACTGCCCTTCCTTAAAACAGACCCTCCCCAATCCCTGACATCCCCCTCACCTGCCACCAGCAAAGTGCCCCAGGATCCCCCCCCCCGCCCAAAACTGCATTCGTCTCATGAAATCTCGGCTTGCTACCCCGAAGAGTTTGAATCTGGGTAGCCTCTAATAGGAGGCGTGGGGCTGTGTTGGGATTAGCCAGGGCTGTGAAACAGCAAAGGTGCCTCCTGATTCCCCCAGTGCCGCAGGGAGTATCAGGCACAGCAGTTCACGGGGGCCTCTTGTTCTTTTGCAGCATGCCAGTGTTCAGGCTCTGGCCGGTACGATGGCACCTGCGACAGCGAGACCGGCCAGTGCCTGTGCCGAACCGGATTCGAAGGGTATTCGTGTAACCAGTGTGCACCCGGCTACTTCAGCTACCCTCTCTGCCAATGTGCGTAATGCCGCTTCCTTCTCAGATGTGCGGGGGGGGGGAGGGGGAGGAGAGATTCCCTGCTGTGGGGAGAGGTGGATGTTTGCCCTCTGGACTTAGTATTATTTATTTGTGGTGTGGCCGAAAGCCCATTATCAGTGACTGCAATTGAAGGACCTCTGGTTACAGGAGAGCAGGCGGGCAGCCTCCTGAGAGCAAATCACTTCTGGCTAGTCACTTACTGTTAGTTATTATTTGTATTCTCAGAGCGCCTAGGAGCCCAGTCATAGCCCAGGACTCTGTCGTGCTAGGCGCTGCGCAGACGCAGAACAAAAAATCCCCAGTCCCTGCCCTGAGGAGTTTACAATCTAGGTATAAGACAGGACCAGGAGGTGAATAGAGACAATAACAGTGCTTCTCAAAAGGAACTTTCTGTGTTTTTTTTTTTTTTTTTTACTAAGAATAGGTATACAACCCCAAGATAGATTGACACCCCCAAGAATTCAAACCCCGTGAGTTATGCACCCAACAGTCTAGAATTTAAATAAAGACACAAATAAATTTTGTTTTTGTCTTATTATTTTTTTGTGTCTGAGGGTGGTGAAGCACTGGAATGGGTTACCGAGGGAGGTGGTGGAATCTCCTTCCTTAGAGGTTTTTAAGGTCAGGCTTCACAAAAGCCCTGGGTGGGATGATTTAGTTGGGGATTGGTCCTGCTTTGAACCGGGGGTTGTACTAGATGATCTCCTCAGGTCCCTTCCAACCCTGATATTCTTTGATTCTATGAAATGGGGGGAAATGAGGAAACTGAGACAACGTTAGCATGGTAGGCGTCATCTCAGCCCGCCAGCAGCCTAACCCGCGTAGGTATCCCAGCACAGGAGAGTTTTCAGGAGGGTTTTGAAGAAGGAAAATGCATTAGTTGTACGGCAGTTTATGTTGAGTTCATCCCAAGGCTTGGGCAGCCGGGTGAAAAGGTAACAAATGGGCAATGGATACATCGGGGCCATCTGGGAAGTGGGCGTTGACCTCTCACTGGGCTGTGCAAGATGGTAGGTAGGGTGGGGTTAGGCCATGAAGGTCCTTGAAAGTGAAGAGAAACCGTTTGTTTGATGTGAAGGAGAAAGGGGAGCTAGTGGAGTGATGCAAACACTCAGTAGTCAAGCACTGAGCAGTGCACCCAACACTCACCTTGGGCACTTAGTGCCAACGTTCTCACTCTGGCTTATTAAACATTTCCTCCCTGTTGTACCTCAAGCTGTGCCCTGTGCTCTGGGTGATGTAGCTCCGGACACCTTCCCCACTGGCTTTTCTCTGCTTTGCAGTGTGCGGGTGCAGTGCCGCTGGGATGCTGCCAGGAGGCTGCGACCCAGGCGGGAGGTGTTTCTGTAGGCCTGAGTTTGACGGGCCTCGCTGTGATCAGTGCAGCATGGGATTTCATTCCTACCCTCATTGCCAAGGTATGGTGGAAACAGTGGAAACAGGGGCTGGGAGGAGATGCGGATGGGATTGAGTATCAGCAGATTACAAAGAACTAGTGATTTTGAGTGCCTCGGTTTTTGGGTACTCGACTTGAGACCCCTTAGTGGGACCTGACTTACAGGAAGTGCTGAGCTCCCACCCTCTGAAAGTTGCGACCCTTTTGAGGTGCTGTAAATTGGGCACCCAAAATCCCTAGTCACTTTTAAAATCTTGGCCCAACCCCCCTTGATTTGCATTATAAACAGTGCAGACTCGATCTGGAGGTCGTTAATGGTGTCAGTGTTTGAAGCGGAAAGCTGTCCTTATCGGTCAGGCTTTCTCGATGGAACTCCTGTTCTGATACTGTTTTCCAGCATATTTTTTTGTACTTACACATTAACCTACTGAACTTCTTCCTGTTGGTGAGCTTTGAATGGGCTGTGAAATCTTGGAGACTTTTCCTGGTTTGGCCGTGACTTCAGGGAGAAATATCCCATGGTACTGCGCCGGTTTTTTAAAAGGGAATTTAGTTCTGGGGAACAATCCCAAAGAGATCCCTTGGAACTGAATGACAGATCCGCACAGATAGTGCTAGTACAAGTTTTACACGCTCGCCCTGCGCCGTCTGTCAATCTCCAACTGTGTTCCAAAAGGATCGCTTCTGTGAGTGGTCCGCCTCTGGGTCCCACCGCAGATGCTAGCAAACGGGGCCAAATAAATGCAAACTGCAGTGAATTTTATGTGTATGAAGCGGGGATTTGTCCACTGAGAACTGAAGAGCGAGAACTGTCACTCTGTTCACCTGGATCACTGAATAGCCATCCAGTGGGAATGCTTTGGGTTGTACAGATGTGGGCTGGATTGACACAACTAGTGATGCAGAGATGAAAACTCTCGGGTCCGATTATTTGTCTCTGTGTTTGCTAGTCCCCCGTCTCAAACCTCCCTTTATTCGTGCGCCCTTCTTTTGCAGCTTGCTCCTGTGATCCCCGGGGCTCGGTGGATAACAACTGTAGCCCAGCTGGTCAGTGCCGGTGCCATTCGAACTACGCCGGGCACACCTGTAGTCAGTGTGCACCAGGATTCTACGGGTACCCCAGCTGCACACGTGAGTAACTCCCTTCACATGGAAGATTTTGCTTACGGTCTTGCAGAGCAGAAGCAGTGTGTTCCAGACAGGGAATGGTACATGCTTCTACTTGCTTTGCATTGCTTTGGCTTTTCCCCACCCTGTTCTCTCTTCTCCCCAGGGCCCAGCTTTATATTAGAATTCAAACTGGGTCTTTATTACAGGAGGAGTCAGTTTTTATTACTTACTCTTCCCCTATTGGAATAAATACATTATCCCACAAAAACGTTTTCTCTTGCAGGTTGTGTCAGTCGCTAATGCTAATCCAAAGGCCATGGTGTCTGTCCCATAGCGTTCATTGGTAATCGTTAATTACAGGGTCCCAGGTCTGCCCAGTCTGGTGTCCCAGCCCCCAGATACATGGCGTGTTTTAGGAATGGACCCGCAAAATACAATTCAGGAGCTGAATTTCCATGGGACATACCAAAATCCAGAATTATAGCCCTGTCCCCCCAAAACTGGCACAGACCGAAGGAGAAATACACACTGAATTACTCCAGTTTGTTCCAGTGTTTGGCCACCTCTAGTCAAGTAGCTTATTAAAGTAACATGTTTTGAGCTGTGCCGTGCTTTCAGAATGAAACGCCAAACTGTATGTTCAGATTTCACTTCAAAACCAAAGATTTAAGGCGGGATTCGCAAATATATATCACTCCACCCTGGCTGGGTTTCAGGTGCCCAGGAGGGATTTCTGGCCTCAAGCGGAAGCTGTGTAAAGCTCAGAGGTTTTGCATAATTTTGAGGTAAAGCCACCATTTCGGCTGAGTTCCCTGAGCAAAACTCCAGGGCGCAAACCCCAGCAGAATCAAAACACAGGGCCGTTCTGACAGAGCCAGCCTGATAGGTCTCATGGCTCTAGCACGTCAAAGCTGTTCTTAGCGGCTGACCATGAATGCTGGAATACCGAGAGACCGAACTCACCAGCCCAGTCGAGGAAACACAGACCTCCCTGGGGATTGTACTGAACCCCTTGCCAGTTCAGAAACAACCGGCATGTAAAGGGTTTGTAAAATGCGATGAAGATCTTCTTTTTAATTGCTCTGAAGGCCCAGCTGCAAAATGTTAATACTTGTTTTTATCCCTTTGCCAAATGGTTCAGTTGCGGCACGTTTTAAATGCACATCTCCCTGTAACACCCTGCTCTCCGGATTCCCCAGCTGTGACATCACTCGGCTAGATCCTCTGCCAGGATCAGAATGCCCTCTTTGGGTTACGTCTACACTGCGATAAAAGACCCATGGCATGGCCGTGGCTAGCCGGAGTCAGCTGACCTGGGCTCTGAGGCAGTGCCGTGGGCTTTTTATTGCAGTGTAGACGGACCCAGAAAGCCCAGTGCTGCTGCCTGTACTCACAGTGAGTAGCCCCTTACTGTGCGTGCGAGCCCACTGTATCTCACGCTGCTCTCAGTTCCACCAGCCTAAATCCGCAGGAAGTGGGGCTACAGTCATGGAAAAGGGGTGAGAATTAAGTGAGAATCAGGCCTGTTAATTTCACGTAACTCCCCCATCCAACCCTGGTTTTCAGTGGGTCTGCTTGCGTGGGTCCCCGTCCAAAGCCAATTGGAGCCTTTCCATTGACTTCAAAGAGCTACAGTGGCTACAGTGCAGTGTGTATTATTAACTATTCCCGTCATGCCCTGGGCAGAATCTCCCTCTCTGCCCCTGCCACCAGTCAGACTGGCAAGCCAGATGTACACTTGTGCCTCCCAGCAAGAATTTACCGCTCGTTAAATCTTCTGTGATACAATTTCCCTGAAGCAACAAAACAGCCGCAATTGCACGGTACTAAATGTAGAAGCCTGGGTGGCGGCCAGCTGGCTTCGTGTTCGCAGCAAAAAGTGATGCCGGCGCTATGCCTTTGAAGAGGCTGGAGGCTTGGATCGAATTGTGTCTCTCGGGTGCAGCAGCCACTTATTTTTTCATCTAAAGAAATAGCTGAAGTGCAAACGGGATTTAGAAAATAGACGAACCGAGAGAGGGCAGGAAGCCGGAGTTTTCAAATCCTCCATTGGTTTTTTCCAATACTAAGAATGTTTTGCTGTTGGAGGAGGCCAGTTAGGTGTCAAAGACATTTGCACACTTACTAGAAATACATGCACCAGCGTCTGAGCAGTGATTGGAAGAGAGAGGGCTGACTCTGTCTGGGACCAGGCTAGCTGACGGCTACACGTCTGCTGGGTGACATTTAAGTTGAAAGGGCAGTGAGATTTCGATATGCATTAGAGAGAAGCAGGTTATTCAGGAGCGTAAGTCTGGCCATACTGGGTCAGACCAATGGTCCATCTAGCCCGGGATCCGGTCTTCCCACAGTGGCCGGTGCTTAGGACAAGGGCAACTGTGAAGTGATCCATTCCCTGTCGTCCAGTCCCAGCTCCTGGCAGGAAGCAAGTAGAAGCATGTACCATTCAGCTTTCAAATCACCCTTTGTTTATACTCTGTCCATGTCACTTCATTCCTGCATCTTCTTTTGCACATAGAACAGGCGGTAAAGTAGATTGTCTTCACTTGCAGCTGTGACCTGATGGTGCATAGGGCAGGCAGGAGACCTGGGTTCTGTTGCCTGCCCTGCCACTGACTTGCTTGGTGACCTTGGGTCAACTACCTCTCCTTTCTGTGCCTCAGTTACTCTATCTGTAAAATGAAGCTAATGGAGCTTGTGTAGCTCATGTATACACAGTCTCCCCCCCCCCCCCCCCAAATGGGCTGCTCGAAACTGTTTTTCAATGGAAAAATTGGATTTTCGACTAATACAATTTTTCACAAACATATCCGCTTTCTGCATTTTTGTTGAAAAGCTGAATACAGGATACCGCAAATATTTCAGTTTTCAGCCAAAAGTCAAAATATTTCGATTCAGAAATGCCATGACAGTGCCTTAAGAGAGTTGTAATTTGGCTGTACCATGCCCCTGTTTTTATTCTATGGGCCAGGTTCCCAGCTGGACTACATTTCCCAGGATGCACCATGGTGGCTCAGCAAGAGGGGAGACTGGTGAATCATGGGAAATGTAGTCTAGTAAGGGAGCCCAGCCCATAGAGGTGAGACTGGTAGCATGAGGCAGTCTGAACTACAGTTTCCAGGAGGCACTGTGGTGGCATTTCCTAATCAAGATTTTTCACTGGAAAGTGGAAATTTTGACAAATTATTTTAAAAAGAGAAAAAGAAAGATTGGGTAAAAATGTTATAGAGGGAGAGGAGGGAACATTCTCCCAGCAGTTCTATGGACCACATAGAAGTCACTTACCACCTTTGAGCTAACAGGGTTCAGTCTGTCTCTGGCAGTAGATCGTCGTGCTCTCAGATTACCAGTCCTGAGTTCAGTTCCCGATACTGCTGACTCAGCAGGAAGCTGTGTTCTCTTATCCCCACTTTGAGCCTTCTAGCTGCAATGCACCAAGCGGGAGGCGAGGGGGTTTAAAGAACAAGTTCTTGCTTTGTTTTTTGTTGTTTAAAACAAATCCTTTTATTTTAATCTGGGCCGTGAGTCCCTGTTGCCTTACCGCTCTCAGCCTGACTGCCCACCTTTCGCTGTTCCCCTGCAGCTTGCCAGTGCTCCCCAGAGGGCTCTCTCCACGGCACATGTGATCAGGAAGCTGGACAGTGCAGCTGTCGCCCCAAAGTGGCTGGACTGCGCTGTGACACCTGCATGCCAGGGGCATATGGATTTCCACATTGCGAAGGTAGCATTGTCCTCCTCCTCCTCTTCCTGCATGACTTGGTACCGCACGCTCGGCTGGGGCTTCCCTCTACACCCGCGAGCCCAGCTGAACCTACCGGCCAGCACTCGAAACACTGCTTTTAAAAACACACTAATAAATACATAGAGCAGTCATGGACCCAGCGAAAGCTTAAACACAAAAGAAACCTCCCCCGCCCCCATCTCCTCCATGAACAGTTTTCAGAGTGTACACACAGGACGACTCAAAGCATTAAGGGGTCTGTTTTAAACCTGCTACAGGCTGTGCTTTTCCTTGCAGTGGGCTCCTGTAACCCAGCAGGGTTAGCAACGGCAGACCCTTCCCCGTCTCCGGTGAGTACTTCAGGTGCCCCTCAATCTCGGGGGGGGGGCTGTGTTGGGTTTCCTTTCCTGCAGACCTCACTTGTTTTTTCTTCTCTGGTCTCAGAATTTCCTATTATGTCGCAGGACCTGCTCCAGGTGCAATGCAGAGAACGGCAGCTTCCCGCTCTCTAGAGCAGTAGATCTCTCATCTGTCCCCTTAGCTGCCGGTTCTGTGGTGCTGCGTGAGCCCCTGGTGTTCTCCTCTGATCCTTGTTTTCATCCCCCCGCTTTTTTCAGGGTTCCTGTGCGTGTCGGGCATATGTCGAAGGTCCAGCTTGTGACCGGTGCAAACCGCTCTATTGGAACCTGACTCCAGATAACCCCTATGGATGCACGAGTAAGGAACTTACATACAAGAGGAGTCTTTTGGGGGCAGTCCATTCCTCTAGAGGTTTAAGGCCCAAACGTAGGCCTTGGGAGGCCATCTCCATTTGAGTAGATGTGATTCCCTGGTCTCCATTCCCCATCGTTTCCACCTTCAGTTTTGGCGCGAAAAGTTACCGTCCCAAGTGACGGGAGTGATTTTGTGAATTCACACTTAGCAGGGGGGATGGGCCCGCCCTGGTACCCTTTTCAAATGAATGGATCCCAGGATTTGTTTTGCCAGCTCTGCCAGGACCAAACTCAGTCTTTCCCTCAGACTTTACACAAACACAGGTTTTACGTGTGTAAAAGGGGAATGTGCACGTGCAAACATCCGCGTGCAACATCCAGGACAAGCTTGAGGCTGGTTGAAAATCCAGCCCGTGGTCTGTGCTACTCTGGTTAGTTTTCATCCATAGCAGAAGCCAAGAGCTGGTTTATTTCCTCTCTCCATCCCCTTGGCTTCTATCATGTCTGGTTTCCTGTGCTGCAAGGAACGTTGGTGTCAATCTGAGAGTTTTTAATAGTCTCTTGATGGCTGGATTGATTTCCTCTCTCACTCTCTTGTGCTCTTCTGCTCTCCTCAGGCTGCCAGTGTGATACCAAGGGCACCGTCGGTGGAGTCGCGGAATGTCAGCAAGTAAGATCACTCCCAAAGTTCCCTGTGTAGAATTGATCCCCTCCCGCCCCCATGCTCCCTTTAGAGTTAGAAAAAGCCCTTCATCTGTGGAATAGCTGGAGCTCTCCAAACCTGGCTCCTACAGAGCCACTCTCGGTTTACATAGTGTCCTGTCCTGAGGCTGTCTGCTCTGAGGTTGCACCAGTGAGTTCTGGGTGCCCTTTGTCAAGGGGAAACTAGAGATCATTTATCCACATTGACCCCCTTGATCTTCTCCATCCTGTTGATGTGGCACAGCAGTCTGGACATGCGTGAGGACCAGGGTTTAGAGCAGGGGTCTCAAACTCAATTTACCTTCGGTCCAGTGCCAGTCCTTAAATCCTCCCAGCGTACCAGTAATGTCACTCGTGCTGCCCAGAACCCACCCAGAGACCCGGCCCTAAAACTGCTGGAGCCCCGTGGGCCACATTGTGGAGGTTCACGGGCCACAGATGGCCCATGGGCTGTGAGTTTGAGACCCCTGGTTTAGAGCCTACATCAGAATTGAGGAAAGAAGACGTGAGGTCATTCAGAGTTTGTGCTTTGGCCTACGAGAAATGGAAGATTCATAGTATTATTTGTGTATTGCAGTAGCAACTAAGGACCAGGACCCTTACAACAAAAAGACAGTCCCTACCCCAGAGAATTTGCAACCTTACTATAGAGTAATCCGCTCAGAGCCCAGTCTAGCCGGAAAGGCTTTGGCAGAAGCCTTGGAGGGAGACTGCAGAGTTGTTTGACAGGGATGGCAGGCGTGCATTCTTCTCAGCAGCCATCACGGTCTTCGTAATATCTGTGGGGCTGGGGATAGGTAAAGGCCTCTGAATAATATGGTGGGCCACAGCCTCATCCTGCTGCCCATGGGCTTGATGAAGTCCGTGTTTTCCCATTCTCCATCCCCAGGAATGGTCCACGGTAGCTTGTGTTAAGGGATCGTCACTGAAGTCTTATCAAGAGTGGGTATTATAGCCAGTGGTGGTGAGACAGCTATACTAGTGCAAACCCTGGTGTAGACGTGCTGCGCCTGTGTAAATCGTGATTTGAGCTGGCCCCAGCCCCCTTTCCAACCAGGGCAATGGCATAGCTGTAACAGCACAGACACTTCTCGGTGAGGCAAGGCCGGATTATCGCCCCAAGGCAGCTCGCGCGGTGCCTGCCTGTCCCAGGTAAAATGGCTTTGCTCTCCATAGTCTGTGGCAATGGGCAGATTATAACAAGGTTTTTTTAGTTGTTCATCAGGGGAGTCAAGTGCTTCCCTTCGTGTACATTCTGGACCATATTAAATAGTCTAACTGTAGGTATTGATCTAGCCCCATGATGGTGGTATTTATTGGCTGCATTACAGGAGTGCTTACGAGCCCTACTCAGGGACTCACCCCATCGTGCTAGTGTCTGAGCGCCCCACAGTCATTACTGGCTTTCTCCTCACAACGCCCTTTGAGGTAGGGCAGTGCTGTTAGCTCAGTGTGCAGGCAGGGAGCTGAGTCACACGCTTGCCTAGGGAAGCTCTGACAGAGCTGGGGATTGACCCTGGGTCTCTAGAGTGCCGGGCCTGTGCCCTGACCACTGCACCATCCTTCCTCCCTCGAGTGCTGGCTTGGTTCTGCTGAGTGTTGAGGTGGGGGCAGAGCTGTGCTGACTGACCTGACTGTCTCCTAGGGCAATGGGCAGTGTTTCTGCAAACCCAGCATCTGCGGCCAGTCGTGCTCCACGTGCAAGGACGGATACTTCAACCTGGAGCATGCAAATTACTTTGGCTGTCAAGGTGGGTTCCCTTCTGTCTTTCACGAGGTGCTAAATCTGCCAGCTGGTGGAAAACAGGGCAGAGGAGCCAGTCCCTGGAGCACGGAGCTGCCTGTCTGGGTTCGGTGGAACTGGAGTCCGGAGGCCTGGAAAGCCAAGTGGGTGAGAACAGAGGGTTGGGCTGTTCTACCAGAAGTGGTAGAATTCAGCACCTGATTTTGACCCACTGTACATCCCCAGAGTGGGTCAGATGATCCACTCATTTGCTCCCCTCCCACTAAGGATGGGAGAGGACCCAGGTGAGGGTGGATGCCTGGAGTTGACTTCTTGCCTTACAAACTTATACGTCTGTTTCCCTGTGAGCACATGAATGCTGGTGGTGAGGGGTGAAGCAGCAGAGGCTGCGGCTGCCGGTCGCCCTGCGCGATGCCCTCTCCCTCAGTGACGTGCTCTGGGGGTGGCGGTGCTGGGGGCTAGGCAGTGAGTAGGGCGGCTGAAGGGATTTGGGTTTAGAGGCCTGGTCGGAGCTCACTGAGAGGATTTGCAGGCCTGTGTTCTTCTCAGCAGCCACCAGCAGTCTTAAAATAGCTCAGCGCTGCGATGGAAGAGAAGCTGATCCAAGCGGGGTCCGAGCCAACATGAAAACAGATACAATGGAATAAAAATAGAGCCCTCGGCAGCCTCTCCCTTCGGTGCGCGGCTTTGATTAGTGCTATTCAGAGCTCGTTAATGTCAGTGGAATGTAAACGCGTGCTTCCTGTCCGCAGGCTGCCGGTGCGACGTGGGTGGGTCCCTCGGGACGGCGTGCGAGGCGAGGACCGGAGCCTGTCACTGCAGGCAGAACACACAAGGCCCGACGTGCACCCTGTAAGAGGCCGGGGCCGGCTGCCACTCCAGAGCTGCTTGGCGTGTTCGCTCCTTGTTCCTTCAGCTGGAGACTTCTCCAGCGAGCGGGCCGTGGCCTTAGAAGGCTGGAGGCTGCGCGCCTCCCATCCCTTGCCACCGCTGCCACACACCTACACCCTAACGTGTTCGCCCCTTGTCGGGGACCCTCCTCTCCTGCCCCTTCCATCCCTAAACAGCTGGAAAGAAGTGAACTCCGCTCCAGTTTTTCTCCCCATTAGTGGGAAGAGGGAGTCCCATGCAGCATTGATATAGAGCTAACAGCTGCAGACACCATCCCGTTTGGTGGCTTCTCAGGGGCCCTTCAGGACGCAGCCAATCGTGGGAGTAGCATGAAGTGAGTTCCCTGGACTGTGGAAACCAGGCTTGTAATTATACCTATTGACTCTCTTCCCCAGGCCTGCGAGGGACCATTATTTCCCTGACCTCCACCACCTGAAATTTGAGTTGGAAGAGGGCACCACGCTGGATGGCCGGGCCGTTCGCTTTGGCTACAACCCTCTGGAGTTTGAGAATTTCAGCTGGAGAGGATACGCTCAGATGTCTCCGATTCAGGTATGATTTACGGGCCCGGCCCCAGCCTGTGCTCCCTACTGGGAGAGGACACGGAAGGCTAACCATTCGATGCACTGTAGACGTGCGTCTTATTTTAACCCAAAGCGCTTCTCTAAACCCAAGGTCACGTGGTGGCCAGAACAAACAGTGCAGTGTAAATATAGTCTGTTTGTGCAGATATTTCCTGTAGCATTAGGGACAGCATGGACTGATGAGAGGAGATATCCTAATTCAGGAGGTCAGTCTAGAGGATCACAGTGGTCCCTTCTGGCTGCATGATCTGTGTATCCTAATCCAGTTACGGGGAAGTCTCTTCCGGGGCTTTCTCTAGACAATGTCTGCAGGTTTCCCAGAGGCCTTTTCACCTGCTCTTCTCTTTCCTGCCACACACTACTTAACCTCCTCTCGCCCCACCCCAAAAAGAAGCCACTCCTCCCCCATTACCACACGCCACTTACGTCTTTTGTGGCTGCTTTGCCTGGACTGTTGTTGAGTGTAGATGGATTTCTACATGGTCCCTAGGGGCGAGGCTGTAACATCCACTCACACGGTTCCCTCCGGCTTTTCCCTCTGTGAACCTTTCTTCTGCACGGCCCCTATCAGAGTGTTGAGTGTGTGTCGGGGGCGGGGAGGGGGGTTATATAGCTGCCATACAGGGTTGTCCTGTGTAGCAGGTTCTTTATCCTGACCCTTGCTCTCTCCACCTGCAGCTAGAATGTTCTTTGCTTTGCTTTGTTGCTGGGCTAGGCTGGGTTTTCAAAGGGGCTGAAGGGAGTTAGGCTCCAGATTCCCACTGAATTCTGGTGGGAGCTGGACACCTAACTCCTCCAGGCTCCTTTTGAAAAGCCCAGGCCGCGCAACCGGGGACTGTTAAGTGAGTCGTTCACTTTGCTGCTGGCTTTGTTGGCTATCCGCTGGCTGCATTAGAGACTCCGTTGGGCGTTGAAAGTCAGGCAGGTGTGTGGCTTTTGTGTTGGCAGGCCCCTTTTCCGTGCGAGCTCGCATTTCTGTGTCCTCGAGCGAGCTCAGGCTGTGACTGTGGAGCGGTCACCCTAAAACCTAGTCTTGATTGTCCCTCGCCAGTATGTTTTCTCAAGGGAGCGGCCTTTCTTTAGAGCAGCCAGTTTATCATGCCCATGGAGGGTTTGCTTGGCAAACCTCGGCTTGGTCCCTTGGGCCCTGGCACAGGAAAGCACTTAAGCATGTGCTTAGATCCCATGGGAGTCAATAGGACTTTAGCATGTGCTTCATGTTAAGCACAGGCTTAAGTGCTTCATAGATAATGATTCTTTTCTGAATCAAGGCCATGTGGCAGCTCTTGAATAAGTGGACACGTCTCTCGGGGGTGGCCTCCGTCGGCCTTGCTAGTTGTTAGCATTCCGAGTGTCGGAGAGAACCGTGTGATTTCCATCTGCAGCCTCTCTGCGGACATTTGGGTGGCGAACCCGTGAGCACAGAGACAGAGGGCCTTGGAGCCGCCTGTGGGCTGCCTGTAGTGCAAAGCACCAAACCCACGTTTATAGTGGAGTCAAGCCTGTTGTTAAAGAAACCCCTTTCCCTAGCGTGGAATATGCCCCTCCCCCTTCCCCGAATAACCCCTCCCCCAGACAGCGCCCATCTGTGCTAGCCAGCTTCCATTCCAAAGCTGACGGCTAGGAACGCTCTCCAGTTAAACGCTGCGGCCACTGTGTGAGAGTATCTCGTAGGTGTTGTCAGGTAGCAGAGATGCCCCCTGCCTCCCTCCACCTCTCCCGCCCGCCCACCCATGGAAAGCGTGGAGAGGGAGGAGGATAGGTCGGGGCTTGTAAAGTGCACTTGGTAGCACCCGTGTGACGCATTCTCCTGCTGCTGCTTTCGCGCTGTTCGGCTGCGGGGCTGCTTGACTCCTCCTGCGCTGTGGCATGTTGCTTCGGGAGCAGTCCCCTGCGCTGGGGCTGGGGGCCGGTGGCGGTGGAGGTGATTTAAGGTGTTGCTCTGCTTCTCTCCCCTTTCTCTCTCCCACCAGCCCAAGGTAGTGGTGACTCTCAATGTGACCTCCCCTGACCTGTTCCGCATCGTCTTCCGCTACGTCAACCGGGGGCCGGCCAATGTGGAAGGGAGGGTCTCGGTCCTTGAGGAAGGAAAGTTTAATGTGTGTGGCAACTGTAAGTGCATTTCTCCCTCAGACTAACCAAAACCACCCCGCTTTCTGCACACCGCCCCTCCGAAACACCGCCCGTTGGGACCTTCTGAGCTCCTCCAGCGTGCCAGCCCTAGCCCCGTTGGCAGCTGCTCCCCTGTGTCACGCAGAGGGGAGGGGGACTAGAGAGAGAGGCAGGTAGGCAGGCAGGCAGGTACCGCTCTCCCACAGTACGGGTGATGGGCCCAGCTCCAGCCCCACAGTGACCTGTGCCCCATGTGCTTTTGCTTTTGCAGAGTAAAGTCAGAGTCACGGTAGACGTGAAGGAGGCAGAGCTCTATCTATTCCATGTCATCCTGAGGTATATTAATTCAGGAGGGGCCACTGTGTATGGCAAAGTTACAGCTTATCAGCCACGAAGGAGAGGTAAGGGTCCCACGCTGCTCCCCCGCGCCACTGCCGCTTCCTCCCCTCCCCCCGCAGTCTCCTGCGGGCATCTCCGTACGGCTTTACTCTGGAACTCCTGCCCTACGGAGCCGAGGGCTGGACCGAGGTGGCACTTCCCCCATTTAACAAGCCGGCGCTGCAGTGATCCCCAGCCACAGCCCCCAGGGGAGCGCGCTTGTTGACTCAGCCGGCGTTGGATGAGGCTTCCCTGCCTGGTGCCCCCGAAGAGACAGGCTGGCCCTGAAGGACCTTGCAGCGCCCGAGAGGAGTAGCTACACATCCAAGATGGGCCACGCAGGTGGAACCAGATCCAACTGTCAGCATCCAGAGCCGGGGTTTATTTTTCAGCTCCCATCGTTCACTGCCGGTTGGTGATTGAAGTGCCGGGACATGGAGGAGGGGGATGCGCTTCGCCTGTCCGTGCGCTCCATGCAGCCGCCTTCTACCATCGGAGCATGTCACCTTGTATTTTAAAGCCAGAGGCAGTGGCAGGAGACCAGCCCCCGCTTCCTGACTCATAAGGACATGGCGGAAGAACCTGGTTTTTGGCCTTTGGGACGTGCCAGGTGGCCTGGCCTGGCAGGTGTTTAACAGGGTTTCCCGTTGCATTTTGGCAGTCGCTCTAAGCTGGCTGCGCAGGCTCCGATAACCCATCCTGTGCAGGCGGGGAAAGGAAGAGCCAGCAAAGGCGGCTCGAAAGGCACAGAGACCTACGTTTTGTATGTACCAGGAATCAGCAACGTGTAAGCAAGAGCACACGGGGACACATGGTTTTGGTTTTGCTTTTTTTGCGGAAGAGGATAAAAGGGCTTTACCTCCCTGCTAGCTAACACACACAGTCTACTGCTAATGCCTCCTCTCAGCTAGGCCAGGAGATGGGAACTGGGGTTCGTGCCTGTCATTGGCTCAGGGCCCATCTGCTCCTCCCCTGGGCTGTTACCCAAGCAGCAGCTTTCTCTTTTCCGGCAGCTCATGCCCCAGGAACGACCTGAGTGCCAATCCTCCTGGAGCTCTTTGCTTCACCAGAGCCGCCCTCTCTCTGAGCCCTCACTCTCTGAGCTCCTCTGCTGCTCTCCCTTCCCCACAACGCACAATTTTGCTGGGTGGCTCCTCTCCCACAGGCAGGGTGATTTGGCGAGTGCCTCTGAGGAGCTGCTAGCTCTAGGCTGTCGGCGACAGCAGGAGACTCTAGAAGAGCAGCTGGGCATTGCCTCTGGCCCCCCCGGCACTCCCAAGCTTGGAGTTTAAAACCTGCACTGCCACCAAGGTATTCCAGGCTGCCAGCGACTGATTGTGTCCCTTCTGCAACAGTCTGCATAGGCAAGGACTGCTTTTTATAGGATGGTTCAATAAACCCTATAGACAAGTTGTCCCTTTCTATATTACATTCTGTAGGATTTTTAAGTGATTGCTATAGAACCTTATTGGCATGGCCCCTATTAAACCCTGATAGGTTGGTTTTTCCCAAGGAATGACTTGGAACTGAGTCGAGCTCGTCTTTCCCTGCCCACCCTACCCATGCCAGGATGGTGAAGTGACACCTGGCTTCTGCAGCGTGGCAGGTGCTCAGCCCGGTGAGGAAGAGGAGCAGTAAAATTCTGCCCCGGCCTTTCGTTCGCAGCCATCTTTGGTGTTCACTTTTCTGAAGAGCGAGTCTCTGCAACCACTCGATACCACATGTTTTTCTGGCAGAATTGCGTCTGCAGGTTTTTTCATATGCGGGAACGCCAATGTCCATGTGCAAAGTGCATTTGCTGGCACGGGTTAGCTCATCTGTCTCTGCAGGGAAGTTCTTGAGTTGCCACGGACGTAGAAAATTGCAGTCCCTGTAGAGGGCGGTGCGAGGCCCGTTCAACAATCTGTCCCGTGAAAGCCAGCAAGTTTCAAAGTCAGCTGCAGCGATTTCTTCCCCAGGAGAACTAGCCCAGTGGGGCAGCTCTCACAGACCCTGCAAGAGAACAGCACTGCACCCGTCCTGGCATGTCTTCCCATCTGCTCTCATGCTGCTAAGCCCAGCTTTGCAAAGCCAGTGCGACTTCATCCTCAACGGGAGCTATGTTCAGCCTCTACTCAGTCATTGGCAGCTGGGTGCTGTTTCATGGAGCTAGGTTGGGGATGGCGGGTGCTGTCCTGTTTGGTACCAGCATGAGGATTCCCAGTCTAATGGTTAAAAAACAGGGCTGGGAGGTACAAAACTGGTGTTCCCTGCCACTGACTTGCCATATGACCTGGAACAAATCACTTGACCTCTGTATCTCAGTTTGACAATCTGTACGTCATAACGCTCCCGGAGAGGGAGGAGGTTCCTTAATTCTCGAATGTTGATATACTGGTCTGAGATCCTGGGATGAAAGGTGACATTGAATAGAAAATGTTGTTTGTTTGTTTGGAGCTGCTGGGCTGTCTCAGAAGAAAACGTTGCTTTGCCTTGTAAAGTGAGCAGCTGGAGGATATATACAGTGCCTGACGTGCCCAGATGTTGCTTTAAAAAAAGGAAGAAAGCGGCTGGATAATTCTATGACCAGTTATGTTTCTGCACAGGAAAGTTAAGAGAAGGCTCATCCACTCACATGCTGCCGGGCGTAATCTGATCACAGCATAGGTCAGGAAGGATTACAGCTGGCTTGCTGTATAACGCTGTGGCTTTTTTCCCTTCCTTGGAAGCTTCAAGTATTTGCTAGTGCAGGAGGCATATTCCCAGCCTGGTGGACCGATGAGTGGACCCAGCACAGCAGCCCCTTTGCTAAGCCGTGTAGTCTCCAAAACATCCAGCCATCCTCGTTCCGTACGGAAGGGGCTGCCAGTGCTAAGACCAGGGGCCTGCAAGCAAGTTAGTCCCTTGCCACGTTCTGCCTGGCAAGCTTTTAACCCTTTCACTCCTTGACAGCTCCGAACGTAGGGCATGCTTTTCAAAAGGGACATGGCCTTTCCTTTGTGGGTATAATTTTCTCACACCATTTTGCTCCTGCTCTTTTGGGGTAGTTCCCCCCCCCCCCCACAAATAATTCCTGTGGTTAGAGGTGCACATTCTCTGAGCTGTGCCCTCACAAAGGCCTCCAGCACACACGTCTCCTCGCCCTCGTTTTCAGTGGTGCTGCACTCAAGTGCTGTGGTTCAGGAATCTAGGGTCCAATCTTCAGTCTGTGGACAGCGCAATGAACTCCATGCAGCTAAACAGTCGTCGGCGTAGCATGCTCCTTCGCCCTACCCTCGCCCGCCCCTGCTGTGTGCCGTGCCGTAAATGTACCACGCAAAGACAGTCAGAGGAACGCGGGTGTGAAATTCACAACCTCCTGCCTCAGCTCATCTGTGTTTTAAAAAAACCCTGAACCTGCAGACTAGCCGGTGACCGTTCTGATGCTAGGTGCCGTGCCATGATCGCGCTCATAGTTAATCGATTTAAAATGTCAATGGAGGGTCAGTTTAGCCAAAAAAAATGTCAGGGGGAGAAGGATGGAGCCTGAAGTCCAGGTGAAGGCTGTTGCATTAAATTGCCCTTTACGCTCCGGCTGCAGAATGGCTGTGGCCGTGGTTGGTGGGGAAAGGCAGGAGGGTCTCCGAGTTTGCAGCAAGACGGTCTCCATTGTGTATAATGTATCTGATTCTTGTCACTCGTCTTTGAATAATTTCATAGTAAATAAGTTCTCTCTATCTCTAGCTGGTGGGATGCGGTTGGGTATGGGCCATTTGGCGTTGGATGAGCGCTACAGATTAGCAAGAGCAGTAGGGCAGTCAGTGATTTTTTTTTTCCACTGAGTTATTTAGATCGTTGTCTGATGTGGGACCTCGGCGCATCCGCTCTGGACGCTGCTTGAGAGACTAAATCAGGCTCCCCCAAGCCACATTCACAGAGTCCCTTCCCCGACTGTATCGTCCGTGCTTGCTGCCCGTTGCGGGGTATCTCCTCAGAGCCGTCCTGCGCTTGTGCCCTCTCACGATCTCTTGTCCTTCCTGCCCTAGGTACTGAGCAGACCAAGCAGATCATCTTCGCTCCCAGCACCGAACCGGCTTTTGTCACCGTCCCTCAGAACAGCTTCGGGGAGCCCTTTGTGCTGAACCCCAGCATGTGGTCTCTGATCGTAGAGGCAGAGGGGATACTGCTGGTAAGGCTCTTCCCCCTTCTTCCTCCCCTGAGGAACGCTCGGGCAGATTCCCGAGGAACAGAGTCACACTCAACTTGTCCCCCTTCTTCTCCACCCCCCTTCCAGGACTATCTGGTTTTGCTCCCCAGTTCGTACTATGAAGCGGCCATACTGCAGCTGAAGGTCACAGAGGCGTGTACCTACAGCCCAGCCCCTGAACAAGCCGGTCAGAAGTAAGGAACTCCATTCCTCTCTTTGTCTGTGATCTGTGTCATTTGGGGTCTGCCCAGCTCTCTTAACCCTCTGGTACTAATGAACCCGTAGACTGCCCCCTTCTGTGTAGGGCTGCCTTCCCATTCAGTCAGCAGCTGCTCGCTGTGGGGAGGCACCAGGGATCTCCCTTCACCAGGGGAGCCTGGGCAAACGGGGGCGGAGTTAGGCTCTTGGAAGAAGTCAGCCACAGCAGCTAACTACCCCAGGACCCCTGGGGTGCCTCTCGCCTGCCATTCAGGCCAGTGGGGGAGTGTTGTGTTCGCAAGAGTCTGCAGGGCTCGGGGGTGAGAGTGGCTGGGTGGGGAGAGGTTTTGACTGTGACAATGGAACATAACAAGCGGGCAGCTAAAGTTCGAGGCTGAATGGCTTCCTCTACCTAATGGCAGGGCCCCACCCAATCTCACTGGGGACACCATAGGATTTGGGAGCGGGTGTTGCACTGGCGGGAGGGATGCCTAGGTCATTGGGTTTTTCAAAGGGTTAGTACTGGGGGCACTGCCCCGTTCCCCTCTAGCCTTTGTCGACCGCCCCTTGTTATCAGTAAGCAGTGTTCGCTGTCAACATGCAACGAACTGCAACGAACTGCCAGCCTCTTCAGCTCCGAATGGGCAGGTGTCTATATCTCATCCACCACCTTCCCCCATGGCCTCTCTGCGGAGACCACCAGCCAGGGCTGAATGGGCTATGGAGACTGATTTCCCGGTCTGCCCCTAGAAGTGGACCCTCCCAGAGAGATCGGCGGCACGTGAACAGTGCAGCATGGGGGCGGGGGGAGGAGAGGAGCGGGGTATTTTCACTGCCGTGGCCAGTGAAACACCAACTCTTGCTCCGTCCAAGGCCAGGATGTTCTCACGAGCGGCGGAGCCCTTGCTTTGCTCGCTGGGACCTGAGCTGGACAAGACAACACTAACAGCCGAACTTCACAAATTCTTTCCGAACGCTTCTAGCTGCCTCCTGTACAAGTACCTGTCTGTGGACAGCTTCCCCTCTGCGTCTGGAGGAGACCTGGTGTGCCGACTGGACAACCGCTTACCCCGGCCCTGTCCCCCGGTGCACATCACCCCATCGCACCCGCAGATGGCGCTGTGCAGCGGCAGCGACGTGAGTAGCTCGTTGATTTCACCCGTCAGCCCTGGGAGACCAAAGGTGCCGGCTGTCCCCTTGAGAGACCTTGTACTTTCAATATCCTAGGCCGGCTATTCCAGAGACTCGCCCACGCGTCCCTCTGGTCCTCCCGCAGCTCCTCAAGCTGCTAGTGTGAGTGTGTGTTTAGGTGCTGCTCACCCAGGTAGTCATCCTTGCAAACTCTGCCCTGGGCATGTGAACGGGGTGGGGGGTCTGTGTGTGTGTGTGGGGGGGTAATGCTCGTTGTGCTGGGATTTTAAAACTTGGCCCACTGCCTCCTTAGCCCGTCCATACAGTAGTACGTCGAAGCCTGGGCACCTAAGAATCTCACTGATGTAGCCCCCAGCTGGAGGGTAAATGGAGGGGGTGGGATGCACCCACTGAGAGCTGTCGCAACGCATCATTTCGGTCCATGGAGTGTATTGGGTCGTGAAGAGGAAAGCTGTGTGTGCAGTAGGGGGAGGTGAGATGCAGTGTGTATCTGTCATATTTTCGTTTCCCACCCAGGTGGAGGTCCAGCTGCGGCTCGCTGTTCCCCAGCCGGGGAAATATGTGCTGCTGGTGGAGTACGCCAACAAGGATGCTGTGCAGAGGGCCAGCGTCGTGCTGAGCTCCCTGCAGTTAGCCACCCAGCAGGGGTCACTCACCTTCCACACATGCGACTACAGGTACGAAGCCAGATCTGAACAAGGGGCTGAACGAAGGGGTAGCTGAAGCGAGTACGGTAACGTCCTTCTCCTGCACTGCACAGCATAGGCGCCGACTTTACCTGGCGCTGGTGGGTGCTCGCACTCCCTGGCCCCACCCAACTCCGCCCCTTCCCCAAATCCCCGGCCCTGCCTCCTCCCCTGGGCGCGCCGCATTTCCCCTTCTTCTCCCTCCCTCACTCCCAGGCTTGCCGCGTGCAAGCCTGGGAGGGAGGGGAGAGAAGCGGAGTGACAGCACGCTCAGGGGGGAGGCGGAGCAGAGGTGAGCTGGGGATGGGGGGGTGCGGGGAGGGCCGCAGGATGTAACCCTCCGGGGGGGGGGGGGGCAAAGGAACCGCTCCTCACCCCAGCTTACCTCCGCTCGGCCGCCTCCTCCCCTGAGTGCGCCGCCGCTGCTCCGCTTCTCCCGCCTCCCTCCCAGGCTTGCCGCAGGAATTAGCTGTTTGGCGGCAAGCCTGGGAGGGAGGGGAGAGAAGCAGGAGGCGGCGGTGGCGCGCTCAGGGGAGGAGGAGGCAGAGCGGAGGTGAGCTGGGGTAGGGGGGCCAGTGGGGAGCTGCTAGTGGGTGCTCTGCACCCACCAATTTTTCCCCGTGGGTGCTCCAGCCCCGGAGCACCCACAGAGTTGGCACCTATGTTGCACAGTGAGAGGACAAGCTTCTCTGTTCAGTTGCTTCCTACTTTGTTGCACTAATAACACGTTGAGCCTTGTGCTTCAGAATGAGAATATTGTATCTGGGCACATATGTTAGTGCAGTACCCACCATGGGATCTTGGTGCCAGCTTGAATCTCGCAACCCCCCTGGAAGGGAAGGCACCTTGTCGCTCCCCTTTGATAGTGGGGAAAGTGGGACGCGAGCAGCCCAGACCTTCAGAACCCCTTTTGTGCGTGCTTACTGCAGCTGGGGCCGATGCACTTTACAAATTTGATGCTTGCTTATCTCACATGCATTCCCAGTTCTGAAAATCTGGGCCTAAGTGACTTGACGGCATCCCAGCGAGAGAGAGCAGCTGGAAATAGAAGACGAATCCTGTACCTGATTCGCCTGCTCCAAGCACTAGAGAATATTTATGTAATCCACAGACTGAGTTCCTTGTCTGGGAGCTGCTCTCCTGTTTGACTTCAAACTGTGACCTTAACAGTAGGAAACAAAGGCTTGGGATATCCTTAGGAAATGCGCTCTTGTGACTATCCCGAGTGGGCATTCAAAGACTTACCTCGGCTCTATATAAATATCTTCCAGAATGGATATCTGGCAAGACAAGAAATGAATTATGGCTCTGCCCGGGGCTGTCCTTGAGTTCTGTTTTTGTCTCACAGTTTCCTTTGCCGTGGGATGGTCTTAGATTCACAGAATCGCTTGGCAGCGTTTGAACTTACCACAGAGGGAACCGTTCAGTTCACTGCAGATCAAGCCCACTTCTTCCTGGTAAGCCCTCACTACAAAGGACAGCTTTGTGGCATCCCTCAGCCCCAGGTGGTGTGGAAGGAGGAGGCCTAGAACCAGTAGATTCAGGACTTAACCTTGAGAATAGGGTGATGTTCCTGTGTTAGATCAGTCACTGTGTGGAATTCTGTCTATATCATGAGTGAGGCTGCGAGTCTGTCATGGAGCTCACAGAAGCATGGATTCCGTGACTTTCCAGGACCTCCGTGACTTCTGCAGCCTGCCAGCGCTCCTGACCTCAGTCGGGCGGCTCCGGGGCCAGCCCCCACAGCAGTCGTGGCGGTGTGTCTCCTCCCCCTCCAGCAACGGGGGTGGTCCCAGGTGTCTCCCCGCAGCAATGGTGGAGGCCCCGGGCACCAGCAGGAGCTCCGGAGCCCCTGCCCCCCCGAACACCCAAGATGTAGTCGGGAGTATATAGAACAACTCATGGACGGGTCACAGGGCCATGAATTTTTGTTCATTCCCCATGTGTCCGTGACTTTTACTAAAAATACCCACGACTAAATCTTAGCCTTAATCATGAGCAATCCGATATGATGGGCTGCCGGCTGGGAGAAGAGGTGACAGGTCAACGAAGTGGTGAAAAATGTATCCCGGGCCCTTGGGACAGAGGGAGCGAGGGCGGAAGGAGTTGTCTCTTGCGGAACTCTCTTATGGGGTCTTTCAGCAATGTGGTAGTATGTCTCCTCCATTCGGTCTCATCAGAGCCTATGGGCTCACTTTGCAGAGCAGAGAGGAATTCAGTGTAGATGTTAGGTCCTAAGTGACCCTAAGGGATTGTCTACACAGTTGGTGAGTGCACAGCAAGCTGGGCTGTAAATCTCTAGGGTACTAGCTTGCCGTGCACTAACTGGCCATGTGGACCCTCCTGCCGCTCACTGAAAGTTCTGTGTGTGCTTTGACACAGGTCAAAGTGCACCTTAGAATTTGTCATGCACAGCAGCAGGGTCCACACGCAACTTAGTACATGGCTGGCTAGTGCGCAGTAGAGTCACACGCTGGCTAGCTGTGCCCTATGGCTCTGTAGGGACAACCCTGAGTCCTGTTTTCAGAAGAGATTTAAGCACTCGAGTCCCATTAATGTTCAGTAACACTTAGTCCCATTTTCAAAAGAGGAGCCTAAGTATCATTGGAAGTCCGTAGGACTCAGTGCCCTCTGAAAATGGGACTTAGTCACTTAGGAGCTAAACATCTACATTGAATTCCCCTATATTCTGCACAGTGGGCCAACGTGCTCTGATGATAACGTGGGAGGGGACGTACTGCCAAAGTCACTTCTGAAAATGGGATGTAATCTCCGAATCAGTGGTTCTCAACCAGGGGTACACGTACCCTTGGGGGTTCGCAGAGGCCTTCCAGTGGGTACATCAGCTCATCTGGATATTTGCCTAGTTTTACAACAGACTACATAAAAAGCACTAGCGAAGTCAATACTAACTAAAATTTCATACAGACAATGACTTGTTTATACTGCTCTATATACTATACATTGAAATGTAAGTACAATATTTATATTCCAATTGATTTATAATGATATGGTAAAAATGAGAAAGTCAGCATTTTTTCAGTAATAGTGTGCTGTGACACTTTTGTATTTTTATGTCTGCTTTTGTAAGCAAGTAGTTTTTAAGTGAGGTGAAACTTGGGGATACGCAAGAAAATCGGACTCCTGAAAGAGGTGCAGTACTCTGGAAAGGTTGAGAGCACTGCTCTCACTTTGAGACATATACAAATCTTGCCTTAGAGCAATTGAATTCAGACACATTTGGCTTCTGTCCTCCACCAAACACAGGGTCCCTACAGCACTGGTCTTCACCTACAGTGAAGTGTCTATGAGGGGATCTTTAGAGTATTCATCCTGATCTTTGGGGGTGGGAGGTGAGGGTAGAGGAGCAAATCTAGGCTTCAGGTAGCAGAAGGTTTCATTTTACACCTCTTCTCTTTCCTTCCTGGTGCTGTAGTATAAAGTGTACCTGATACCTTATGGACAATTCACCATGGAATTTGTTGAGCCAAAGATTCACTGCATCAGCCTCCATGGAACTTTCTCACCCTCCAGGTAACGGTTGCATGATTTCTCTAAGCACTTTACCTAGGAGAATGAATATTATCCCCATTTTAAAGATGGAGGCACAGAGAGGTGAAGTGACCTGCCCACTTGTCAGTGGCAGAGTTGGGATTCGAACCCAGCTCTCCAGTCCTGTGTTCTCACCACTAGACTAGATGGCCTCCCTTATGGGATATACTCCATGCATCGCTCCAGTGAAATAGCTTTCCTGAGACTTGCTCGCATGCGGCGACAGCAATTCAGTGTGTCCGAATTCCTACTCTTGTTCATCACTTACCACTAAGTTAGCTGTACAGGATTCCTCTCCCTCCCCTGGTGCTACATATGGGAAAGGCCCCAAGGAATCCCTGTAAAGGCTCCTTCCTCGCCATGGCGTGCTTTGTGCTCTGGATCAATATTATGGGCGAGTCTCTCTCCTGCCAGAGCTCATAGTTCTGTCTTTCCACTGTCAGCGATCCCATGTGTTGTGTTTTCTCCCTCTGGTGCAGTAGTTCCTGCGTCCCATCAAGGTTTCTGAAGCTCTCTCAGTCCATTGTCCTGGAAGCAGGCCAGGCTCTGTCAATCCCTGCAGACTTTCCCCTGACTCACGTCTTCACAGTCGCGCCAACTGGCATCCCAACTGAGCCTTCGCCTCGGCCTCCGACCGCCGTAGACTCCTCAGCAGAGCTCATTCTCCTGCAGCCTTCCCAGGTAATGAAGACTGGAGCTGGGCTGGGCTTTTCCTCTCCGTGGCAATGAGATAGTTGTGTCAGATGGCTGCAACGTATGCATGCAATGGCTCTGGGCAAGTCTCAGCAAAGCAGCGGAATGACTCCATTTGCGCAAGGGCATCTGTGGCTTTCCCTTCCATCTTCATTAACCACGACACAGTTGTGCGTCAGTCTGGGCTTCTCCGGTGCTTTGATTGTGTGGATCGCGTTATAATCCACATGGACCCTCCTCCCCACCCAATCCCGCTCTGCTTGGTTCTCAAAGTCCCCTTCTGCAGACTCCCAGTGAGGGCTCTGCAGGCGGGGCCCCATGGACTACATCCAGCCTGAGCGCTGCTGCCTTACAGTAACCGAGCTTGGTGGTTCTGGGAAGATGGAGGCTAACTGTGAATGTCACATACACAAGAGAGACTGAGTCCCCAGTGGTGCAAAGCAGAGAAATCACTTGGCGTGTTGAAGGGGGTGTGATATTGGTGCATTGCAGAGGGATGGGGGTTGCACTGGAAGAGAAATGTGTATGTCAGCCTTGATTTCTTTTCTCTTTGCTCCTGTTTTTTGGGCCAGGCTGCCGCTGTATTTAACAGCCGGATCCAGACGCTGGGTCGCTATGCTTTCATCATGCACTATTACCAGCCCAATCACCCCACGTTCCCCGTGGAAGTGTTAATCAACGGCGGGAGGATTTGGCAAGGTGAGTGGAGCTGGGAGTAGGGAGAGGCTTCTGGGGCTGAGGGACCTGGGGAAAGTGACCTGAAAACTCCTTTTGATCACGGATCACTCGGAGGAGGTTCCTGGAGGAAGGCGGAGAGTCTAGGGCACCCAAACTGCTTCTTCCTCCTAGCCAGGACCCTGGCAACAGCTGTGTGAGAAATGCCCCCAAGGGGTTAGAGATCTGATCTGGGGCTCTTTAATCTGGTGGAAACAGGCAGAATAAGAACCAGCGGCTGGAAGTTAAAGCCAGATAAATTCAAATTAGAAGAGAGGCACACATTTTTAACAGTGAGGGTGATTAACCACAGGAACTAACTACCCGGGGGAGTGGTGGATTCTCCATCTCGTGAAGCCTTCATGTCCACACTGGATGCCTTTTGGGAAGATATGCTTTGGCCAGACACAGGTTATTGGGCTCAGTACAGGAGTAACTGGGTGAAATTCTGTGTTGGCCTGTGATACACAGGGCAGATTAGATAATCTAATGGTCCCTTTTGTCCTGAAAATGTGTAAGTCTCTGAATCTCGCTCTTCCATTTGGACCGCCTGTGGAACTTCTCTGTTTCCCCATATATGAGCTGGCTGCAGCAAAGGGAGACCCAACGGCCACTGGTGCTTCCAGTTACTGCAGTAGACTCTAGGAAGGTGAAATGAAGGCCAAACTGTTGAAACGTGGGTGTATAAAGTGAGGCACCTAAATCCGCAGTTAGACACATCATTAAAGGGGCCCGCCTTTAAGAAGTGCCGAGCTCCTGAAGCTCCCGTTCACTTCAGTGGGAGCCGCGTGGACTCAGCACCTATGGGCCACATGAGCTCGGCTATTTAGGAGCCTAACTGCGAATTGACCGTGGCCGTACGCAGTGGGCCCCTGGGGATGGAGATGGTTCCAGCTGTGCACTGTTTCCATTTCCACCACCGATGGAGAAGCATCGGTTTTACGAAGTCCAGGGCAGAGGGGAAGATTTGCACTGGGGTTTGCACGATGCTTTCCCTAGCAATAGAAGGGCAAGTGAGTGGCGCCCGCACCCACACACACCTCACGCACTGGGCAGGCTCTTACGAAACTCAACCCCGTCCCTGGTGGCTGCCTTTGTTCATCTTCACTCAAACCACAAAGCCCTGAAGCGGGACCCTGCCTTGGAACACGGCAGCGTTGACTTGGCCTTGGTTGCCTCCCAAGCTGGCTGAGTCTGTCTGGGACACGAGCCCCACGAAATGGGCCATTCGGGGGAGAGTTGGTGTGTGCCGCAGCTCACGGCTGGCTGCCTTGCCGTGAACTTGAGTGGAGCAGGCTGGGGGTGGGATGGAGGCGGCTGGGGAGCTGACGTCTCTTTTGGTCTTTCAGGCCAAGCCAAGGCCACTTTCTGCCCACATGGATACGGTTGTCGGAGCGTGGTGGTTTCCGAGAACCAGATCATCCTGGACGTTACGGATAATGAGCTGACGGTGATTGTTCGTGTGCCAGCAGGCCGGCAGCTGTGGCTAGTAAGTGTATTGCTGAAAGGCTCCCTCGCCTGCAGGACCCGGTTCCATCCCTGTGACAGCAATGGGAGCAGGGTTGTAACCGTGGATTTCCAGGGCATTTGCTGTAGGGTAGTGGCAGGGAACGTTTCACACCATTTCTGAGCCATCCTGATAAGTTGCATCCAACGTCGGGAAATGTGGCATTGGAGCTTAGGAGGCAGGCTCGGTGGAACCCATCACTAATGGGCAACAGCCACTAGGAACTACGTTATGACATTGCCCCACTTAATGGGTAGCCTTCCTAGTAGAGAGAGGAGGAGACTGAGCTTAATCAAGCTGCTTCAGACTGTCAGATGACAGCCTGTGAAGGCCAGGAAGAAATTCCTACCCTGGACGCAGCTTTGGGCAGTCGGTGTGGTGCGCTGTCGTGATCATATTTTGCACTTTTGCACAATCGGTTTCATGCACTACTGTGATAATAATAATAATTGTGATTGTGGAGATATGCCTATCTCATAGAACTGGAAGGTCATCGAGTCCAGTCCTCTGCCTTCACTAGCAGGACCAAGTACTGTCCCCTGACAGATTTTTGCCCTTACACTGCCTCTTTCATCCAAGGATCTCTAGAGACAGAGGCAGGTAAGCATTATTATCCCAGTCGTCCAGATTGGGAAACTAAGGCACAGAGCTCTTAAAGTACCAGAGGCCACAATGCAAGTCAGCAGCTGTCCGGTGTCCCGACTCCCAGGCCCATAGGCATTCTGCCCTTGGTGGGTCTTTTGCTTTCCTCAATCACATCGGGGATTGGCTGTTGCCTGTGGCAGGACACTGGGCCACATGCACCGATTGTCTTTTCAAAAGACAAGCGCTTTCAAGTGTTGCACCATATCCCAACTGGTGAGACGCCAATCATTTGTAAATACATGCTCAGGCAGCTGAGTGAGCTGATTGGCTGCATGTGCTGCTTGTGATTCTCTCTGGCTTTCCTAAGCCATTGCAGGGAGGAAGCACTGAACGCTAGAGTGTGGCCGGTTGCTTTGTGTCTTGCTGCAGGATTACATCCTGGTGGTGCCTGAAGACAGCTACAGCTCCCATTATCTGCTGGAGGAACCCCTGGACAAATCCTACGAGTTTATCAGCAGCTGCGGCGTCAATAGTTTCTACATCAAGTGAGAGCCTTGGCTTTAAAGTGACTCTGTTCTGCTGCCCAATGGCTTTACATTCTCTATGGAACAGAAACAGTAGAGTATATAGGCCATTGCTGGGGAAATGCATCCGGCTAGGATGCTGGAATTGTCTGCTTGAATTGCTTCCCTTCTCTTGGCCACGCCCAGTTAATAAATAATTCATAAACCTGCTGGGTTTTTCAGTAGCTGGGTTTTGTTTTGCTTTGATTCACGCTGATTTGGGGTGGTTTGACTCCAGGGACCCTGGGGGACTTAAATGACACAACACCCAAGTGAATATTGGTTAAAATCTTGGTTTTCGCTTAAGCAGACGTGTCTCCTTCGCTGGTATCTAAAGGAGCATTCATGGGTCCTTAATGTCCTAATATAGAACCTGAACCTGCACAGTAGAGTGCCCTCGACTCCCGCTGATTTCAGTAGTGGTTGAGGGCGCCTGGCACCTCTCGTGAGCAGCCTGTAGACCATTTGGGAAGGTAGCGGTGGGGTTGGGAGTGCCCTGGTGTTGAGGCATCTCATTTAAAGCAAGTCTGTCCCGTGGAGATTTGTCATCCCTTGGGAACCTAACCTTACCTTGGAGAAAGTAACTGCAGGGGAAATCAGCCCTGAGGATGCTCTGAGGGGAGCATGGTCTAAGAGAGCCCAGCCCAGGAACCTTTTCCCCCTTTCTTTGCAGTCCCACCACATCGTCCAAGTTCTGCAGGGACGCTGCCATCTCGCTCTCTCTGTTCTACAACAACGGAGCCCAGCCCTGCCGGTGCCACGAGGCAGGGGCCGTCGGGGGCCAGTGCGAGCTCTTTGGTGGGCAGTGTGCTTGCAAATCCAACGTCATCGGCCGAGAGTGTTCCCGGTGCGCCACCGGTTACTGGGGCTTCCCCAACTGCAGGCGTGAGTTCCCTGTGCTGTGTTTCGGGAGAAAAGCTCTGCTGCTCTCAGCTCTGAGGGGTTTGAGGGCTGCTGTAGGCCTTGAAAATGGCCGACGAGGATAACCCTGTTTTCTGCCTCCTTATGGACGTCGAAGGTTCCAGGAGATTTTCCCTATGAAGTTTGTACTGAGGGGGTGGGGGGAAAGGGGAGTTAAACAGCAGTGCAGATCATAGCACTATTGACATGCTCTGGAAGTGTGGCACTTCCCCGTCACCATTCCTCTCAAGTAACCCGAGGTTCCCAGTGTATTTGTGTAAAGATTCACCTCATCCAGGACGCCGCTTCTTTGCTAGTCCCGTGGTTTATTAAGCTGGGTTTCACCGGGTTGTTTATGGACATTTTTACTGCCAGCCTTAGACCTGGCTTCTGGTTTTCTGTGCCCGCTTCTGCAGTTAGCAAATTCAGATCAGTGTGCACGTGCAAACTCCAAATCTGGGGCTAAACGTGGTCCTCATTCTCTGCCCACCACTGGTGATTGTCAATATTTAGTTAAAAAAAACCAAACCAGACTCCCCTGTGTCTTCCAGCTTTGCATTTCGGTCAGTACCATCCCAGCCCATTCTCTGGGCAACAGCGGAACAAGCATCGCTGTCGATTTTTGCCCAGTTCATAGGTGGGGCGTATAATCCCCTGGCCGGGTACCCTGTGCAATGCAGACCGGTTGTCATGAGATGGAAGAGCTCTGCCACGCTGTCCCTCGTGCAGAGGAATCAAGCTCCTCTCTGCACGCTGCCTTCCTTCCCTTCAATACATGTGTAGTTGGGAAATGCCCCCCACCGCCACCCTATAACAGCCTGAATGGGTCACTTTGCAGATGTCTGTTCAGAACTGATGGCCTTGGCTTTTGTTAGTCCACTGAAATCCCTGTTCACAAGCTCTATGACAAACACAGAGAAGCCCTGGCGCCAGTCACTTGATTGCCCCGGTGGATCCTACTGGGGTTGGGCATTGGTGTCTGAGCAGGCAATGCCAAGGTGCTGTTCTGAGGCTGTTCCAATGCCAGCCTTCCAGCCGGTCTGGCATGCAGATGGGCAGAGCACAAGCTCCCCCCGCGCCCGCTTTTGTCGATTTGCAACCATGGTGTTGGGCCTTGTTTTATCCCCGGGGTTCTTACTGCTTCCACAATTAACTCAGCTGCTTCCTTTCCCTTGCAGCGTGCGACTGTGGGACCCGCCTGTGCGACGAAGTGACGGGACAATGCATCTGCCCGCCGCATACCATCAAGCCGGAGTGCGTCGTCTGTGAGCCCCAGACCTTTGGCTGCCATGCCTTGATTGGCTGTGAGGACTGCAATTGTTCTCGTACAGGAGTCCAAGAGCTGGCGGAGCCAGGATGCGACGTGGACAGCGGCCAGTGCAGGTGAGGAACAGTGACGGGACCGTGGTGGCATAGCGGATATGTGCTGGCAGCAGCACTGGGATCGTTAGCTTAGACATCTGGCTTTATGGAGCGCCATGGGGTATGTTAGCAGGTTGGGAAGGGAGGGGAAAGTAATAACCCACTGGTATCAGTGTTGTGTTCCAGGATTATAGAGCAGCAAAACTATTCGCATTGGCGCTCGTTAGGAATTAGAGCTCGGCAGAAGGCCAAGTACCTTAATTCCATTGCTGCTGTGTCCCGTCTAGGTGCAAACCCAATATAATAGGACGGCGGTGTGATATCTGCGTCCCTGGCTACTACCATTATCCCCACTGCCGGAGGTGTGACTGTCATCCTGCGGGGACGGACGTGAGCGTGTGTGATCCGGTCACTGGGCAGTGTCACTGCAAGGTCAGTCTAGTTACCACGCTCCAGTGATGCTTGTCTGGCCAATTTAATTCCCCGGCTCCGACAACGTGGCCTGTTTGGCCCTTGGGGGAGAGGGCACGGAGAGATGGAGAACAGGTAGTGTATAGCACGTGACATCCTGCCTGCCCTGTAGGGAATGCCCCTCGGCTTCATGGCACACTCGCGATTCAAAGGTGAGAATGACCCAAGAGCCTCTGTCAACAGTAGAAATCGGATTGAAAGTGTCCGTGACGAGAAGGCCTTTTGCTGCAGTACCACTGGAGAATAACTCAGCTCTTCAGTGACCCGCTGGCAACCTGCTCCTCCGTGTGGTGCTCCCAGCCCCGCCTGGGCACAGGAGAGCTTTGGCAAGTGCAGGGGAGTTACATTTTGACAGTGAGCAGAGGTTAATGGCTGATGAGGGGGTCTGCTGAGCAAACCTGCTGGCGAACTGAGTAACGGCATCGTTTCCCAGCCCCTCGGCAGTGTTTTGATAACTGCCGGAGCAGTGTGCCATCCTTCCCCATGCTCCTATCGCAATTGTAGGGGAAACGCGGCACACCCCATGGTTCATTTTTCTTCCAGGAAAACGTGGAGGGCATGAGGTGTGACCAGTGCCGCCTGGGGACCTTCTCTTTGGATGCAAACAACCCCAAGGGCTGCACCAGGTGTTTCTGCTTTGGAGCGACGGATCGCTGCCACAGTGCGGAGAAGTACCGAGTGGAGGTGAATGGAGGGCTGGGCTGTGGGGACCTCAGTGGTCCTTTCCTCTCTGTTCAGTGGGATTCTGTTCCTCCCAGCCCCCACTCTGCGCTAAACCTGTACGTCTGTGGGCTATCCCGGAGCTCGGGGGTGGGGCGGTTTTTAAACCATTTTCATACACACACATTCAGCCTCCTCAGCTGAGCCCCAGGATCCTTTGCCTCTGGGAGGTCCTGATGCTTTAGAGAAGGTGCCACAGGAATCCCTATGGACTGGGAGTTCATGGGGGCAGTTCTGAGGTTGCAAATAACTTGAGCAAATCCGCTTTTCTAGAAGCGAAGGAACAGGATTGGAGCATGATTGGGATCCCACTGGCCTCTTCTCCACACCCCGTTTTATAGCACGTGACCCCTGTATTGAGAGTCGCTGTCCTGGAGTAACAGTAACCGAAATTCCAAGGCCCGTGCTGCAGCCCCCACCCTGTCCCACGTGCCCGAAGGAGCCCGAATGCAGAGACGTTCCTTGCGGCGCACGTGGGGTGTTCTCGGAAAACAGGCACACAGCTCTCTGTCGCTCTCTCCTAGTTCCTCAACATGAATGGGTGGGTGTTGCTGAGCGGAGACCGCCAAGAAGTGGCCACCTCCCTGAGACTAGAGGAGGAGCTCATTCACGCTGACTTGAAGAACGTTCCCGAGGCCTATCAGGAGCTCTATTGGCACGCACCCAGCTCTTACCTTGGAGACCGGGTAAGAGAGAACACACGGTCCCTGCATGCTCGTCCCTCGCATTTGTTAAGGTGATGAAGCAAACACGGTCACATGCAGCCCTGATCTTCACTGAGCCTCAGCCTAACGGCCTGCTTTGTGCCATTGCCGGTCAACTGGGTTTAGCGGGGGTGTATTTAATTATGCTCCCCAGCCATGAAGCACCACCGTATGTCACTTAGCTGAGTGGTGATAAGTGTCTTCTGCCTGTGTTTGGCTCTCCCCTAGGTGTCCTCCTATGGCGGATACCTGCGGTATGAGCTTCGCTCAGACCTCAGAAGGGGTGATGTGTTCATTCCCATGGAGTCCCGCCCAGATGTCATCCTCAAGGTACAGCCTCAGAAACCCCTTGGGCTAGGGGTTCAGGGATAAATGGTGCTTCCAGCCAGTGACTTACAGGACACCTTTGTACCTTCCCCAGGGGAACCAAATGAGCATCATGTTTCTGGAAGGCACTTCCCCTTCCCCTGGAGATGTACATGAAGGCCGGCTGCAGCTCGTGGAGGTGAGTTCGGACACACCGCACTTTCCCTGGAGCTTGAAGGGACAGACAGCGCTAGGCATAGAGCCCTGAGAACCCAATGTTGTTCCTCTGTACTGTGGACTGCAGCCGTGGCAGCTTTTTAACGTGTCCTAGGGATTTGGTGACGAAATATCTCCAAAGCAGGGCCGGCTCCAGGCACCAGCAAAACAAGCTGGTGCTTGGGGCGGCACATTTCTAGGGGCGGCATTCTGGCGCCAGCCATGCCGCCGCTAAAAATGTGTCCCGGCCACCCTCCGCTGCCGCCGCTGGTTCACACGCCAAACAGCTGATTCGCGCGCTGCTGCTGGAGGGGGAGATCCCCAGCGGCCACAGCGCACAAACCAGCTGATTCGCGCGCTGCTGCTCCCCCTCCCTCCCAGGCTTGAGAGCCTGGGAGGGAGGGGGAGATCCTGAGCGGCTGCGGCGCGCGAAACAGCTGATTCGCGCGCCGCTGCTCCCCCTTCTTCCTAGGCTTGAGAGCCTGGGGGGAGGAGGCAGGGCTGGGGATTTGGGGAAGGGGTGGAGTTGAGGCGGGGCCGGGGGTGGGGTAAGAAAAAAACGGGGCGGGGGTGGGAATGTGTTTTTGCTTGGGGCGGCAAAAATCCTAGAGCCGGCCCTGCTCCAGAGGGGCAGAATCAGAAACCCAGGGCTTGCGCTTACTGCATGGTAACACCAGAGCTTCTCTCTCTTCACCAGGGTAACTTCAGACACACTCAGACGCACAACCCGGTGTCCAGGGAAGAGCTGATGATGGTGCTGGCTAACCTAGAGCAGCTGCAGATCAGAGCGCTCTTCTCCCAGATCGCCTCATCAGTATCTCTGCGTCGGGTGGTCCTAGAGACTGTGGCGGAGACCAGCATGGGCATCCGAGCCAGCAACGTGGAACTGTGCTTGTGTCCGGCCAATTACCGGGGAGATTCCTGCCAGGTAGGGGCAAGAAGTGACGTGCTCTTGCCAGGCTGAAGCGGAGCGGTAGGAGCTCTGCTCATACGATGCATGTGAGAGCCAAGCGCTTCCCCCACAGCCGTTGCACTCAGCAGTTAGGGTTGGATGTGCCCCATTGTATGTTAGAACACGAGCTTCCTCAGCCAATCCCTGGTGTGCGGGTCTTCAATGACAACTTGACTTGCACCTGCCCAAAATGGCTGCGAACTACACAGCACATGTGCTCCATCTCCTGCTATCGCCCACGTGCTCAGCTTTGCTTTCTGTGAGATTTGCATGAGCTAGAATTTTGGGTAGTGGTAGTGGGCTACTGGGGGGGCTTGCTCAGGGGTCCAATGCCAGCATTAGGTACATACCCGAAAGCCTTAAATAAGTCTTTCTGCCTGACTAGTTGGCTCATGTCGATTGTGGGGGCAAGATTTTAACTAAAAAATCTTGACCATTGTCCCTTCTGTGTCTTGAAACCTAGTGACATTTATGGGTAAGGTAAGTTACGCTAGTATGCTAGCTCTCCCTAAACACGTTTGGCCCATGTGACACTTCTTTTTCTCCTCCTCTCCTTAGGAATGTGCTCCAGGTTATTACAGAGACACCAAGGGTCTCTTCTTGGGAAAATGTGTTCCGTGTCATTGCAACGGCCACTCAGATCAGTGCCTCCCAGGGTCTGGAATATGCATCGTAAGTAGCTAGCCCATGAAATAATCAGAGTACACTGTGCTGGTCCTCACCAGTTGACTAAGAGTTTCCCTCCAAAACACAATGACCAGGTTATGTGGTTACCAAATTACTGTCTTGATCACCGAAAATCTTCATGCCATTTCAAGGGGATATATTGTCTTCAAGTCAGTTTAGGATGAGCAGACAGGGTGTGCTGGGGAAGAGGAAAGGATTTAGGCATCCAGATGTGTAATGGGGAGTCGTCTATTCTAACCCACCCTTTTGGAACAACAATCCCTTCCTCGGTTAGGCCATCGTAATCCTCCAGAAAACCATGGCGTTGAACACTTCCCTGGAGAAATACCGAACGTGTTGTCTGTCTTGTTCTTGCAGCACTGCCAACACAACACAGAGGGAGATCGCTGTGAGCGGTGCAAAGATGGTTATGTAGGCAACGTCTCCCTCGATGGGCCACTGCGGTGCATGGGATGTCCATGTCCTCTTTCCATTGCTTCCAACAAGTAAGCATCTTCTGTGAAGTTCTTTCTCCTGTTTTTCCTCATCCACAAAGTAGTCTCATTTCTTCCCCGATCCTGTAGGAGTTTCTTCTGGCTGCCAGGAGAGATGAGCTGCCATGTCATTCCCAGTTCGTTCATTCCTGTTTTGGCTGCTTACCAAGGAAAGGACACTGCTCCCCTTTTTATTAATGCTAATAATGATGGGGTAGGCCGTGGTGGGAGGAGAGAGGCCCACATCTCTGATGTGACTAGTGTAGCCAGCAAGAGTTTTTTTTTTCCGAAGGAAATATTAGTAATTTCTAGAGGTGTGACAATATTAGCGACAAAATGTAAACATCGTTTTGCATTGATTTAGCAAATGTAGTACCTAAACCCGTTCACAGTTCCGAGATTAGCACCATTTCCCCCAAGTCAACGTGGCTCATGTTGAGATTTCAAAATATCAAGTTTCAAGGTGATTTTGCGATTCCATTCTTGTGTGATTCTCTCGTGGGCTAGACGTTCTGTGCTGGCATTTCACTCCTGGAAACCGGCTGTCCTTAGCCCCTGACTCCAGCCGCGTCTAACTTACCACTAGCCCAAAGGCAGTACCGATGCTAACTCTAGCCCAGGGCCACCTGCCAGGCCATATGCTGGAATCCCCCACCCCTGGTCCCAAGGCCAACCCTGCACCAGTGCTTCCTACAATCCCAGCTTTGAACCCTCCTGTAGGGACGAGAACTGGCCACCTCACTGACACTAGCCTGGGGGTACAAACCAATGAAACTATTACACAACCCTAACTTGGGGAGCTCCACTGGCCCTAAACCTACCCTGGGGCCCCCTGTTAGCCTGAGGCCTAACTCTAGCCTGTGGAGGCCTATTGGCCTCAACCTGAACCCAAACCAGGGGTGTGTTATGCATCCCAGCCTTCACCTGGCACCTACTGCCAGCCCCAACCCATACCCTCTACCCTGGGGGTCCCTACTGGCCCCACCCTTATACCTATCCTGGGGAACCATACCCACCCCCACCCTCGCCCTGTCCTTGTACCCACTGCCAACACCAGCACTAAACATTTCCATAGCCTGTGTCACAAATCACTCTTGACACCAGCCCTTGCCCTGCTACGGATCCAAACCCTGACAATAGCCCATGCCCTTTTCTATGGCCAGAAACCACTCCCAGCTCTCAGACAACCCCTACCTAAATGGCAAGAGCCCCCTTTGCCCTGTTACCAGGTGTCGTTCTTCCGAGTAAAATAACCTTTGACGTTGGCCACGTGTTATTTCAGCTTTGCCGTTGGATGTGTCCATAAGGGCTCCACCATGCAGTGTCTCTGCAGGCCAGGCTATGCCGGAGCCATGTGTGAACGGTAAGGGCCCGGTCATTACGGGACGGCAGGACCATGGGCCGGGGGGGTGTTTCTTCATCAGAGTGCAGCTGCTGCTTTGGCAGAAGAGACGTTTCCATAGTGACCGGCAGGAGTTGGGCCCACTTGATCGCTTATATGCTGTTTCTTTGTGCATCCGCGTGGGCACGGCGTACAGCTGGGATATGCCCTATTACTGTCTCCGTTACTGTCATCTTGGCCAGGTTCCCGCAGCATTCTTTGCCTTGATTACCCACCTGTAAAGCAAGGACAGGAGGGACACTTCACGTGGGGCTTGATTAGTGACCGTGACGTGCTTTGAGTGGAAGGTGCTGTGGGAGTCCAAAACATTAGGCTAATTAATAGCCGTAACTATCCTGTTGTCAGTAGTTGTGCAGCACTTCAGTGGGAGCTGGGGGGCGGAGGGTCGTGTGCGTCGGGGGAACACTTGGTAACATTAGCACGGTTGTTGCTTTAGCTCCCTTTTAACCTGCTACATTTGTACAGGTGTGCCCCAGGTTACTATGGCAACCCCTTAGTGATTGGCAGTTCCTGCCAGCCATGTGACTGCAGCGAGAACACGGATCCCAACATGTTGTTCAGTGACTGCGACTCTCTGACGGGCACCTGCTCCGGATGTATGCACAACACGGCCGGGCCCCGGTGTGAAGTGTGCGCCCCAGGGTACCACGGAGACGCGGTGGCGGCAAAGAACTGCACAAGTGAGTGTGGCACCGAGCCGGGGCCGGCTTGCAAATGCATTTCGGGGGCAGTGCGTCACGGGCGGCTGTGGTCATCACCTGGGTAGGTTCTTGCAAAGCGGAGAGCCTGGACTCCTGGCTTTCAAAGGGTATGTTGGTTAAAAATAAGAGTAACAAAACAACCCTCTTTAGCAGGCATTTAAAAATTGCACACAGGCGGTAAAGCTCTGACACTGTAGCAGCCTCGTCAGTACTAACTGCTGGTGATATTAACCAAATTATTATTTCTGTGCTCGGGTGGGTTTGCATCGTACATTTCTAACGTTGCAGGGCCTTGCCATGAGGAACAAATGGTAAAATCCAAAGCCTTGGTCCTGCAAACTGCTGCTCACAGAAATGGGTCTTACTCCAGCAGGTAATCATGTGAATAAGGGTTGGCAGGATCGGCCCCCAGGTATGAGAGAATGAAGACGACCAGTGACCTCCCCCAGTCGACAGGATTTCCCCCCAACAAACGATCAAATCGCATTAAATCCACCAGAAACAGGAGGGGTCAGAGTGGCCTGGCTGATCTTTTTAAGTTGTCGGGTAAATGGGTGTGTTTCTTCCTGGCAGGGTGTCACTGTTTGCCGTGCGGGACTGAGTCGTGTGACCCTAGAACCGGCCGATGTCTCTGTAAACCTGGAGTGACAGGTCAGCACTGCGACTGCTGTCAGGTAAAATGAATCGTTGGTCTCCCCCCCCACACACGCACTGTGAAGGCTCCGTCACTAGACGCTTGGCTGGTGCTGAGTCACTGTGCGCAGCTCCGCTCTTCTGTGGCCTGCCCTCCCGTTAAGAGCACACTGCGGCAGGAGGATAATGGCTGCTGGGCCAGCAGATGGCTGAGCGACGGGATGCTGTTCCTGCCCACCCCAGGCAGATACCTGACAGTAAAGGTCAATCTCTAGAGGACCTGGTTCCGAAATGGTGGGAGGAGGGGGACCTACCTGTGGCTTTGATGTTTGTAGTCAAAAGGCACTTACCCCTAGGGTGAATTTCGGGGATCCTAACGCGCCACCTGGAGTAAGCAGACACCAGGCGAGCTCATTGACACAATGCTGCCAGCGCATCTCTATCTCGGTCCTATTGTGCAACCTGTTGGTCCAGCATTTTGCCATATTGTGTTAATTTTCTGCTCAGAAGAAATGCCTCTGGGAGTTAAGTTCAGACTATGGATCCGCATTTCAGCGCTGGCCAGCGTGACTGTGAAGCTGTGTGCGTCTCTGGAGACGAAAGGCTAGCGTGTCCTCTCAGTTGCCTCCCCTTCCTGCCTGTGATCGCATGCTAATTACCCACGTCTTTCCCTAGGATGGTTACTACGGCTACCGGGGCTGCTCTGGCTGTCGAAAGTGTGACTGCGACGTTGGCTCCATAGGCACAAGCTGCCACGCCGAGACTGGTCAGTGTAGCTGCCAGCCCGGGGTGAATGGTCTTCGATGCCAGCAGTGCGCGCCAGGCTACTGGGGACTCAGCGAGCACGGCTGCACAAGTGAGTTTCTTCGCTGCTGGTAAAATCTCCTAGCGGAAACATCTGGACATCTCTGTGCTGCTTTGCTGCAGTGCCGAAGGGCTGCGTTAGACGCTTAGCGTGAATCCAGTCCCTTCTCACCACGGATATGGGAATGTGGTGTTTTACATCCCCTCCGTGGTGCTACAACCGGAGAGCCCCCCAACAGCGGTCCAGCTTTGAGATCAAAGAGACCATCGTAGTCCCATGGAGGCTTTTAATCATTATTTGTCATTTAGATCGTAGCAAGAAAGATAAAATATGCCAAAGTGTTGTCTGGGCACTTGGCATCACCTAGCAAAGGGTTAACATAAAAAAATGTTCGACGGCAAAAGTGCGTTTGCCCTTTCCACCCCTTCAGTTTGCACCAGCAGTTACCACAGTTACTTGGGCAAAGCAGGCAAGTGCTCAAGTTGCTAAATAAAATCATTTGCATGTGCAGCAACCCATCCCGCCGAAGAAACCTCCCAGCAATTCCTTATGCAAACTAGGTGTGCAATTGCAATCTGAAGTTTTTAAAAACAAACCAGAACTCTCATGTTTTTCCGTACATTAAACTTCACTAGTCAAAGGGGAGGATTGACCGATCTAATCTCTCCTTCCATTAAAAAAGCATGTTCACAGCCCCACCCACCGGCCCGTGTTCATTCATTGATTCTTCTCTGTGGTGGTGTTTTGCTCTGTGACGGGGAATCCCAGTGTTCCCTCTCTCAGGGGGCTCACTAGGTCAGGGCAAACCTCCCTCAGCTGCCTCCTTTTCGTTCGCAGAGTGTCAGTGTAAGGGGGGCTCCTGCGACCCCCGGACTGGGGAGTGCACCTGCTCCAATGGCCTGACGGGGAAGCAATGCGACACCTGCATAGAGAAGTACGAGATCCCTGTAGCAAATGGCCCGGACAGCATGAGGTGTGAAGGTTAGTAGCTTCGTGTCGTCCTTTCCCCCACCCCCACGCGTCCGTCACACACAAACACGCACACACACGGCTTTATTGCAGGAGTGAGGTAGAGCTGGCTGCAAAATGGGGGGTGGGAGGGTTGTTTCACAGATAATTTTGACAAACGTTTCGTTTTCATCTAAAAATTGTTTCTATTTTTGGTGGAAATTCAAAAACTGAAAATGTGTTGGCCCAAACAAGAAATTGGCCAGAACCCATAATATTTTGATTTGGAAATGCTGCTGCAGTGCCTCATGGGAGTTGTAGTTAAGCTGCTTTGTGTGCCTATTCTCTGTAGGCCAAGCTCCCTGGTAACACTACAATCTCCTTTGAGTCACCACACGTTCCCTCTTGGAAAGGGGAGAAGGTGCATCATGGGAGTCTCCTGGCCATGGTGCATTGTGGGAGATGTAGTCTGATCAGTACTTGCTAGAGAGTAACCTCTAAGGGGCAGATCCTAATTGTAAGTCCGATCCCCTCGGCATGGTGGCCCTTGGCAGTAATTAAAACATCGGCGGTGAGCTTGGCAGACAGCACCCTGCCTTTTGGCTGGTTTCCTTTGCGGCCCTAGGGCAGATAACAGAGGGACAGTGCTAATCAGCCTAATAGTGGGCATGGCTCTGATCTCACCAATCAGGAGTAACTTCATCAGAGTTATGAGGGGTATGCTGGTGGGAAGCGGCTGTGAGACCAAGAGCAGGCCAGCTGACAGCTTGCACTCCTTGGCACACCCCTAAAAGCACTTGGAAATCCTGATCCTTTGTGCAGAGGGATTGAAAGGTGACCAGGGGACCCCAAGTTAACACCCTCTCCGGAGGGGAATCCAGTTCAAGAGGTGGGGATTTGGAGACATGCGGTTCCCCCTTTGAGTTAAAAACCTGTCCTTATTATGGTCATAAGGGAGGGGGAGATGGAAGGAGACCCATGGGTGCTGAATAGCTGGTGTCTCATCAGAGACATTTACTCCCCACCCCTTGCTCTTGGCAGTCTGTGACAGCTGCGTGCTGCTTCTGCTGGAAGACCTGCAGAAGATCGAGGCCTCTTTCCCCATCATCAGGAACCAGTTGATCAACCTGAACGCCAGCTCCATCGCTTGGGCCCGACTGCATGGTCTGAACAGCTCTATGAAAAACATCACGGTACGTGGAGAGGTTAACGTGTTCTCCCCTCTGGCTTAGTCTCTGCATGGGGCTCTGGTCCTGTTACCTGATTGCCACCCCCACCTCTCTCTTTCAGAACCACCTGCACGAATATCAGAGATCCACGAACAGGGTCAAGCAAAAGGCAGACGAGCTGGAAGACGAGAATGCGGACCTCACTCAGGATTTGAATGCACTGCAGCACAAGGCAGGGTGTTTCTCCGTCCTCCTCCCCCTGCTGAGAGCATTGCATGCACAGACTGTCCTTCCCGTCTTCATTTTCATAACCGTGAATGTTAGGTGCCCATGGGAGGAGCTAACGGTGTTCGTTAGCGCCAGGCCTACTTTGAGCAGCTGCTGGACACTTGACTCCTGCAGAACCCCCTGCTAAACCAGTCCTGGGGTCACCCACCATGCAGTCTGCCAGGGAACCTGAACCCTGATCTTCAACACCCCCTGCTCATCCAGGCAGGTTCCTTTCTCTGAGCCAAAACGGCCCGTTGTGTGCATGTTAAGGAGGCTTTTAGATGTGAGCAAATATCCAGCCCTCCCCCCCAGCCACCATTTCATTCTTCTGCAGTATTTAAACCCTACTCTTTGGAGGGGAAAGGCATCCCCTCTTGATTTAAGACAGTCTCTGGCTCAAACTGCCTACAGTCCACAAGATTCAGCGCTGGTTTTTAAATGGGTGCATAAAGTGTGTGTGCACTTGCATGTGCAAATGATTTATACACATTGGGCAACGACCCGTGCAAATGGCCAACGTTGTCGTATGTGTGTAGTTATATGACCTGAGTGCACTTTTGTACACCCACTTGCAGACTCTTTCAGAACCTCAAAGCTTGTACATCATCTGCATTCTCCTGATTAATATGCAGGCTGGGTTGGCACAAGTCATAATGTGTAACTGTGTTATGAGCATGAAATTTTTTTGTCCACAATGGACTTGAGGTTTTTTTCAGCCCCCATTTCATTATGAACACAATTTCTCACTAACTTCTGTGCACACGGGAAGATAAATCGTAGCAGAGTACAGTACTGTGCAAATCCCTGCAGAAAAACAGACTCTTTCAGCTCTGCGATCCCAAAAGCTGCCTGATGCCCAACCTTGCATTATGGTTCATGTTGTCTCTCACCAGATGCTTCAGCTAAACCAGTGATTTGTTTTGCAGGCAACAATGACTCTCAGAAAAGCAAACAATCTGCAGGGGCAGACAAAAGAGACCTATCAGAGAGCAGAGCACCTGCCAATGAGTATCCAAGGCATTCTGGATAGCATTGCGGGTAAGTGGCCAGGTGTAAGTGTAACTGCCGTGTTAATTTTCCTCTGCCCCAAATCCCACACTCCCGCTGTTTCACGTTGCTCAGGGCGCCATGTTACCTTTGATAGTATCCGTGGAGATTCCTGTAGCCAGCTTAAGCGAGGTGGGGGATTGTCACAGAGAATTCTGTGGCCAGTGAATCTCAGCTGTTTGGATAAATGCCGTATTTGGTGAAGCACATTATATTTACACTTAAAATGTGAGAAATAGGGCCCATCTGCAGTGCTTTCCACAAGAGTGATTGAGCAACATGGAATCTTCCTGGCCCACACTGACTGAAGTCTGCCCCAGTAAATCTAGAGGAGAAGGCAAACTACAAGGTGGATTCTTTGGGAAATAGTCCAGTCTAGTGGTTACAGCGGAGGGTCTAGAAACTTGGGTGTTAATTCCAGCTGGGTCATTCCCCCCGCTTCATGACTTGAAGCAAGTCACTCCATCTGTTATTGGGCATCAGGTCTCCAACAAAAACCAGATGCGGTTTTATCTGAGTGGGAGCTTTTCGAAGTGCTGGGGTAGGGGATGGCTTTCACAGCTGAGTACGGGGAGACCACATGCTCAGCTGGTGGATAACCAAGGAGCATGGCTTTCCCTGCAGATTTGGTGCGCCAGATGGACACGTTGGGGACTGCAGACCTCAGCACGGCCTCCTCTGAGGAGTTCTGGCAAAAGATGGCCGAGGTGGAAAGGATGCTGAAGGAGATGAAGGAACGGGATTTCCTCAGCCAGAAAGGGGTGGCAGAACGTGAGCATGAGAAGGCTCAGAAATGTAAGTCTAGCTCAGCTGGCCCGGGATGGGAAATGCCAAGGTGCAAAGTGTGTCTAGTGCTCCTTGGGCTCCTTTCCCAAACTGTCCCAGCTCGAGGGCATTACTGCAAACACTGTTTATGGGGCATCCCTTTGCTGTTATCCCATTGTGGCCACCAACATTTGGAGAGTTACACTATTGAACTGAATAGGCCCATCTCGCTTTTACAGGCTAGGAGTTTCCAGTACTGACCTCCTCAGCAGTCCAGCAATGAGGGGACAGTAATTGATCGTCCCGTTTTAGTATCTTCTGCAAATTGCAACGGTGCTAATAAGTGCCAGTGATTTTTAACTTCAGTCCCAACAGAATTTAGCTCCTCTGTACAAGCAAGTTCATGTACTTTCAGAAGGCTTCAGATTTATTTAATTGCATTTGAATTTCATTAACTTAATGGTTCTGTATGACAGCACTTAGAAATGTAGTTAGTGTTTTAAATATATATATATATATTCTCACATGTACCTATACACGCTCATATGTCTTGTGTTCAGTGGTTGAGTAAATTGTCCCAAATGGTGACAACAGAAGTGTGTCGTTCCTTGCTCAGAGAGACACGGAGTCTGTGATTTCCCCAGGGAACCTCCATTGCGGTGCACCGCTCTAATCAAACGATACTCTGTTGAAAGAACCTCGGGGCCAAATTCTTCTCTCCACTGGCATCACTGGAGTTACTCCAGACGTGCACTAGTGTAACTGTGGGAAGAGATTTTGGATGGCAAATGGATCTTTAATCTAGCATAAAGCAGCACAATGAGATCCGATGGCCGGAAGCTAGACCTAGATGTATCCAGACGAGGTGCAGATTTTTAATAGGGGTGGTATTGACCATTGGAACAACTTACCTGGGGATGTGGTGGATTCTGTATCACTTGGCATCTTTAAATCAAGAGGGGATGTCTTTGTTTTTCCAAAAGATTTGCTGTAACTCAAACAGAAATTGTGGGCTTCATGCAAAAATTACTAGGTGAGGTTCTTTGGCTTGTGTGGTCAGAGGAGATGGTGATAATGATCCCCTTCTAGCCTTAAAATCTGTGCTTTGAGACCAGAATCGGGCCCTGATCCTTTCAAGCCGTTTCCACTGTGTACTCAGAAAGAACTCTTAAACGTTGGGGAAACAAGAGTTTCCAGGCAATCTCCTTGTGCTTTCTGTCATCAGTGCTCCATCGCGTGAAGAGCGAGCTGCATAGCAAGTGGGAATCCAACCAAGACCTGGTGAAGAGCATCAAAGACTTACTGGCTCAATATAGCTCAGATCTGATGGATCTCCGAGATGCTCTCAATGAGGCTGTGAATAAAACCAGACAGACAGAGGACTTGAACAGCCTGAATCGGAACAACCTTGAGGAGAGCCAGGTACAAAGAGGGGTTTATTTACGTATAGGAATGCAAAGGAGCTGACGCCATTGGGTGGACTTGCACGGTTTTGTCAGCGGTTAAGGGATGTCTGGTATAATCTAGGTCTTGTGCCGGTTGCTTGATCCTGTGGCTCCTAACTAACACTATCCGTCTGTGTCTCAAGCGAAAGAGTAAGGAGCTGCAGAAGCAGTACGGGGTGGTGCAGGACACTCTGCAGATGGCTGAGGACTCCCTGGTCCAGGTCTCGGATCTTCTACAGATAATAGAGAATGCAAAGGAGGTGAGTGATGAAAAAGCTCAGGGTTGTTCGGTGGATTCTGGGTCGAGGTGTGTCAGGTGGGCTAGAGCGTGCCGCCGGTAGCAAGAGGGACAAGGCAGTGGGGGTGGGGAAGGATGTTGGGTGGGGGTGGAATTGGCACTAGCCGTAGGGAAGGGTGGAGGAAGAATAGTGGTGTGGATGAAGGGCATGGTGCTGGCAATGGAAAATCAGCCATGTGCTGGTCACCTTCCAGCCCCCTGGAACGTCTCTCCCCTGCCTGGGTATGTCCCCAGCTGCAGAAGTGAGGCGCTGGCGAGGTTGGTGAATGCCCCTTGCGGGCGTGTTCTCCCGCAGGAGTACGAGAAGCTAGCCGCCCGGCTGGACGGAGCCAGGCACCCCCTGACAGAGCGGGTGAAGAAGTTCTCTCCCGCCAGTAGTAAGATCCCAGTCGTCGAAGCAGCTGAGGAGCACGCTAGGCTCCTGGATGAACTCGCTCGGAACCTTTCCAGGTAACGTCCCTAGCTGCCCTGACTTCACCCCGGCCTGTGTGGGCCCCGAGCTCTCGTGGTCTGCTCCACTTCTTCTTCCTGCCTGGATCAAGGACGCTGAGCCAGCCGGGGGGTAACTCCACTGACTCTCAGCATCCTGCTCTCCAGCGTATTTGCTAGGGAGACTCCCGCTGCTTGTGTAAACAAGTGGTGACGTGTGGCCGATGGGCCTCTCCGGGGCACTTGGAAGGGTCTGGAGATTGCTGACGTCCCTGCTTTGAAACTCATCTTGGGATAATGTTTACATGTAAGAACTGATGTATTACCCGTAGCCCAGCACTCACAAACATCCCTGTGGTAACAAACTAGCGTGCAATGGAGAAAGGGCAGTGCTGGTACCCGTTCCCAAAGTGCGCTGGGCATGGCAGACACACCCGTTAATGGGGCAACTTTGAGTCTAGAACGCGTCATGGCTTCAGGATGTGATCAGCTGACCTCTTAGGCCCAATCGGTGTCCGAATGCTAATTGTCATTCATTATTTGCGCTGTTTCATTGGTTCTCCATCTCTTTCACTCTGCACAGCAATAAGCAGGAGATCCTCCCTCACTCCCACCCCACCACTTCCGATGTTTTCTGCCGTGGATCATGGAAGGGTTTCTCTCTGGGCTGGGTCGCCAGCACTGCCGGGGATTCAAAATGGACTGGGCACTGCAGATCTCCGGACCCCAGGGTGGGGCGGGCGGGAGCGGGAAATGTGGAGACCTGTATGGGGAAGCCAGTTGTGAGTGCGTGCTGCTGTGAAAACCCCACATACAGGGGGTCTCAAAGTGGGGCGCCCGGGACAAAGACATGTGTTGCCTGGGCCTGGCCCCTGGTGCTCTGCTGGGCTTCTGGCAGTGAACTTTATTTGTTTGTCTTCAAATGCAGCAGCATCCAGGGCGCAAACCAGGATGGGTTTATCCAGAGAGCGATCAATGCCTCCAACGCATATGCCAGCATCATCGAGGCTGTGAAGAATGCAGAGAGGGCAGCCAAAGACGCCAATGAGGCAGCCGGTGAAGCTTTGACGGTATGCAGTTTCCCTTCAGGGCCCTTGCAAAATCCTGGCTCCAGTGAGCTGGCCTGGTGCCCTTTGCTTCCCTGGCCACACTGCAGTTTTTTATGCTGATACACGACACTCCTGTCACCCCTTCCATCTCAGTGCTTTGCAAACATGAATGGGCTCAGCCGGCCCTCACTGCAGTGAGACAGCTGTTGTTATCTCCAGATGGGGAAACTGAGGCAGTGAGACGTTAAGTGATGTGACTAAATGACTTTGACATCTGGTATCTCAAATTCTCCTCTCTGTTACCCCTCCCCACGCATGCACACGAACACACACCCCTTCCCAGCAAAACACTTGCCTGAAGGTGGTGCAGATGCTTTCTGACCAACATTGGCTATTTGGCTATCATTTAGCCTTTGCTGAGACTAGGGAATGGGGACTTGAAGTCCTCTTCCAACCCTAGGGCTCAGCTGCTGAACCCCCGGTGCCAGGCCCTAGACAGTTAGTGAGGAGGTGTCCTGTGTGTTTGTAGAGTGTTGTATCGGGAGATCTTGGTGCCATATCTAAAGAGCTGAAGAAGAACAGCAGTGCCCTGGAGCAAGCCGTGACGAGGGAGCAGAGGAAACTCAATGGGGGTAAGAGAGAGGCCAGCAATGGACACAAGTGGTCCAGGGAAATTCTTCTGCGTGGGAAAGTAGAAAGCTGGGTGGGTTTTGGGTGGAAGTGACTGTGTGTGATGTGCTTTGGAGGAGCGATAGATGTACAAACACCTAACGTGTTGTATACGTCTAATTCCAGTTATTAAAGGGACACTGCAGGCAGCCAAGGACAAACTGACCGATCTCCGGGAGAAGAAGGAGCAGCTCCTGAACCAGCTGCGATCTGTACAGAACATGCTGGACAAGGACCAAGGTTTGTCTGTAGACAAGAGCTCTGCACATCACAAGAGAAAAGCTTAGCTGTAGTCCCTTCTAACCCACAGGGCAGTCTGTGGTCATGGTGGGTACCCAGTGGTTTGCCCATCCAGTGACCTTGCAGGGGTATATATTGGTTACATTTTGCTGACGCCAGTCATAAGCTAGTAGCTCCGCCCTCCCTCCTGCTCTTTGCTGAGTATAAGAGACTTGTCTCCTTCCCTCTCAAAGATAACACCACAGCCATTATTCAGAACGCCAAAGCTGCAGCTGCAGCAGCCAACGACACGGTTGCCAGGGTGGAAGATACATTGAGCACCATGAAGAAGAACCTGGATGAGTGGAAAGACCAGTACGGAGGCCTTAAAAATGAAGAGTTAAACCAGGCCGTTCAAGACGCCAAGAAGTCTGGTATGTAAAGCGGGGGGTTAGCCGTGGAAAGTGTGCTGGGGATGAAGGCCAGGGACGCTGCTGTCATCATGAAGCACTTCACTGTGGTATCTAAGTGCTACTCTGTCTGTGTTGTTCCCTGCTGACAAGTTTAAAGGGAGGCTGTTGTGTGTCCCCCTCTGATTTCCTCTCTCTTCGCAAAGCCCGGGTCATCCACTGGGGCGGGCTGTGGATGTTCTTACAAAGTGCTTGGATGGACTTTTCATCTGTATTTTTAAAAAGCCACTTCTGATAATGCTGCCAGCAAGTCCTGCAAGAGAGGTGTACACATCAGCCACCGCTTCGCTCCCCGTGACTGTCCGTTTCTTTGGCTCGCGCCCCCTGGTAGCTGAGTGTGGAATCCCTTTCCACCCTGCTGATCATTATCCCCTGTTCCCCTTTGCCTCCCCGAAACACGCCCTCCAGTGTCGAACCTGGAAAGCACCATTCCGCTGCTGCTGGAGAAGCTGAGTGGCCTGGAGAACAGGAGGAATAAGAACTCCACGGTGTCAGAGAACATCCTGCGAATCCGCCAGCTGATCACGCAGGCCAGAAATGCTGCTAGCAAGGTAGGGACATGGGGGAGAGGTTCTGTATATGCGAGAGGGCTGGTGTGCGGCGGGTCTGAAGGCGAACCCCTGATGGTTCTCATTAGCACAGGCAGGCACCAAGCAAACCTCCCTTCGGCTGCTCTCTGCAAGGCTTCATGGGAGCCCCTGAGTTTGGTTTGGATCTTGATTGGCCAAAGCAGATTGACTGATTTTGTATAAAGGCAATGTAGGCGGAAACTTTGTTCCCCTTTTGACTGGCCAGTGTGGCTACATTTTGCATCATGTAGGGCAGTTTTAGAAGCTGATTTTCAAGGCTGTGGAGATGGGGGTGACCAGGGATTGGTCTGAAGTCCAGATATTGGGAGGATCTATTTGAGGGGGTGGGGGATAGAGAAGAATGATTCAGGGTCTTGATCGCACACTTTGTGATCTCCCCTGGCCCCTCCAAATCTGCAGCAGGCTCCACGTGGTCTTTATGGATCTCCCCTTCAGAGCCTCCATAAAAGTACCTTATCATGGTTAAATCTCGGCTTTCTAAGTACAGCTGGGCAAAAGATTTCAGGCAAAGCTGGGTTTTGTTTTTTTTTGGCCAAACAACGCAGATTCGGGTCCACTGAAACATTTTGCGAACGTGTGTCAAATTCACTGACCTAGTTCTGGGCCAAAGAAAAACAAACAAAAAAAACAATCCCCACAAAATCAAAATGTTTCCTTTTGACAGTTTTGAAAGAAAACGTTTCCATTTTTTTATCTGACGTTTGCATCCATTTTATTTAAAAATCATTTGAGATTTTTTTTTAAAAGTTTTGTTCTAATCTAAATGCAGGGTTTTTTTCAACTTTTTTGGTTCACCTAAAAATTCAACAATTTGTAGTTTTCGGTCGACTCAAAGTGATTTTTTTTTCTTGATCTGTTCTGCAAGTGAACCACCAAATCACCTACCCTCTGTGCCGAAGGGTCGGTCTCCGGTGCAAGAAAAGACCCGGGGCTGGCCTGGGCTCGCAGGGCGTGGGGGCTGTAAAATTGCAGTGTAGATGTTTGGGCTCGGGCGGGAGCCCAGCTTCTGAGACCCCGCAAGGAGGAAGGGTCTCAGAGCTCAGGCTCTTGCATCTCCACTGACATTTTTAGCCCCGCACCCTGAGGCCACAAGCCCGAGTCAGCTGTCCTGGGCTCTGAGACTCGGTGCTGCAGGGTTTTCGTTGCACTGCAGACATACCCTAAATGCGACTCTGCCTGGGCTGGCAGCAAGGAGTCAGGATGCCTGGGCTGCTTCTGTCAGCTTGGCTTGGATTTCTCCACGTCTAGGTGAAGGTACCAGTGAAGTTCAACGGCACCTCGGGCGTCCAGGTCCGGACTCCCAGCGACCTGCAGGATTTGTCGGCCTACACCTCCCTCAAGTTCTACATCCAGAACCCGGAGCCCAAACCCAGGCAGCGGCGTCAGGATAGGGCCAACGCGGGACAGTTCGTGTTGTACCTGGGCAGTAAAGACGTAAGAGCTGCCCATCCAAGCACAGCAGTGGGAGAGGGAAGCGTGCAGCAGGCAGAGCTGGGCAGGGTGATGCAGAAGGGATGTCAATGCAGAGCTCTGGATGGGGTGGGAAAGTCTTGTGTCAGGAAGGTCTTATAAACTGCATTCAGCCAGCGAATATCTAAGCCAGCTGTCTCCATTCGCCCAGCTTCTCCCTACTGCGTGTCAAGGTGCCAGGCACTGCTAGTGGGAGCAGGGGGTCCACTCTTACTGCCAAACGTTATTGAATTCAAACCCAGAGGAGAGGGGACAAAACCCTCCTCCTGGCAGAGCGCGGGGGCTGCTGTCGTCCCCTTACAGAGGCCCTGGCAGAGTGTGGTAGGAGACCGCAATCGCATGGGCCATGCTGCCCCCAGGGCTAGCTGCTGCTCATTTACAGGTGAGCCACTGGGCTGTGTGTGAAGGTAACCGTGAGCCTCCAGCCTACGCACGTTCCCACTGCTGCATGAACACCACGTTGCTTTGATCCTAGCCCTTGCAACGGCGCCTCCCTCTGACGGGCAGGTGCTGGGCTCTGCATGCACTGGAGCGTGTCTGGTTTGTATGTTGCTGTGTGCTTTGGTTGGAGCGAGGCCTCCAGTAATCCCCTGGGAGACTTTGCACTCAGCCATAAAAATCCTGAGAGCATCACTTTAAACTCCCTCAATGATTTCCCCTTTTCGGAGGAGTTCGCTGCAAACCCTTTGGATTGTTTGCTCTGTGCATTCAGGCCACTGGAGACTACATGGGCATCGTGCTCAAAGACCGTAAGGTGGAGTGGATCTATAAACTGGGGGACGAAGAACCGACCTATTTAACAGTTGACGAAGAGATCGGAGAGCAGTTTGCTGCAGTCAGCATCAACAGGTACAAAATCCACACAAGCCGCTCGTGTAGCCAGCTGAGCTAGAGAAGAAACTAAAGCAGCAGAGGGGAACTTTGCAAAATGGAAGCGAGAGGGCGAGGGAGGGTCATTTGCATTCGCATCTATGACCATTCTCGGAGTGAATCACCTTGTTACCCGCTCCCCCATCCCAGGCTCCAGGAAGAGGGACACTTCCTAGTGCTTAACTGGGTGCCAACTCCCTGACACCTCCTTTCTGTTGGCCACCCAAACAATCTTCTAGCTATGCCAGCCTTTACTTTGTCTTCCAGGTTAACACCCCAGTCCCTAAGACCCTTTGAAGTGTTCCCCTGTAATCCAGTCCCTTCTCCACTGAACACTCTCGGAAATACCACTGAACAGTACACACCAGATTGTATGATTCAGGTCAGGGTCAGCCCCACAGCACTGAGAGATATTTGTAGTGAAAACAAGGATAAGTTTATTAACAGAGATTCAAATATTCCAGTGAGGAAGAATAATGGAAACAGAAGTGTTCCGTATAAAACAAAATCAACACGCACTTTCTAGAGACTAAAACTTAACGTAACAGGTTAACCTCCTGTCTAAAGCAGTCTTCATCTCACCCAAAGCCTTGTGCAGCGTTTCCAACCAAGGCTGGTTATGGTCCCATTTAAATAAATGTAAATGCGCTATCTGTTTACTTCCTGGGTGCAGGATAAGAGGGTGTTCTCCTTGTCCCCCAGTTACAATCCAGTAAACCTTGGAAATGCACCCCCAGAAAAGGCTCTTTTCCCCCTGCTGTTCTTCTCTTCCTGTTAAATCTCTGTCTTTCATCTGCATTTAGCTCAGGCTGGGGATTGGGAATGCAGCAATACTCAGTTTACATTTCAACGAATAGATGGATAAACATCTCTGGTCTGATGGGACACCAGTTTTTCACCTCTGGTTGGTGACAGCCTGTCACAGTACATACACCCAACTCCTTAAGTGTCATCCACACATTTATCTCGCAACAGCGACGAGGATCAGTATGATGCAAGCTTTTATTAGAGACCTCACATGGCCCTCTTTGGTGAACTAGAATGTATGAGCTAGACTTGCTAGATAGATACCTGTAACCTCTCTGCATCGTCTCTGTGCCCCTTTGCTAGCGGGCATTAGGAGGTTCTTGAGTCACAGCATCTTTCACTCTTTCATTCACACATTACTTACACTTCTCCTCTCCCCGGTGAGATGAGTAAAGGATACCGCAGGGTTCCCGTCACTAAAACGCAGCCACCTCCAGGGTGAAATGCAGCAGCGTGCGGGAAGGGAAGAACGACCCTGGTTCCAGTTGACACAGAAGAACCGCTGGCACGTGGCACGTCATGCGGAGTCAGGATTTAATCAGAGGGCAGGGTCCCAGGCCAGCGCAAGCCTTCAGGTGGCACTGTTACATAAACGGCCTAGCAGTGCCATGGGACTAAGAAAGGTCGCCAGGACTTCAGGATAAACTCTCACCGGAAAGAACCAAAACACCCCCCACGAGGGAGCGCTTGGCTCTGATCCGATCCTGCAGGGGCTGGGGAAGGGAGAGCAGAGAGAGGCCTTTCTGTGCAAAGAGGAAACTCTTGGGGCTTAGCTCCGGTACTGGAGCCTGCCTCCCCACAGATGAGCATTTCACCCCATGGCTGCCGGCTTTAAAGCCCAGTGGAGCTGCTGGGATTTGCTGACTACTCTGAGAGGCTCCAGCTTAAGGGCACTGCAGTCCCTGGGTGAAATTCGGCCCGTGAGTCTCATGCTGTTGGATAGAGCTGAAGGGGAGGTTTGGGTGTGGAGCGGGATTCCGCGTCTGCCTGGCTTTCTCCTCCCCTGGTACTGACTGTGTGATCTGGGGGGGGCAGGATCCTGCAGTACGGACACATGTCTGTGATCGTGGAGAAGCAAACCGTGCACGAGACGAAAGGAGACAGCGTAGCCAAAGGAGAGCAGGGGCTGCTCAACCTCGAGCCGCACAACGTGGTCTTCTATGTGGGGGGCTACCCCGCCGGCTTCACGGTGAGATGGGCGCAGGCAGCAGAGCGGGCGTAGGCTGGGTTCCTGGATTCTTGGGGCCAGATCCTCAGTTGACTCCATTTACACCCTGTGGGCACATTCGTGTCTCCCCTGGACCAGGCTTTGCGATACAGCAGAGAACCTTGTTCCTCTGTTCTTCCCCCTGGCTGCACAGGCCTGGGGTGCAGCTAGTCTCTGTGGGTATGCCCCCACTGAGCACGGGTTCCCTGGGTCAGCTACAGCTCTGGCTCCCTCCCCATCCCTTGTCAGTGGCACAAACTGCAGGGGGCAGTGCTCGTGTTTGGGTGGTAGCTATCAAATACATGGACAAGCTGTTCTCAATCCACCAAGCGGCATTTAGCGCACAAAGGCCACCCTGTCCTGAGCCGCTCTGTGCCGGTCGTCCGTTGTGAAGTCCCATAAGATTTCCTGCTAATGGGGGGATTATTTTGGTCAGCCCCTTGTACATGTTCCCCCAGAAGCACGTCTGCCAGGGCAGGTGCTCTGGCTTCATTCTTAGTACATATCCCAGGCTGATTCCATCTTTTCTGGATAACGTTGGAGATAAGGGGTTGTTGAGCTCTCTGGTGAATCTCGGCATTTGTCATAAGCTCACTCCCTTTAATACCTAGCATTGTTCGGAGGCATTTGCTTACTTTGCCCATCAGTTGTTTATTTCCCCTACATTAAAGTGAGAGCTGCACACTCCAGAAGGCAGGAGCTGCCCCGCTAGATTAAACTAACCCTAAAAAAAGGATAGCCATCGACCGTGACAGTCTTCTTCTTTAGCCTCCAGTGACGCTGCGCTACCCCGGCTACCGGGGCTGCATCGAGATGGATACGCTGAACGAGGAGGTGGTGAGTCTCTACGACTTCCAGCGCACCTTCCACCTGAACACGGCTGTTGACAAACCCTGTGCAAGGTACGAGAATTCACTGCACTGCCTTCAGCATGGTGTGAACGTCCCTCCAGAGCTTAGAAGGGCGCCGGGATAGTCACTGGGGAGGGGGTGACGTGCAGTTAAACCTTCGACTGAGTTTGACCGGCGCGGATTTTTGTTGTAAGCTCTTCCCCACCCCTAAAAGTCTGTAGCCCTTTTTCTTTCTCTTGCCTTGCCCAGGTCCAAATCCACAGGAGATCCCTGGCTGACAGATGGCTCCTACTTTGATGGTACCGGCTACGCAGAAATCAAATTTGAGAGCCAGATCGGCTCGACCAAGCGCTTTGAACAGGAAATCCGTGTGGTGTCTTACAACGGGATTCTCTTCTTCTTGGAGCATCAGGCAGGTCCCCTTCCCGAGTTTGTCCCTTTGTTCATCTCTAGGGGGTTCGCATACACTGAGTGAGTCGGTGGAACGGGGGCATCTGAATCTCATTATTCTGTTTAAGGCATGAGCCGATTCACACTGTGGTCAATGGGGGTTGGTTCAGGCCCTAGGAGCCCAGAGATGGTGCTATCAGCACTGAGTGATGATGGCGCTCTGGTTCCAAACACTGCCATCCCGTGCGGTGCGGGGGGAACGGTCACCTCAGTACACCAAGAGGCTGAGTTGGGCTTGTCTTACCCTCCCCACAGGGCCAGTTCCTGTGTCTGGCTGTTCAGGATGGAAAGCTGGTCCTTTACTATGACTTCAAGGAAGGCCTTAAGATGGAACCATCCAGCAGCGACCCCAAGTCTCTCACCGTCAGCAGCACCACGAACAAAGCGGTAATGCAGGGCAGAGGATGCTCCACCCCAGAGTCGGTGTTTCCCTGGGCTCCTAGCCGAGTGATCTCTGCTTGAGATCTAGAAGGGGGGGGCCTGGCAGCAGCAGGAGGGGCCTGGCCCGATCCAGCTGGCACCACGCCTGGCCGTTTGGAGGGGACCCGCCCAGTTCCACGGTGTCTGCTCACAGCAGAGCCTGCCGCTTGCTTTTCTCCCTAGGCATCCTCCTTGGGTGAGGACGAGGGGTGTAATCACAGGCTCCAGAAGGGGCAAACACGGTGAAGCGACCGACACCATTCCAAGCTCGGGCTAGGGGAAGCCCAAGGCCCTGTCTCTGTCGGTGCAGCCTCGTTGTAGGAACGGCTGCAGCAGTGCAAAGCAGCACAGGCTGACTGTGAGAATCCATCCCATTAGCAGGCATCTGGGAGCTCTGCTTGCCAGAGATTCTCTGCACCCTCCCGGGGCTGTCTCTCTCCGAGGGGCTCATCCTCCCCCACTCCCCCATTGCGGGCCAGCGCTTCGCTATGGAAACCCAAAGTGTAAGCGTGGCACTGGTAGGCACTGTTTCTCCCATAGCGTGGACGGGGCTCCTCAAAGCAGGACAGACCGAGTCCTGCAGGCTCTGGGACGCTGTCCTGGCGCTGTGGGGCTGACTCTCATTCTCCTGTGCTGCTCCACTGGGGATAAACCCCCACCCCGAGGAGGCAGGAGTTTATTTATCATTTTCCTCTTCGACTCCAGATCCAGATTTACCTCCTCACCACGACTTCCAAGAAGCGCATCTTAGTGCGGCTGGAGCGACAAACCATCTTCATAGTGGAGCATGAGAACTCCCTGGAGAATGCCGTTTCCTACTACCTGGGTGGCGTGCCCATGACCCTGCTGCCCGAGAGGTGACAGGCCTAGCCTGCCAGGGGGAGAGTCATTGAAGGGGGCAAGATTGCTCTCTGAAGGGAGGAAAAGGTCTTTCTCCTGATTGCTTCAGCATCCTTCCGTGAAGGGTCATGTGATGGATACCGAAACCTCCCCTCCCCAGACACAGATCACTGCTCAGCCCCACAGCCATTCGTGTGCTAGCCACTGTGCCTAGGTGACTGCCCGCCCTGTCCAAACAGTCGAGCCAGCTCAGAGATTTGTATTCTCCTGTAAATGAGGTGGAAGTCTCTGTCCTGGTAATGAACAGGACCCGGGCTCTTTGCAGAGGGGAAGCAGGTTGGGCTCTTAGTTGCATCCTATTTATTTCCAGAGACTTAACTTCCCTGTTGCCCTTTGCACGAGGTCATCCATGGACATCTGGTCACCCTACTTGGAGCTGACATGTGCCATACATCTCCCCAGCCCCAGAATAAAACATTTTCCCTTGGAGCCAGGTCTGTTTGGTCATAGATATCAAGGCCGGAAGGAGCCATTAGTCTGACCTAAGGCCTGTTAACACAGCCACTCCCCCCCTTTCAGCTTGAAGGCCATCTTCCCCAAGGGAGGTTCGATCCGGGGCTGCATGAAGGGCCTGAAGGCACTCGGCAAGTACGTTGACCTAAAGCGCATGAATACGATTGGCGTGAGCTACGGGTGTACCTCGGACCTCCTGGTAAGTGGGGCGCTTCTGTCCTGGTACCGTGCTGGGTAATTCTCTCCACTGCCCCTAGGGGTCAGGTGCGAGGCAGTCTGCGTCAATGCATGCTACCTGACCCTCTGACCTGGTATCTCCAGGAGGAGGTACAGGCTGCAGCTATAGAAAGGATCCAAAGGAAACACTGCGGAGCCGTGAGCGTGATCTCGGAGCTGTCTGCCTCGCGGCGTTAAAGGCCCCTTTCTCCTCTCGCTTACGCTGAGCAATTGTTAGGAAACGCACACTATGTGTGACATACACACATCCCCATATCTGTGGTGCTTACCTGGCTCCCAGTACCACAGTGTCAGGAACACCACCTCCCAGAATGATGGTTGCTATGCAACGGAAGGGTTCTGTTGTCGACCAAGCTGTGTCTGCACTGGGGGGCAGGCCGGCATAGCTACGTCGGTGATAGTGAGGCGGTTCTTCGCGCCCCTGACCAGCGAAGCGAAGTCAAATAATGTTTAAGTGGAGACCAGGCCTGCGCACTGCAGTCTTTGCTGTATTTATCCTCACAACAGCCCTTGTGAGGTAGGGCAGTGCTCTTGTCCCCATTTTACTGATCGGGAAACTGAGACGCAGCTGCCTTGCTCACTTGTAAAAGGCGCCCCCTTAATGGAGAAACGCCCCGTGATTGTGTTTGCCTTCTCTGCCTCCTGCAGGTGGCCCGCTCAGTTAAATTCCACGGCCACGGCTACCTGACGCTGTCTCTGAAGAACGTGCCCTCGTTGCAGGACTTCTACACGGGCTTCAGCTTCCGAACTAGCCAGAGCCATGGCCTGTTGTACTCCCACACCACAGCGGTAGGACTGCAGTGCACTTCTGCTGTTCCCCCACCTCCCACCACAGTGGGGCCCGCATTTCATCTCAAACGGGGCCGCACGTTTCTGAGCCCCGAGCCGCTGCTTCTGGTTGAGGCTGTGGTTCGGCTGGCTCCTGCAAGTAGGGTTCATTGAGCAGGGCTGAGGAGGGGAGGGGGACACTCTCATGACAACAAAGTCGTCTGCATCCTGCTCACCCCAAAAGCCCAACCCTGAGCCCCAATTGCTGCCTCACCAGAGAGGCGTGACTGTAACAGGAAGCCGAGCAGGGAGCAGGTGAGCTCTTGCCTGACCTCAAAGGTCTTTGGCTCGTAGTAACAGCTGAAGCAGGGAGTTCAGAATGGCGGCTTGTCTGAGCTGCATTTCCTGGGTGTACGGCAGGAGGTTTCTGTTACTCGCTCAAAGAAAGGGAGGAGTTCGCTCCGGTGCTGAGTGAACAGTAAAGGGAAGGGGGCGGGGAAGGGTCTCTGTTTAGAAAAGCAATGTTGGTAGATCCTCTCTTGCTTCTTCCCCGTGCATCTTTGGGAGCTACGAAATCCTCTCCAACCCCTGGATTCTGGCTCTTCTCCTGGAGATAGATCCCCCGGACATGAGGAGTCCTCCCTTCCCATTCTGCCTGGGGCCACGTCTTCCTGACTGGATGGAGGATCCCCCTGGCTGTGAATCACCCTGGTACCTCTGAACCTGGCTGGGTGTCCTGGGAGGGAAGTCACGCCAGGAGGGCAAAGGGACGTTGATTCCTTGTAGTCGTTCGGCCTTGCCCAGCTCGTGTGTGAGGGGTTATTTTTCCTTTTTAGGAAGGGCATTGCCAGGTGTCGCTGAAGAATGGCCGAGTAGCCGTGACCGTGCTGAAAACCGAACTCACCACAAAACATGCCTATGCGGACGACGCCAGCCACTACGTCGCCATCTACAGCGACGCCACGGGGTACGTTCCCGTCACCCCTTGTAGCAGCGCCGTCGCCGCTGGTAGGCATTGCCTCGTCGCAGCGTGCGGGGGGCGCCCGGGCCGAGCGAATCACTAGCCATGCTCCCCATTGCAGGGTTCGGCTTTACATAGATGACCAGCTCCAAGGGCCCACGCAAGGGGCCGATCGCTACAGGCGGCACAGGCGGCAGGAGGAGCAGATGCTGTTTCGACTGGGCGGTTTGCCAGAGCCCGACGCTCTTAGCAACCTGACGGGCTGCATCGGGAATGTCTTTGTGAAGCGGTGAGTGCGGCGCGGTGCTGCCAGGGGCAGTTAATTTGCCCCTTGTGTCCCTTCCCCTCCCAAATCAATCTGCTCATTTATCCCTTCCCCCCAGTCCATCTGTAATCCTGAGTCCCGCCGCGCCTTCCTGATGTGCGGAGGTGCCCGACCCACCCGGGGTTTGCTCACCTGCTCAGGGTGTGCCACCCCGGGGCTCCCCCACAGTGCCGGGTGGAGACCGGTTTCCTTTGTGCAACAGGAAGTTGGACCCGCAGATGGTTGTGGACCTGCAGCAGAACACCGAGAGCTTCAACGTGACCGTGAGCTGCCCGTGGGACCGGCAGCCGCAGCAGATGAGGGCGTCTCTGGAGAAGGACAGGCGGAAACTAAAGGTGTTGGACTCTCGTCCCGCTCTTCAGCTCCCATCTCCTAGCCGAGCTGTGGACTGGCGGCGTAAGGGTGCAGTCGGAAATGGGGCAGGGCCAGCGATAAGGAACCTCCCAACTCCTGCCTGCTGATGCAGTTGTGGTTGCCGTGGGTGAAACGTGGAGCCGTACTCTGAGCTGACAGTAACCGCCTGGGTGTGGACAGCAGAGGAGCTGCCTTGCATTCCCCGACCCGTTCCGTCCATCTCCGCTCGTCTCTGCTCCTGGCTGTGCCCTCCAGCCCGGGTCGGTGGAGCTCCGCATTCCAAGGAGCCCGCTCTGCCTTCCCAGGCCGCTGTGTGTCCCATGGTCACCCAACGAGGATCAGTGGTGTGGGGGACCCTTCAAACTGGCCTGGGACTTTGCCCTGCAGAGTCAGTGCCGCTCTGGGAGTGGTGATTCCGTGTTCCCCAGGGGGACGCTCCCCAGCTGTGAGTTGGGTGGCAGCAGTTTTAGGAAAGGGAGAGGGGGTAATTTGGGGTCTGCTAGGAAGAGGCGGTAGAGGGAGACTCCATGCACCTTCGGGCAAAACAGAAAAAAGCAAAGCAGCTCTTCCCTCTGAGAGCCCAGATAATCCAGAGCAGGGGGGTGGCTCTGGCCTATACGGGCACCAGATACAAGGGTGACAGGCACAGGGTAGATGCATTGGTCTCGTGTGTGGTGGCAAACAGTGCCCACATCCTCCACAATGGAGCCGTAGCTTTCCTTACCCAGACCCTTTCTTTTCCAAATTGTTCTCTCGTAGGTGCCAAGCAAGGCTGCACTGGAAGACCGTAGGCATTACCAGGACAGGACCTGCCGGTTAACCAGGCACCCCAAAGCTGCTAAAGGTGCCTTACAGTTTGGAGGATCCTCCATGAGCCATGTGGAATTCGATGATATCCCAGCGTCCTTCCGCGAGAGGTAAGTGCTGCCCTGTCTCCGTGCACCCAAACCCTGCTCCACCACCCGGGCTAGGAGTCAGGCGTTCTGGGGGCTGGCCCTGGCTCCCTGGAGGGAATCGGGGGCAAGTCACTTGGGCCCAGATTGTTAAAGGTGTTTAGGCACCTAGGCACTTTTGAAAACGGCACTCGGCAGTGGCACCCATCTGCATCTTTAGGCACCTAAATCCCTTTAATAATCTGGCCCTTAAACTCTCTGTGCCTTAGTTCTCTTGATAACAGGGATCATTCTTGACCCGCTCTGTGGGATGTGTGAGGGTCGGGAAGCTCCTGGCAATCTCAGTTGGAAGGTGCTGTAGCGGGGGGGCACGGTGATGTTAAGCCCTAGTAGCAGAGGTGGCGGGGGGGGACTGTGACACTGAACAGCCCCTCTTGTTCTGCAGGTCCCACTTCTCCGTGGACGTCAGGCTGAACTCATCCAGCGGGATGCTGTTCTATGTGGCCAGCGAACGGCAGGGCTCCTTCATGTCCCTCTTCGTCTCCAGCGGCCGCTTCGTCTTCCTGGCAGATCTCAATGGGAATAAACTGAGAATCCGGAGCAAAGACAAGTACCATGATGGCAGGTGGCACACAGTAAGCTGGGCTGGTACTTGGGAGGGCGAAATGCAAGGCATGCAAAGCTCCCTTTTCTAGCCCTAAATGTATCACGTGTGGCCCATTCCGCATCTCGGAGCAGTGCCATCGGGGGGCAGGAATTCCACCCACGAGAGGGTGGACACTAGGAAACGTTTTTGCGGCCGCTTCCTTTTCTTGCGTTGTTGAGGCTAATGTTGGTTTTCAGGTGGCAGCTGTTGGACGCTGCCCACGTGGTTATGATCACCACCCGTCTGGCAGAGGCGTGGGGTGTCTGTAGAGAGCAAAGTGGGTGACCGGAGGGTCATGTTTTCCAATGGACCGTCTCCCTTCCATGGCTGCGATTGGTGGCTACGGTCTTGTACCTCCGATGACCTGATGGGGGTGCTAATCAGAGCCCTTCTGAATCATGGCCCCACATCGATTCTGAGGCCAGAAGGGATTCGTTGCCTGACCAGTACATCCTCCAGCATGTCGGAGCCTTCCCTCCCATCTCAAATTTAGTCTGATCCTTCTCCCCTTGCCAGAGCTGGGTTCCCCAGCTGGACCAAGGGCGTAGCAAAGCACGTGTATGGGTAGAAACAAACGGTTATTGCTGTGGACCCTGCTTACCACGTGGTGTGTAACTCTTGCTCGTCGCAGGTCTTCTTCGGCAGAGACGGGAGCCGGGCTCAACTGGTCATCGATGGCCTGAAGGCTCAGAACGGCGCGGTGGCTGCCGCTGGAGACTTTCTGGCCCAACGCCCGTTGTACGTGGGGGGAGCTCCTGCTGCGAAAGCCAAGGCTCACGTTCCAGTAAGGACTCCTGGCCCCTGGTCACCCCATCCCAGCTCACTGCAGGAAGAGCTTTTATGCCGGGTGTCCTCCCCCGTCCGGCAAGGGCAGGGGACCCCTGTTACACACCAAGATGAGCCTGCCGAGGGCTTCCATCAGGCTGGCAGCCCTTGGAGTCTTTTGGCTAGTCCTGGCCTCTCCCACTGCGACCGTATTGTGCAAAGTGGTAAAAGTTGCCAGGCAAAAATGAAGCTAACGCAGCTCTGGGCCAGACAGCGGGCACAGCGCGCACACCCCCTTAGCTTAAGGCCCTTCTTCCCTGTCAGAACGGCCTAAAGGGGCCTTCATGCCAAGGATACCAGCCCACAGGGTGCCCAGGCGTCCACGCTGTACTGTTAGATTTGCCAGCTGCCTTCAGTGCCGTGAATCACACGCCGCTGAGTTTCCTGGAGGTGCGCTCAGGCACTGATGGAGCTGTTCTCCGGTGCCTAGCTTGAAGAGGACAGTCGTGGGCTCTCTGTCCGCAGGGCTCAGTCTTACCACTGTCGCCTCCCCTCATCCCTCGGGCGTAAGGGGCTCTTGGGGTGCCTGGGGCCTGACCAGACAGTATAGTCAGTAGAAGGGCTTCTGAGAGCATCACTGGGTGCTGGACCAGTCCTTAGCCAGGAGACGTGGGCTGAAGGGAATGGCCAACGGCTGTGATGGGGGGGAGGGGCTCTCTGTCCAGCTGGGGGCTGTTCCTTTGTCCTGTCAGGGAGCCTAGAGCTGCAGAAGAGGGGGCTGGAATGAAACTAATCCCAGGAGCGGCTGGTGGGTTGGAGGAGGAGCCCTCCAGCCTATTTATTGGCCACATGCGTTTCCCGCCCATGCCCTGTGCCAACAGGCAATAGACTAGGCCTGCGAGCGCTCACCAACCCTGGCCCTCTCCCTCTCTCCCCAGGATACTTCTGTCCCCAGCTTTAGCGGCTGCCTGAAGAACTTGAAACTGGACAGGAAACCCCTGGACTCCCCCTCTCGCATCTTCGGAGTGACGCCCTGCTATGAGGGGGCTCTGGAGAGTGGCATCTTCTTCGCTGCAGAGGGTGGATACGTGACTTTAGGTATCAGACTAGCTGGCTCAGCCCTGGGCTCCCTGATCCCTTGAACCCTTCCTCCCCATGGTACGACCCGGGCAGGTGCTTTCCCAAGCAGCCTGGCCCTTAACCTCCTGTTCCAGCACGGTCCTGGGCACTCCCCCTTCCTGATGGCTCCCGTTTTCCCTTCCAGCCGACTCTGTGGCCATGGGGCGGGACCTGGAGCTGAGGCTGGATGTCCGGCCCCGGAGCACCTCTGGCCTGATTTTCCATGTGGGCACGCAGAGAAACCACTACCTCACTCTGTACGCAGACGGCACACAGGTACCTCAGCAGGGCACGGCTGGCCGGCGGTGAGTGCTGGGGGCTGGTTGGTGCGGAGTCCCCAGGGCTACAGATGTTCGCAGAGTGGCCCTTTGGTGCGGGGGGCTGAGCCTAGGCGCAGCTGATGGAAATCCTGCCCGACCGGCCAGTCTCCCCTGCCCATTTCTAGCTCAGATCCTCTGGCACTGCCTGGAGGAGGCAGCCGCTGCTTGGTGCTGTCAGCTGCCTGATCACAACGCGGGGCCTTGAAAATGGAGCAGTTGATGCGTTCCTTCCTTCGCCTGCCCCACACTGCGTCCCACGGCCCCCCTGCCTGCCCTCACGCCTGGGAACCTCTTGAGCAGGTCTCTTGTGGCTCTCACGGCTCGGGAGGGACGTCCCAGGGCTCGTCTTTGGAAAAGCTTGTCCCCGGGAGGGCTCCTGAGCCGGGGTAAAGAATAAAATCGGCCCTTGGCCTTCACCCCAGGGAGAGGGAGCCAGAGGGGAGATGTTCTAGTCACGTTACTGAATGCCCTTCTGGAAAGTGCTCAGATACCACGGGGACGGGCCCTTCCCCCACCCCTCGCATTCCACCGTTAAGCCCAAAACAGTCTAAACTCGCCTCTGTTGTTTCATTAGGTCACAGTGAAAGCAAACGCCGGAGCTGGGGAGGTCTCCACATCTGTGGCCCGTCCGTCACTCTGCGATGGCCAGTGGCACAGCATAGCAGGTGAGATGGCAACCGGTAATCAGCCACTAACACTTGTTGGGGGGGATTTTCAATCTTGGATTTCCCTCTGCTACCCTCCTGCAGGGTGGACTGCGGTCAAGGCCGCTGGAAAGAGCTGTGTTCAAAACACGCAACTGCTCTCTATTAGAAAATCGCTGGCTTTTTTAAGGCCTCTAACAACCATTTCCACATCACTAGTGCCCTTTGTCTGAGGAGCTCAAAGCCCTGTACAAACAGTAATTAAGGCTGTCACTGGGAGGGAGGAATTAATTACTTGATGTTATTAGCTCCATTTAACAGATGAGGCAATAATGAGTCACAGCAAATTCAGTGCTTTGCACTGTCACAGAACACATTAATAACAGACTTGACTAGAACAGAAGCAGGTGTCCAGATTCCCTGCTCTAACCACTAGCTACACTGCCTGCCTTAGCAGTTAGCACTTCTTATCCCTCTTTTTTGTTATGGGCAGTTGCATGTAAACTGTCTCCAAATGCTGCAGTGAGACTCGATGGCTGTGGTTTTCAGAGGGGCTCAAACCTGGGGCCAGATTTCCAGGGAGCTCTGCTCCTCTTTAGCACTGTACTGAGTGGTCAGAAGAGTTCAGCATGCCAGGCAGATATGAGGAGCTGAAAATCTGGGCCTGTGTCTGTGTCTCGGTAGCTGGGGCGTGAGGCCGTCCAGAGCCCAGCTCCCTGTCCCATAGCCAGGTTGGTTCTCCGCTGATGGCACTCTGTACCGTCCTGGAGCATCTCTGCTCGGTGCCGCTCCTCTGCCTGTCCGCGCACGAGAGCGGGAGCTGAATGCTGCACGTCTCATGAGTCCTGTTGCATTTTGAGCCAAGAGCCTCGGCCGTCTCCTGCGGATAGGCCACTCGCTCTGAAGGGGGTGTGCATGCTGGCCAGAGGGCAGCATTGTTCTCTGCAGTGCTCTCACCGCCTCTCCTCGCTGGCTCGAGTTGCAAGCGGAGCCGGTTGGAGCAATTTTGGGGTCGAAATATGCTGCTTGGCTGGAGCAGGCAGCCGTGTTTTGCAGCCGTGTATCGATTTCAATGGGAAGGTTCCGGGGGGAGGGGCTCTCCAGTCACTTCCACTCCGGGGGCACTGAATTGAAAACCTGACCCTTGTGAGCCAAAGACAGACCGTTAGCACAATTCTGTCTCGCGACATCGTTTGGAAGGTTTTGGTTTTGTTTGGAACAAAAGCACATTTCGAAGCCGCAGTGCCGTCCTCTGGCCAGCTCCAACCGGGGGATAGCGCCGCTGACTCGGGTTTCTTTCTCAGTCATCCGAGGCAAAAACGGGATCCAGTTGGACGTGGACACAGATGGAAACTACACGGTGGGACCCAGCCAGACTGGCTCAGCGGCTACCAAAGAGACGCTCCATTTGGGGGGCGTGCCAGGTGAGTCAGAGGAGCATGGGAGAGCCGGCCGTGAGTCACTGGGGCCATAGAGCTCCTGATGTCAGATCTTAGTCCCAAAAAGTCTGAATTTCTCAACGCCCAGGGGCACGTACTGTGTTCCTGCCGTCGCCACGGGGCTCAAACTATCTCCCAAAGAAGTGAGCCCTTGGCCCAGAGCTAATAACCCCTCAAGCGCTCAGCTTGGAAAGCGGTCGCTGTGTCTGTGAGGCTGCAGGGGTGTATTTGGAGCCCCCACTCTTGGTATTTAGTGGGATTGAAGATTGTTACCCGTAGAGCTCCCAACAGCCTCACGATGAGAGCATGGTGCTTACCGGGCCCCCGGCTGCTTTGGTTTGCTCCGGCGGGAATTCTGCGCCAGAAAATTCTGCGCCCAATATTTTAAAAATTCTGCAAATGTGATTTGTCAATAAATAAATGTGGCTCCAGCATAGCAGTGGGGAGCCCAGGCCACTGAGTGCATTGAGGTGGGGGATCACCCTGAAGCCCCCACCTCCCCTGGTACAGACTCAGCGGTGAGGCTGCACCTGCCCCTAACACAGTGCCAGGGCCGAGCACTGTCCCTCTGCACCAAGCATGTGGGAGCAGGCTCAGCCCAGCAGGATCTAAGTGTGGAAGGGGTTAGTGTGGGGGGATCCAGGTGTGGGGCAATCTCGGTGCAGGTGGCTCAGTGGGAGATCTGGATGCACAGGGGCTCGTTGGGGGGTTCCAGGTGCAGGGGCAATGGGATTCTGCAGGGGATCCAGGTGAAGGTGGTTGGTGCTTGGGGTGCTTAGTGGGGGGGTCCAGGTGCTGGGGAAGGGGGGCTTGTTGGGGTGCGGGTCCAGGTGCCGCTGGTTGGGGATCAGTGGAGTGGGGGTCTGGGTGTGGGGGGCTCGTCAGAAGGGTCTAGGTGTAGGGGGGTCGGGCTTGTGAGGGTTTGATGGGCCTGCTTAACGGGGGAGCCCCAGCTGCTGCCGAGGGGATGCCGCATCTCGGGCTCCTGCTTCACCGCGTGATTCCCCTTTTCTTCTCCATCCCCCTCCCCTCACTCCCACGTTCCCCTTCCCCTGCCCTATTCCCCCTCCCCCGTTCCTTCCCCACTGCCTCTTCCCCCCACACACCCCTTACCCAGCCCTGCTGCCGTGTGTAACCTCGTGTGCACCCCCAGGCCGTGCTTCTGTTTGGATGGGGGCAATCCCCCCCAAACCTGTGCCCATGTTTCCCCCCCCTCCCCCCCATCTCTTCCCCCCACCCACCCGCTTCCCTTTGTTTCCCTGCCATTTTCTGCAGGGAAACACAGGAAATCTGCGGGGGGCGCACAGTCCCACAGAATCCCCCCAGGAGTTCTTGGTCGCAGTTAGACATGGCTCTTGTTGCTGAGAACTTCCTGGGAGGGGACTTTCTGTTGGAGTCTGAGGAATACCCCCCTCAACAGCTGTGATGTTTAGGTTCCATCCAATAGAAGCCAGACAGACTGTGCCAGCAGCCTCTGGCAGTGAAGGTCTATTTGGGGGGGGGGGGGGGGCAGCACAGCCTCCCCCACACTGTCAGGGTCCTGCTTCAGGTGACACGGGCGTGCATTGATCCAGCACATCCTCTGAATAGACTCTACCTTCAAAGGCCCCAGCCACAGGCCCAGCAGCCACTCCCATCAGCAGGCGAATCGGGGCCCGGACGCTTGTTACTCCTTTCGTCTTGCTGTGGGGTTGGTTTGCTTTTAAGTTCTTTGCTGGCCAAGGTTGGTGTTCAGGCCGAAATGGGCCTGCGCCCCACAGCTCCTGCCCCCTTTCTGCAGTGCATTGGAGCTAGGAGAAGCTGATCATGAAGACCCAGTCTCTATTTCTCCCCACCCCAGAGAAAGCAAACTCTGCCTCCCCCATTACAGAGCCAACCCAGGCTCGCTCGTTGGCACCTCATCGCGGAGGAGACACCACCCACTGCTGTGTGTCGATCCGGGAGCGGGAGGGGGGGAATCTCTGTCAAGTTGCCACTAGCCAGTGTCTGAGCCTAGAGCCCTTCCCTGCTCTTGGTGACGGTGCTTCCCGAGCTAACCAGCCCCTTTGTGCGTCTCTGCAGGAACTGCCACGCTGGGGGCTGCTTCCCCGTCCCTGCTGACGCCTCTTCCCCATTACGTCGGCTGCATAAGGAACCTGGTGATAAACCGGAACCCCATTGACCTGCCCCACGCTGGGACAGTCGGGGGCTCGGTTGGCCTCACGGGCTGCCCCGTGATTTAAACCGTGTAAAGCCTGAACTATGGAAAGCTGCACTACCCGGCAGGTGCCTTGTTGGGACTAGACACTCGGCCTGCGCCCTCTTGTAGCCTTGACTAGCAGCTGCCAGAGACACATGAGCGCCAGCAACCACGGTGAAGCCATGAAGGTCCAAACCCAGAGAGGGGCTGAGCCGGCAGCTCCACACACACACTCTCTCTCTCTCGTCATCTTTTTATCTTCAGTTGGTTTTGATTATTTGTCCCCTCTAAGGATGCAGCTCTCCCTAAACCCCATCGCCAGGACACAAGTGTTGGAGACAAACCCCTATTATCTATGAGCCATGGCTCAGGGGTGGGCAAACGTTTTGGCCCGAGGGCCACATCAGGGTTTCGAAACGGTATGTGCCTCCCCAAACAGCCTGGCCCTGCCCCGTATTTGCCCCCTCCCATTTCCTGCCCCCGTCAGAACCCCCGTCCCATCCAACCCTCCCCCGCTCCTTGTCCCCTGCCCATCCCTTCCCAGGACCCCCGCCCCTAATTGCCCCCCCCCCCCCCCGGATCCTACCCTCATCCTGCTCCCTGTGCCCTGACTGCCCTGATCCCATCCACACCCCCTCCCCCTGACAGGCCCCCCCCAGACTCGCGTGCCTATCCAACCACCCGTTCCCCATAACCCTGACTGTCCCCCAGGACCCACTGCCCCTTATCCAACCCCCCCGCACTCCACCCCCTTACCACCCCGTGCAGAGCGGCAGGAGCTCGCAGCTGTGCGGCCCGTCCAGAGCCAGCCCCACCACCGCACAGTGAGCTGAGGCCGTAGGGGAGGGCCCGGGGGCTAGCAGGACCATCCCATGGGCCGTAGTTTGCCCACCTCTGCTCTAGCTGCTTAGAACAGCAGCGTATAGGGAGAGTGAGTAGAGTGCACAGTAGCTGTACATCACACCCGAACCCCACCTCTGTTCACTTCACCTGACACGGGGCTTCCCTTCTGTGGGTGTGGGCTGGAGAGTTTGTTACAAACTATTGTCAGAGGAGTAAGAACCTGTCTCTCAGCGTGGTAGTTGAGCATGCTGTTGCTACTGCTAGGCCATTGGGAGTTGCTTCAAGAAAACACCCACTGAAAACTGGAAGTACACCAGCGTGTGTTGCCAACGTCAAACAGAGAGTGAGCAATGCAAAGATTTCTTGAGAGATCAGTATGAAAAAGCTGTTAGGTATTCAACACACAGAGCATTATAAAACTCCTGGATCAAAGCCAAAACAATCTTCTCGCTGGAGGAAGAGAATACTATGGTGTCCCAAAGTTTGAGAATCAAGATGTGTATGCACAGAGCCAGTGGAGGAGAAACCGTGAGCTACTTCCACCCTCTTGGGCTCTGGACTTGATCTTGCAAAGTATTAAGCAATGTCTGGCAGTGCTGATCACGCTTAAACCCCTTTGCCTTCAGTAGGCGTGGGGGGCACACAGCACCTTGCAGGATCAAGTCTTCCGTGTGCAACTCTGAAAGCTCCTCACTCACCCCCAACCAAACCATACAGTGCCCCTCTTCATCTGCTCCCTTGTGAGGGGTCAACAGCTCTGCAGCCCGTGTGGTCTTCACAGGACCCAGAGGGTAAGCCTAACACGAACATAAGGGGGCTTAAGGCCACGTGATGAAAATAAATGCATTTTCAGTACTCCCCCTTCCTCCTGCATGTTTTCCTACAGAGTTCAGCAATTCCTGGGTTTGCTTTGGATGGGCTTGTTTGAATCGAATTGCTTGACATTCTACAACTAAGTTAGGTATTCTGCTTCGTGGGTGGTTCAGTTTTGCAAGTACAAGCTGAACAGGGTGCAGCTCCACAACACTGCCCAAATACCCCGATGCTAAAGCAAAGTAATTAATTACCTGCCTGAGGGGGCAGGGCTAAGGGGTGAGCAGCTGCTTCAATGGACACTACTTGTGCCTTTTAGAAGGACAGCGAGACCTCGGTCTGAGGAAGGAGCAGGCAGGCTTGTGTGGAAGGGAGCAGCGGCTCAGCTTTGGCCATGCATCAGAGAAGGGCTCTGTGTGCTTGGCAGGAAATGCAGTGAAGGATGAACACTATGATTTTGGCTGGTACCACGCATCCTGCAAAGCTTGTCAGGCGCGGACCTTACAAAAATTACATGAGTAGATTGCGATTGTGTTGCTAGCTTGTGTTACAGTGAATGAAATACTTGAGCAGACACTAGAGGCTCTAGGGCATTTTTCTGAGCCCAAGAGACAGAAAGGAATGAAGACAGAAAGCCAACCACTGCCTGAACACAACCACCTTCCAGACCAATCAGTGCTGCTTAGTCACCATTAGAGGCTATTGCCGGTTGTTCTGAATCGAATAAGTCATGTGGCCTGGATGATGTAGATTGGCCAAGTGAAAAAAACACCATCAGCCCTTCCAAGGTTAATATGTTGATCTAAAAAGTCCCAGCAAACAAAAGATGTGTTGCTCGTGCCCATTCCACAAGGCACCTTCCTGCCCCTCTGTCGGCATTAGCCAGCAAGGAGCTGAGAGGGTGCTAGAGCCTGCCCAGCAGATACCAACAGGGGAAAACCTCTGGCCACAAGGTGTGTGCGCCCCTAAAGTGGCATGGACATGAGCAAACAGTTGAAGAAAACTTTTGACTCTCAACCACTTTAAATGCCCCTTCCCCAAACTTGCTTCATCCTGTCTGATGAAATGATGTAAACACATACTGCTGGCACGACTCAAAGGTAGCTCAGAAAGGGCCTGAGAACAGAGCCCAGGCCGAAGAACAAGTTACAGACGGGTTAATAATGGTTTGTTTTTGCTCTCCCGAGTGCTTGCTCACGTCAATTCCTCTGCAGAGCACACCCCTCTTTTGAGCTGCCGTGGCTTTAAGCACAGTTTGGATACACACATTGCCTTTATGGCAAAACATCTCTGTGCTTTTAGCCCCTTTAGCGTGCTGCAGTATTCTGAGTGCTGACCGGGCTTTCGGGAGGAAAACCCAACTCCACACTAGCTAAGGCAAGCTGAAAGGAAGATGGTAGGGTTGAGCAGCTCTGATTTTTGGGGAGGAGGGAAGCCCCCTGGATATCTGATTCCTAGAAACTTTTAACCCTGCCCATTCACATATAGCTCCCCCAACAAAGGTCTGTTGTATGAAGACATTATTTCAAAAAAAGTGTCATAAACCTGCCCAGCTTTGCTGTATTTGTCACTTTGCCCTCTGACACTTCTCACGTGTGGCATCTTTATATGTAACTTCCATTGTAGTGCGGCTTTCATTTAAAAACAAAACCATTTTTCCCCAAGGCACCTGTAGCTCACTTACATATGTCATAGATATTTGTGTGTATATATCTAGTCACCTGGGGACAAAATCTTGCTTCTGAAATGGATTTATAACTTATATCAATTTGATTTTTTTATGATGGGGTAAATATTGTAAAATGGGCTTTTAACATGTTATTATCTTTCAACAAATACAAGTCTGACCCATTTTTAAATTGTAGTATTAAAGATGGTCTTTGTAAATCACTGGTACATATTTTTGAGTCAAATAAAATTTTATGTTATCTACTCTTTGTTTGAAGAGCAAGGATGAGATTTAAGCAGCAGCCGGATTCTTTTCTTTTGAAGGGAAGGAGCAGGGATTATTCAACAGGAGAAACAATCCTGTTGGTCTCACTAACATAAAAGCAGGTGATCGCTGTGGCCTGTGTGTGACACTTGTGCTAGCAGTCCCCAACTTGGACCCTGAATAAAGTTAGCTCCTAGGAGGACTGCTTACCAGTGCTTGCTAAAGCAAGTTGCATTGGAAGGTGGGTGTCATAATTTACAGCCTCCAGTCTTGGAAACAGCCATCTAATAAATAGTGAAGTAAAAATAAGACAGCACGTGCTTTTAGACTTCATGGCCAGGCCCCCATTGAACATGGCTCTCTGGAAGCAATTCTCATGAGGCCTGGATAGGATTTATAACTTAGCTAGAACCTCAGATGTTTACACTATGGAATGAGTCTCAAATTTTAGTGTGAGGCAGTTTTTGATAACTAGGCATCATTTAAGAACAGCTTCCTCGATGCCCACAGTGGAAGAAGGCTGTGTGTTTAGAAGGGAAGTGAAGGCAGCTGTTAACAACAAAAAAAGGAAAAATTGGTAAGGGATGCCCAAGGAGAAATTATGGCCAGGAGAGATGAGGGCAATAACGAGTTTAGGAGCAGGGCAGGAAGAATCCGGACACTGGAATTGGGCCACTGGCTGATGGAAATGGTAGAATTATCAATAAAAAAAGAAGGCATCAGTATTCAATAACTATTTATTCTGTACTTGAGTGAAAAAAGATACATTTTCATTATATAGTGAACTTTTTCCATTCCACTTGTATAGCTGGAGGAGGTTAAATATGTAAGTCTTGAAGCACAGGTGAAGTAAGTTCCAGAAAATTAGGAAAAAAGGCTACTAATGTGCCAATTTTAAAACAAAACAAAAAAAAACCCTCTGTTTACCCTAAGTATAGGCCTGTCAGCCCAACATCAGCGAATAGGACTCTAATTATGAATTCAAGGAGGGTAAGCTAATTAATGCAAATCAATGAGTTGAAGGAATTGACCCTGTCCAACTATAAAAATATATACTTAAACTTCTGTAAGCCATTTGAGTTGGTGCAGCATGACATTGTAATTAAAAAAAAAAAAAAAAAATAGAATGACAAAGTATCAGAGGGGTAGCCTTGTTAGTCTGGATCTGTAGAAGCAACAAAGGGTCCTGTGGCACCTTAGAGACTAACAGAGGTATCGGAGCATAAGGTGACAGTTGAAACTAGCTGATGATTCCCTATTTATAGATACCTATCATCAAACAGGGCTCTTTCTAGTGGCATCACAGGGATTGGTTCTTATCCCTCTGCTATTTAACATCTGTTTGATAGTTTGTAGATTATACAAAAATTGGGGGGAGTAATAAACAATGAAGAGAACAAGTCATTGATTCAGAGCAACTGGATTGTTTGATAACGGTACAAATGTTTGTATTTGGAAATAAAGACTATAGGCCACACTTACGCAATAGGACACTCTCCTGGGAAGCAGTCATCCTGAGAAACAGATGTGGGGGGAGCAGGGTATGGTGGATAAACAGGCTTCCCCCACTGTGATGCTGTGGCCCAAAGAGCAAATGTGGTCCCGGGATCCATAAACAGGAAATCTCAAGCAGGAATACAGAGGTTATGTTACCTCTGTATGTGGGAGTGCTGTTGAAATAGTGTGTTCGGTTCTGGGGCTCACACTTTAGGATGTAATTAAGTCAGTCATTCTCCTAGCTCTCCCTCACAACCCTCCCCAATTTAAGGATTAAAGTAATTACCAAATAGGCTCAAGGAGCTCACTCTCTCTAACTTAATTAAGCAAAGATTAAGGGGTGATTTCAAGTACTTACATGGGGAACAAATTTGATAATGGCCTTTTCAGTCTAGCAGAGAAGGGTATAATATGGTTGGCAGTTGAAGCTAGACAAATTCGGGCTGATAAGGTGCAAGTTAAATGGTAATTTACCACAGGTCATGATGGATTCTCCACCACTCAGTTTTTAAGTCAAGATTGGATTTTTTTCCCCTAAAAGCTCTGCTCTAGGAATTTTAGGGACTTCTTTGGCCTGTGTAATACAGGTCAGACAAGATGATCACAATGCTCTCTTTGGGCCTGGGAAACTGTGAGAACTGTGGTTCCTGCCAGGTGCTGTAATATAAGCCATACTAAAAGTATTTGGACATGCATGCTGCAACCATGAGTTTTGGGGGGGGGGTTTTTTTTACATACAAGGGAATTTTTTCAAAGGCAAACATGGGCATCACTTGGTGCCTTTGACGATCCCCCCAGCCATGTTCTAATCCAAAATTTCACCTAAAAGCAAAGAGCTCTTTTTACCACTGTCTCTGGCTGAAGACTCAGAAGCAAGGAAGCATATAGCCAGTGAGTCGGCTGACTAATAAAATAGCCTAATTACTTAAGGCTCTAGACTCCATGACCACAAAGTGATTTGCCAGATAAAAATCTTTTATTTGTAGATTTCGGATAAGGATAATATGAAGATAGCTAGTAATCCTACTGAAGTTGCTTAAATTAATGTCTAGGACTATTCATAACAGAGAGCAGATAATTTAATCTAAACTCATATCTTCCTCTTCATCTTTCTTTTCCTTTGATTCTCCCTCTTTTTGGTCTGACTTGACATTGTTCTGCATTGCTTTAGCAAATGCTTCTACATCTGAAAAGTAAAGAAACATTACTTCGGTTAACTTTGCACCAAGAACAAGATTCATAATCATAAATTAGACTGAAGTTAAAATACAGGTCATTTAGCAGAGGAAACAGGGTTGAAAGTTTGCTTGTATGTTTAGGTTTATCAAATGTATCTGAATGATGTTAATCAATGGAACTTTCACACACACACACCCCGCCCCAACATTTCCAGGCTTATCAGAGCTGATAAGGGTGCCTCTGACAGGCGGGAGGGCCTAAGAATTACTGGTAACTTCATTTACTGCAGCCAGGCCTTCAATTAAATATTCCCACTAAAAAAGCATCAGCAGCTGAGTGACTGCAACAGGAAAAATATTTCTAAGTCCTAACTGTCACTGCAAGCTCTGCTGCATTTGAGTATTGTGCACAACTCTAGCACAGCCTTTTCTAGAGTGCGCTCTCAGACTTTGGCATCTCAGTCAAGAAAACAGCTTCAAAGCTATATAGGCATGAATACTGTGCAATCTTAGATTAATAGAAATCATCATCTCAGTAGAGACTGAACAAACACACACAACATTTAGACTGTGTTATGGAGAGGAGTTTAGTTATTTTATTTACTAAGTACATTTTTCAAAAGAGCCCAAAAGCTCTTAATCCCCTTGACATTCAATGAGTTTAGGCACTTGAGTGATTTTTGAAAACGTTACCCAGCATCTATTCCCAGGAGATTCAGACACTGCATTCGGTCATTTACCGAGCAACAAGGATGTAAATCCATCCTCTTTCAATAGAAAGAATACTTACCACCTTTATTTGCTGCATCTACTGCCTCAGCTGGTAAGCCAAACTGACTCATTAGTGGGCCAAGTTGTCCTGAAGCTAAAGCAGCACTGAACATGCTCAATGCCTGTGAAATAGAGTTAACAATACCAAATAAAACTTGCATTGTGATTCTGCAATACTGAGTGGTCATGTCAAATAAATTACTCTTCACCTTGGTTTTGATATGGAGATGGTACTCTATGTAATAGAATATGCTGACCACTTCCGATCTATTGGAGCAGGTCTCACTTAAATAAAGTAACACCTACTGTGCAGCAGGTTTTAAAAAGTCACTCCTCAGGCCCCTGGTTCTTGGTGTACTGCACATCTCTCTCTAAGGCCTGGTCTGCACACACAGGGTGTTGTTTAACTAAACTGGTTTAAATTCACAGAATATATGCACTGACTCTTTTCACTCAATTTAAACGGTGCAAATTAAACTGCTCTAAATCAGGTTTAAACGATATCAAAGTGTACCCACCAAAGGGGTTTGTAGTGATTTAATTACACAGATGTGTTAAACTGGTGCAACTTTTGTCTTCAGACATGAGGAAGTGTGCAGTAAGAAAATCTTTCTTCCCTGCCAACTTAAATTTCAAGTGACTGGACATCTGGTAGCTTTAAGGAGGTTGCCTACCAGCCCTCCTATGAAGGGAGGTACTGAGATTGCAGTGCTGAATACTGTCCTTTCTGAGAGACTTCATTATGAAGAGAAGGGGAAAGCCCAGATTAAGGAAGTGAGGGGTCTTTATGTGGAACTAAGCCACTGCCATGGAAAAGTGAGCTCTTGGCGTTTACTGAGAGTGCGTGAATGGGAGAAAGCACAGAGACAAATAGACTTGGGGCACGTGTGTAGCTATTTTATGCACACACACACACAAAAAAAAAATAGTATGTCTAAAGAGAGATTTGATTCTAACACACACTTCCATAAAAACCAACAGATGCCCAGTATTTGTTAGCTGCATGAAGCACAGGGAATTGAAGTAGTTTCTTAGGGCTGGTCTACACTGAAAACATAGGTCAACCCAGCTATATTGGTCAGGGCTGTGAAATATCCACACCCATGAGTACCACAGTTAAACTGGCCGAATCCCCCAGTGCAGACAGCGCTAGGTCAACAGAAGAATGTGTCATGACATCTACCTGCTGAAACTGGGGCGATGTCAGAGTGTTCTGAATCTCTTCTGCTGTCTGCGGCAGTGATTCCCCAGATGGAAGATAAGGCAGCAACCGCTCTTGAACTTCAGCATTTGCCAGAATGGGAGCCATGATCTCAGGAGTCAGCACACTGGCCAAGTCAACTAGGATAGAACAAAACTTTGTTAGACTAAACAAAAAGCAAACTGGTTTACTTTAACTAGAGCCACTAGTGGTTGGAGTGAATACTGAGCTGTGACACTCCACTGACACTCCTTGGGGCAGTCACGAGTACATCATTTATCCAAAGCAGGTTAGGGTTCAACAGAAAGGCTTCCAAACCAATTCGAAATTATACAGGACACCTGTGTAAAATAGCTTTAAGACACACATGGTATCCAACATCTGTGTGGTCCGAGTACTCTTACCTTGCTGTCCTCCTGCTCCAGCTGGCACATTCATAGTAGCTAAAATGTTCTGAAGGTCACTCAACTGAATGGGTTGAGTTGGGCTTGTTGCTGTGCTGGTTCCATTGCCCGAACTTGGTGCAGGGCTAGGACTAGTTGCAGTTGCAGATGCAGATGCAGCCGCAGGAGCAGACGGGGCTGGCGTTACACGTGTAGAGGAAGTAGTGGAAGATGGGGTTACAGCAGCTGATTGGCTGCGAGAACTAGAAGTTTAATTAATATAATTAACCACTGGAGAAGATGTTACTTTGCACTTTTATAAGCAGCTTTCAACCAACTTTGGCACCCCTGTGAGCATATATTACCTCCATTTTAAGAAGCAAGAAAGAGTCCTGATTCCCACTGTTCTTTTTTACTCACTAGACCAGTGGTTTTCAAACTGCGGGTCATGACCTAGCACTGGGTTGTGGAATGGAAGGCACTGGGTCACGGCGGCTCTGGTCAGCGCCGCCAACTGAGCCATTAAAAGAGCCAGGCAGCACCACCAACAGGAAAGGCAGGCTAGTCCCTACCTGTTCTGACACCGCGCTGCACTCCGGAAGTGGCGGCCAGCAGCAGGTCCAGCTGCTAGGCGGGGGGACCCCACGGGGCTCTATGCGCTGCATAGAGGGGGAGGAATGCCTGCAGGCAAGAGCCACACAGATCTGCTTGCACGCCTCCACCTAGGAGCCGGACCTGCTGCTGGCCACTTCCAGGGTGCAGTGTGGTCCACAGTGCCAGGACATGCAGGACGCCTGCCTTAGCACCCGCGCTGCGCCGCTGACTGGGAGCCACCCGAGGTAAGCCTGCACCTCAACCCCACGTCCCAATCCACTGCCCCAGCCCTGAACCCCTCCCCCCAAACCTGGAACTCCTTCCTGCACCCCTCATCCCCGGCTCCAACCCAGAGCCCCAACACCTGAACCTGCTGCCCCAGCCCTGAGCCCCCCCAAACCCAGAGCCCCCTCCTGCACCCAAACTCCCTGCCCCAGCCCAGAACCCCCTCCCACTCTGAACCCCTCATTCCCAGCCCCACCTCACAGCCCTCACCCCGACCCTCTGCCCCAAACCCCTCATCCCCAGCTCCGTTAGGTCGTGGGCATAAACAATTTTCTTCAACCGGGTCACGAGGAAAAAAAAAAAGTTTGGAAACCACAGGATTAGACCCCAGTTTCTCACAGTTCAGTGAAACAACCACACTAAGAAGAACTACAACAATGGGTGTACGTATATCTTACCTTGATGATGAGCTGCTGGTTGGAGGTCCCCCACTTCCCAATAAGCTAGCCAGGCCAGGCCCTGTCAGTGCACCAAGCCCACCTTTCATAAATGATGGAAAGAAATCTGTTTAGAAACTATTGTGTGTTCATCCTTTATAAAGATACAGCTATTTAGGTTTGACTCAACTGCACTTACAAGCAACATTCTTTTTGCTGTCTAGAAGAGAAGTCATTTTTACACCTGCAAGTTATATTGCCTAAAATAAGGGGGGGGGGGGGGGGGAGAGGGGGCGCAGCGGCAGGGGGAAGAGTGTAAGAAAACAAGGCTATTCCTCTTTAGGAAAGTGCAGGTATTTTTCCATTTTCTAATTTTAAACCCCCATTAGAATAATCCCTGTCCAAGAGATGCTTGTGCTTATTAAAAACTGCTCAACTCCTAGCTATATCAACGGTTAAGTGGCCTTGGTTTGTATAATACAAACAAAAGCCCCTCACACAGCAAAATCCTCTCATCCAAGAAAATGGGTGTGTCTCCCCTATAGCCCTGCATTCCCTTCAGTTTCAACTCTAGGGCAGGCATGCAGCACTAGACAGACAGCTCTGTGTTCAAACACTCTACAGGCAGAGCAAAATCAAGTAGGATGGTCCACTGCTTCCAGCAGAAAACACAGCAAGGCATTAATGCATGGCAAAAGGCCAAGAAAATGATGAGGTAACTCTTGTACACAAGAATTTACAATCAAAGAATTCCCCACCCTGTTCCTAGTCATAGCTTCTCTAAGCTGGCAGCAGGAACGAGCTCCACAGAACTAGAGGGTGGTTTAAAAAAAAGCTTTCAGTGATTTCTCCTTGTGATTCTTCTCCTGAACCACGTGATAGCCACTTGCTTCATTTAGTACATATTCCCCTTGCAGCTGCTTCTTATTCCAAGTCTAATTGCTGTATGTCTGTCCACATGACCATCTGCATTCTCTTGTGCAGTCATTTGGAAACTAGCTGCAGACCCAGGGAGCAGAATTAGAGTGCCCCATCAGCATGTGCATGATGGACTGAAACTACAGGCAGAGAACATAGGAGAGGAATGAGCAAGTAACCAGCCACTTGTTTCTCTGTTTTTCTGTTCCCTCTTTTCTGCAGAGTTCCCCCAGCAGTAATGGATCATGCCACCTCCCCCAATAGCACATTACCTCTCCTGCTCCTACTGTGGAAGTGGTATGATCAGGGAGCAGTGGAGATAAACTACAAGGCTAGTGTCACTTTTTAGTATACTGCAGCAGTCCCTGCTGGGAAGCTCATGTATGAGCAGCAGTAAAAGCACACACCCCTTCAGGATCGGAGACAGATGCCATCCAAGGTCTGTCACTCCTAGTACTTGCAAGGGCCCAAGACCAGTGCAGAGACAGCAAGATCAGCACCCACAGAAGGAAGCACCTTGTTTCACTGAGCAGTAAGTTAACTGGTACACCCAGGCCAGGACACTAAGGAAATGTGCACCTTGAATAATCTCAAGCTGCCCTATGGCTAAATAAAAAAAGCCAGAGAGATACATGTCATTGTCAAATTTTTGAGAAGAAATTTGGAATCTCAGAAATCAACCAATGCTCTCCTCCAACTCCCTCCTAAGACAGTCTTCCACTCATTAGCCAACCTCCTGCTCCTTCAATCCTGGAATATAGCTCAATGCAAAACTAATACCACTAAATTTGTGGAGGAAAACCTACACATGACCAACATATGCCAAACTGAACTATTGATCACTCCGCTTGCTGCATTCCCATCTATTATTTTGTCTTTGAGAAAGGGACTGCCTTCTCACATGAAGGAAATGTCATCCAAATCAGTAAGAAAATAAATCATCATAAGGTAAGTTTTAACCCAGGAGGAAAACACCCCATTGTGGCATAAAGATATGAAAGCATTTTACCAAGTCCTCCTAAGCCTGTTGGTCCGATCAGCTGCATGAGCTGGTTGTGGCTCATATTTCCAAGAAGGCTTTGCAAGCCACCCTCACCTAAAAACAAAAAAACAAACCAACATTGACTTTTTCATAACACTCTGGCTCAAGCAGCAGGAGATTCGTTCACATATGCTGCAAGGAGAAACTGTTTCAAGTGTTTACTATTTTAAGATGCTTTTAAAAACAAACAAACAAAAAAAACAAAACAAAACCACCCAATGTAGCTTAGCTTTAGAAAAAGGGAAGACTCCAGAAAAACTAACAGATACAACCAAGAGGAGTTTCTTCTCGCAGACTCATTTTTCAGCCTGCTCTTTCCTATTATAGCAACACAATTTATTTTGTCTGCATTTCTAGTATAAGCCTTTTCCCCAGGTCACCCTCCAAAATCAGCAGGGCTTTGGTTCCTAGAAAACTGCGAAATGTGTATAAAAAAAACCTCTCAAAGTGAGAAGGAGCAGAGAAGAGACTATACCTCCTAATGCTGAGAGCTCATGGCCTCCACTTCCACTTCCACCCAAAGCACCAGGTATTGGAGGATTGTTGAGATACTCATTCACTTTACGGCAATGCTCCTCATCTTTATCAGTCTTCGGTTCCTGTAAGAGAGTTGTTCTTAAGCTTCCAACCATCTTCAAAACAGATTAGAAGTTGGATAATTCTTTAAAGTGTAGACCCTTGTCCATCCCCTCCCTTGAGTATTCCTCGCACACCTCTTGAACCAAAGGAATTCTAAATGTTATCATTTACTTGTCACAAACCTGCATCCAGAAGAAAAGTCGCTTTGATCCTGCCTTGAACTTCAGCACATACACACGACCAGTAGTGCACTGAGGTACCCTCTTAAATTCACAGTCATCGGGAAAGATAATCAAGTCCTGGAAAAAAGAGAGGGGGATAAAAAAAAAATTAAGAAATACTTGGGTGGTACTTTGCCTACTCCTCACACATACATCTCTCTATGCCTTCTTCCACATTGCCCCTTACACCAGGTATGTACTTCCAAAGCTTATTTGCAAAGCTTATTTGCAAAGCCACCACCTGTCTTATTCAAATCTCTTCTTAAAGACTCTTTCACTGGGGTTCACAATACAGAGTACAAAAGAGCCATTACAAAATTCTTGAGATTGAAATAATGAAGTTATACTCACATCTTCAACATTGCCAGAAGTCCTGTCCTTCCAACAAAAGTGAATGAGGGAATCATCAGTCTGCTGGATGTAAACAAGGCCTTTTCGTTTATCTGGAGTTACGGTACTGCCTTTCAGAGACATCTTTCCTGCCCGAAATTCCACCAAATATTTGCTGGATGAGCCACGGGAGCCTGGCACCAGGCTTGGAAACAATGCACCTGAAGACATCCTGAAAAGAGAGACAAAGGACTAGAAAATAGGACTATATGAATATCCCATTGTTTCTCTCTACTACAAGATTTCATTAGAACCTCAACCAAGAACCAACTCCACAAGAAAAAGTTGTCTGTTTCTAGAATTTGCAATGCACTGCCGAAGAGCTGACAGGCTAACAAAGCCCTAGCAATTATATAGAGGAGGCTCTAACCTTTCCAACTCCATTATTCACATGGCACTGATCCATTAAGATATTCAAAATGAAAATGACTTCTTCCTGAAACTCATTCTTTGATCTTAAGAAGCATGACACAGGCCAAACCAATTCTGTATGCTTCAGAGTCCTAGTGTAATTGACCCTCTCTTGCCAATATTTCTAACACCCTTATCACTGTAGTATCCAAGCTAATAATTTGCACAATAACTTCCATGGCAAAAAGCCCACACAACTAAACACGTTGGTTTCAAAATAGCCTGATATATTGTGCAGCGCATTCCACCAGTGCTACATTGCTTGATGCAGCCTAGGACACGACTCAGAAAAATATGTAGAGAAGTTAAAAGATTAGACTGTGATAAACCCACAGGAAGACCTTGTCACACGGGGAAGCAGACGACTTTGCATTTGCTTCTGAGAAGCAGGTGCCATTGTTTGAACCAATCATTCCACTGCTTGTTCCAAGTTTAAGTTAGCATTTGCACAGAAATGTGCATAGAACTTTACATCTTCAAAGTACTTTAAAAATTAATTCTCATATCATCCACCTAAGCTAAGAAACCATCTTCATTTTACAGAGGCACATACACACAAAAGAGTTCTGTGACTGCCCTCAGGTTGCATATCAAAGAAATCAGTAGAAGTAGGACCAGAAAACAGGAATCCTAACTTCCTCTCTTCCTAGGATGCACTAGACCAAGCTGCCAGCTATACATGGCATATGCATTCAGGAAATAGGGCAGTGATCTTGAGCTATGTTGACTCAGGAGGCAGTGCCTATGTAGGACAGCTTTGGAAAGAAATTGTACGCAAGTCACTCCACATGAACCATGTGACAGCATGCCTGAAGCCTGCCCAAGTCTTCAGGCACCTGAAACAGCACCACCCAGGCATGAGGCACCCCCAATTCACTTCAAGTGCTCATGCTTCAACTTAATGATAAAAACTTAGGAAAAACAGTGCTAGCTAGTGGACAGAAGACTGGGCGGGGACTCGGGAGATCTGGCCCGAGTTCCAGCTCTGCCACTGGCCTGAGAGGTGACCTTGGGCAAGTCCCTTCATCTCCCTGGTCCTCAGTTTCCCCACCTGTACGACAGGGGGGATACTGACCTCCTTGGCAAAGCACTGTAGGGGCTGCTGCTGAGGCGAGCCCGCTAGTCTCGGGAGCGCTACTTCGCATACTTTAAGGGCACACGTTGTGCGTCTAATTTGCAGGGATACAGGGTCAGGCGGCTGGACGCGCAAATGGCCTCGAGCGGCCCCGCATCGCCCAGTGCGCGAAGGCCAGAGCGACAGCGACTAGGCCCGCGAGCGGCTGAGTCACTCCCGAGAGGCCCCAGGCACCGAGCAGACGGGCCTGACTCCCAGCTCGGGGGGGGGGGGGGGGAGCACGCCAGGCCCAGCGGCACGGGGGCGCCTCCTACGGACCAGGGCGCTCTACCCGCCCAACGGCCTTTCCTCCCGGGGGCTCGACCCTGGCCCGGCCCCGTCAGCCCGGTTCTCTAGCCCGAGCCAACCCCCTGGCCTGGGGCTCGTGCCCGTCCCACACTCACCTGCCGCCTTTCCTCAGTCACCTCACAGACAGCTCTTCCGGCTCCCAGCCCCACAGAGGAAACCCACCGGCCCCGCCCTCCTCCCCGCCAGCCATTGGGGCCGGCCTCCGCCGACACGCCCCCCGACGGGGTCTTGTGCCCTTCCCATTGGCCGGCTCGTATGGCACTCAACGCCAGCCGGACCGACATGCACCGCGCCGGCCTCGCAGGGCTCCTCCGCCCGCTCCCGCTATTGTGCTGTGTCATTACGGCCGAACCACCCACAAGTGATGGGGGGGGAGGCCTCTAGCGACCAACGGGACTGTGGAGCAGCTCATGTGTCCCGGGGGCAGGGGGAGCACATCAGCGCCCAATATGGAACTGACACTTGTGGAGCGGCCTATTCACCCGGTCCCAGGGGCGTTTGGGGGGGCGGGCCCTAGTGACACCCAATGGAACAGTCTGGAGCGGTCCACCGATCCTGAGGCATGCGGGGAGGAGCAGCCCCTACTGGCACCGACTGGAACTGAGGGTGGAGCGGTTCATCTGCCCCCGGGGGGGGGGGGGGGAGGGAGAGGGGGAAGAACAGCCCCCCAATGGAACTGCTTGGAGCAGCCCATCCAGCTGGGGTGCAGGGAGGAGCAGCCCCCCCGGTGCCTGTGGAATGGCCCATCTGCCGTGGGGGCCCAGGGGAGCAGCTGGTGCCAGGCCGCCGGGCGAGAGTCACCCCACCAGGACAGGGCAGGCCCTGGCACTCATCATGGGGACCCTGCTGCCTCCCCCTCCAGGCCTGGAGTCTCACCACCAGGGGGCCAGCCCCGCCCCGGGGGCAGGGGGTGCAGAGCCCAGGCGCTAGCTGCCCTGGGGAGAAGCAGGCCCATTGCCACGCACGGGCACGGCCGGGGTACGAGATGCTCGTGGCGCGCTGGTTCCTGGCCAGCATCGCCCGCAAGGAGGCCGGGTGCTCGGGCCACGATGGATGCTCAGCCATGGAGCGCTCCAGCGTAGCGCGAGCATGCTCAGGCCCAGCACGACAGGCCCCCAGGCATCAACCAAGGGCCTTGACGTGGTGACCTAGCCACAGGCCCTATTTAGAATTGTAAACCCTTTGGGCCTAGCACTCTGAGGCCTTGGGGCCTGAAGGCATTATCCCAATACAACCACTAACTACAGAGCAACATTTATTAAAAGAAAACACACAGGCACTTTAGACCAAGGCCCACGTCTTCCTCCATCCCTTTGGTTTATCTCTGTGTCCATTAGAGATAGGGATGCTAGGTTTTTGACACAAAGGAACATTTCATTCAGAAACTGCAGCATCATTTGCTAACAGAACACAGCCTTTGTATGTTACTCCTGCAGACCCTGCCCAACAAGGACTTGTGACAAAGGAAAACATTACTATGCAGGCAGTTCTGGGAGCTGTCTCCCTTCGCTCGTAGCCAACACTGGTAATGGAGAACACACACTAACCTAGGCACTATTAGTTCCAGTGCAGAAAAGCAGAAGCCTGAGGAAGGGTGTGAAGAATCTCACCTAATGGGACTGAGCAATCTAATTCCTGTTTTACTCCACCTCAAGGCTAAGTGCAGTTAACCATTATGGCCAAGATGAAGCATGAGGCACAGCTATCACTAAAAAAATAAATGCTGCTGCTTAGTACAGTACTACATAAATACTGAGAGAGATAAGGTGGGTGAGGTTTTTATCTAATACCTCACCTATTGATCTCCTTTACATTTCCTTCATTCGATCTTCCCATGCTCCCCGAGTATTTAAACGCTCATCCTCTCCTTCAGGGCATTTCTTCATAAAAAGGCACTTTAAACTGAGTGTCAGAATTTCATGAAGCCAAAAACAATTGAGCCAAATTGATTGAGAGGAAAATTTAAACAAAACAGAGAGTTTTAAGAATATTTTGGTTGTGGAGGCGAAAGACCCATAACAATATGAAGTCACAAAGCAGGGTCATTCTGTTTTTTTAAAAAATAGTCCTGGTTAAGAGACATGAAAGCAGCAATAAAACAACAAGTGGAAAGGGAGAAAGTGATTGTGGTTTCATGATTGCTAACTTATAATCAGTTGGGAACAATGACAAGGGAAGCTAAAGATATTGAAATCTACAGGCAATAGGCTTAAGAACAGTAAGGAATTTTCTTACTATTTCAGCAATAAGAAATACCTAGCATAGTATAGATCTGTTACTAGACAGGGATGGTAAAATTGTCAGTTACGATATACAAAAGGCAGAAGTGTTAAATATTTCTGTTCTGTATTTGGAAAGAAGCTAGATGTTTGCATGCAGTTTACAGTGCATACTTTCTACTTTCTACTTTCTACTACTCCAAAGTAACTTGGGAGATGTTAATCAGTCCTGCAGACACTAATATTTTGCCAATATTTTAAAAAGGGTAAACAGGACTACTTGCTGAAATATGGACCTGTTAACCTGACAGATCCCAGGCAAAAAAACAAAACAAAAAAAGGCTGATCTAGGACCGTTTTTAAAGGGTAGCAGCATAATTAGTGACATTCTTCATTGTTTTATTGAACATAGGTCTCGTCAAACTATTTATGAGAAACATTTGCTTTGTAAAGCCAATTGTGATATATATTAGACTTCTGTAAAACATTTGATTTAGTACTGCATGCAATTTTGATTAAAAGTTAGCATTTAAAAAAAAATCAATGTAGCACATTTTAAGTGGATTTAAAAACTAGCTGATCAACCTCAAAGTAATTGTAAATGGGCAGTCATTACTGGGGGAGGGAGGCAGGGGTTTCTAGTGGACTCCTGCAGTGATCTGTTCTTGATTCAGTTTGAGAGTGCTAACATTTCTCCTATCAAAGAATCCACTTAACCCAGCTTAGAGCTCAGTGAACAATACAAGGCAGCATGGGGTTGTGAAGTGTCTGTGATAAAAACAGTAGCTGTAATCAAGAGAAGAATGCAGACTTAAAGATGATGCAGTTGGAAACTCTTCCAGTGGGACAGTGCAGTTCCCTGCCCAGAGAAGTTCTCTGGTGAAACCTCCTAGTCACTCTTGCCACCACATGGATTTCAGGCATATTCTCAGCATATAAAACTATAGAAGGAAACAAGCAATTTACTAGGCAATAATTCTTGGAACAATGTCACACTGCAAGTCAATTGCTTGCACTAAATCAAGATTTTTTTGCTGACAGAAAAACATTTCAGACGCTGAAAAAATATTTAATACCAAACATTGCATGTCTTCTTCAAAATGACCTTTATTCAGATTTACAGTTTAACATTTATGTCCACAAATCTGTACAGACTTCTCTGAAAAGCTAAATTGGACTGATTGTTATAGATGGGTATTGACCATTATTAAATATAAAAATAAATCCATTTCACTAAATCATTTTTTTATTTGATATTTTCATGCAACATGGATAAGGCAAACACAGTGTGTAAATATTTAATCAATAGCAATACAGCAATTGAGTAAGGCAAAAGAAAAGCAGCTTCATAAAAGTATAAGCAAGTTTTAATTTTTTCATGCTACAAAAAATACCAAAAATGAATTTTCTATGATAGAACCATTTAGATTTAACTAAATTTAAATATTGCTTTATTATACAATTGACCCAAACTACAGGTGTGTTTTGAGAGAGGCAAAGTTACAGTATATTATCAAATTATGTAGTGTTTAGTCCACATACTAAACAAATATGTTTATTTGTAACATTAAGATACATTGAGTACAGTGAACATGAGAGATAAGGACTACATTTATGAGGAAATACATCAGGCATATGTACTGTACATATAGTTACAAATACAAACCATTTTATCACAGGCTATTAGCACGTAAAAATTAGTGATCTGAAGTCTTTTATAACCATTCTAGATTTAGGAAAAATCCTTGAAAAGTAAAAAACAAAACAACCTCCCACCCCCAGATTTCAAAGCATTGAGGCAGAAGAAAATATACCTCACAGCCTTCACCTCTTAATTTATTGAGAATTTTAAACTGTGTTCAAATGGGACACCATTGCTAATCATTTTTTTGGTTTTTCTACTTAATTTGGAGTATAATTCCCCTCCCTATATAATCTCGGCCCCAGGAATTACAAGGGTCCAATATCCCAAACAGTTGTCACAAATCTACAGTATGGTGTATCCTCAAAATGACCCATCTAGATGCTATGCAGTGGCTACAAACTTAAGAGTTTCACTTCTGTTGGAATTTAAAATTTTACCAAAAGATGAATTTACCTTTTACTGCGAGTTCCATACTGTCCCCTCCACTTAGTGTTTGGGGTTTTTTAAACATGTAGTAGTGGGACTTCCATTGTGGGAAATAACATTCAAAACATATCTGACAGACCCACATCCTTTTTTTTTGGGGGGGGGGGGGGGGGGTCCTGTTTGAGTTTCAAAAAAAGTGTTTAAATAACTAATTTGTTCTTTTTCAGATAATTTCTTCCTACAGTAGCTTTCAGTACATTTGTGATAACTACATTTTTGACATTATGTATTTTCCTAGCAACAGCCTGATGTCAAAGAATTGAGTCCACTGCACGCTCAAGCAGAAGAAATGCTGTTTGCAGGGATGAAAGTTCTAATTCAAATCATACGTCTCCAATAAGTATCAAGGTAGATACAAACGAAAACGACAAGCCAAGATAGTGTGTAACTTTTCCTCCCCACAAAAATAGTTGCTCGATTGTCAGGGGCGGCTCTACCAATTTTGCCGCCCCAAGCAGTTGCCACCGAATTGCCGCCACGCCCAGAATTGCCGCCGCGGGACTCGGACTGCCGCCCCATTCTGAATCCCACCCTAAGCACCTGCTTGGAAAGCTGGTGCCTGGAACCGGCCCTGTCGATTGTGAAAGTCACACATCAACATCTTTTACCCCACGTATAGGCCTGAAGTGTGTTTAGCATCTATTGTGGTTTCTTTAAAAAAAATAAAAAATTCTATGTAGATGTATGAACACATACCAACACACAGTTATTTTACATACAGTCAGTGTTTAATCAAGTTATAAAAGTGACATTCTTTTAAAAAGGTGCAAAGTTTAGTTAATGTGTTTTAAGAAGTAAAACTATATAGGTGAGTTTTTTCATTTAAAGAGCCATTAATGTTTTTCACTGAGACACAAATAATCAAAATGTAACATTAGGTATCAGATTGCTAGTGAAATGTATGCTAGCCATCAGTAGTGAGGAAGCATTTTGTAAATACTTTGGATACAGCCTTAATAAGCCAACAAAGAACAGACAAACATGGAATTCACTTGTGATTTTTAGGAAAATTAACATGCCATGGGGGAAAAAAGGAGAAGTTGTTGGACTTTGATTTAAAATTAGGAAAAATGCCAAAGTAACAGATCTATGCAATGTAGGTAATAATAATGGGTGACATTTTTCTAGAGTTTTTTATTCTATGAAAACTGATGCAATGCAATTTGGATTAAGTGTGCCTCTATAGCCTTTTTCAAATAAAAAACTGATTTTTGCATAATGGAAATATTTTTAGACCTACTGAATTTAGGCTGTGATTCAGAATTAAAAGATTTCCCACCTGTATGTACATCTTATTTATAAATAGGATTTTTAAAAATCAATCATTATTATAGCATTTTTTCATTCTGGTGACTTTCTATTTATATGTATGTGTATTAAAGCAGCACTATAACAATGAACAAACTTAAGTATTTAGCTTAAACAAGTTTTATTCATGAAACATTACAAAAATGGCTTAAAACTTGAATCCCTTCACTGTTTTCACTGATAGCTGTGTACAGTGCTTCTTATGTTAACATCTACTTGCAAGAAAATTGAAGGGGCTTAAAGTATGTGAAATATTAATCTTTTAGGTTTAATTTTACAAAAACGCTGATCGGAAGTAGTTTAAGTTGCCATATGCATTAGTTATACCTTATAAAAATCAGAATTGCCAATGTACTTAAATCAGGAGTGAATTTTTTTTTTCCTAGCACACCAATATAAACAATATCAAGACTAGCCTGGATGTCCAAGAGACTTCAGGGTCAACAAAGTTGATTGCTGACAACAGGATACAGTGACATGAATTTATGTCAGAGTTGTGCCTTAATTGCCTTGAACCTTCACAGCTTACCTTCTTCACTGGAAAAATGAACAAAATGCAACTAAAATGTAATAAATATCAAATATCTCCCATCTTTGGGTGCATAATTTCATGTCAAAGAAATATGTTTCTCTTGGATTTTGTTTATTTTTCATTTTTCTTCTAGCTGGTAAATGCACTTCAAAACCTAGTCTTTGGATGAAGTCACAAAGTACACATCCTCAAATGCATTTAGCAATCAGACCGATTCTTTCGTGAATACTCAAAGAAATGCTGGTGTTTAATATCCGCAATCTCTGAATTACTGTAAACTTATCAGCAACATAGCCCGTTTCTATTGGTTACTAAATTGAGAGCTTTCATAAAAGAATGAGCAACCATTAAAATTGGTTTAATTTCTAAACCTAATTGTTCAAGCCTCCTCCCATTCTCAGAAATGTACCACTGACAGTTAACTCCATACATTTATAGATACCGTCAACTGATTTGCAGTTCAAATCGTTCCAACATTATATGCTTTGACATTTCTATGCCAACAAAAATAAATCCATTTTCTATGACTGCAAGTGGTTACAGAGATAATATCTAATACTAGTTTTAAAATAACTTAAGTTACGCCACTTAGCTTTAAACGGATTAGTTTAGGGGTTTTTTACAACATACAACCAGATGTTACCAGTAATGCTTCAGAACATGCACAAAACAAAATAAAACTAAACACAAATAAGACCATCTGTGGATATATACTGAGTGCTTCCAAAGAAAAGTCAGTCTAGAAGCATAAATAGTGCCTAAGCTGCTTAAAGTAGTGCTGGAGAACCAAGCCTCCTAGTGGTAGCAAGCAATATCCGGTATCTTTAACTTACGCTATAACCACAACTTCCATGTTTCTACAAATCTCTCTGAAGCTTTCTGTATTTTAAGAGTAATGTTTTACTTTAGAAAAGCAGATGTTTGTTAATGCACCCTTCCCATCCCCCAACACATAAGGTTTTATGTAATTGTTATCATAGGTATAAAAGTAATGCTCACTGTGCCCAGGCAAAGACAATTCAGAGTAGCAGTTTTTCAAACTGCAGTAAGCCTAACATTCTGTGTTTTGTGTTTTTTCAAGCCTTTGAATTACTGAATTGTACTGAGATAGACCAGGAGCTCCAATCTCTTCAGCTCTGCTTACCATTTGAAAACGTCACATACATCTCTTCACAGGGAACGCTGACTCTGCCCGATTTGATCATGTTTGTACCGTACTAATTTACCATTGTTCCAAGTTCTGGATAGTTAGATTCTTTAATGCTGTGCTAAGTGAAGTAACAAGGATATCACTGCTATTTTTTCTCAGTTATATAATTAAAAGGGTGCTGTAAACTCTATTGGCTACAGCATACCTTTGACCAAAAAAAAAAAAAAAAAGAGAGAGAGAAAAAAAGACTACCGAAGTCCCTTTTAAAACTTAGTGAAAACATGATGATTTCAGATGAAAGCTTTATGGAAAGAATGTAATAGCATTTAAATATTTGGCAACCAAAATTAATGACAAATCCTTGATTGGTGAATGATACAATTTTCATTAAAATTTACTTTAAAAAAGCTTTACTTTTACTTTTTTTTGCTATTAACAAAACCAGAATAACTGGCATAGACTGAAATTTAACAACTAGATGTCCAGATGAGATGGAGTGATGGGTTCAGAGATTTCAGTATATATCCGGACAGTCTGAGAAATTTCTATCAAAGTATCCTCCTGAATATAACCAGTCTGAAGTTCCAATGTATGGGTTATTGCCTTGATGAAACCATCTGTGAAAAGCAAATGAAGTGCGTAAGGAAATATATATTAAAGGGAAAACAATTTTTTTGTTTCTTTTACAAACAAGTGTAAAAAGGCACCTGAATTTCTCAATCTAACCAGTTCTTTCCCGTTAGATATTTAGGGTGGGGGAGGGGGGAATCAAGTTCTTAAGTTATGTTTATCAAAGACCTTACTCCAATGTTGTTTATATATCCCTTTCTTCTTGACCTTACAAGTACTGGTTTCATCATTCCTGTCCCAGTTCATCATAGGGAAAAACCTAAACATCAACATACTTTATATTTTAATTGCCAAGTCAGTTTTTGGCATAAAAGATCTTCCTCTTTTAAGAGTGTCCACATAAAGGAAAAACAGTTCTGTTCTGTATAGCTGCATTTTGTACAGCACATCAGTAGAAGCTCAAGTTTAAGCTGTTCTGTGTATTAACTGGTAGCAACAGTTGAAACCTATTGTATGTTCTCTAGAACAGTGGTTCTCAGCCTGTGGTGTGCAGAGCCCGGGAGGTCCGCAGACTATGTCTAAGGGGTCCACCAAAGGTTGCCATTACCATAGAACAGTGGTTGTAGTCCAAGATTTCTGAAGGGGTCCCCACCGCCATTTGAAATTGTTTAGGGGTCTGCAAATGAATAGAGGTTGAGAACCACTGCTCTAGAAGAGATTTTCAAAAGGTATGAATGGGAATTAGGCACCCATTTCCCACCGAGTTTCAATGGGAGTTGGGTGCTTAACTGCTCTTTCTGCCTTTGAGAATCTCCGCTTGTTGCTTCAGAATTTAATTTGATCTGCTTACTACAAAAACAAAACAAAACAAAACAAAACATTCTCATGTGCAAGAATAGCCTGGTTTCTTTTTCCGATGAGCCTGTAAGGCAAGAATATGAATCAGACCAATGTAATAACAGATGCACTGTATTTTAAGATGCTTCTATTTTTTGCTGTAATTTTTGACAAGTGTTTTTTTTACTGAACAAGAACAAGGTGGTGCTGCACTATTCAGTAGTTAGGTAAATCATTTTCCAATCTGAAAAGTAATACCTTTCCACAACTAAGACTTGATTGCGGGTTAACAGTAGGAAAAGTAAATACCACCCAAATCTTTCAGTGCTTATGCCTGTTACTACACTGATCCATGCCTAAATAGTGATAATCATAATCCAAATGTTCCTTTTCTTCCTTACACAGATGTATTCTTAACCTTTGTTATCAGCTTTTTTTCTGTGACCATATAAAATCTTGGTTCTTTTTCAATTAAAGATTTTCCAGTGATTTTTGTTTAATATTTAAAAGGTAACTGAAGTGTTTATGTATTACAAGGACATTAACAGAGTGAATTCATGAGTGGGAGCCAGGAGATCTCCATTTTGTTCCCAAGGACGCCACAGACTCACCGTGTGACCTTCAACAAGTTACTTCACCTCTCTGAGCCCTACTTTCCCCACCTTTGTAAAGCACTTTAAAGTTACCTAGGGATGAAAACTGCTTTAGAATTTTAAAGTATTGTATTAGTATTTCTTGGCGTTCGGTTATTTTAGGAGATAACCATTTGGGTTACATGTTCTTTACAGCAATTTGTTTCCCAGTAACAATCTGCACCATTGGGTGATATGTGTTGGACACCATTTGGTTGGCCTCTTCCATCATTGAGATGGCTGCTTTTTTTTGGTGCTGGCAGTACTACACAGGGAAATATCTACTGAACACCACCTTCCACAAGAATTTCCCACTCTTAAAACAACTGCTTTGGGATACTCCCAAGGTTTTATTCGTCCTGTAGTAAAAAGGCCAACCCCAGTAGGCAAAAGACTTTGGCACTCCCTTGGAGTTCTTATGACAAGTTTCAGCCTCAACTTATTTACAGCAGTATGGGTACTTTGGGATGAAATCTACAGTTTTGGATTCATGTTGCATTTTTCAAATGTTCTTTCCCCACAAGGGCTTTAAGTGACACTATAAATTGTTCTGTAGTGCAAAGAGGAATCAAACAGTAAAACCAAACCATTCGCTAACCTTAACTACATACCCAACTTTCTTCCCCTCCTCTAATAGTTACCTTGTCCTCCATTCCACTTCATCTTTTGCACGGTCTTTACGAGCGGCTCTTTGTTTCTCTTCTAGTCTCTCTTTTTCTTTGCTAGCCAGGTCTAACAAACATTTAAATAGGAACTGGTTACATTGCAAAATAAAGACAAAAAGAACAAAACATGGGAAAGGCTGGAGAGAAATAAAATTGAATTCACTTTAAGCACAGGAAAGCATTTGTTGTACACATTCTCTTTAAACCAAAAGTCACCTCTGACCCCTTCTAGGCAACAGCACATCAGAGGAGTGGATGATGCTAACAAACATACTGGGAATCCTAAACTTGTTATTTCATTTGTCAGAAACACTGTACTGGATGGGGTAAGGACTCAAACTGGATACAGTCAGAAGCAGTACAGGATGCTTTCTTGTTATTCTACCCTACATATTTTTCCAAGCGGACTCCAGAGCAACAGAGAATCTTTCTGACCAGTTTCCCAGTATGTGCTTCCAACTGTGCTGTAACATAGGATATCTGTATTCAGAATCTACCTTGGCTTCTTACACTGCCAGACTCTGCTGGCAAGAACAGTCACGTACACTGTTATGGAGGAAGTAACATTATGATCGGTCACACTGTGGTGATAAAGACAAAGTTACCTACTCTGAAACCTGGAAATACAGTTATCGCCTAGAATTAAGAGGTGGGTAAAAACCTTAGGACAGCCACCTCACCCCAAACCAATTCTCTTTAATCTTCCCTATAGTCAGGGGAGTGGAGGAGTGTAAAGAGATAGAATTAACAAATACCAAATCTCTAGTAAGTCACATACCCAGCTCTCCATTTTCCATGCCTCTGATATCTGGACGTAGGCGACAATCAGTAGGAGCTAAAACTGCTTCCGTGCCCGTTTCCAGCTCATTGAGACTCACAGCAAAACTGGTGAAATTGTACATCTTAAGGCAGAATAAAGATAATACATATATAGAGTAAAGTTGTTGTTTTTTAAATCACACTAAGTGACATTTGATTCCCTTTACTGGGCTGTCACAGTGCAATTTTCAAAAGCACTTATTGAACCAAATCTGCTCTCACTGACTGTAGTAAGAGCAGGGTTGGCTAATGCTGAGCACTTTTGAAAATACCACCTTTAATTGTGCTGTGGACTCAGGCAAATAAAAACATGATATTGCAGTGATTGAAGAGTCCTTGCTACAGAGGATCAAGAAAGCTTGTTGCACATAGGTTCTCTAATTCTGAGCTGTCTCAAGGTTATCATTTTTATAATGTATTGAAAAGGACACACAAAACAGACATACTCTCCAAAAGAAACTTGCCTATTTTTCCCTGATATCGTTTCCCTGGGCATTTTTCAAATCTACCTATCAGTAGGGCCCTACCAAATTCACAGCCATGAAAAACGTGTCATGGGCCATGAAATCTGGTCTGTTGTATGCTTTTACCCTATACTACAGGGATTTCATGGGGGAGACCAGTGTTTCTCAAATTGGGAGTCCTGACTCAAAAGGGAATTGCAGGGAGGGTCACAGAATTATTTTAGGAGGGGGTCGTGGTATTGCCACCCTTACTTCTGCGATGCCTTCAGAGCTGGATGGCCAGAGAGTGGCAGCTGTTGGCCGGGCACCCAGCTCTGAAGGCAGCGCCACCCTATTAACTTTGCAACCCCCCTCCCCACAACTCCTTTTTGGGTCAGGATTCCTACAATTACAACACCATGAAATTTCAGGTTTAAACAGCTGAAATCATGAAACTTACGATTTTAAAAATCCTATGACCGTGAAATTAACCAAAATGGATGTGAATTGGGTAGGGCCCTACCTATAAGAATACCATGTACCTAAGATGAGTTACCCTTGTCCATTATGATAATGTTCTTGGACAAGCCACCATGACCAGAGAGTTCTAATTTATTGAACTAGTCACCTGTGATGAGTTTGGTGGTCTAGAATTTATTCTCCAAAGCAGCTTACTGCCTGGTATGACTTGCACAGTCTCTTGGATCTCTGGCATATCATCGGCATCATCGTTCCCAGCATCTTCGCTCTGAAACGAAAACACAATAATTGATAGTGAAATAGAGAGAAATTACAGCTCTTCTGCCTAGAGTTCTCTGGAGAGGGCATTAAAAATCCTATCAAATTCAAGACCTTCCATTATCTCACCCCACCTGTATCTCTGCTCTCCTTTCCTCCTCCTCCTCATTTACGCTCTTCTTCATCCTCCATACTGCCCCTTCATCTCCTCCTAGTCTCAACTTCATGCCTTCTTCCACGCTACCTACTATGCTTGGAACATCTCCTATTTTCTATCTAGCAAAAGCACCTTGTCATCAGCATTCATGTCTTCCAGAAATCTTTTCTTGTTTACTTCACCCACCCTTTTCTCGACTCATATCCTGTTTTTCCTGTCTTCGATTAACAACTCTTCTGCTGTGGTAATGCGTCCATACCTATGTCCACACTACACACCACTTTTGGCAGCATGTAGGGTAGCGGGGGGGAGGGGGGGGGCTCAAGGAGGCAACAGAAAAGCTTCAGCAGCTACCAACTTCCAGAACCTTTCATTGCAGTGAGGAAAACTCTGGCAGCAGGAAGGCAGCCGCTGCCACAGTTCTTCTCTGCCGTGGGGAAAGGCTCCATCAGCAGGGCATTGGCAGAGCCTCTTCCTGCAGCAGGGAAAGGCTCCAGCAGCTGGGAGGCAGCAGGACACTAGGTGACTAAAAACAGCAGTGTAGCCAGGAAGGCATGGCCTGGGCGAAGAGAGAGCCATGTAGGGCATGTATTTGGGCACATATCCACACCCTTAGGCACGTCTGTACTCTACGCAAGCCGGGCTTCACCATCTACACTGCTATTTAAACCCACGAGGGGGGGCTACCCGAGTACATACTCTACATGTCGCTAAAAGAAGCGCGCAGTGTAGACATAGCCTTACACTCTTATGTAAAGTGCTGCTACTAGGTAAGCAGTAAGTCATAAGACATCTGTGCTTCTGAGTCTTGTGTAGTCACATACCAGATTCGGAGGGTTGGTTAGCAAGCTGACATGCTAATGTTCCTTAGGCTTCAGTAAAGAACACCAAGCACATCATTTCAAGAGTCGAGCATTTTAGATCCTCTGACTGCTTCTTTTTCCTAAATCCATCTAAAACAAGCCATCATTTTACACCAGGCCTCATGCCCAATACCGTGCAATCCTGGTTCTTTCTGCCATCTTTGCTGGCTGCCTAGAGGTCATTAAAGATTTCATAATGCTTTTAAAAAAAGATTGAGATCTTTTCCAGGATTCTGACCAACATTCCCGCTCTCCATACAAGTCAAATAGGTACTGTTGAGGTGCATTTAGCTGTCGCATTTGCCTACACAGCCACTGCACTACCAGTATAAAACGGATTGAAGGGAGTCACATAATCTCTTACAATCTACAAAGAGGTGGTTTAAAAAAAAAAAAAACCTTATTCCAGCAGAATTAAGGAACCTAATTTCACATATTCTAGGAACAAAATGTAACAGTTCCTCTCAGGACGAGATTATAAAGACTGAAAAAAGAATCAGGCTTCACGAAGTGTAAAATGCAGCAGAAAAGAAAATGTTCTTAGTCTAAAGTGAAGCTGGCCCATCAGTTTTTCAATTATTAAAAAACAAGGTGTATTGTATATGCTGCTTGTGCATAAGCCCTACCATATCAGGTAGCTTGATGGCTCCCTAAACAGAAGGCATGAAACCCAACAGTGACAATCCTTAAAGGATCCTTTCCTTTGGAGGAGGTGACATTGCATGGAATTTTGTTTCATTACCATAAATAATACAGTTTAATTTTTTTTAAAGCAAAAGTAAAATACAGAAAGGACAGGCTGTTTCCTCTTTCCTTTGTCCAGATATTTTATTTTTTTCCATTTAGAATTGGAAATGGTATGACTGCAGGTTCCGGGAAACCACCAATCAGACAGACCTCAACTCTCGCCTGGCTCTTCCCTGCTTATTTATACCTGCCCCTGGACGTTTCCACTGCATGCATCCGAAGAAGTGGGTATTCACCCACGAAAGCTTATGCTCCAATACGTCTGTTAGTCTATAAGGTGCCATAGAACATTTTGTCTCTGTCTGTATTCAGTAGATTTACAAAAGTCATGGATCACTGGGTCACCCCCCGGACCCACCTTCAACCCAGCAACTCTAAACTCTCACTTCTTTCCACCAGTCCCCTCTATAGTGGAATCACTGTGAATTGGGCCTTCCACAGCTAAATTGCAGAGGTCAAAAGGATTTCATCCCTGAGAGACTACCTGAAAAATAATAATGACCAATAGGGAAGTCCAACCTTGTTGAAAATGTCACACAATTAAACAAACAAGAAATTGTGTCCATCTAGATGATGTACATGTATTTAATCCAATAATGTGCTCTTTGGTTTGATATGCTTCAGTTTGTGTAATAGATGGGCAGTACTCTGAATTCAAATCAAGCTCAAGCTTACTTTTCATGCTTCCTCTCTACAAAAAATTCCTTGTGAATGCTTTCCATTGGCTTCCTGTCAGGCTCCCTTTCTAAATGCAAGTTCATCAGAAAGGGAAGATGAATTTGATTTTTTAAAAACCTTAGAGCCCTCATTTTTAAGCTCTTCTCTGCAACATGAACCCTATAGGCTCAAAACACAGAAGGGAAATAAAAAGTCAAACTTTTAAAATCTCATTTTTAAGAATCATGTAATTTTTCGGGCAGATTTTTAAATGCTCGAGATTGGCAATACTGACATTTTCCTTACTAGCAGACAGCAAGATGTAACTCAATCTCTGTAACAGCAGTTACCAAATATCAACCCCAATCTCCATGACCAACCCCTGTGAGATGCTGAATGCCCTCAACTGTCACTAAAGTCAATGGGAATTCAGAGCACTCATCACTTCCTGGTATCAGCGCCCTAGTTATGAAAAATATCCACCATTATAGCTATCAGTTCACCACAACCACATCAACGGATGTTCTTCTAACAAGAAATTTTTCCTTTTCTGAAGATGCTTCCTTCAAATGGGAGATACACAGCAACACCAGCTCTCTCTTGAACAATTATACTAAAACCTTACCGGCTTCATTTTCTTCTGGTCACCACCTCTCTTTTCATTCTTTTTAGAAGCATCATATGCGGCAGGGTTGATACACCATAAGCATTCTGTCCATTTGCCATAAATCACAGAGAGCTTCTTCTTGCTATTTATAGAGGAAAGGAGACTTATTTTTGCTGCCCAATTTCTATAACTTCCTAGCCTAAATTAAAATCAGCCTGACCTAATTCAGATTATATTCAGGTTTTCCTGTTTCTTCCCCCCCCCCCGATTACTACAAACTTCTGGGAAGCCATTTATCAGAACATAAGTGCAAAGATGAACAGTCCTGTGCTTTGAATGCTCCCCAACTATTTAGCCATCAGTCCTGCACTTGTTAAACTGATTATAGAAGCAATGAAGCTGATATTGTAGTATTGGGGATTGGTCCTGCTTTGAGCAGGGGGTTGGACTAGATGACCTACTAAGGTCCCTTCCAACCCTGATATTCTATGATTCTATGATTCTATATAAAGACCAAGAGCTATAGAACAGGTTGCATTTGGGGAATACAGCGGTTAGCATTTTTTGGTAAATATTTTTAAATGAAGACTAGAAGTCCTAATACATTACTAAGGAAAGGACAATTGTATTATTCTCTGTGTTTTCTCTGGATACCTTTTCTCCTTTAAATCCAGACTGCTGCACTAAAGTCCAAGGTGCAAATGGCATTAAAGCTTTGCCAATCGTGACCGAAATGCTCACTCTAAAGCCAACAAGTGTAATACTGATCCAGATAATAGAAACGAATGAGAATGGGAGGAGTCTGTACTAATGTAAAAATTTAGCAGTCATGTTGAGCATGTGTCAGTCCAACAAGCTAGCGCTATAAAGAAAGTACTAGGTGCCCATATAGCATAACAAGACAGACACAGACTTTTCACTTACTTTTTGTCCTGAATGTGACCCTCTACTCTGTGAAGCTCTTTCCCAAACAGTCCACATGGTTTAAAATTAAGGACACATTTATCTCCAGTACTGTAAAGGGAACAAGCGTACCATTTAGAAAGCCAGCATCTAAATGTTTGAAGCGCAGTGTTCACTAATGTTTTTACTTTCCTAAAATGAAACACTATTTAATAAAATCACTTAGACCTGTGTTTAATATTAGAAATCAGGTAGTAAAAGCCACAGGATTTTTGGAAGTCCTTGTTGCTCTTTTTTATTCTAAGACAGGCATAAATGGTATCACTGAGAGCTTGTTAAAACCAAATGAAGACTTTAATGGGTGATTTCTGCATAAAGTGTGCATATAAAACTCACTGGAGTCACTGGGAGTTAAAAGGAAAAGGAATAGAGGACTGTCCCCTACCCAGGGTATTTCTTATTATATCACTATCAATACTTTTATGGTGAGCTAATCACATGAAGTTTACAAAGCTACTAAAGGTAGCTCACAATGTAAATGTGCACTCAAGTGCTACTGCCAAACTACAATACAGCCAGATGTCAAGCCAGGATTCCTGGACTAAATTCAGGAAACTGAAATAAGCGCGCCCATTATTGACTAGCGTGATGGTGATTTATGATGTGTTGCATGTTGCACATAATTCACTGCAGAGCAATTGCGCTATCAACTGGGCAGGGTTTGAACGGGTGACCTGGAGTTGAAAGATTCTGTATCTCATCCAATCTTCTGCATAATCATGTGTACTGTTATCACTGTTTTGATATTTGTTTCAAAACACAAACAACTATTTAACCAGTTCAAAAGAAGAAATAATTTGGACAGAATTTTCAGCAGATCAACAGGAGATAACATTTTGGACCTACAAGATCCATTACGAAGGGGAAAGCTTTTGGATCTGTGATTACCATTTATTAGTTTCTATAATGGCCAATGCTCGTAGCTCCATAATTAGCAATATTACCTGTGATTTACAATTTCTATTGTTCCATACTGTTCTATCCACAGTTTACCTATAATTACGTTATGTACACAACAGGTTGGGTTTGTCCACGTGTAAGCTTCATTATGTCTGTGAAAGAAGCCAGAAAAGTGAAGTCAGATGCCAGGAAACTAAATCCACTTCTTGAACTAAAGACAGAAGGTGAAACAGCATTAAAGTCTAATTGCCCTGAATCTTGTAGTGGGGTGGAACACTTAGTACACCCCACTGAACAGTATTGACTTTTTTTCTTTTTTTTTTAATTAAAGTAAAGCTTATGGACTTTCTTTAGAACCAAGGCAGTGTGTTCTAGCTGAATCTCACTAGACATTAAGAAGTGAGTTAAAAAAAATGAGAAAAAGAGGAAATTGCCTATGGAATCATTTATAAATGTGTGTGCGCCCTTTGATAACTTGAGCTCTGGAGCAGGGCATCATTAGCAATCAAGACATTTTTACTTTTGAATTTGTTCTTTTAAAGTTGAGAGAGAATCTGATGCTCCCAAGAGGGTTCAGACTGACAGCCCTAGAGACTGAAGTCTTCTATTCAGCCACAGGAAGCTGCACTGTAACCTTCCCCAAGTAGTCCCACCACAGGCTACAACCATGACCCAGAAAGACCACTTTGAAAGACAAGAAAGTAGTTCACTCTTCATGACTATTTCGTATGAACATCTCTGCTGAGGCTGCCATCAAGGATGCTGGTCACAGACGCCTCTCCACTAGGAACTAGGCAGACCAACCCACTCAGGTTTTCAAACAAGCATCTGATGGTAAATGCTTTTGGGCCTAGTTTCAGAGATGTGGAAGTCAATGGGATCTGCAGATGCAGAGTACCAGTAGGGGGAGAGGGGAGAAATCAGGCCCTTAATCTTAAGTAAGTTCTAGGGGAATGAACTGGGGGGGGAAAAATCATTGTAATCTTCTCCCTCAAAAAAAAAAAAGCCCTCTCAACATATAGGGACCTGCGCCTGCTTTCACAGAAGTCAGTAGGAGTTTTGTCATTAGTCACTAGAGCTCGTACCCCCCTGATTCTACAAGCTATGCAATTACTGACACCAGAAAAATAACCTTCTTGTGTAGGGCTTATACTTGAATAGAATGCCAGCTCATTATCTGAAAAAAGAGATTTTTGTCACTGAGTCCATGACACTATTTTCAGTCTTTTTAAAATATGTTCACAATCTAATTTAATCCGTAATTCCATCTTTCCACTTCATCCCTTTTTTTTAACTACGAGTTACTCCGAAGAAAAAAAAATCCTAGCGCTAAAATTCTCAGCTTAATTTTGTATCAAACATGCTCTGTAGCACCAACTTTACAAAGACAGTGTTTGTTGACTCCAGTCCTGAAAAAAAAATGTTTCTAAAAATGGTCAAACTGTTAATCTGTCAACAACTGGATTCCTATTTTCACTGGCTTGGCCAAGTCATATTTCTGCCATGAAGTCATCTTTTATCCCGCTTTCAGCACTGATGAAACAAATACTGTCTGGATTTAGCACTGTAAGCAATTAAGACATTTTAGTAATATTGTAAGTCAAACTTTTCTCTCTCTATTCTGATTACACAGAGAACACAAGAAAAAAAATAAATATTTTGATATAATGGCAGCAAGAGCAAACAATTAAAGCACCAACCACTTTCTAACCTTCACCTTATATAAAGAAGTGACTGAACAAAACTGCTTAATGTATCTGACTGGTCTGTCATTCTCCAGTACTGCATAGACACAGGCTTAAAGTTTGACTCCTTTAGCGACAAACTGCCTCCCACTGAACTTTAGAGCAATAGCTGCATTTTCATATAAGGCTCACGTGGTATAAGAAATTAGAGCACTTTAATATTTCTATTCATCCTGCGGTTTTTGGGATGGCAACATTTGTATGGCCCACAAATATAACAAGCTGAAGCAGCACTCACCTGTCCTAGTTTACCACTTGAAATGTCATTTATTATTTGGGTGGTGAAAGGTGGCTGCTAATCAAACTACCAATGTTTTATAAGTGCAGTCATGACTTACATAAAAGCAGCATGCGTGTTTACTTACAGCCTAGCTTATTAAACACATTTGTTTTTAATGAATTCTTGCCCAATGCTGCCGGTATGCTTACAGGTCTAGTTAGATCAATAGAGAGCCTAGTGTGTTCACAGGAGAACTACAGCATTGAACAGTTTAGAACCCTAAAACACCTTGAAGTAAATAGCACAAAACCTCAACTTGCTCTTTTGACTGATCAAACCACAAGAGATTAATGAAACACTTTTCTGAATAAAGGCAATTTTTCCATTACTAACTTTTATTTTGGTTGAATGTTTGTAGTCCACATTTAAAAATGTATTAAAATAATTTATCTACATACCAAGGAACTGGGGTATAGAGGCAAGCTGCCCAATTACTCTGTTTTCATCACAACATAGTTCAGATACCAAGCAGCTGAAGCAGCTCATGTTTTATATTGCCCAGAAAGATCAGATATCATGGTATAGATCAGAAATTCAACTAGAGCATCAAGTTACACTTATACAAGAATCTCCAATAGAAGTTAACCTGTTATAAAGGTAAGCAAGTCACCACTTTATTGAAACCAAATGTCTATTTAAAGGTTTCACAAAAGCAGCAGATTTCAGAACCACTTGTCTAAATCTACATCTGTTTAAGTGCTCTTAGGAAACCATCTCAAAATGCTCAATTCCAGAATGACTTTTACTTCACTATCATCCTGAGTGCACTCATTACTTCCTTACAGAAAAGTCTAGGGAGGCTTTTTAATTTTATTATAGCTCAGCCATGCTACAAAACAAGTTATGAAATCACTTCCTTCATCAGATATGCTCTCAGTCAGACATGAGCCTGGGAGTAACCTGGAAATGGAGATTTGGTTTCAATAAAGAGGCATCTGTACACAAGTAGGCGAGTCATGTCTAACTGTAGGTAGAAATTTACCTGAATTCCTGGGGTTTACCATGGCATACAGTATCTGTTCTGGAGAAGTTATATATAGTTTACACATACACACTGTTGACATTATCAAAACCACCTGGGGGATTTAGAGGCAAAATTCCCAATGAAATTAACACAGCACCGATTATCCCAGCCAAAGTATTTTTAGTTCTCTTTTTTTAAGGCACCTAACAACATTTAAAGAACAAGTAATTTTAAATAGCATTTGGCTTCAAGAAATGCCAGTTGCCTTTGCAGTAAAATCAGGCCAAATTGTTACAGCTGCGAGACCATGGCATCCTTCCAACAAAGCCCTGGAATTAACCGATGAGCAATAGTCCATGCTTAAATCCATAGTATCTCTTCCTTCCACCCACTCCAAGAAAAGTTTCATAATTAGCTGAATGATTCTTCGAGGCAGTCATGGCCCAGATATATATATTATGGTCCTTTAGAGCATTTACTATTTTTTTAATATAGTTAAGTGATATATGTTCAATAGAGAAAAAAGTTTTTTGGTTATACTTACTTTAGAAGCTCCAAAGTAATTGTTCCGCGGGGCTCTGCTTCTACACTCTTCCCCCAGAACTTTAACTTGGGGTAGATTGATCCATGAAAAACAAAGTCCTTATTGAGGCCTTCAGAATAAAATGCACTAACAGGGGGGTGGTGACTGACCTGTTCAGATATAAACCTAAAGCCTAAATCCTCCCTAGGGGAGGGGGGAAAAAAAAAGTTAGGTAATCAACGTTTATCAAGAAGGGACTTTTATTAAAATTTCAATAAAAGTCAGATCACATATTTTTTAAAACATGTCTGAGGATTTTTAGACCAAACCTGAACTCTGATCCCATGGTCTCCATAGTTAATGTGTAAGCATTTATTGATCGCCATACACGTCCCCCACCATAAAAACTGCATCACAAACTGAACACTATCAACCCGGGATTGCATATGAAGTAATTTCACTTGGGCAACTGCTGGCAATTCCAAAGTGTGCTGGGCAATAGTAGTCCACCTCTGGGAACTTGGGTTCAAATATGATTTACAGGACAATTGACCAGATGAAAGGGTCTCAATCTATTCTCACACTAGGTCATCAATAAGGCACTCACTACAGTAATTAGGAGTCTCTGGTCAGGAGTGGCTCTTGGGAAGAATATAATATACACTTCACTGCCCTTGTACAATGCAGAAAATATGAGTCTACAGACAGAAATAAAGTTGTTCTTCTAAAATCAGTATCTTCTCAGATTTCATATTGATCACTGGGGTTTTAGCTAATTGTGGCTATAGAGTTTAGATATGACTGGTCAGAGTGAACTGATTTTATCTTAGGGAACAAACTATTTTCCAATTTGCCATGAAGTCAGTTTAATTCACTGATCACCAAACACCTCGCCTCTTCAACGACATTTAAAAGAATTCAGTGTCACCTGATTAATTCATAGGTTTCTCCTAGTAGAGGGTTAAATGGTTTGCCAGTTCTCTCCCACTGAGAAGCTACTGCAGAAACTGCAAAAGCAGCTACAGCCTGTAAACAAACACAGCAGGATGTAGTCTTCAGAGAGAGCTCCATTGAAACAGCAGCATCTTACAATACATTTGCATGTGCTATAGCAATTTTAAGAAACCCTCTATGTCCAGGAACTCTACCAACTTCTTGTACTCCTGAGGTTCCCCCACGTCTCCACACGCACCCAAACATTCTGGAGAGTGTGTGTCATTTTTTAATCAGTCAGAGAAATTGCTGTGTGCTTCTTAAGGTTAACACATTCACAGATCCTGACAGACCCAAACTAGGAATAATGATCTACGATAAGTAATACATGTGTGTGTGAGAGGATGAATATTTCACTTCCAAAAAGCAATCCTTTTCTCTGGCAAACTTTACCAGATCACTCTGACTACTCTCTGTTCCTCTTCACGCAGCTCTAATAAAGACCTGGACTGTTCCTTTCTGCCCATCTTCCCCTTCTTTTGCCCAGTGACTGTGCAGTGGAATCTAGTTTAACATAACAGCAGTCAGGTATCATTTCCAATGTCACTATGGAAAGGTCATTTTCACCAGTGCCCCTTGCAAAGCAGCAGTTTTTATTTTGTTACATTTCATACATCCTGCTGCCAGGTATAAAGGACAACTATAGCATCATACAGATTGGGCCTAAACGGTATGTATTTATCATACACAGTTTACCATGTGCTTCTTGTTCTCTACATTTCATATAAGTAGAAATAGTGTTCCAGAGTAACTCTTAAACCCTGATGTACACTAGTTTAGGCCCACCATCGCATGTGACTAACCAGATACTTACTCTGCTCACTCCAAGGTACGTAGGGTTTGGGGTGGGAGGGAAAAATGGGAAATAAAGTCTGCCTCTACCACACCACTCTTAAAAACTCTCAAAATGCCAGTTAGCAAATGGATTTGTTTGAGGCAGTTCAAAGCCATAATCAGATCTTCACTAAAAATAGTGGGATTTGTGCAATTTTAAGAACAGTGATTAAAAAGGTGATGGGCCTAGGCATGTTCAGTTCCTGACTGTACTCTCCTCCTCTTCCTCCCACTGCAGTGACCCCTTCAACCATCTCAAGGTGATGTATATACCTACTGCTGAGGTGTTTTCATAGCATCTGGTACTGGCCACTGTCAGAGACAAGAGACTGGACTAGATGGACCACAAGTCTGATCTTGTACAGCAATTCTTGTGCTTCCTATAATCAGTCCACAGAGTGCCATACCCATCTCTCATCAGATGGGATGTCATCTTAGAGACTTTGAGGACATGAGGAATCCTTTCTAAAGCCAAAGAGGAGATGGAAAGTGTCACTTGCCTGCATTCTTTCCAGGGGGTTCGCATGACTGCTAGCTTTATGAATGAGGTATATGTGTTCCATGTATTCAGTTATCCGCTGGAGGAAGCTCAGTGGCTCATTGAAGACAATAGGCATTGTAATTTTAGACAGCTCCTAGATGATAAAAGGAGAAGTTATTCCCTTTGACACACTTCTAGGTTACCAACAGGCCAGAACAAGTTTCCAAGATGATCTCTCGGGTGGGTTGGCAATAGTGGTCTTCACTGACACACAATGGGGCCAGCTCAGACCCCTGGTTCTGGTTACTAACTACCAGGGCTGGAAGGGATTAGAAGCACAGCAGAAGCCTAATAACGTGTGTTGATAAAGGGCTCCAAATGGAGTCTTATCTAGCACTGCAGCCAAGAAAAGATGGTAACTGCAACTCAGTGCCTCGTGATAGTGCAGAAGAGGTTAAAATTTCCTTCTAACAGATGATGCATTAGCCAGTCATTCACAGCATAATGAACTGGATCCCTTGAAAAATCATCACTGACCATCTAAACGGTATTATCGCTGTAACCAACACATTCTCTACTGTACTTTGAATCACCTTCAAGTTTGTGGAGGGAACAGGATTTAAGATGTTTTCACAAATTTTAAGTGACCCTATTTGTATCAGGTTTCAGAGTGGTAGCTGTGTTAGTCTGTATCAGCAAAAACAACGAGAAGTCCTTGTGGCACCTTAGAGACTAACAACTTTATTTGGGGATAAGCTTTCGTGGGCTAAAACCCACTTCATCAGATGCTGTGTATTTTATACCTGCTACTGTATTTTCCACTCCATGCATCTGATGAAGTGGGTTCTAGTCCACGAAAGCTTATGCTCAAATAAATTTGTTAGTCTCTAAGGTGCCACAAGGACTCCTTTTTATTTGTAACAGTGCCCTACAAACAAGGGTAAACAGTGTTTCTTATTCTACCTCCTAGTTAGAGCTGAGCAAATCATTGATTTTTCTCTTCAGTGGCCACATTTTTTTGGTTCAGCTCATTTGAAATGAAAAAAACAATTTTTTCCTGGTTTTTCCTCAACGAAACTAAAATGGAAAAAAAATGGTTTAGAAATGATTGAATCAAAACAAAATGTTGAAACGGAGTGTTCCAACACTTGAAATTTTTTCAGGTTTTTTTTTTTGGCCAAAACGATTCACTAAATTTGAGCTGAATTCGCAAATAGTTTTGGTGCCCTGAAAAATGCATTTTTCAGATAATTTAGTATTCGCCAAATAAGTTTCACCCTGCTCTACTGTTGATATGAAGAAAACCATTGCTTGAGCTTCAACAAATAGACGTATCAAGCCCCAGGCTCTTTTGCTATCCATAGCCTCTTTCTAGCCAAACAAACACAGGCCATTTTTGAAAAAAGGTGCATTGATAAGACAGGGATTTTCTCCTCCCATGAAGATGCAAGCACTACAATAAGTGACTGCAAATTTTTGAAAGGATTAAAGAAAATGTTAGTGACTGACCATTAGGATTGGAGACCAAGTGTCCTTTACATTGGTAACTACTGCTAATTAGAGTTCTTTAATTCTTGGTGTCAAGAATAATCAGGTGAACCAATTCAGATCATGCCCACTAGCCTGAGTTTACACCATGAACTCTCTCAATAGAGAAACAGGGCATAGGATAGATTACAAATTCCCTTATTATGTCATTCAGTTGAAAGTGAAATTTCCTTGTGCATTACATCCCTTTGAGCTATATGAAAGCCAAAATAAAGCCCCAAATTATTATATTTTGACAACTATTGTAATGACAAGTAGAGCTATGTAATTTTATATTCTTCAACCCACGTTTGAAGAAATACAAACTGAAAAATATAAAAGTTTGAAGAAGTTTGAATACAAGTTTGAAGAAGTCTTTTAGGGCATTACTTGTAAAATGATAAGAAATTATCAGTTCAACATACGCAACTACTGGGTCAGATAAGGAAAATATTTCTTTAATGAATCTATTCCTGCCAATATGAACACCTCTGACCAAATGTCAAATACTATATTATTCATAAACTGCGTTTATCAATCCTCAGTTTACTAAAGGACACCAAGATTAAAAGTCAGAAGTTAAAAAGAGTTCTGACATAAGTTTTTAACACCATCTTACTTTACAGAGAACAGAGAATTGTAAAATTTATAATTTATGCTGCTTACTTTTGGCATTTCTCAGCTTGAGCAATAAAACTAGTCAATTTCCCTTTTGTCTACCATCACTTTCAAGTTCTTTAGCACCATCAGAATACTCCATTGTTTGGTGGCCTTTGGTTTTGCATTTTTGTACTTCCAAACTTAATCTTCCTCCCTTTAAGATAAACATTTTGCTAAGAACGCTGGGGAATCAAAGCTGGGTCTCCTGACCGCAGAGAGTGACTTACCAGTCCAATGCATTTTTTTAATATACTCCACACACTGAAATCACTCCTAGAAAACATTGGTGCAGGTAATGATGTTCTGTAGGGGGAAAAAGCCATTAGAATAATTAACAAAGACCTTATATATATAGCAAATTTTTCATCTACTGATCTCAAAGCATCTTGCAAAGGAAGGTAAGCCTCACTTTGCAGAAGAGGCAAGGGAGTCAGAGAGGTGTAGTGACTTACCAAATGTCACACACTGACTGAGCTGGGAGTAGAACTCAGGTATCCCGCCTTGCAGCACATTGAACTATTCAGTGAACTAAGTAGCCTCCCTAGCTAGTATATTTTAATTGTAGTACGTACACACACGCAAACAGAATCCTCCTTTCAAACACAGCAAAGGACAGACTGCGTTCCCTTAGAGTTCCTCCCCTTAAATCAGGATGATCCAGGCAGGAGAGAAAGGGAAGGGATGGGACCCAATGATAATCCGTTCAGTTACCAGGTTAATGAACATGATACAAATACCAGGAAGCTATGTCCTGATTGACAGAATAAATTAGATTCCATCTTTCATTGGGCCAGGTCATCCCCACCCCCTTCCATAGAAAGACCTGCAGGAGATCTCGGAGAAACTCTCCGTGAAGATCCCCAGATCCTTCATATTGTCCTGCAGTGCCCCCCCCGCCCCCCCCCCCCACACACACAATCCCCAGAGATCAACGGGATACCCCACATCTCCGCAAAAGGCAAGTTCCCTGGAAGACACCCCCCGCCCAACCCTGGCAACACAACTCCAATGAAGCACCACTATCAGAGACACCTCAAGATCACAGCAACCTCCACATCAGGAGAGAATCTGCAAAAGCACTACAATCTAGGACTGTAGCATCTTTTTTAGGTATTCCTAACTGGGCCAGATAAAAGGTAACATACATCCTTCCTAGCCCACACAGCTGCCACCCCCCTTGCCCAGAATGGATTCTGGCACATTGGAGGGGCAGGGGAGGATAGAATGGTGCTGCAGGAACATAGAATGGTGCTGCAGGAACATCTGACTTGACTTCCAGAAAGAAGCATACATGGCTCAGGCATGGACCTTGGGCAAAGCCATTATTATATCAGCTAAAGTGATACTCTGAAAAAGCCTCTGGAGTTTGTCAATTTTCATTTTCTTATAAGGGATGATGAGTAAGAAGGACGCATAACTGAGGATCCAGTCTGCCTAACGGAAAGGCTCTTGTACCAACTGGTTACATTCAGGCAAAGTGCTCTGTGAAATGCTGCACTTGAGCCAAGAAGTTAAGCTTTCAACATGGTCAAAGGACTTCCTTCTCCTTTCTCAACAACCATCTGCAGACTGAGGGAATGCAAATGTTTGCCAACACCTATTGTGTGTATTTATTTTCAGAAGGCTACTTGGGGCAAATGGGGATGGGGAGCGGTCCTGGATAATCAATTAGAACACAGGACCACAAACTTGTTTTCAGAGCCATGAGAGAAAAGGGAGATCTCTCTCTGGCCACAAAAGGAAGAGGGTGACCAGGAAATGGTCAGAGAGGGGACTGGTTTCAAGAAATGCAAGACTTTATTTTCTCTGTAACTAAGCTAAGGGGCACCCCTACCTCACTGGGCTTTGCGAGGTATTCAGATGAGGTATGTTATACAAACAGTTTATTTAGTTTTATTAAATTTAAAGACTGACTTACTGGATAATTTCACACAGACCACCCCAAAAGATATCTATCAGCACTTCTACATAGAAGTTCTGAAAACTAAGTGCCTAACATTCCACTCAGTCTTGATCAACAGGCATGGTCAGAGGTGTCCCCTTCCACTGAGGTGTGTTGCAAAGGGCTGAGGTCAGATACACACAAGGGGAGGAAACCAAAGATGCCAAGAGTTGGCAGGGGTGCAGGTGACGAGTTCTCTGGCAGAGTTCTCAATAAAAGTAGACACTGTGATTAGCATCTGCCAAATACTGTATGGCAAAGTCCTACAATATCCTTGAAAAACCTTATTGTATTAAATGTATGTATTACTGTGGGCTTGGATTGTATGTAACGTCTCTAGGTGGGATATGTGACAGATGTAAGACCTGGGAGTCAAAAAGTTTATACTGAAGATGTGCCAGACAAGTATGGACTTTTGGGACAATAAGGGTTAAGTGGATTTCTTGGGGAATCCCTAGGGAGAAGTTAATGTAAAGTCCCTAACTCTGGTGATGCAAAAAGCCAGCTTTTTGAAACTATGTACTGAGGAAAGGGCCATTGTCTGCTGATTACCTATTACAGAACGCCAATATCAAAGACTGAAACTGTATAAAGCAGCAGCTGACCTGTCCAATCTGAATTCTTGTTCTGGATCTAAGACAGATATGAACTTGTAATGATGGGAAAACCCAGCTGTGGGTTTTGAAGTACTAACCTATCAGAGCCCTAGGTTGGAATTGGAGGGGACCTCTGGTAAGTTTTTTAGCATGCTTGTAGGAATTTTTGTTGTTTTATTATGTTTTCTCTGTAATGCTTAAGAATAAAAGCACTTGCTTAGAAGGAGCGGAGTTGTAACTTGGTAAGTGCAGGCAATACACTGGTCATTGCCTTCACAGAGAAAGAAATATGCAGGCATAGGCCTGTTTAGGCAGTCTGGTGTGCTGGGGATATCACAGTGTAAGGCAGGGAGCTGTGCAGCCTTAAAATCCCCAGTCAGAAGGGAGTGAGATGCAGGTCTCCGCACAAGCGAGGGGACAGCTGGGAGCCAGGAACCTTTAAGTGGGTGCCCTAAAGCAACCACATGAGGGGAAAACACAGGTACCGTTACCCTGAAATTGTAACTGCATCTATTGGATAGGTTTCCTTTACTGGTTAGCATGCACTCTGACATACCTACCTGTGTTTCTTAATTCCATTCTCTTGAAGCTGCCTCTCTCCATTATGTTTTCCTGTCCTATTGCTTTGGGGTGGATCCAGATCAAGCATTTCTGCAACTTTATGATTTGTTTCTGAAAAGTCTCCTGAAGAATTATCGGAATCGAAGCCTGTATACAACAAGTACAAGTCAGTAACTTTCTCAAGAACTTTATGACTCTACTTACAGTACCTGCTTACACTGCACACCTGTTAGTAATATACTAACAGTATATACACTTACCTTAAAAAACTAGACATACACAATGCATTTTACTATGAAATATCACCAAGTCCAGAGCCTTTGTTATGCTCTAGGACACTAGATCATATACAGAGCCAAGTATCACTTTAGTATCAAGCCCTCTCAACCAATTTTTTCATCCTACCAAACATATAACATTAATTTGTAATACTGTGAATTGCTCAATAGCTTCTAATCTGATTAAGTCTACTGTCTTCCCTACTTCAGTGCTGCAATTTAAGTGCAATTATAATAATTTTGTTCAACTATGTGATTTTGCATGTCCTGCCTTGAGTGCAGGGGTCTGGACTAGAGGACCTCTCGATGATTCTGCTTTGTCAAAGGTCTTCAAAAAGTGAAGTTGACCTATTTATACAAACAGTTTTATTACTAAGGGATAATAGACACACAAATAGACATTGCTAAGTCAGAGTGAACTGCCACATATGTAATTGACTTTTAAGTCTACTGTATACAGTTTCTTTATCAAATGAAATGATACAAAGAAACACATGCTGAAATAAGGAATACAGAATTTTTAAAAATCTAGTAATATGACATGAAAAAAAGAAAAGCATAGACCAGAGAAGAATGTTTGCATGGTTGATAGGCTGGTAGCATCAGGGAGCTGTCACTCAGTTATGCACAAGCAAGTCTCTCTCTCTCTCGCTAGATGCAGGGGGTAACAAGGTGACTCACAGACTTAGTCCTGGGCACCCCGAGAACCATCACACCATGATGGAAGGGAAATGGACCAGATTCCCCAACAGGTGTTCCCACTCCACGCCCAATCTCTATGACTAAGCATGCGACCTCTTTGGTGCCATCCACATCTATTACCAAGGGGCATATCCTCAGCTGTGGCCCAAGATGTCTCATACTGCAGGAGTGAATCCACTAGCTAACATGATTTGCAGCAATATTTCACAAATTCAGGGTACATAGGATGCTGTGATGTAACAATTTTGAAAGAGTGCTTAAGGAAGTGCAATAAAGCATTGTAAATTATACAGGGTCTTTTTAAGGACATGTTTGCACTTGGCTCTAAATTGTGAGATTGGGAAAAGTAGATGCTCTAATAATGGGGATGGGGGAAATCTGGAAGCTGATCTCCATTTTACAGGGATTTAACAAAAAATGAAGGCACTTTAAGTGCATCCATTGACCCATACCCTACAAACGTAAGTCAGATAAAAACACCCAAAATGGAACTCCTGAATTTGTATGACAGCCTGTTCTACAGGAAGTTTGCCAGCAGAAATGCTTCACTTATCAAGACTTTTACTTCCTTCAACTCACTAATCAATATTTAGGGCATCAGGATTAAGAGAACCTCTCACACGTTCCAAATGCTTTCAAGATTAAAGCATCTGTCTTTTTCAGTGAATAGAAGAGCACACTTAACTGATCAAGTGCCCTTCTCCAGTTAGGGCCACCAAAACAGGAGCTCATTGGGGATGAAAACAAATCATGAAAACTAGACTACCCCAAAGTCCCCGCCCAAACACCGCCCCTCCCTGCCCCTATTGGACCCCTCCCCAAATCCCCGCCTCCTCCCTCGAGTGTGCCGCGTTGCCCTGCGGCAAGCCTGGGAGCGGGGAGAAGCAAGAGGCGGGGGCGTATTCAGGGGAGGAGGCAGAGGTGAGCTGGGGTTGGGGGGGTGTGGCAGGGAGCTGCGGGTGGGTGCTCTGCACCCACCAATTTTCCCCGTGGGTGCTCCAGCCCTGGAGCACCCACAGAGTCGGCACCTATGCCCATGCATCACCCTGTCTCCTTTCACCAGACATGTGGTCTTGGATTAAAAAATCTGCATTGAGGAGTCAGCCAGAGACAGAAGTTGGCAGGAGCAGCTGCAGAAGCAGCGCACTGATGCCAGAGTGCTTTCTGCAGTTTTTCCCCTTGGCCCTCTCTCCCCTATGCCCAATAGCTATTCATTCCTAGCCTCTCTCATGTTCCCCTCCCTCTTTTGTCTCTTTTAGGTAATCATCTCCTAACACAATTCCACCCACAAGATTTTAAAAAACAACAATGGAACTAATATGACACTGGCAAGCTTCACTCTGCTTGCATGAAAGAGAGTCCCATTGACTTTAGATCAGGTTTTTGGAATAAGAATCAGGTTCTGACGAGGGTAATTCAGCTTTTAACTTGATCTGAGTTTAGTCCAACATTAAAGGGCTTTAATATTAATAAACTACAGGACATCTATTATTTTGATATTATTAAAGCAGAAGTTGTATTTTTAGCTCCCATGAAGTGCTTTCATTCTATTAGTGCAATTCCTTTCAGAAAGCTATGCAATTCTGAAACAAAAAATTACATTCCCAGCATGATAATTTTAAGCAATCTCAGAAGCAGAGGGAAGTATCAGTGGTGTGATATTATTTTATAATTAGCATAAGTCACAGAGGATGAGGTCACTCATTAATTCCTTCTGCTACACCCCAATCTCCCAGGTGTGTAATTATGTAATGACAAACACATCCCAATGGGATTTAACACTTAACTGGGAACAATAATAGACGTAACATATAGATGATTAAAATAAACACTACTTTGGAACACCTGTCTCGAACACATGCTTATCATTAGCCAGTCCACAATAAAAGGGATATTCATTTATAATAAAAAAAAGTGCAGTTAAATCTCATGGAATACTACATTCTTATCAGCTACTTCCAATGAGTTAAACATGCCTTTAAAAAAAACCCTGAAAGTTCCATAAAAGGCCAAGTCAGTCTACAAGGGTATGATTATCAGACAAGCATCTAACTGTGGAATTATAACCCTCTGATTATGCCTAGAACCTTGCAATTTCTTTGAGGGAATAATTACTTCAGAATAACTGAAAAGGTGTCCCAGTGTCTACATACCAATCATTCTGTTTCACCTCAGTAAATGAGTCACTCATGCTGCTCTCATACGTCAACATGTATTTAGTTCAGATGGAAAGGGTGATTACACACAGAACAAAATATAATTTCATCCGGTCATCATCAATGACTATACAATACCAAAACAAATATATTCAAATGTTGAGGACAGGCAAAAAACCTTCAACCCCAATTCCGGTAGAACTTATCTTAAATACATCAGAAATAGGTAAATCTGCTCTGTCAGAGTTTATTTTCACTTAATTTGATCTACATTTTAAAATAGGAAGCACAGGTAGGTAATCACTAAATATGGCAACAACTCCACGTGCACACCCTAAGCCAGTTCTCAGAAGCTGTTAAGCTTATCTACTGAAAGTCAGCTGCAAAAATGTTACAATTATTAGTTGACCAAATTGTGTCTGCATGTAATTTTGAATTTTAATTTTTTTAAAATTTTAAATAGAAGACTCTGTAGGACTGCTTAGAAAAGCTAAAAGAAGTGGCTTTTTAAAAAGATCCAGAACATGTTACTGAGAGGGGAATGATAGACAACATTTAAGTTGGACTTTTTGAAAGAATACAGTCTCTAGGAAATCTCTCTTCTTTGGACATCACTAATTAATGCCTCCAAAATATAGAGGCATTCACCAAATAAACATTAATTACAAGATAGTCACACTGTAGTAAAAAGGTGTGAGGTATAAACCAGGTGTGGGGTTTTGGATGGGAAAGAAGACTGTGAAGACAGCAGTGGCAAAGTATCAACTTAACCCTCTAACACAACTCCCAAACTATATGTTTTAAAGGTGAACCAAAATGCTTTTAAAAAGGTGTAGATCCAAAATCATTCACACAACATATATTTAGATGTGGTCATAAATTAATCCATTTCAAGAGTTTAAAGAAAAATGACTTACCAGTAATTCTGTTTTTCATAGTTTTCTTCTTCCCCATCCTGCAAAGGAAAATCAGCCCATTCAAACTATGTTATACCTCTACCTACCAGGAAGCAAGGAGGCAAAGTATTCCATGAGTCACAATAGTATATACGACATAAGACCTCCCCTTTTATCAGTCATCAGCTTCCTAAGCTTAAACTCCAGGTACTAGTCACTAGACAGGAAGAAAATCAAATTCATGATGTAACCTATCAAGAGCCTACAGACCTAGATAGGGCAGGTGGGAGAGAACCCGAATGGTAGACCATGATAAATACAATTTATAGTAATCGTATTTTGTCGGAGGTCACCACTCCCCCATCCTTTGAAAGAAAACCAGTTTTTACAGACTGCAGTTGTATTGAGCCACTTTCAACAGAAGGCAGGGCTTACCTTGCACAAGACAATTTGAAGGCACAATCAGAGGCAGAAAGTGCTGATCTAGTCACATCCAGATGGTAAAAACAATAATGAATTAACCAGCAACTGAACAGCTGATGCTTCAGTCCCTCCCGCCCCCAAAGAGAAATCACCTAAGTTGAACAACAATTCACAGTAAGAGGGGGAAGAGCAACCTGCTCAGGTACGCCATGCTGAGAGGTTAGTGCTTGCACGACAGCTAAAGGAGATTTCATGGTATCAAGGGTTAACCTTTGGAATAAAGATAAGAGTACATCAACAAGATCATTCTTTTTGGCAACTAGCCAGGAACTCTCCTCTTTCTATGGCAATTCTTCCACTCAATACATCTGATCCATTCACCTGAAGTCTGGCAGAACCGATGAGGGGCACAGAGTCTCACCACAGCAGGTCCAGATGGCATAGAAATCTTTAATGAGTCCAAGACAAGCTTGACAGAGCCAAGAAGCACCGTAACCTGGGCAAGAAGTGAGCGATCAGAGTAACCTGTTTCCTGACCTGCATAATTTTCCTGAAGAATCTCTGGGTTTGTCTACATGGTGCTTTAGCTTGTACTAGCAGGGGTGTAAATTCTAATGCGCACCAGTGTATTGTTCATTAACTTGCCCATGTTGGATCCTACTGGTGTGCATAAAAGTTCCCTAATGTAGTCCCTGAATGCAGGGAAACTAGTCTCCACCCAGAAACACAAGATAGAAGATTTGTGCCCCAACTAACACGTTCTGGGTTCCTTGATGCCTGCTCACATGTGCAATAACCATTCACTTAGTGAGGATGAATCAGGAGACAGATGCCACGAAGAGGAAATCTCAAAATATGCAAGGACAAATGAGCAACATGCAGTTCTATCACACAGGTCCCCGGTGAAGTGTCTGTTCCCCACTGAAAAAGCCTAGACAGAGAAATAGATTTCCCACTCCAGCAGATTGGCATCCATTCTTGCACAGAACAAGTGTCCACAGGGGAGAGAGTCAGACAAGCACAGGCAGGATGTCACAGTCACCACTGCTTCCTGTGAGTTTGGAACTAGTTCCTCATATGAGGAGGAAGGACAACATAACTTGGGCTATTGAGGAACTCAAGTGTATCCTGGTCCTCTTAGACAGCACAGTGGTCTACAAGATGGGCATCTGTACATCTGAAGGTCACATCTGCCCTTTTAGTGGAAAGATCAGTGGAGAAAGAGAGCATATCCATGGAAAGAGAAGACTGCTGGTTCTGCTAAGAGCACCCAGCTTTGATTCAAGATTTGGGGGCCGCAGGTCCTACAAGTGATTACTTCAAACTCATCTCAGACTGGACACTCCACAGAATGATCAAGATGCAGAGTCTGACCACACACTCCTTGGAATATAGATCTAAATCAGGGACATGTGGACCAACCAAGAACCTAGATAGGTTGGCTAGAATCAGGACTCAGCAGAACCTAAAGAGGCCCAACAAGGGGAATCTGTGGCAGGTGTATACTCTACAGGGCTGGGAGCAGCAAAATGAAAGGCAAGCACAACGAGGTGAGGTAGACAACTGCAGAAAGACCTTAGGGCCTGTTCCAAACTCTGGTGAAACACCACCACACCCGCAGGTGGGTCTAAATAGAAGTTCTGGGATTCACTCCAATGAGCTACAGCAGTGGTTCTCAAACTATTTATTTTTGTGGGCCGCATATGCAGCTCTCTGTGTGTTATGTGGACCGCATCCACCCAATATATAAACAACCTGTATGGACCTGAGAATGTCACATGGGCCACAGCTGTGTGCTGATTGGGCCACAAATGGCCTGCAGGCTGAGAACCACTGCTCTACAGGGTTTGGACACGCAGTCCAGACTAGCAAACTGGAAGGTTGCCCTTAGAAGGCAGCAGGCTACAAACCACATGGCTAGATCAGGGAGAGGACAGCAAGGGGAGGACAGTCTGCTACTGGTAAGATAACATGGGGGGGTGGGGGAGAGAGGTGGAGCAGGAAAACCTGCCACAGAAAGTCAACACTGAACATGGCTCCCCATCTAAACCATGCCAGAAGTCTAAGGACAGGGAAGCTTACAGCAGAACAGTGTGCTGGAGGGAAAGACAGCAGCCAGTGGAAGAAGAGGTCTGGGAGCAGCAAAACCCACAACAGGAAAAGTGAAGCAGCCCCAGCTCCCTGAATCAAGAGAGGCCAACTTTGGAAAGCACTGTGATTCAAAGCCCACACAAAAAAGTAGTTGGATTTGGAATGGGGCTTCATCCCTTTAAAGGGCCTAGGCCTGGCCTACATTTAAAAATTAAATTGACCTAGCTATATCACTCAGGGCTGTGAAAAGTTTCATGAGCTGTATGATGCAGTTGGGTTGACCTAACTCCTGGTGTAGACATGGCTAAGACAACGGAAAAATTATTCCATTGATTTAGCCACCATTCCTCAGAGAGATGGATTAACTACATAGATGGAAAAACCCTTTCGATTGATGTAGGCAGCATCTACACTACAGCGGTGCTGCTGTTTTGCAGACATATCCTAAGACCTGGAGCTTCCTTTGCTTAGACTTTTTCCTTCTCCTCCCTCCCATCATCTTTCTTTTTGCATAAGAATAAGATAAGCACAGGGTTAGAGGGGTTCTCAGGTCCAAGGCATGACTCCACACTTCCAGTAAGGAGGGAGCAAATCACCGGAGTCAGCCAGCTTCCAATATTTCCCATTCCTCAGCATTTGAAAAACCATTCAGGAAGTAGGAGGTGAATAACTTGGGATCTTTAAAAGTCTTTTTAAACATAAATTTATTTGTTAAAAGCATTTCAGTTCACCTTTAAAACCATGTAAAACTATTAAAAACAACCAGTGTTCCTCATTAGTTCAAAGGAAAGTACAGTGATACAATGCTCAGGGGTCAAGAGGTTCATGTTTGCTTTTCTGAGGGCAACACAGGACGGCAAAGATTTTGGCTCCTTACACTAGAAGCGTTGTTTATATTAATGAATTTCTAACTAGAAAACACTTTCCACTTCAACACCGTGGGGCAAGTTCTCCACTGAAGTTAAAACAACACTCAGCACTTATGTAACAGTTTTCATTTTCAAAATGCTTTACAAACATTAAGCCTCACCAGTCTAGTGAGTTTATCCCCATTTTATAGATCATGAAGCTGAGGCAGAGGGGCTAAACGATTTATTTAAGGCTATAGGGAGAACCAGCATTAAGGAATTCCTAGCCCAGGCTCAAACCAGCAATAAGAGTATTCCCTTTTCTTCTCTTCAAAAGGTTTTCATCACAGATTGTAATAATGGTGCTTGATTTCCTAACAGCAACAGATTTTACACTCGGGCTTGCCACAAGCACATACAAACTGTAATTTTATTTTGCAGTTTGTCTTTTACTCACCCGTAACGGCATCAAAGAACTCCTCTTCACTATTCATCCTTCAGTATGAAATCTTTGAACCGCCAACTTGGCTTCCTCTAATGCATCATTTTGCTGGATTTAAAGATTAAACATTTTTGTGGAATGGAATCTTCCTTCATAAATACCAAGTCACTTTAGATGATCTATTTGAGAAGATGGGGGGGGGGGGGGGGGAGAAGACAGAATACGAGTGCTTTCACATTGCTTATTTTGGGGGAAAACCTTAAAAAAAACCATATCCTCCAGTTTCCCCATCCCTGACAAGTGAAAACCTAGGCACTTGAATCCTTATATTTATATTCACTGGCATTTAATAACAGTATTGGGGAGGCGGGGGAGAAGGCGTTAATGAATATAAATCCCAAATAGGTTTCTTTAATAAAAAAAACAAATCATTCTGAAGATGGGCAATACAGCATCATCTACTACTGTAAGGAATGGCAGAACAATTTAGCCACACCATCATTTTCTCTATATTTATACCATATACTGCTCACTGGCTTTAATTTGTAAAGCTTTTGGGGATTACAGTTTATACTGGAGACTCTATACGAAGAAAAATAATTGTGAAACACTATTTTTGAATTTACTTATATTTAAAATGAGGCCTGCAGCAAAGATAGGTCTCATACAGCGGACAGAAGCCAGGGCAGTCAAATAGCAAAGGGAGAAAGTGTTTGGTAGAGGAAAGTTTGCCCTCTTAGAGGGCAAAACAGATTACCAGCACGCTTACCACCCAGGATCAACTCTGTATGGAGCCAGGAAGGGAAAGTGACTATCAACTGTCAACCCTGAATGTCACCTCTGCAGAAAAGCATGGCACCACGTAGCTATTTTTATTCTGGGGACCTGGAAAGTCATTCACAGCGCAGGCACTCAGTAGTGTCAGCCACTGCCAGACTCAACTCTTGCACCAACTGGCTGCAAGCCAAGATAAAGCCAGCTGGTGGTTTTGTTTTTGGCAAGAGTGAATAAGGAAGAGAGATAGTGCTGCTTTCTCACATACAGTGCAGCTAAATGCACTGCAAACAAATCACAGGTGCACAAAATCCACCAGGTAGGCTTGATGCACAGGCTAGATTTGATTTATTTCAGTTGCTTGGCATTTATGTATCCAAAACATTTACACGCGGCTCAGTTTCAATTTAGCCAAAGCAGAAAAATCAGATACTTAGTACTATAATTAATCAACCATGCACTAAGTTAATACATTACACTAGCATTGAACAACAACATAATAAAAGAAAGACAGAACTAGAAGTCCTGACAATTTGCAGTCACTAAAGATCCCACTTCACCTGCAAGAGGAGCAGTTTCGGGGGGGGGGGGGGGGGGGGAGGGGGAACTAACTCTGGCACTTCCACATGGATTAACAAAAACCATTGCCATTCTATCCTTGACCTGTAATGTCTTGGGATAGCTCTGTTTTTCTCATCCAGTTTCGCTTCTTGCTGAAGTGATTCCAGCTGTATTTCAAACACCTTTAATTTTTCCTCCAGAACAAAAACCATGAGACTCCTGATACAAATGCAACCTTCCTGCTCTTCATTCAGACAGAGGAACTTCCACAGTGGAATGTTTCAGTTTGTTTAGTACTATTCTATAGCTCACTTAAGTTATTCCTTCAAGGCAGGCTCCTAAGTCACAATCGGTCAAGTACATCTATACAGCCAATGGCTGCCCATGACAGCAAGCCTCCGAGCCCACGTCAACAGACTCAGGCTTGCACTACCATGCTGAACGTAGGTGCATAGACAGCACTTTTAAGTTGTGGCTCAGGCTGGAGCACGGGCTGTGAAACCCATCCCTAGGCTTCAGAACCTGAACTGCAAGATTGACAGCGCTATTTTTAGAGCCCTAGACAAGACCAGCTATGCAAGTCTACTGACCTGGGCTTAGAGGCTCAGTGCTGCAGGTTGAGTAGGCATGCCCTCGAAGACCAGGAATTTAAGTCTCTCCCTCCCAGAACTTCCTCAAACTCCCCTTCTTTTTGCTGAATTATATGACTTGGTATTGGTCTCAGCACCACCCCTTGTTTATAATCATTGCTCAGACCCTCCACTCAGCCCTTAAGAGTAACACACCCACAGCAACAGTTCTTATTTACAGTCCCTTACCCCTAAGCCTAGAATTATTTGTCGCTGCTGCTCTCAATATGTCTACAGGAATGTAGCAACAAACTCGGTTGGTTAATGTTTCCTTCCTTTTTTTCTGTGCACTACTCAGAATCTGTGCAGTTATAGACTTTATACCTGCTTCAGCTCCACTAGTTATCAATTGCTCACAGCTACCAGCTTGCTCACCTGACTCAAACACACTTTTCAAAGACACCCCACCCCGAGCAACTGTTCCCACTTTCAGTGTAGTGGAAGTGCAAGAAGGTACATGGAGGAACAAGACAGCTAGAAATAATAACTAAAAAAAAAAACCTTTTCAACTTAATCATCAATAAGTATTCTGCCCTAGAGGAGGGGACAAATGAGTAGCAGGCTAGGATAAGCCAAATATGGGCATTTGTCCCTGATACCATTCAGGATTACTTTCTAGTGCAACTTCATTGGTCAAGATGAAGAATCAGCTATCTTTGGTCCAGCTAATGAAAACAGGATAGTATGCTCCCTCCCAAATCCATGGCAGAGCTACCAATATTTCAAGAATACCCTGGCCGTAATTCACTACCAGCAGAAGCAACATTGAAAGCAGTAGCACAAACAGTGCCACAGTTCAGGGCAACTGCACCTGAACTTCCCCTCCACGGTCCAGCAAAGGCACTTACTCTAGGCTCCCAGCTTCTCAGCCCACAGCTCTCTTGGGCTGAGAAGGGCATTTCTCTCCCCGCTGAGCAGGGTATTTCTAGGCAGCACAGTTCCCTGACTATACTGTGATATTCCCAGCAAAAGACAGTCTGCCTAAAAGCAGGCCTTGCTTCGCTTCTCTCCTCAGGGCTGGTCCACACTAAGCCCCCAGTTCGAACTAAGATATGCAACTTCAGCTTAACGTGAATAACGTAGCTGAAGTCGAAGTATCTTAGTTCGAACTAAAAGGTACTTACCCCGGGTCCAGGCATGGCAGGCAGGCTCCCCCGTCGACTCCGCCTACTCCTCTCGTGGAGCAGGATTACCGGCGTCGACGGCGAGCACTTCTGGGATCGATTTATCGCATCTAGACAAGACGCGATAAATCAATCCCAGAAGATCGATTGCTTGCCGCCGAACCAGCACGTAAGTATAGATGTACCCTGAGATTGGTACACATTATTACGGCCATAAATTACCACACAGTTCTTTCTAAGCAAGAACTTTTATTCTTAAGATAAAAGCATTACAAAGAAAATATATTAAAAATAATAAAAGAACCTACATCCATGCTAATAAGCTTAGCAGAGATCACTCCCCTACTCCAACAAAGGCTTTGGTTGACGATTAGTCCTTCAAACTCCACACAGGGCTTTCTCCTGTGGTCATAAGTTCACCACTGCTTCAGCTCAGAACCTGAGGTTAAAAAAAAAATCTGGGCATATTTAATCTTGAAAAAAGACCACCAAGGGGGGGACCTGCTAACAGTTTTCACAGAAGTTAAAGGCTGTTATAAAAAGGAAGTGATCAGTTGGTCTCCATGTTCACTGAAGGCAGGACAAGAAGTTATGGTTTTCATCCGCAGCAAGGGAGATTTAGGGTCGATATTATATTAATATAAGGGAGTTAAGATCTGGAATAGGCTTCCGAGGAAGAAAAGGATGAGGAATCCCCATTATTGGAGGTTTTTAAAAACACATTGGCCAAACACCTGATGTGGTGGTCTAGATTTCCTTGGTCCTGCCACAGCACAAAGGGCTTAACTTGATGACTTTGATGTCCCTTCCAGGCCCGTATTTCTAGGATTTGCATTTAGAATACAATGAATTCCTAAAAATATAAGATTTAACTTAATTCAATAAAGTTTGTCCAGAATGTTGCAGGATACTATCACAGCTGTCACAGAGAGGTGTCAACGTATTTACCATTGTCATCTAATCCTTAAACAACCCAACTGAAAACATGCCTTGAGTCCACTAATGAGACACACAACCACATTTCAGCAAAGCAGCCTGCAACATAGGAGTTTTTCTGAACTGTTCCACACCTACTGTTGACATAGCCAAATCTGCAAGTAACAAATTCTGCCATCTCCAGCTGGCTAGAATGCCCTTGTGCATAACCACCTGTCCTCTGTTAAACACGCCTTTGTTGCTTACCATCTAGACTGCAGCAATGCAGGCCACTTGACCTTGAAAGCACCAGCCTTGAGAGAATTACAACTGGTTGAGAAAGCTGGGGCTCTAGGACCCGCCCACCCCTCAGGGTCCTAGCGCCTGGGCTGCAGCCAAATGTGGAAGTCTACACAGCAATGAAACAGCTCCACAGCCCGAACCCAGCAAGCCTGTCAGCTGGCATGGGCCAGCTGCAGGTTTTTCTTTGCTGGGTAGTCATACGCAACCAACCACCCTAAGGGTTCCTTTGGTGTTTCTGAGGTTAAGAGGGTGTGCTAAGAGAGAATATATTTCTTTGCTGTAAACCTAGCAGTCTGTTATTTAGTGTGGTTTACACTGAATATTATTTCGCTGTAGCTGACTATATAGTGTTTGTAGATCTTGCTCTCAGACTATTCTCCTGCTTTTCCATGTTGACAATATCTAAAAAGGTTTTGTAATACATTCCTAACTCAAGAAGTTACTACATTCATTGAAAACACAGAAATATTCAAAAGGCCAAAAAGACTTTATAAAAAATACTGTTAAGAATGTTTATTGAATTAGTTATTTCACACTGTGTGGCCTACACAGGTTTCACTAAAGCCAATTTTTATTGTACACATGCACACAAAAGGGGGGCCAAGAGCAGAAAAGAAAGGGGAAAAAATCTGAATTTCAAACTAAACATTCTATATGCCATGTCCACACCTTGTTCATGATGACTTACTGAAAGCGGAGTTGTATGTCATCGTGCTAAACACGTTAAAAGTATGTGCTTGTTTTACATAGAAACAAAATCTGCGTACCTAGAACAGTGATAGCAAACATATGGTATAATATGCCAGTTGTGCATATAAATTGTGCTCATTTTCATGTACAAGACAGGACTTCTACCCCCGAAAACATGGCACGTCCACCTCTTCCCTTTACCCACTCCCAGTTTGTGTTCTGTTGAAGGGGCAAGAAGGAGAATTCTATTATTTAGAGCCAATATAGAAGTTGTAGTGATGTGTATTTCAACATAAATGTCAGTGTGTAAAAAAAATCACGAGCCAGCAAAGTTTTTTCCATCTTGTTGCATTCGTAAGCAGGAGCAAAGGTTGGACCAGTTTTCACTCATTGTTCAAGTAACGGACTGAAGTTTTATGTAACACTTTATGAAAAGCAGACTCACTTTAAAAAGCAGTCTTGTGTATTAACAACGTTGAAAGCCTGAAGTATCCCTCAGTTGCAAGCTTGAGAAGAAATTACTGTTAATCTGGAATAAAACAAGAGAGACACCATCATTTTCACTTCATACAGGACTTTCAAGTACAGCAAGCTCTCCTACTATGCAACCAAAAACAAAGACTTCAATAAAAAAGAGTTGCAAAAGAAAAATACAAAAATGTTGTGGGAAAGGACTGGCTGGCTCAAGATACTGGTTTAGCACCTTTTAACTCCAGGTCAAAAGTATGCATCCAGTTCAGAGGTGTGGTCACTGGATTTATTTGCAATCAATTATTAGAAATTTAGACAACTGTCCACCAAGAACCAGACTGAGATCACAATCCTCGCTGACAACCAAGCATGGAATGGAAACAAAGGGTGAGCCACATGCCACAGAGGAAACAGTTTCTCTAGGAAAGGCTGTGACTTTGAGAGGAAGCAGTGCATGTAAGTTTGTAAGGCCTGTGCGCTACCTGTTCTGAGTAGATAGCATTTCGGACTCCAGGGCTGTCCAACTAAAACTTTTTTTTAAAGTAGCAAGAAAGTTTTTGGTTTCTCTACTCCACTGCATTCTCCCATCCACCGAACTCTAGGACATTTTGAATTGTTCTGTCCAGGCTCCCACTTGACAGTCTTCTGCAGGGTTTAATCTTATGTTTAATCTTGATTGTACAAAGCAAAAGAAGATTAAGCAACTTGCCCAGGGTCACACAAGAAGCCATTCAAATTCCTATTCTCCTCACCTCCCAGCTGTCTCATTTTTGTGATGCCATAATGAACAGTCAAACGTGTTGTCGGGGTTAATAAACTGGTGAAAACAAATTTCTGGGATACAGCCTGATAATGAGTAAGTGAACTGGAGCCCAGATATGTAGGAAAGTGGTTCGGTCAGTTTTGAAATAGAAAACAGATAAGACAACAAGGCCATTTGGGCACTAATGGTTTGATACAGTGTTACTCTCTCAAAAATCAAAAGGTCATCTTTCAGAACAAAGCCTGCAAGCTGAAGCCAAAGCACAGTCTAATGTAGCCTCTTATTCAGATACCCCTAGGGTGACCAGACAGCAAATGAGAAAAATCGGGACGGAAGCGAGAGGTAATAGGAGCATATATAGGGAAAAGACCCCAAAATCGGGACTGTCCCTATAAAATCGGGACATCTGGTCACCCTAGATACCCCTCCTTTACATGTTGTAACCCCTACTGAGGTCAACGGAATTACATCAGCACAAATGAGAAGCAGGTCCAAAAATAGGGTAAAAGAGGAACGTTAAGCTAATAAAGTTATTAAACAAAAAAGTTTAGAGACCAAAGAGCTAGAACTACCCATTGCTGGACTGAAGTTACAAATCCTTTTGGAAGGCATTGCCCCCTTCGGTTACCTGCCAAATCCAAATCCTAGTTTCTGCTTCCCATGCAGCAGCCAGTGACATCACAAACACCTATAGAGTGCCGGAATGTGCTTCCTGTTCTATTATAGGAATTTGACTTTATCTGCTGCAAGGCTAAATGCTGCAAAAACCAAAACTATTCAGAGCCAAAAGTTGAAGCTAAGCAGGTTGGCAACTGGTGATTGGAGGGACCTGACAAAAGAGTTCAGACACTTTAGAAACAGAGGTTCTAAACGTAGGGTTTTCACCAGTATCATATGCTAATATTTCCCCTCCCCCACTGTTGTTCAGTGACTCAGTTTATTGCTGCTGTCCACGCCCAATGGTGGCTAAATGAGATCGCATAACTATGTACAGTAGTTCTAAAGCACTTTGGGAGCTTTTCAATTGAAAGGTTCAATATCAATATTAAATATTGCATGTTCCAATAACCCATATGCAGCAGGGAATTTTGGCCTTTCGGCACCTTTGTGAATTTAGCTTAGCCTTAGACTCTTACTACTTTTAAATGATCTGTGGTTTAGTTCCTATCCTCATTACATTTTGATGGGCTAGCTGTTCAGAACATCTCAATGGTATCATATTTCCCAAATCAGTGTGGCAATAATTTGATGCTTGTGTCACTTTTTACAAGAGCAGGCTAGCAACAGTCATGTGGTCTCTCCCACAGAAACCATCATAGTATAGAATGGATTCCATCTCTGTTTGCCAGAAGTTTACAGAATGTTAGGGTATCTTCTGATCAGAAGATTACCGTTTTGGTCCCACTTAAATAAGCGTTGTGCTTTGATGGTGTTGTAAAACCAACTACAAATAAGTTAAACAAGGTATCACAAATATCAAACTGCCCTAGAGCACAGTTTAGTAATGCAAACACCAGTCTTGAAATAAGAATTCTAGTGCCAAGTGACTAAAAAATTAGAACGCTTAGGGGACTGAAATCAAATTCCAAACACCAGCCATGTGATCACAAACTCCACTCAGTATTAAATTTTCAAAGGTTGATGCAGGGTTTAAGCTACCTGACTCCCACTGATCAAAGCAAGTTACACAACTAAAATGCCAATGCAATTCCAGCAATTTATCTGGGAGTTTGTACACTTTAGCATAGCCAGGTAACTGTGGACGTACCTCTGGGCAAAGCAGTGTAAAGCCATTAAACAACATGTAGCAATGTTCACAACAGAATGGACATTTCAAATAATTTGTTGCAGTATGCACTGCCCAAAAGCACCAATAGGTACTCAAGCCAAAAAGGCACATGCAGAAATTTACTCAACAGAAACTACAGGTACTAATACTTTCATATCCCCTGTAAGGAAGGAAAGTTTTAAAAAGAAAAAAAACCCTCATCAGTAGAATAAGCTATATGACCGGAAGGAAAGCCTTTGAAAGGCTTGTTTACAAAAACAAAACAAGACCAAAAAAAGCAAATATCTGAATATGGTACTCAACGTTTACTATTGTACAATAGGAGACTTCCAGTTTTAATTTAGTTTCTTTAAACACTACAAGGCAAAGAATCTGGATAAGAAAAAGTCCAGATTTTTACTTAAAACATTTGATATGGCAAATCGTTTATAATCAGCAGGATAGAAACAGTAAGATGCAGCAATAGGTACTGTATGCATTAGTTATTCTGTCTGTATATTACGCTGTGCATTAGACTACTACGTACAGTAGTCTATCTCAAATCATACAAAAGACTTGGCTCCTTGGCTTTCTAATTTCGTCTTCAGGTTTTCAGACTACCATAACTGTCTCCCCCAATTTCCCCTTTTCATGGTAAACTCAAGGCACTGGGTTTCCCCCACTCTACCAGCAACAACTACTTGAATTCTTAGCCAAAGTATGAATATCTAGCAGATTGCACTGCTTTTTTAAGTTCTAACACTGCAACTTGTTCCAAGAGGCCAGACCACTGAAATCAACTGGCATAAGTGAAAGTGCAGGGCTCTGCCCATGAAAACCAAGTTGCGAGATTAGGGCCTTACACCCTTTTCTAGGGGATAGCTTCACGTTTATTTAATCCCAAGTCTGGCTAATGTACTTTTTTCCTTTTTAGAAATAAAGGATCAAACCACTTTTAAAGAAAATAAAAAAGTTTAAAAAGTCACATTAAATCTAGTCAGGTATTTTTTCTTATTCAATCTTTTGAGTTAGAACAATAATCGTGGTTTAAAGGGCCCCGGGGCTCTGGCTGCCGCTACCCTCCAGGGCCCTTTAAATCGCCGCTGAGTGGCGTTTAGGCACCTATGATAAATGGTATATGATAAAGACAGTTTTATCGCAGCTATCAAGTCATCTGGTTATGACTAATAGATTCATAGATTCTAGGGCTGGAAGGGACCTCGAGAGGTCATCGAGTCCAGCCCCCTGGCAGGACCAATTACTGTCTAGACCATCCCTGATAGACATTTATCTAACCTACCATGCCAAAGAGAAAGAGTTAAGTACTGCATAGCAATGGACATCAGGTGATCTGGCTATTGAAGACACGTTGCCTTCAAAAGCGTAATTCTTGTACAGAGCCCTCCCAATTATTTCGAATTCCATTGTACCCAACAATAGAATATTTTAAGAGTGTCTCTTTTCATGAATATGTAGAAGAGAACAGCTCTCTCATCACCACAGATCAAAAGTTGTCTCTCTTCTTGATCTCTAGATCATTTCTCCCTCCACACACACTTAAATTTTAATTATGATAAAACATTGCCAATTTAGTACTATGCAAATATGACCTGTAGTTTATTGCAAAGTATCTGATTTGCACGGTTTCACACACAGTACATGCTGGCTCAAGGGTCTACAAACACACATCATCACAGGCTGTATTAGAGGCAGGGCTCAAAGCCCTGGCTCTTATTAGGTTGACCAACACTTATTATAAGATCCTGTTTTCAGTCAGGGCTTTGGAGCTGTGCTCCAGCTCTGCTCCAGCTCCAGGCAAAAACCTGCAGCTTCACTGCTCTGGAGCTGCTCCGTGCTCCAGCTCCAAAGCCCTGTTTTTAGTTGTTTATAACTTTTTGCCAAGACTGAAAAGCTGACATTTTCTATGTCAGGTGCTGCCTTCAGACTGATTTTTTTGGGGAGAGGGGGATGGAGTGCAGGAGGGGCAAAGCTGGGCAAAGAGACTGGGACAAGGAGCCAGTGTAGGGGAAACCACAGTGACATGGGACTAGGAGCCTGGGCAAGGAGACAGACTGGGAGCCAGAGGGAATGTGAGTGGGGTTTAGCAACCAGAGGCCAGGGTGGAGAAAAAGAGATCAGATGAGTAGCCAGCAAGGGACGGAACTGAAACTGGCTGGACAAGACAAGTAGAGACAAGGAGGCTCAGTGGAGGTAGACTAGGACAGAGAGTTTGGAGGGGAGAGACTAGGACTTGCTGGGCTAAAAGATTGGGAATGGGATAAGAAAACCCTGAGAAATGGAAAACGGGATTGGTTAGGTGATGAGAACAGGATGGGACAAGGAGCCACGAGTGGGGAAGAGACACAGGACTGGGACACGGTGGACTGGACAGGGCAGATGGGGTCACACTTGGAGGGAATGGGCAGAAGAGTTCCATCCAGTACCTGGAATGTAGCCCAATATTCCTAAATCTGAGGTCAGCAAATACCTCCAGCTCCAGGAAGCTCCAGGGCTGCTGCCCAGCCCTGGAGCTTCCTGCAGCCCCTGGAGGTGTCTGATCTCCCCATGAGAGGAGCCGTGAAGGCCCCCCCCCCGCCCACCCCACCCATACCACCTTGGAATTTCAGATGTAAACACCTGAAAATGTGAAATTGACTCATTTTAAAATCCTATTGCTGTGAAATTGACCAGAATGGAAGGTGAATTTAGTAGGGCCCTAATGTAAATCCTAGAGAGAAAAAAAACCAGAAACCTTAATTTCTAACAGTACAGGATATAGACTTTTTTTCCTCCCTTTGCACTTTAAGTTCCTGACATACTCAGCATCTATAAAAGAATCTACAAAAAAAAGAAGCCTAAAAGCAATTTAAAAGAATGTCGCCAAGTAAAGCAGAATAGTTAACCAAAACAAGTTTATTGTTAAGGAGGAGTAATTTATGTGTCTATGGAAATGTCAGTACTGACAGCAAAAGTAGCCATAGCTAATTTGAATGGAATGTAGCTCACCAAGATGACTTTTGAAATTTGGTTGACTGACTATATCTGTAGTGTCCTTTGCCTGAGGAACTTAAAAGTTGAAGCCTTGCATTATACACAAGTGCTAGAAAACTAGCAAATTGCTACAGCACCCAACTATGTTTAAGAATCTGTATTCTTCAAACACAGACTCCATCTTTGTTGGGCTGTACAGTAGAACCTCAGAGTTACGAACACCTTGGGAATGGAGGTTGTTCGTAACTTTGAAATGTTTGTAACTCTGAACAAAACATTATGCTTCCTTCAAAAGTTCACAACTGAACATTGACTTAATCCAGCTTTAAAACTTTACTATGCAGAAGAAAAAGCTGCTTTTAACCATCTTAATTTAAATGAAACAAGCACAAACTGTTTCTTTACCTTGTCAAAACTTGTTTTTAACCCCACCCCACCCCCCTTCTTTTTTTTTTAGTAGTTTATGTTTAACACAAGTGCAAGGATAAATTGAAATGTCATAAAGGAATTATTTTACTGGCATTTTCATTAACCTTTCTGAAAAGACCTGGAGAGGTCTTGCCAGCCAATGATATCATGGTAATGTTTAAGACAAGGTAATAAAGAAGGCTAATAAACCCAGAAAAGGAATGCTTGCAAACAAAGAAAAGAGATGGGGACAAAACCTCACTTAATTGCTTTTTATCACAAAGGCCAATGGAAAAGGTTCTGTTAAGACTCATTATTTGGTATAAATACTATGTCAGTTATTACTAAAATCATGTGACCTCTAGAAAGATACTCTGTTTTTAAACGTTTTTCTCCCTTTGTTAATGCAGCAAAACAACACCACAGTAAGAAACTGATAATTTAACAAAAATAGTTTGGTCAGGCGTTAAGTTGGTCAGGCTACACATAGCGTTGGCCAGACTAAACATGCCACGAAAGTTACACTGCTCTTTAAAAGCATCTTTTCCACCACAAACCCATATTTATAAAGTGCAACTGCAAGGGACATTTTTCAGGTTAATATAAAGGCTACCAGGAGAATAAAGAGTCATTCAAGAGGATTCCTGGAAAGACAGCCGGGGTTCAAATGCCTGCAGATTCCACTTCAACCAAAGCATACCAGTCGTATTTCAAGAAATAGCAATAAATATTCATGTCTGTTTCTTACAGCTCTCCTGAAAGTGTCAAAACCTAGTGTTTTCATCTCTAAAAGAAAGCTTCATTAACTATTAATCTTAGTCAACTAATTTACGAAATTAGGTTATGAACAATAGGTCTAAAACAGCATTACAGGTTGACCGATTAAAACTGACTATTTCAATACCTGCTGCTATCATCACGCACTCACTATTCTTTCAACCAGAAAACAGCAAGGCAGATATTTAGTGAAACACAAAAGAGGAATTATTCAGCAAGTTAGACTTTGAAAGGAAACAAGTCTGACTGCAACAACATTCTCAACCAAAATCTGCACTGGAGAAATTAAACTCCCTCAACAGGCAAGTCCAACATGGAGAGCAATACAAAGTGCTTCTGTGTGCTCTCTATGTAAACTGCAGAAAAGAAAGGTTTAGGGTGAAGCCCAGCTGAAATTTTGGCCCTTTTAAAAATCTTTTCTGAAGGCTGCATTTATTTCTATTATAAAATCTAATCTTCAACTTGATTTGTTACGATTTTTGATTGGGTGCTCCAGGCCCTTCATTTTTGAGTGCCATACAAATGGAGTGTGTTATTAAACTGATAATTTAGTTCACAATCTCCTCATTTCTAGAATGCTTGATGTGGTGGGTGGCGGTGAAACTGCTAATACATCTCTGAAAGTTTGGCTTACAAAACATCAGCCAAATATAGCTACAAACACACACATTACCAAATTCTCCTTGCAAACATCCTTCCTCTAACCATCTGATGAGAGATGGCTATACTGCACAAGTGCAAGAAAGCTCTTGCTAACCAAAAGCTCCCACTCCACAATAACCTTGTTCACCCGCTCACACCCATCTTAAGTCCCGACGACCATTCTGAGCAGCTGGAGAAGCTCTTCTGCATCTAACTTCAACCCAGAAGACACCTGGCAGATGCTATGGGCAGGCTCTGATGTAAACAAGCCCCTCATAGAAGATCCCACTGTCGAACTGGCTGGTTTCTTGCACCACCAAAGACAGCGGACAACCATCAACCATGTTAGGACGTTACATGGAAGATGTAGGCGCTTGATGCACAAATGGAGAATCAAGGATTCGCCACAGTGCAAAAGCGGAGACCTCCAAACTATAAAACACATTGCTATACCTCCTGGAAATGAAAAGGTTGGGCAAAGGTGCACTTCTGCATCCCCTGAAGTCCTCCAATGGATTTCAGATCTTTCTATCAACTTGTAAATCTTGCTATTTCCATACAAAAGATGATGATCAAATTTTCCTCTCTTAGGTATACAGACCTTCAGTAATATTTCATCAGAAGACGTCGCTGCCGTGTTGCTTTTGAACCTTACATTCACCTATAATCCTTTGCCATTTGAGTCCATCTGAAGCCATACTGTTTTGGGATTATGCTAACTTTAACCTTACCCTATGGGTTTCCCTTGAGAAATAATCTAGTGTTGTACTGCCCTCCCCAATAAATGTTAAAGCCCATGAAGTTACTTTGTTTTTTATATTCACAAGGCCCCAGTGAACGTTATTTTCAAGGTATACAATGCTACACTTATAGCGATGAGACAGACAAACCAATCCATCATTACTAATCCTCTAAAAAAAATTAACATTTCTTCATTAAATTGTAAAATTCATTGTCCCTTATTGGTTCCGAGAGGAAATGATCTTGTTCATCACCCTTTGGGGGAAAATGGTTGCTAATGGGTTAGTAGTACAATGAGAGCTGGCTAGTAAATTCCATTAGAACATGCCTAGTGTCTGTACATGTGGCGTTATCATTGAGCCACTTGCAGGTCATATTAATAAAGAATTTCCCTAGTATGGCAGTAGTGAACCTTAATTTGATATCTTTTCTTCCCAGTTCTACTGACAAAACTTGAAATTTAAATTTGTTTCATAGTGTCGCAAATCATGCAATTCTTTGGTTGAAGGTAAATACCTAGCAAAATCTTGCAATGTCTGTATTTAGTTCACAAATCCATAGCCAAATTACTCCCCACATAACCTTTACAGCAAGAAATGTTAATTTGTTCCTTATAAAGCAATGGATAGAGTCCATGATCTTTATCTTGAAGGCTTTGTATGGTCCAGTGCTAGCTCTTGTCTGACTGCCTTACTTATGAAAGCATTCATACTACCCTTCCCCTCTGTAGAGAGACTCTTTAGGAAACACTAGAAATGCTGCTGCTCCCATTCCCACCTCACCAAGGGGATTTAAATGCTGGAATATTTGTTCAAAAGTATAGCTATAAGTAAGGTTAAGATTTTGTCATGGTTTCTTTTAGTAAAAGTCACGGACAGGTCGCAGGCAATAAACAAGCTGTGAACTGTCTGACTTTTACTAAAAATAACTGGGGGGGGAAGAGGGGGAAGGAGGAGAATGACAGCTGGAGCCCCATGGGGGGGGGGGGGGAGAAATAGAATTAATTCGCTGACTGTGAATGATGCTGGATTGTTGTAAACAGAGATGGAAGTAAGCAACATGAAGCACAGTCATTGGTACTGCAAGTTTCACCAACACACTTGTAATGTCATCAGTGTAATTCAACGCTGACTTCCAGAGACCATATCTGATGTGAGAGGGCAGTTCAGTCTTAATACCTACTGTTGCCAAGGATTGAAAAAAAACAGATCACTACCAACCTGCCCTAGATTTATATACCTTTACTCATCTCACATATCACTCAGTCTCTCCTTTAAGATTTTTTTTAAACACACTGACACAAAATGTTTAAATGGACCAAAACGTACAAAAAAACCTTCCAAGTTTGCCAACCCCCTCCTCTGCGCCCGCTAAAACTCCCTAAGAAAGAGTTATAAAAATGACATCTGTTTGATTTTTTTTTTAAATGAGCTATATTTTCATAATGACCATTTTGGGGGCAATTTGCTTACAGAGGACAAAAAAAACAAAAAACAAACATCTTTTATCCTAAGCAGAACAGCATTAAGCAATTGGTACATGAGGTACAGTAGCAGGATTACCCACCCACTTTGCTGCGTAAGTACGTAAGCACCACACTGTAAGCCCACAAAAATCCTGAGCTCTTAGCAACAGGCAAATAATCAGCGGGATGGTTTTGAATTCTGACCGTTTGCATACCACTCACTCCAGCATGTTCAGAAAAGAGAAAAGCAACATACCCATTTACTCACATATTTTGCTAGCATGGTACCATGCCTAATCATATTTAACATTTTGTGAACAATGCCATTACTTGACTATTAAAGTTTAAGGATTACAGGAACAGTTACTGCATATAACAGCAAGGCAGAAAACAACACAGAACAGTAAAGAGTAGTTACAGGTTTAGTTTATAGGCATCAGCACCCAGAATCATCTTATCAAGCATAATGCCACTACTCATCAATTCTCTTCATGCATATCCAATCATACATTTGTTCTGTACAAGGTACCCTACTATCAGCCATTTCCATGAAGACCTACTCTTGAAGCGTCATGAAAATAGCCACGATACAAAAAAGTCAGCTGTTGTAGCCCTAGCGACTTATTAACGTAGTGCAAAGTGCTACCAGTAAGCAACCATGCTTCTATATACATCAGCAATTAATGGGACAGAACCCAATTGTGCACACTAACACATGCAAACAGTCCTACAGACTACTTACTTAGGACTTGGGATGAGAAATTACTGAAAATTAGTAAAATCAGAGTTTCTACTATGGTGCCATCTCTTCAAAAGCAATATTCATAGCACAGATGTTTACGTAACGGGAATTAATCTAATTCTTGAAGACCACAAACATGTTAAAGTATTAAGAAAGTTTAACTTCTTGACCTAGGATATCTATTCCTATTTATAATAAAATTTGAATAAAAAGCTGTTCCTCTTACTGTTAGTCCACTTTATTGGCTAACCAGTTTGCAAAAGGTTTCAGAGTAGCAGCCGTGTTAGTCTGTGTCAGCAAAAAGAAAAGGAATACTTGTGGCACCTTAGAGCCTAACAAATTTATTTCAGCATAAGCTTTCGTGGACTACAATCCACTTCTTCGGATGCAACAGCGTCAATAACCCTGACACTCAGTCACTAACAAATGTATTGTAGTTTCATTTGTAACTCTAGAAGTACAGTAGACATCATTCTTGTTTTACTATAAACAATTGCTTAGCAACACTTGGTTTCTGAAAATTTCTAGCAAAACCTCAGAAAAAACCTGTTAAGGATCACATTGTTCAAAACAAAACTCTTTCAATACGTATATCTTTACCAACACTACTGAATTAACAACACAATTAGATATCTTTGTTGATGGTATCATCTGAAACTTCGATCCCCAGATTTATAATATTGATAATGATAATATGGAAAGGGCCAAATTTAGAAGTGCATGCCCATTTCTGCAACTGCATGCACCGTTAGCCACATGTGCATGCAACTGCTGTATCTACAGACTTCTGTATTTACAAACACGACAACAACAAAATGGAGGTACTCAAACTCATGCACATTTTGTGGATAAAAGTGGTCTTCTACCCACTGAAAAGTTGGGACAAAAAATAAATAAGCTTACTAACACCATAAGATTTTTAGACAACTTTTGAATTCCTAGTGATCTTACCTCCTACTGGAGTACTTAAAACAGGTGATAAAATGAAATGCTTGTACAAAGTAAAATATATTGAAATACTTCGCAGAATTTGCCAAGGTCAGGGATTTGTTTTCTAAAATAAAGGGAAAATAAAAGTACAATTAAACAAATTAAAAAAACACGCTCAGTTTATTCTTATACCTCATTAATCCTGAAAATTAAGACATTAGTTTTGTACAGCTGGATCACAGTGTATTTTTAACAGCATAACTGAGGCCAATATTAAATCCCATTTGACACATTCTAATTGTTTAGTGTCTTAATACAATTTGCTATGTTCAGTCTTTTAGAATACAAAGAAAAACTATTCTGTCCTCACACTTTCTTTCTGGAAGTGAATTATTTAAAAGGGTGAAGGTTCAGGGCAATATCCTACACTGCAGAATCCAAAGCAATACATGCCAGAAGATTTTAAACAAAATGTGTTTCTATAAAATCCTACATTCATTTACAATCAATTCTTTTACATTATGCTGCAGGAAAGTACTCAAAATACTGCATCTTCCAATAAACTCTGTCTACAAGCAGATTTACCAATTCTTTCATTGCTCACATTTCCTTCAGCCAGATGAGGAAGTTCCTGTGACAAGCTTGTCATCAACCCATTTAATTTAGAAAAAGATCTTGGCTGTTCTGAATTACAAATGTAAGGCAGATTTTTAAGTACACTTACTACAAATTTTGGAAAAATATTAATACTTCATGCAAAAATACATAATGCAGAATCACGCATACTAGTTATTTTGCAGAGAATGTGACAAGAATTGTAAACCTAAACATACTAAGAATCTGTGACACTATGATATTTAAGTATCTAGAGTAGAAAATTCTTTTCAAGAGGTATTTTAATAAATCAGGTGACAAAATCAATATCGATTGAAGGACAAGAAAAGAATGCTGACGTGTAAGAGGAAGTCTTAAATAACAAGGAGTTTGATGTAACACTGGAATGTTCAAGGGCAAATTGCCTTACAAGATGAACGCAAATGAGTTGCTCACTTAAAACTTCAGAGTACTTATGTGCAAATCCTGGTTTCAAGCAGTTATCTGTATGGAATATATTTATATCTGTGAAAACTACTTACATACTATATAAGAAAGGGAGACGTGAGAGCAAGACAGAGGGGGGAAAAGATGAAACTCTGATCCTAAATACACTGCAAATCCATGTCCCCTTCACTTCTGCTACTTGAAGGTTTAAACAAAACAGGTTTTAATCAAGAAAACTGATAAGGGTGGAAGGTAAATATCTATTAGCATTGTACATACATTCGCAGATATTCATTGGTGGAGCTGCAAGCCTGACACAGACACACACAAAACCATGTGTGCTTCTAGGCACGCAGTTCTGGCCCACAAGTGTTGCAGGAAGACAGACCATACCCACAAGGAGTTCACAAGCTAAATGAATAGACAGGATAAATAATATTAAAACCCGTATTAGACAAACTGCCACATACTTTACTTTTTTTTAATTAACATGCCACATAAACCTCTGTGAAATATAAAAATGGCCTTTTCCCACTATTGTCCAGGTTGCCTGCTACTTTTCAGAAGCTCTGCAAGAGAGGGATGCTGGGGACAGCTGGAAGAATAGAGAATCAAGGGGTATCTACTGACAAGGACTGTGAGTGGCAGCTGGGTGGAAAGACAACTTCAACCAGGAGGCAATCTGCACCCCGATACTCCTAAATCATGCTGAAACCAAGCTCCACTTCCGCACATTTTAGGAGCATAGCAGACTCTTTTCCCTGCCTTACTTTCCTTCCCTAAGTCACACAGGAATGGAGCTCTGCTCTGACTAGACATAGGATGTCAGCTGTTCTACTTACAAAAGGTTCCTCAGCACCTTCTGCGGTTCTTGTTCCCAACTCCTCCAGATTAGAAGCCTTCCAGTTTAAAGAATAATTTGTCATGAAAAACATTGCCCCATATGGTGGTAAGATTCAGTGCATCTCTGCAATGTAAATTAGGGGCAAAAGGGTCTGGCCATACGATTCAGATCTAATGTTATATGTTCAGCTTTACCGCCTTAATATACATGAAGCCCTGAGACAACCACCAATGAGCAGCTATACGAAGCCCCTTCTGCCAGGGAAGGGAAAGCAGCGACCCATCATACCAAGCATGCAGACTAGCTCCATTTCTCCTGCGTGACTGATAAGCTCTTCGGGGAGTGCACCTTGCTGGCTTTCCCCCTCAGCCCCTCGACCTACCGTTCAGGATCTTCTCTACCCATCTGCCTACAACAGAAAGTGGCCTCACCCAAACTGACTCATCAGTGCCTCCTCCCCCACATTTTGGGGATGCTAAAGGGGCTCCCCACCAGGGTAGAGGTCCCAGTCTGGGGGAGAGGGTCTCCTTCCCAGGGTAGCAGGTCTGATACAGTCTCCCCCATTTCTTCCCACCCACCCCCCCAGGGAGAGGGTGTCTCAGTTTGGGGTGCTACCCTCAAAGTTTGGGCATCTCCTCCATCTCTGCCCCTGACTGGGATGATGGGGTCTCACCCTGCGCCTGGGGAATCGTTTTTCGGGGGGCTCCCTTCAGGTTGAAGGGGGGGCTCCCTCACCTCCCCCCCTGCCCCTCCGGGGCTGCAGGTCCCAGTTTGGGGGTCCCCGCGCCGTGTCCTACCCCAGGGCGGAGGATCCCCGTGCCAGCGCGGGGGCTGGCTGCAGGGGCGGGTCGGCGGGTCCACTCCCCCTTGCCCACCCCAGGTCTGGGGTCCCTCCCGCGCCAGGGACGAGGGGGCGGACGGCGGAGGGTCTCTGCCCCGGGCTGAAGGAGCCCAGAGCGGGGCCTGTTTTCCCCGGGCGGGAGCCTTAGTTACCTCCCCGTCCCCCGCCGCCGCTCCCCGGGGTCCCGCCTGAGCCCCGGCGGCAGCCCCGGCCGAGGTGGTCCCGCCAGGGCGCAGGCCGCGGGCCGGTTACCTCACCTGGTCCCGCAGCAGCCCCGGGCCCAGACCCGCTGACACCAAGGCGGAAGTGCGGCCCCCAGCGTTACGCCGATTGACAGCCCAGACCGCCAACCGGAAAGCCGGGCGAGGCTCGGGCAACCCCAAACTGCCTAATCAGTGCCTGGGGGGCGGGGCACATGCTAATGAGATGCCAGGTCTTGGGACGCAGAGGCCCGACCATCAGGGGCGAGCCTGCTGGCCAATGGCGTTCAAGGAGGGCGTGGCTATGCAAATAAGGGAAGAGAAAACTGGCCTAGGCTTGGTTGCTACTGGTACGCTTGTAGGAACTGAAGCACCCTATTGTATGTAAGGCTGCTTATATTGCACTCATGTAGATTTTAAATCTAGTGCTGCATATTCCCATGTCACTGCCTCTAGTATCTTTAGTGCACTTTGCACATAGTGGCATCTGGCATGTATTATCATAGAATCATAGAATCTCAGGGTTGGAAGGACCTTAGGAGGTCATCTAGTCCAACCCCCTGCTCAAAGCAGGACCAATCCTCAATTTTCACCCCAGATCCCTAAATGGCCCCCTCAAGGATTGAACTCACAACCCTGGGTTTAGCAGGCCAATGCTCAAACCACTGAGCTATCCCTCCCCCCCACTATTATAGATCCTGCTTTCAGTGTGTGTGTGTGTGTTTCTTATGAACTTTCTGTAGTTTTGCATACTCCATGTATTTGGATGCACTGTATAATATTTTGCATATATTAAATCTCTTGCCTAATTGCATACTATGACCCTTTGTGCATTGTCTTTCATTTGTCAAATATACATTCTTGCATTTGTGTACATTACCTAAAACTTGCATATTTCATGGATATATAGATATTATATTCTTGCATTACCCACTTACAAATATTCAGTATAACATTCTAACTTTCTTACTGGTGCTAAATGCTCAAACTGAATATACAGTATATTCTTATATTTGTTATATATTCTTCCAAATATATACTTATGTCCAGATTGTACATTCTTGTATATATCATATTTCCTGTTTTAGATATACATACACACAGGTTTTTATATTCTTTGTCTTTTCAGGCCCTAATATTGCAATCCCTTATGCATGTGCTTAACTTTGTGCAGGTAACTCACTTCAAAAGAACTAGTCCTGTACTGAAATAATTGGGACTGTATAGAGTATTACCAACCCCTAACATTCAAAATCATGAGTCAGCACTCAAAAAAAAATCACACGTTTGGCTTTCTTCAAAATAATAAGTGTCAGGTTCATTTTATTTGCCTTCTGATTTCTGAGTCCTTAGGGTGCACTTGCTTCATATTTTCAAGCTTTTCTCCACCCCCATGAAGGCTAGCAACTTAGCTTTTTCAAAAGGAAAACGGAGATTCTCATGCACTTCATAAATCCAGCAACTAAGGAAACCCCCAAAATATCACGACTTGAACTAAAATCACAAGAATGAGCAACATTGCTTTATATAGCACCATGACTGTACACAGAGCTATATGGTACCTTAACTGTGCCAAACAGATAACTTCTCTGTCCTGAAGAGCAGACAGCTAGACTAGTGATTAAATCCAGTCAGGGAACAGTCTCTTACTACAGCAGATTCACAAAACCTGAACTGCAACAATATAAGTGGGTGGCAGGGGGAAGAGCAAGAAATCCACAGCTTAACCCATGACCTACCTTGAATGTGCCTAAAAATGTGGCATGTTACAACAAACAGATAGTGATCTTCTGTCACCAGTTTTTATACATGCTGAGACAAGTGATGCTCACAATCAAGCCTTATTTGCAAACATGGCAGCTTTGAGCATGACCTGTGTGGGCAAACTTTAGCATCTGCCAGCCAGATATTCTTTTCAGATGGGAGAGCTAAGCAAGCCAAAGACATTTCCACTTATCTGGTAGGTGCTCCTCCAGCTGCTGCCTGCAATTACTCTGCAGCTTTCTCCACCTGTGGCACTTCCCTCTCCTGCACTGGGTATGGCTGCAGAGCAAGTACAGTCCTTCCTTACACTGAGGGTGTATCGACATTGCGAGCTTGGGATGTCAGTCCCAGCTTGAGGAGACATACTCACACTAGCTCTGATTGAGCCAGGGCACTAAAAAGAGAGTGTAGCCGAGCCATGGGAGGGGCTAGACACCCTGAATACATAGCCCATCCAAGGCACTAGGCACAGCCTCTGGGCTGCTAGCCCCTCCTGCCACTGAGGATGCTGCAGCAACACTCTATATGACACTAGGGTGACCATAGGTCCTGTTTTGGCTAGGACAGTTCCTTTTTTAAGCCCTGTGGGCATTTGTCCCATTTGTTCTTGCCAATTTCATCAGTTGATCAGCTTACCTGGGAGCCGCCCGAGGTAAGCCCGTTGGCAAAAGCAAACAGGACAAATGCCTACTTTTGTCAAAAACATGGGGTGCTGTTGGAGGAACATGCAGAGATGAGGGGAGGACGCAGTGCGGGGGGGGGCAGGCAGAGTTCGAGTGACCAGTGACAGCCTGGCACAGGGGGCTGGCAGGGTTTGAGTGAGCGAGTGGTGCCAGGAGAGGTGGGAAGGAGAGAAGGGAAGTGGGGCAGGAGAGCGGCCAGGGCCAACCCTGTAGGTGGGAGGGGGCAAGCGGGGTGAGGGGAGCCTTTGGCCAGCCCCACGCAGTGCCCTATTTTCGCTTTGGGAAATATGGTCCCCCTATACTCAATCAGAGCTAGTGTGTGTATATTGCCTCAAGGTGGGAAGGACATCCCTAGATCAAAATGTAGATGTACCCTGAGCTCCTTTGGAATTGCCTGATGGCCTGGAGTGTTATAGCAAACTATGGGGCAAATCCAGGGAAGGACCAAGCACCTACATCTCCCCTTCATGTCCATGAGAACTGCAGGTGCATAGCATCCCACAGAATCTGGGCTGAATGCGCTGGGTAATATATATTGGCCCTCCCTCATTAAGACATATTAACAATCCCTCTGTTGTTACCAAACAGTATTGCTGCATAGGAACTTAAGGACAGATCCCAGAACGTATTTAGGCACCTAACTCCCACTGATGTCAATAACAGCAAGACTTAGACCACAGACTCATGCTGCCCTGCCCAGCTGCGCAATCCTCTTCCTTCCTGCACGTGCTGTGTAGTTCACTTCTCCGCTGAATAGATACCAGGTGATCTCTGTTTTCTGTTGCAGTCTGGAGAGGCTATAGCATTCCACTGCCATGACCACTGGCATGCCACCACAGTGCCTTCTAATGTATCTGCTGACCATTGATGAAACTTTATGTTCTATTCATTTTTTATTTGGCAAACTTGGCAGCAAGAGTATCTGATTTAGAATTAATAAGAAGGTCTGGACTCTAGCTGAGAAGAATACTGCCACATGGTAAGTTATCATTGGACTCCTTGGACCAAATTCATCTCCACTGAAGTCAATAGACTCAAACCAGGGATTAATTCAATCCCTTATATGATCCTGTTGTTTTTAGAGACTAAAGTCAATAGAGGCTAATTGCAGTAGTGTAGTTGAGGGGAAACGCAAGTAAAAAGATTATCCACTTCTCATCTGGGAATTATGGAGTTTAGTTTTGGTTAGTTTGCCCACTTCTTTTTTTTAAAACCACCCGGTCGAAAAAGGACCCTGGTGACTCCGGTCAGCACCACCGAGCGGGCCGTTAAAAGTCTGCTCGGCGGTCCTGGCAGCGAGCGGCACCCTGGAAGCAGCCAGCAGGTCCGGCTCCTAGGCGGGGCACCACAGGGCTCTGCACGCTGCCGCCACCCCAAGCACCAGCTCTGCACTCCCATTGGCCAGGTACCGCTGCCAATGGGAGCTGGGGGGCCGGTGCCTGCGGGCGAGAGCAACACACACAGCCTCCTGGCCCCACTGCCTAGGAGCCAGACCTGCTGGCCGCTTCCAGGATGCAGCACGGAGCCAGGACAGGCAGGGAGCCTGCCTTAGCCCCGCTGCACCGCTAACTGGGAGCCGCCCGAGGTAAGCCCGTGCCCCTACCCCATGCCCCAACCCCCAGCCCTGATCCCCCCCAAACCCAGAGACCCCTCCTGCACCCCAAGCCCCTCATACCCACCCCCACCCTAGAGCCTGCACCCCCAGCCAGAACCCTCACCTCCTCCTGCACCCCAATTCCCTGCCCCAGCCCAGAGCCCCCTCCTGCACCCCAAGCTCCTCATTTCTGGCCCCACCCTAGAGCCTGCACCCCCAGTTAGAGCCATCACCCCCTCCTGCACCCCAACCCCCTGCCCCAGTCTAGTGAAAGTGAGGGAGGGAGGGGGGAGCCCCCACTGAGGGAGGGGAAAATGTAAGGAGTGGGGGCAGGGCCTCAGGGAAGGGGTGGGGCTACAGTGTTCGGTTTTGTGCGATTAGAAAATTGGCAACCCTAATGGCGAGATATTAAAGCCTAATGACTAATCATGAATTATTTTAAATTCCATTTGTCGACACCTACTGAGAGTTGTTCCGACAATTTCCCTGGAGAGGAAAACTACCAGATTCTGCAGAGATTTTCACAATGTGGCAACATTTCCTGAGGGGGTTAAAATGTGACCATCCATCCATTTTCACAGCTGATGTCAGGCAGAATTTGAAACTTGTGCTCCAGGTGAAATGCTTGTGCATTAACCTACTGAGCTACTGTAAAGACCCCATCATGCCAATTGTGTCTAAAAGATCCTGGAAATAATTTGACATACACCTAATTGAGAAGGGATTAAGCACTGAACGAGTCTTTCAGGGGTTTTTAAAATATCCAGCGTCAAATGAGCGCATTAAGTAGGCTGCATTTGTTCTCTGAGTGCTTCTGAAGTGGCTGCTTTCAAACACCCGTGAATCCTGGGAAGCAGGTTGCACAAAATGACTAAATATTCTCTGCTGCCATGGCCCCTTTCATATGAAGACTACAATTTACATTACAAACATTAATTAAGCCTCACAACACCCTGGAGAGGTAGGTGGGTGCCATTACCCCTGTTTATACAAATAGGGGAAGTGAAGCAGGGAGATGTCAAGGCTAAGAGCTTCTAAACTGGTTGCCTAAAGCGTGTCACCTAAAAAATCCATAGTTACGCACCTACATTAAAGTGGTCAAATTTTTAGAGGCACTGTGCACACTCCACGCCCACTGGGTTTCAGTGAAGGAGACTTCAGTGGAAATTGCAGATCCTCAAAAACTCTTAAAACCAGGTCTGTTATTTAGGTACCTACGTTCAGGCACCCAAGATCATGGAATATAACCCAGGGGTCCTTCTGACTCCTACTCATGTCCTCTAAAAAGATGGGGTGGGGCGGTGATATTTCTAGCCGGGCCCAACTAAGCGAGGAGCGGATTCGAGGTTGGACTCGACCGCACCAAAGTCTAGCGAGCTGCTCTTCTGAGATTTTGGCCCCAAACACTGGAAATCCCATCAGAACCGTTCTAACAGTATTTCTGCAAGCTCAACGTTCCAACCACTTCTGAGCCAGAACTGGAAAATAGGCATCTTTGGTTTGGGATGCAACCTGGAGCCAAAATTACACAGACAAGGGCATTGGTGGAGATTTGAGTCAGGAAAAGTGCGCACCCATGCATACGCACCCCCAACGGGGTTTGGAGTCAAGGTTCCAGTTTCAATCCATCTCTCGTCCCCAAAACCCTCTCTAGGGCAGGAGTCCCTGAAGTTGCTCCTATCCTGCCACAGGAGAATAATGCTTCTGTAGCGAAACATGCACTCTGGGGTGTGGGTGTGTCTCGCTTGCCAATAATCAGCGTTACCAGTGGAAATGTGGTTTTGCCTGGGTGCCAAATGATACAAACAAAATATACCATTAATGTAGCATCTTTGACCAGACGCCAGGTTTACCTGCAGTAATCAACTATCTGCTCACCAAGTGGTTCCCTGTGTCACTTTCTCTGGGGTGTCATGGTGAGGTATATTTCCCTTTATCACACACCTGTCCTTTGAATGACAACCTCTGCTTACTGCACAGCTCCTTTCTTATTCCATGGTTACTCACTGAAGCATCTGAGGGCTTGCCTTGGATTAATTAGTAATTGAAGAAGCATGTTCTATTATAGTCCTACAATCCCAGTTGTGCCGTGGGACCTGGCCTGGAAAGTTTAGAAGGCACGGAGCTGTTTATTGATGCAATGCCAGTTAAATGTCTTTAGTCAGTGAGGTTATAGAAGGCACGTCCTGAGCAAGGAATTTGTTAACTATCTTTTCACCTTAGTCCACAGACTAATCCCGAAGTCAGGATTCCTGGTTCTATTCCCAGCTGTGCCACAACTCTCAAGGTGCAAAGTTCACCCCTGAATTCAGTTCTAAAACTTGTCACAAGTTCAGGGTCAGAGGCTTTGGCCTATTATAGATACAGACCGATTGCAAATTTAAGATCCAGATGCAAACGACTCCAAAGTGCTTAAAGATAGGGGTCCAATCGTCCCCCTGCAGAATATAATAACTCCTATTTGAGTAACTAATGTAATATCCAGGGGTGAGGGGGAAGGGTAACTGGGCCTTTAGACTTCATTCATCAACACTGCATATTACCCTGCTCAGTGTGTGCAACGTCCCATGCAGTGCAGAATGTTAAGCATAGCAACGTAAGAGTCAAATACAGCTGCTAAAGGCTGTGCCCTTGGTCACTCTGCAAATAGATTTCTTCCTCATTCGGTTTCAGATACTTCATCATTGTGACTCTCTGGGAAAACATCTTGATTATGAAAATAAGAGGGGAGACGCATAGATGGACTATAGTAAAGAGGACAAGTGGAAGAGACCACTGGCAGAGCTAAAACTCAGCTGGCTTCCAGTCACGGTCATTGCCCCCCAAAGGATATGTCTAGACTGCAGTCACTGGGTGTGATTGCAGTTCAAGTTGATATACCTGAGCTAACTTTAATCTAGCTAGTTTGGGTCCTGGAGCAGCAACGCCATGACAGCGTAAATGTCTTCAGAGTGGGTTAGAGTTCTGGGCAGGTTTGCATAGCCTCACACAGAAGCTCATGCAGTCAGCTTCACTGGTCCAGGACTCAAACTAGCTTTATAATCTAGCTAGCTCAAGTAGGTTAGCTCAAGCTGCAGTCACACCCAGTGATTGCTGTAGAAATCTGTTCCCAAGGCTTTGGAACAGATAAACCACAGAGCTGAATGCTACAGGAAACAGGGTGATGGTTTCTTTGTACATCAGATCTTCCGGCTGGCTGGCTTGTGCAAAGACCATGTGGCCAAATGATTCACACCGAAATCAGCAAAGTTACACCAGGGATGAATTTAGTTTATGATGTCATTCTCCCAGAAGATGTCTTCTTGGAGAACAAGTGACCATTGTTTACCTCTTGAACAGACAAAGAGGGATTTATAGATGTGGGGGAATCATGTAGTCTAGGTAGTTGCCAACTTTCTAATTACAGCAAACCGAACACCCTTGCCCCTTCTCCGAGACCCCGCCCCTTCTCTGAAGCCCTGGCCCCTGATCACTCCATCCCCCCTCCCTCGATCACTCACTTCCCCCCACCCTCACTCACTCACTCGTTTTCACCAGGCTGGGGCAGGAGGTTGGGATGCAGGAAGGGGTGAGGGCTCCGGCTGGAGGTGTGGGCTTTGGGGTGGAGCCCGGGATGAGGGGTTTGGGGTGCAAGTGGGGGCCCTAGGCTGGGGATGAGGGGTTTGGAGTGTGAGGGGGGGCTCCAGGCTGTGGCAGGAGTGCAGGAGGGGGAGGGGACGTGGGAGGGGACCTCAGGCAGCTCCCGGGAAGTGGCCAGCATGTCCCTCGGGCTCCTAGGTGGAGGGGTAGCCAGGGGGATCTGCGTGCTGCCCGGGAGCCACACAGAGCCGGGTACACAGCCTCCCTGCCCTGCTGAGGCCAACCAGACTTCTAGCAGTCTGGTCAGACCAGACCAGAGCAGAGCTACCAGGCTCCCTTTTCAACTGGGCATTCCGAAGCGGAGTGCAATAGGGGTTCAGGGCTGGGACAGTGGGAGGCGGTGCAGGCTCCAGGCAGCGCTGACCTCAGGCGGCTCCTGGAAAGAGGCAGGCATGTCCATCCAGCTCCTAGGTGGAGGGGCGGCCAGGGGCTCCAACACTGCCCCCGCCCGCAGGTGCCACCCCCGCAGCACTCATTGTCCGCAGTTTCTGGCCAATGGGAACTGCAGAGTTGGCACTTGGGGCAGCACCTGTGGGCAGGGGCAGCATTTGGAGCCCCCCTGGCTGTCCCTCCGCCTAGGAGCTGGAGGGACATGCCGGCTGCTTCCTGGGAGCCAGACACGGAGCCTGCCTGCCCCGCTGAATTCTCTGTAATTTCTCTAATAGTCCAAGACTTATTTTAAAAAAGTATCAGTGGGCCAGAGTTCTCCTCAGCCAACTTCTTTAAAACAATTGGGTACATGATTTAAAAATGTTTATCCCTAGTAGAGGCTGTCCAACACCTTCCTCAGTTACTAATGGGCTATAAAGTACTTCATCATCCCCAAGTGAGATGAGTGCAACATCTTCCTTTCTAGATACAGAACAGAAATATTTATTGAATATTTCTACCTTTCCTGCATTAAACAAGTTTACTGTCTCACTCTAGTAATGGGCCTACACCATTGCTAAGATTTCTTTTGTTCCTAATATGCTTATACTCCTTATTGTCTTTAGCTCTGCTAGCCACAGATTTTTCCCTGCTCTCGTCAGCTTTCCTTATCAATATTTTGCCCTTCATAAATTCTAGTTCATTTTGATTGTTATTTCCACCTTTTTCTATTTATTATATAGTGCTTTTCTGTTTTGAATTTCTGCCTTCCTTTCCTCTCTGAACCACAATGGGCTTTTAGCCAAAGTTGTCTTTTAAAAAAAAAAAAAAAAGTGGAATTATGGCTTTTTGGCCTCCTAAAACTTTTCCTAAAGAACTCCCAATTTGCATTCCCATTTTTCTGTCTACTTTTTTCTCCTAATCAGTTTTGCTTATAATTTTCCTCAGCTTTGGGAAATTAGCACTTTAGAAGCACCAAGTATATTTACTGCTGGTTGGGATTGTCTTCTGTTTGCCCATATTGAATATAACGAGGTCATGATCAATGATCTCAGGGCAACCAGTAGCTTCCAGTCCAATGATTAACTCATCTTTCAGAGTAGCAGCCGTGTTAGTCTGTGTCAGCAAAAAGAACAGAAGTACTTGTGGCACCTTAGAGACTAACAAATTTATTTCAACATAAGCTTTCGACTGTAGCCCATGAAAGCTTATGCGGAAATAAATTTGTTAGTCTCTAACTCATCTTGATTCATCAAAAGGAGGTCCAAAATAGAGTTGTCTTTGTTGGGTGCAATACGTTTTGTGTTAGAAAATTATCTAGAATTTTTAGAAATTCTAATGATAATTCTACAGGTTGGTTTAAAAAAATTTAAAGAGAGGTTCTCTGTTAAATTCTACAGTATTTTTTTCATGAGAGCGGGTAGAGAAATAGACAGGAAATATGGGCATGAACAAAAATCCCAGATTCAGTCTCTTTCTTGAGAAAGTTTGGATCCAGATCTGAAGTTAGCAGCATGCACCAATTATTCTTCCTCGATTCGTTTGTGTGTTACAGCTGACTGTATTTACTTTTAGCCGAAAGAAGAAAGTTTGGAGCAGAAGGAAAAGAAAAACCTTCATTGATATTCACAATGATGTCTCACAAGTCCAGCATTATTTTTGTCTAAGTGAGTTGCTTTTAGAAAATGTGAGAAAACAAGTTATTAGGTAGAAGAATGGCTGTCAGAAGTGAAGAAAGGACTCTGTGGAGAGGGGGTAGTGCTGTATTAATTAAACCATCAGGAGCCAGTTAGATTGCCATGGGTGTATCCGGTGACTGAAAAGTGAAATTGACTGAGCCGGGTCACCATAGGAAAATATAATTTGGAATCTTGGCTACATTAAATGCAGAATTAAATCTCTAGTAATCAAGGCAGGTAGATTGATGTTGCAGTTGACAAATAAGTAACCGCTTCCTTTATACGGTCACTGAATGAACAATCAAATCCTCTTTGTCCTCCATTTTCAAGCCAACTAAAACTTCCCCTGCCACCTGAACGCCAACAATAAAATCCCATGATCCCCTAAGCTCTATTTTAGAAAATGCATTCAACATTCATTAAGCTACTGTCACCAGGCCTTACAAGGATATCATCACCCTCGTGTCTACATGGCTAGATTCAAAGCAAGACTATTTCCTCAAGCATAGGGTACAAATACACCATCATTCCAGGCAGCATCACTGTCCCAACTTTAAAAGTAGAGACAGGAGAATGCCTTGCCAGTTGGCTGTGTGAGTGTGCTAGGGGTATCCGGTAGCGAAAAGCCTGAACAAAGGTGTGTTTTACGATGCTGGCCACATTCAGACAGTTTCAGGCTTAGAAATATTCTTAGTGGGAGCTACTTTAACAGGATGGGGAGAGATTAGTTTTGTTTTTGTTTTTTAAAAACTCGCACGAAGCCAGATCTTTTTCTCACCTTAACCTCCATGGTGGCATAACACAGCTACATTTATCTCACAGACCGTTCTGGAAGCTAGTTTTGAAAGGATATGCTCCTCCTTTACAGATAGTAGGGGTTCCTCCTGGAGGATGGAGATCAAGATTTTGGCCTAAGGCATGGTGTTGGGAAAGCGATTAATGTTTGACAATACACTGGAAGCCACTCATTGACCACAATGTGATTCAGTTTCAGGCCTGCGTTATCTGAATGAAAACATCATTAAACAAAAGAAAAGATTTGGAAAGCAAATGCCTTAGTGACCTACCTCCCACTAAGTAGAAGGCTGGAGCTCAGGTTGCAGACAGTAGCATTTTCAATGCTCTTACAGCTACACTGGGCTTGTGTGATAGCAATGAACTGATGCAGGCCTTTACCTGGGCCTAGAGGAAACAGCACCATGTGCTACTACTGCATTCTGTACACAGCTACTCAGCCTAGGGGCAGACTGTCAAAACGAATGCTTTCAATAAATGGTCTCTAGTTGAAGAAATCGGTGACTGATGAGGACATGACTCCACCATGCACTCGGTGAGGATTTCCAGCAATGGGGAGACAAGTCAGAGATTGCTCCATTGAAGGAAACCCCTTCCCCCTCACCCCAAAAATAAATACTTACTAAACAGCTAGAGCTAGGTCCAGCACAGCTTAGGGATGCACAACTCAGGATGGCTTATGCCATCTGGGGTTCCCACCTTCAGGTTTTGGGGCTGGTCCAGGGGCCAGTACAGTCCCCAGCATAAGTGGAGCATTTGTTGAATATGTGACAGCTTCCCACTGTCACCACTGGGCTTCACTGCAGGTCAGAAAAGCTGGAGGGCAACAAATTCTGGCTGCTCCCATTCCTACCCTCGCATGCCCATAGCTGGTGACTGCATAGGGATGGTGCAGGGCTACCTCTACCAGCCTTGTGCCACTCCATATGCCAGACATTATTCCCCAGGGCCCAGTTAAGCTTAGTCTGAGACCTCTTTATGGTGATATCACAGTACTCAGATGTTACTTACCTAGGACTCTTTCATTAAGAATTAGTGGATCACTCTTGTAGTTTGTCCGACAGACACCAATACTGTTTGTTCACTCTGCGGATTAATCTACTGTTCTGATCTAGTCTAGGTTCTTATCACGTAGGCTCATCTCCCCGGGATCTGTATTTCCACATTTTGACGAGATGCCTGGACACCTGCACTGAACTTGCCTTTTTTAGTTATATAAACACCACCTGTATTTAGCACATATCAATCACACATTATAATGTAGAACAGAGGAGTAACTAAAATCCAATTAACTTTTATAGGCAAGAGACTTCAGGCCAGGCTTGCCCTCAATTGGATCCCATAGGCAGGGCACATTAGCCGATGAAGTTTTTCTATGCCAGTCTCAGACAGGGACAGGACCACCTCAGTCAGCTTCTCCTGGGGAATAAATCATTAATGACAATCATAGGCAGACCCCAGAGTGGGAGTTCCAGTCTAGGCTAATTGAAATGTAGTTATTCCTCTACATGTTATTTTAGTGGCTGTTGTAAAGAGATCTGACACCATTAGGCTTTGAAAGTGATCAGAGATCAAAGGTTGCAGAAAGGTTCATTCCATGCATCCGATGAAGTGGGTACTAACCCACGAAAGCTTATGCTGAAATAGAAGAGACTTTGTTTGCTACGTGTTATGCCTGACCTGAAGTTTACTAGCATGGGTTGTGTCTTTTCACGTGACTGACTGCATATACAGATGCACAAGAGCAGAGCTGTAACAAAGGTCAGTGAGATATGGCAGATGCTTAGGTAGCACTTGGTCAGGAAGGTTAGGAGAAGATAGGCCTTTAAGAGGGGAAATGGGCCAAGACACAGACTCCAGATTTCTAGACTCCAAGTGTTGAGGGCGGGGGAGAGAGAGAGAGAGAGAGAGAGATATTATTAGCAACCAGTGGCTTCACTTTCCTCTCAGGTAAGAGGTAAATAGAACTTGTCAGGTTTCCCTTTGTTGTGCCTGGTTCAGTTCACTGAAATGCCACAATATACATCTATATAGATAGCTGCAACATTACATATGAGGTAAGGCACCTCCTCGGTCTCACCAGCCTCAGCTGCTTTTTGCCGTGGTGGGACGGGCTTGTGATGAAACAGTCCCTCTTGGCTGCACAGGGGCCGTCAGTGCATCTCTCAGCCAGTGTTTTGGGCTTGTTTTTCTCCTGTATGGGAGGGAATGCAGCCTCCCCTCCTGGAGAGGCTTGCTCCCTTTCTGCTACTCACCTGCTGGTGAGCTTGACTCCCTCCCGCTTTCACTCTCCTCCACTTCTCTCAACAGGGGAGGGTGTAAAAAAAGGTCTCAGGCAATCCTTAGTTGGAATCAGATGATCCTAATTGACCTCAGGTAACTCCCTCTCATCTGATCCTAATTGACCTCAGGTAACTCCTCTCATCTGATCCTAATTGATCTCTGGTAACCCCTTCTCAGATTAACCTGATTGACTCCTCCACAGTTGATAGGGAGGAGGGCCTTTTAACCTTCTGGGACAACACACACATATATATATGTTGGTCCTGCTTTGAGCAGGGGGTTGGACTAGATGACCTCCTGAGGTCCCTTTCAACCCTAAGATTCTATTATATATATATATATATATATATATATATATATATATACACACACACACACATACATACATATACACACACACACACGACAGCTGCAAACTTTGTTGAAATAACTCTGGACTCACTTTCCCATTCTTGATTCTCAAATCCCTCCCATCCAGGGCTTAAGTCTCAACTGCTTTGTTCTCCGTTGGGTGATTTCCTGCACTGGAGTTCAAGTGTATGCTTCAATTTCTTCTGAGAGCAGTTTCCTTTCCGCCTGCTATGTGCCCCCAGGCTGCAAGAGCAAAGCAGATGAAAGAGAGCAAAGTTCTTATACACTCAAGGAAAAATTCTGGTGGGCAGGTTTATCCAGCTTGCTGTTGTGTTGTACAGGTCAGACCAGACATCTGAGGTTGGTTTTTATGAACTGTGTATTTTCCATAGCAAGCATTTCATCACGTCAGACATTCATCGGGCTGCCATATCACCCACACAGCAGGTTCTTAAGCCCTGATAACTTCAATACAAAGTACTTGTATGATTCCCATTTCAATGCACATTTCTCTTTCTGTCACCCCACTGCCTTAAAGACAGGGCCGGCTCTAGGTCTTTTGCCGCCCCAAGCAAAAAACATTTTGGCTGCCCCCCCACCCGGGCTTCCCCCCCCCCCCGCACCCCCTGCCGCCCCATTCCTGGGCCCTCCCCCACCCGCATTCCCTGCCGCCCCAGCGCTGGGCTTCCCCCACCCCCCCTGCACCCCCTGCCGCCCCATTCCTGGGCCCTCCCCGACCCGCATTCCCTGCCGCCCCAGCGCTGGGCTTTCCCTCCCACCCCCGCACCCTCTGCCGCCCCAGCCCTGGGCTCTTTCTTCCCTCCCCGCACCCCCTGCTGCCCCAGCCCTGGGCTCTCTCTTCCCTCCCCGCACCCCCTGCTGCCCCAGCCCTGGGCTCTCTCTTCCCTCCCCGCACCCCCTGCCGCCCCATTCCTGGGCCCTCCCCCACCCGCATTCCCTGCCGCCCCAGCCCTGGGCTCCCCCACACCAGTGCTGACTCTGCCTGCTCCCCCCTCACCTCCAGCCTGTCCGGCGCTGGCAGGGTTGGGGTAAGCAGTGGGGCTCCTGGGCCGTGCCTCAGCCCAGGGTCCCTCCAGCTGGGGCTCCTGCCTCCAGGACCATCCGGGACCCGGGAGGGCAGAGCCAGGGGAACCGCCCTGATAGGGGGCTGAGGAGCCAGGGCAGCCCCAGAGGGAGTGGAACCCCGGAGAGCGGGATGCAGGCCCCGCACGGCAGCACCCTGGGCACCGGTCCCCTCTATTGCCCCGCTGCTGCTGCTGCTGCTCCTGGCCGTCCTGCTGCAGCCCCTGGGCGGCTCGGGCCACTTTGCCCAGCCCTGGCTGCAGCGCTGGGGGGTGGCCGCCCTGCAGCAGCCGCTGAGCGGCTCGGGCCACTTCGCCCAGCCCCGGCTGCGGTGCTGGGAGGCGGCCCATTAAGAGCATAAGAGGCCATTGGTAAAATCCCAAAGTGGGCTCAAACAGCCCCAGAGCCTACGGCTGCTCACATCCAAGGTCCTGGGTCAGGCCCTGAACCAAAGTGTGATTAATGTCCCTTATAACAGGACTGCTATTTTAGGGTCTGCTCTCTACAAGTGTCACCCGATTTTGAGGGTCTTTATGATTTTCCTGACTTGGTCATAATTGATTGCAGTGGAAGGAGAGGGACGGATGGATTGGACTCCAGTGGCTATTAGGTGCAGAGTATCTGAACCTCCAATTTACAGAATTGGGTCCTATATCCTGCAGTCCTCTTCTCTCCTACCTGCTGCTGAGTCGGTGCAAAAGCGTTAGTGAAACTATTAGTGGCAGGCCAGGGCAAACGTCATCGCAGATTACAGGCTCCGTTTTTCCAACAAGAATAGAGATTATCTCCCCCACCCCCACCCTCAACATCAGCCTTCTGCTTGTTCCTGCTGCCCCAGGGAAGCAGAGCATGGGAGGGATTTCCCCTCCTTTTGTAAGTGCAGCCATTATTTCATATAAAAGTGCTTACCAGAAAACAGAACCACCACCACCTGGGTAATTTTATAACAATCCAGTGCTTACATTATTAAAGTGATACGCAGTAGCACCGCGAGAGTGAAGGATGGGCTACTGTTCTCATGACAAGAGACTAGTTTTAGGGCTTTCAAACTCCGCCTCAAATTTTTGCTACAGGTAAAAGTGGAGCTCGTTTCTTCTTTTGCCTTGAATGTTGTAACTAGTCAAACAGCAGCGTTTTTGCACTCCCATTGCTGGAAGGGAGAAGAAAAAAAGCCACAAAAAGGAAGCTTCCCCTTGATTTGTGATACTGTAGCTGGCACCAGGATCATTGGTTGCCTAATGTGTTTGCTCCGAGACCAAAAGGAAGTGATGCAACCACTCGTTTCCTCTGATGACAGCCCCTGGCTGGGAAATAAACAATCTGAGCGCAGTTGTACAGCTCTGATGTCGAGAGGGCTCGGGAAAGTTCTCCAAATTTGCAGATGAAACAGTATTGTTTCTTCCCATTAGCTATTTTCCCCTTCTGTTTTTCTTGATATCTGTGGGCGGGGGTGGTAACGTGATATTTTGATGCTGTATTTTCCGGTGTGATACAGATAGGTATAACAAAAGTGATTGAAAGTTTCAAAAACATACACAAATTGAATACGATCAGCCACAATAGAAAAGCATGAGCAGCAGCATTTCACAGGGGAGCATCTGTGCCCTGACAGTCAGATCCTGCTATCTGGGACTTCTCCAGCCCAGAGCATGCTGGGGTACATTGGGGAGAGGAAGGGTGTTGCCAGAAGGCTTGGAGTTTTGGCTGTTTGGCAGGGCATCCCTGAGATGACTATGGTATGCCCCCAAGGGCTGCTCGGCTTCTGCCAGAGGGCAGTCAGGCCCATGAATTCAGGACATGCCAAGGTAGGATAAGGTCACCCCCAATCTATACAAAATGGAACAAATATCTGCAGGGGCGCCAGGAGGTCAGGAATGTGTCCTGCTTGCCTGGAACAAATGCTTCACAGAAAGGCTTTTACCTGCCTCAACAATAACCCTAGGCCAGGGAGGCCCTACCAGCCTCAACCCTAGGCCTCGGCAGAGGAATCTTATTGGCTGTAGTCCCAACACTTGGCCTCGAAGCCCTCCCACCCCACCCGAACAACAAACCTTGGAGGCCTACCAGCCGGCATCCTGAGCACTAGGCCAGGGAGCCTCACCAGCTGCAAGCCTAACGCTGAGCCAAAAAGCCCTCCAGGTCCCAACCGTAACCAAGGTCAGATTCAGCTGCCGGCTCTCATGTCCCCATCTATCAACATGAGGAAAGTAACATTGACTCATCTCCTAACATTGCTAAGATAAAGTTGATATTTGAACTGCTCTGCGTGAGAGCTAAGTATTGTTGCTATGCATCGGAATACCATAGATTTTGTTTCTGTATTATTTCATACAACACTTGGTACTAGCCCTGGTTCCCCTCTTCTGCACCCCATCCTCCCATAGTCCTTGAACTAGTCTACCAAAGATGGACCTTAATTTCCTTATTTCGATAATTGTCCTTTCCCTGATGTCATCAGCCTGCAGTTGTGCTCGAAATATAAAGATTAAGGAGAATGGAAATGCAATTTCTTTTTTTAAATGTCTTCATTTTCAACCAGCAGCAACAAAAATTACATGAAGATCAAAGAGAAAGGACACTGTACTTGGAAACAACTCAAAAAGAAAATTGACAGTTGATGCACTATTCCACAATGTAAAATATTGCTATACCATGGTACAGCTCCCCCCCATCTGTACCAGAGTAATGGTGGATTATATTAGTCTAGCAAAACCTAGCTGAATGCCTGGTAAAATTAGATCTAAGACTTTCTCAAACAGCCCCCCCAATTCATGTCATTGATCTTACATCTAAAGCACTTATTGAAAAATAGACTATGCTTTTAAAATCTAATCAGCTATTAAGGATTCTGGTCTCCTCACTCCATATGTTCTCACCACTTTATTTACCAAGCCTTAAGAAAAAAAAAATTCCCATTATAACTTGCTTAATAATTATTCTGGACACACTGACAAAATCCTAGATGCAAAGCAAAGCAGAAGACAGCCTCTTATTATTTTGCTGTGGCTGTTCTTTAAAGGCACTATATCACAATCTGGTGCACAATGCTAAGTTCATTCACATAATCAAGGTACTGTCCATTATCTGGACATAGCTGCTATATACGTAGATCAGCCCACTTCAAAGTGGTACCTAAGGACTTCCTTTATCTTCACCTGCTTTTATGCACCCGTTCCTTTTCTGTTACAGATGCAGAAGTGTTTCTATCTACTGAGCAGCAATGGAAAGTGCCCATCTATGGGGATTTACTGGCATCAAGATTTCACTTGTTCAGAATGGTATCAAATAGCAAAATACCATGAAACTAGAATACCGAGACTAGGACAGTGCAGCTCATACATGGGCATAAATCAGTTCATTGTAGTTCTTTTATGACTGTTGGATTCTCTGAGGACAAGGTGTCCAGATCCTAGACAGCCTCTGAAGTCTGCAAGCTTCATTTCATTTTTCCTCCAATACCACCAAGTGCATTTAAGGCTCACAAGAGCCAAGGATTTATAGTCCCACGAGGAGGGCATAGGGGAAGTCTCACACACAGCTCTGCCAAAGCACATCTCCAGCACAAATTGCTGACCTCCTGTCCCAGTCCTGGGCCCCTCCTCAACCCACAGCATTACTCAGACCAAACAGAGCAGCATTTTTGTGATATTCAGTCCTGTAGACTAGGATAAGTCTATCTAGGGTGACCAGATGTCCCGATTTTATAGACAGTCCTGATTTTGGGGTCTTTTTCTTATATAGGCTCCTATTACCCCCCACCCCCTGTCCTGATTTTTCACACTTGCTGTCTGGTCACCCTAAGTCTATCTCCTTCATTTCACTTGTGACTAGGGTGACCAGACGTCCCGATAAAATCGGGACCGTCCCGATTTTTGACCATTTGTCCCACGTCCCGACCGATGATCGGTCGGGACGCCTTTTGTCCCGATTTTCAGTCTTTTTCCGGTTTTTTTTGCTCAACAACTTCGGCGGCAGAGGCTCTTCCTTTTTTTTTTTTTTTTGGGTGGGAAGTCCCGATTTTTGGGTCTTCTCATCTGGTCACCCTACTTGTGACACAAGCACCGCTTGGGGCTTCAGCAGGTGGTGGGAGACTCGAACAGATGGAGAGTTCAATCTGCCGGATCCAGTGAAGAATCTCCACACCTGGTTGTGCACAGCTGAACTACGTTTAAGAGGAGTGGAACTGGCAGCCAACCTAAGCATTAGAACGAGGTCGTTTATCCTGCCTAAGAGGTGTGTACCTCAGAGGCTGGCTCTGGGGAGGAGCTTTGGACAGAGTGGCAGGTATTTGTTCCACACTGGCCTAGGCACGGCTGTATATTTTGCAGAGTTTTGAAAAGTGCTCTTCCCCCTCCCCCGCCCCCAGCTCCCTGAGGCACAGTAGAGATGGCATAGTGCCATCCCCTAATGAGCCCTGCTCAGGGCCGGCGCTTTCACTAGGCGACCCTAGGCAGTTGCCTAGGGCGCCAGGATTTGGGGGGGCGGCATTTTGCCACCCTTGGCGGCGGGCAGCTGCCTCCTGCCTCCACGCTCAGCTCAGCGGCTGAGCGTGGAGCCGGGAGGCAGGGGGCATGTTGTTGCGGGCAGGGAGGGGAGGCTACCGCAGCCCGCGAGTGGGGGTCTGAGCTGCCGCAAGCGGGGGTGGGGTTAGCCGCCACAGGGTGCTGGGGAGCTGGTTGCCACGGCCGGGAGGCTGAGCTGCCACGGACGGGGAGGTGGGGAGCCACCGCGGGGGGAGTTGGGGAGCCACCTGCCGTGGGGGGGGGAGCTGGCTGCCGCGCAGGGGGAGGCAGTGTTAGCTGGGCGGGGGCGTGCAGGGCTGGTGCAAGGAAGTTTCGCCTAGGGCGCGAAACTTCCTTGCACCGGCCCTGGCCCTGCTGCTGTTTTGGACGCTGGTGGCAGATCTTTGGGACTGCCGGCTCTTGCATCTCCTTAACTGTTAAGGGGGAAGAGGGGGCAGCAGAGTCCTGGAGGTAACATCGAGGTTGGGGAGGACATGCCAAAGTAGAAGAGTGCTGCTCCTGTTGATCAGAGTGGATGAACATCACTCTAGGCAGGAGCACGGCACAATCTCCCCCTGGTGCAGTAACAGGCATAGCTTAGAGACCCAGCACAGTATCTGAAACATGGCCAGAACCTATCCTCCCACTCTAGCTGCTTTGCACCACAAAGCAGTGGGAAAGAGACCCTTAGTGGCAGCTAGGAGTCCTGCTGCTTTAGGGGATTCTCCAGTTGGTGTAAAGGGAATGTAGCCAGTGCAATGCCACTCACAGTTGGCACACCCAAACACTCGGATAATGGCCCCGCTCTCACCTGTGCCAGGGGCTGACCCGGCCCCAGTTCGCGGGGAATGAAAAGCTGATGTTAAAAGCTCTTTTCTCACTCCCTTGGTTGCTGTAGTGAACAGAGCTCAGCTGGATCCAAGATTCCATGTAACTACAGGCCTGAATCTCAGCAGGATCAGCTCAATCTTTTATCACCCATCAGCTCAGTTTAATGTGTGGGGCTTTTTCAGATGAAGCCTTTAAATCAGAGATTGAGTTGCTAATGCTCATATGCAGGAAGCATGACACTTCTTAGAAGAGAAAGGTTTCTCCATGTCCTTGGTGTCCCTCCCCCGAAAAAAACCTTCCCCCCTCCCCCGAGCGTTGTGCAGACTTTCACAAGTGTGAATGTCCATTTGCCCATACAATTACTGTGGCCAGGGCCGGCGCTTCCACTAGGCGACCCTAGGCGGTCGCCTACAGCGGCAGGATTTGGGGGGCGGTGATTTGGCGGCAAGAAAAGCGGCTGCTGAAACGCCGCCGAGAACGCAGCTTCACGGGAGCTGCCGCCGAAGCGCCGAGCGCTGCCGCCTAGGGCGGCAAAAACCCTGGCACCCTACTGACTGTGGCTGTACGTTCCTCGGCATCTTTTGCTCTCTGCATATGCTGTGACTGCACATGCAGCCATTGTAATGAGGTATAAAATGGGGTGCACCCAGTGCAGGAAATCTTGTCCCAGTTATCTACCAGGCTGTTGGCTTTCCTGTCCATCACTGGCCCCATTTCAGGGATGCTGTGGAACTAAAGCTTGGGACAGACCCTGGTGAAGTCTAAATGACTCAAAGGAAGCAAAATGCTTTGAAATCCTTCCTGGGAATCACAGCCTAGGATCCCTGCTCTTACCAAGCGATAAGCAGAATGAAAAAGCTGGAGAGCTGCCCTAGTAGGAAAGGTGATGTATAAGTATATGATTTAACCATTGCAGAGTACGGTACGCAGGCAATCCAGGCAGTGTGCACTAGAACACTCTGCTTTTTTCAGTCAGGCCCTAATGCACTAAAGAGGCTAATCCTTCATCGAGGGCAAAGTTGTTTGGACCACGATCCTTTCAGATAAAGACACAAACATTTAAGTGTTACAAATTAAATATTTTCCCCAACTCCATACTAATTCAATGCACAACGGCAGATAATTATAGCTGAGCAATTACAGGCACAATCCTCTCTCTCTCTGTGTTGTTCCCGGTCCCCATTTTTCAACTGCAGGAGGCTTGCCGTGAGTCTCTGACATGGGGTGACCCTAAGAATAAACACAATGAAAAATGCCACCGAAGAGATGCTTGAAGCACGTCCCATGAAACCTTTATCAAAGAAACAATGCCATAAGCACAGGCCATGAGGAAGTTTCATATTCACGGCAGAGGCTTCTGAATGACTGCAATGCTACAGCAGGGTCAAGGGAGGTCAGCTTAATCTAGCTAATGCTATTAAAATTAATTTCATTTTTTTAATCTCCCTCATGCTGCTTGAATGAAAATGGAATATGGAATATTTTGTCTTGTTTCAAATAGAGCCAGTGACTGCTTGAACTTTTTCAAATTCTTGCCTCCCCACATGACAACTATGGCTTTTGTTGAACTAAACTCCCCCACCAGTTTCATTCTTTTTCACTCTCTGCCTTAACCTTTGGAGTAGATTGCATTAGGACTGTTAAACCCAGCTGCCATATTTGACTCCAGGGGTGCCAGCATTTCAAAGGTGCAAGAAGCAATTCCTATATAAAGGGCTCACAAAGCATTTTGTAAACCTAAGTTGAAAAGTGCTACTGAAAGAGCCAGTGGGTGACCTACTCAGTTGATCATAGAACTAGAGTCAGAATCTCCTCTGTTCTTATTCCACTAAATTACAAGGTGGACTTGAGCCAAATTTCCCAAAGTGGCCACTGATTTTTGGGGCCTTATTTTTAGACATCTTGGGTCAGATTTTCAGAAACTCTGAGCACTCAGAATGCCAGTGAAAGTCAATGGGTGCTCTGCACCTGTGAAAGGTAGGCCAAACATATCTCATGTTGGATACCCAAAAGCTGAGGCACTCAAAAGTCAGTAGCCACTGTTGGAAGTGTTGACTCTAACCTGTGTCCACACCTCCCCCCACAGCGAAACTAGTGATACCCCGCCACCTCAAAAGGATTCTCCCAAGATTACACAGTTTAGATCCAATTTTCAATAAAATTTGCACTTTAACACAGCTAATTTGGATATGCACATTCTTCTCAGCATAGGTGCGTGTGTGCACATCCTGATTAGGCGTGCAAATTCCCTTGGTGTGCATGCACAAGGCAAATGGATGAGCAAATCTGCTCCTGACTTTTAGCGGGTGCACTTTGGAACAGTTAGAGTGCTATAAGACAGCAATGCAATATTATAAAGTGTTAAATAACATTTCATATATCAATCACTGCTCCATGTCCTCAGCCTGTCCGCATACACAAGAGGGAGCGGAAGTCTTGGGTATTGGAAATATTAGCTCTTCAAAGCTCTCTCCATAATTCATTACTAGCAACTACAATTATAGGTGTTATTTCAAATAACCACTCAGAACAGATCCCACTGCCTCCACAATCCGTTGTTTGCAGAGTGACCGCTTGTAAATTGATTTGGACAATTCAGCTTGTACCTGAACAAACAAAATTAGTCTTGATGCTCTGCATTTCCTATCATGTTACACTGTGGTGTGGGACAATGGTGAATGTGGTACAACGCAGAGTAGGGAAAATGTCGTCAAATATTGCAGATAATGGCCTTCTAAAGAAGCCATATGCTTTATCAACTTAAAAATTATAATTAAAGCAAAGGGAAATTTAAGAGATGAGTCAAGGGAGGCGGATATTTACAGCTGACATTTGAAGTCAAATGGAGGGCCAAATTCATAGGTGCTCTGCACGGTGGCAAAGGCTGCGCAGTGGTAAGTGGGTGGAGAAGGTAAAGCTGCAGCAGGAATAGCAAACCGAATACACAAGGTTTATGGTCTGAAAGTAGCCTCCTAACCTCCTGGTGGCCGCTTTTCCTGCTGCAACCCCCATCCTTTCCACATTCTCAGCATGTGAACCATCCGCCAGCCAAGCTGTAACTCGTATCATTTGCATCACTGCTAAATTTTACCGAGAGAATTCACATGAAGATGTGAATTGCAAGGAGACTTTTCCAGGTAATAAGAGCGAAAAGGAGAAGTGGCAAGACTCTGTGGAGACACCAAGAGGTGGCAGGTGCTAGATCCAGCACCCACTGAAGTCAATAGCAAAGCTCTCGTTGACTTCAGTGGCATGGGATCTAGGCCTAGATAAGCAGAGGGAGTAAGGAAGGCTGTGAAGATACCAGGGCTATGAGGCCGGCTGGAGTAAGTCAGTGCAGGGCTTTAGAAGCCAAGAAGGGCAGGTGGTTCCCTGCATTGTCTGCGATAGGCAGGAACTGACAAACTTCATTTAGCTAGAGACATACACATGCTGCATTCAGAAGCTTTGTTCATACTTTCATCTCCTCTTGCTCTCTTGGTAGCGTTCTCCTTCTAGAGCTCTCCAACCATCATTATTAGAAGAATGGGATGAATTCAGGAGACGGGAAGTAGGTCATTTGAGGTCACCAACCTCCTGCTTTTACTTAGGCCTATTCATGACCAATGTCTTCACATGCGTTCCCATGTCCTATAGTACTGGTGAACACTCCTATGCCAAGGAGCATGGCTTGGGCATTAAAGCCTCCATAGGCAGTAACCCAAGTAGTCGGTCACTCCTGGAGCTCCAGCAATTCTGTCCTACAATAGCCCTTCATGTCTCAGAGTCTTCTAGAGAGCCACCAAAGCTTGTCTTGGGAAAGGGGAAGCAGCCGCCTGCTGGTTTCATCAATACCTTCTAGACTACTCCCCCACTCCTGCACAGCCTCTCATGGCAGGGCCATTCCCATGCCAGGGGTTTTTTTTGCAAGCCATATGTCCCTTTTATTATTATTATTCCCTTGCAGGAAAGGTGTTTAACCACCCGTGAAGTATCGCATGTGATCTGGAGACCAGAGCAAGCCTTCCTCCCTCCCTATAGAGTCACTCTGGGGGTGCTTCCCAGGTTTGGCTCAGAACCCTCAGCAGTCACCATTTGCGATTGTTTATCTTCTCAATGACATGTTTCACATGGCAATACTCTAAGGGCCACCCAGCAGACAGGGCCACCCAGCAGACAATACTCTAAGGGCCACCCAGTGACTCCCTTCCTCTCCTGGCCCTCATCAGTTCTGCAGCAACAGGAAAACTTGCATTTTCATAATTGCCAAATGGGCCTTTGAAGGCTGCCCTGGGGCCATGAGATATTGATATCAAGCCAGACAATTTGAAAGCAAAGAAGCAGGTCTTTGACTGATTCCAACCCAGGCTATTCTCTTCTATTCTATTCCCCAAGTGACTTATCAAGCCAAAGGAATTCTTTACCATCCTGACACTGATCCAGCCTTCATGAGCCGATGCAGCCAATGTAAATTGTGCACCTGAGTTTTGTGTCTGTAGGATATTAATTCCAAGCCTGCCCTTGTCTCATGTGTCCTGTGGAAGAAAGAAAAGAAGAACAAAAGAGACAAGTGGGGAATTATTTCCATCTCGCCATTCACTACTAATAGGCAATGTTCCACACAGTGCTGACGGAACTGAGACATAAGTGAAATGACAGAATAAGTGGAACTTGTTTATAATGGCCACAATCTTTACAATAGGTGGCTGGCATCACTGACGACTGGCTTGTATCTTATCCCAACACCCCAGTAGATACTGCACATCCTCATTGTCTGCTGTGAGTACAGGAAATGATGACGATGCTCTTGCATTTATGTAGAGCCTTTCAGCCAAAAGTGACCTTAAAGCGCTTTACTTTGGCTACCAAGGGCTGGACAAACTGGGCCCAGTCTTGTTCCCATTCAGCTTCCATGGAGCTCAATGGCAGCAGGATCAGGCCCCATACCTATAAGAATTCCTTTCTCCGCCATGGAATAATTCCATGCATTTTAATATTTGCATTCACTGCCTCCACCTTGCCTACTGCATTAAATCATTGGGCCAAGGAGAAAGTGGCATGCAGGCTGTGAAAGAGCCTCCTTTCCTTTTTAATGGAAGGGACATTCTCCCCTGGAAAATGCCTTTGCTCTCCTAGGATGTGTGTCTAATTCAGTCCCCTCATCACACCACAGATTCAAACAATCTCTTTCAGACAGCAGTGCTGGTCATTTGCAGGAAGAAGGAAAACAACATGCCTAGGGCTGCTTATCTCCAGACCATCCCCATCCTGGCCAAGGGAGAAAGAGGTCAGCAGTCACTTCCAAACCCAGGTCCCCAACATGACAGCATAGCATACTGTGGCCTGGCCAATGGGCTAGCAGATTGCCTCCATTTTGGTAGCCAAATCTGTGTGAGATATTGAATGTTTGCAAAGCAATTGGACTGACATGTTACCAAGCAAAGCAAATGTCTTCTTAGGCCTTGTCCGCAGCACTCAGATTTCAGCCACCTGCATGGCTGCTCCAGAGCAAGCCTCTAGTGTAGACCGAGTACCCTGCATTTTACACCGGCGTAAGAGTCAGCCAGCTCCTGAGCATCCTCGCGCAGCCAGAGGTCATGTAGCAACACCTTGCTTCTGTTTCCAACTAGGGGCCCCTTATTGCACACAGGCTTCTCTCTGGGTTACCATCACCCCTGCCTGGGGCTGGCTTAATAACAGAAATTCTGCCTCTTTGTATCAGCCCCATCAGTTAATGAAATCTAGGCCAAGGGCACAGCACGTCAGTGGAGCATCAACGCGGAGCCAGATTGTCAAAAGAGCTCAGTCTGTGGGGCCCAGGAGGTTAAAAATCTGGAGTGGGTGAGAGGGAAGGTAGAGTCCTTTTAGGAAGATCTGGTGTGGGGGGGATTCTTAGTGTGACAAACCATGCCATCGTGTGCTAGCTGAAGCACGCTGAAGGTAAAAAGGGAGTTTATCGAAAGCATGTTATTTAAGAGCCAGGGAGCATCCAGAGAGGAAGATGGCACTTCTCCCACCCCGCTTTTTCCCCCTTCCCCACAGAACTTCCCCCTCCCCCAGACAGGTGCACTTCAATCCAAACACAAGTCAGTCAGAGGTGGCCTGTGCAGCGTCTAGATCAGGGGTCGGCAACCTTTCAGAAGTGGTGTGCCGAGTCTTCATTTATTCACTGGAATTTAAGGTTTCGCGTGCCAGTAATACATTTTAACGTTTTTAAAAGGTCTCTTTCTATAAGTCTTTAATATAGAACTAAACTATTGTTGTATGTAAAGTAAATAAGGTTTTTAAAATGTTTAAGAAGCTTCACTTAAAATTAAATTAAACTGGAAAGCCCCCCAGACCGGTGGCCAGGACCCAGGTAGTGTGAGTGCTACTGAAAATCAGCTTGCGTGCCGCCTTTGGCACCCGTGCCATAGGTTGCCTAACCCTGGTCTAGAGAAAGGAATTTGGTTGCTCTTTACAGCAGCATCCCCTGCTGGCCAGCAGTGAGATAACAGGGCTATCATTACTTCATAGCAAGCAGGGGATGTGTTGTTCCCAGTGGAAGAAGGGCTTCTAGGAAACGAGAAGAAAGTATCCATCAGCATGGACTAAAATAGTCAGTAAGTTGTGCTGGCTTTGCCTGCATTGAGCGGAGGTTTCCAAGCTGCCTGTCTGCCCATCTTGTCACCAGGTCCCTGTTATTTCCTCTCTAACATGCTTTTGTAGCTAGAAACCTGGTACTCTCTGTATTAGTCTCTGCCACCATGCAATAAACATCAAAGGAAAGTCTGATTAGGTGAGGAATCAAAGATCATGACACAGAGCAATAGCTAATAGAAAAGAATCCATTAGCCAGGCAGAGGCTCAATGAAATCATTATCCATCTGCCTTTATTAGAGATAGATCTAAGGGCAGGCTTTGTATGGTCATTAGCTGGCTCAGAAAGACACTTCTTTAGAGAAGCTAGCAGACAGGAAGATCCTTGGTTGGCCAGGGTTTGGTTTTTAAGCTAAATGGGTTCAGACGACGGAAGAGAGTAGGGAGCTGTTCGTGTTCCATGCAGGGAAGGAAAAGTGACTTGGTTTTACACACACACACACGTTTGCCCTCTGAGAAGAGATGCCAGGCATGAAGCCGGGGCACAAAGCGAATCACAGAGGTGGAAGAGATAAGGAATCCAATAGAATCAGCGGGGATAGAAATAAGAGACATTTTAATATTACCCAGGTGTGTTTTTTCTCATCGTAGAAATTTGCTTTGCTAATGGACCATACGCACTCATTGACTGTCATTTTCCGAAGAGCCCATGTCAGCTGACTTGGGCTGCGCCCACAGGGCTATAATATTGCAGTGTCGCTGTTCAGGCTCGGGCTGGAACCAGGACTATGGGACCCTCCCCTCTCCCGGAGTCCCACAGCCCAAGGTACAGCCTTAACAGCTACAATGCCATTTTATAGCCCCACCGTCGGAGCCCACGTCAGCTGACATGGGCCAGCCAGCTGCTGCTGCTTCATTGCAGTGCAGACATACCAACAATCGATCAATCAGTGTAAGTCCTATTGAGCTGCATGGCGACTCTGAGCTCCTGCGGGTATTTGATAATTCCACCGAGCAGCCTCTTTAGTGCCTACCATCTAATCCGCATGCTGGTTCAGAAGACAGGAGGGATCCCTGTATCTAGCCTCTGTAATTAGAAGACACACGTCTTATAAAAGATCTTGGCTGCAGCCCAGGGACTAAAGCCCACGGCACTACTCTGCGGGGGGCGAGGGGTGCAAAGGCAGCTGTAACAGCAGCACCAGGGTTGTCCTGTGTCAGGGAGCACCCACTCCCTCCATTTCCCTTCAGTTCCCTTTCCAGCAGGGCAGCGGATTCAGAGTTTGTTGGCATTTTGCCCTCCCCGTCTGGGGCAAAACAAAGAATTCTTCAGCAGTCCCTGATGACAACAGGCCTTTCCCCCTCCATCCAGGGGTTTCCACACCACCTCCCTCATTGCGCTAAAGGGACCTGCACCCATCTTCCACTACAGCCTCCAGCCCTAAATTGTGGGCAGCAGCTACTGTAAACCAGGATTACCCCAGCTCCATTCTCTTTTGGCTACTTCCTACAGTAGCTGTCACTACCCAGGGCTTCTCCCCTGCCACCCGCGTATACGACCACCTCCCCAGGCTCCTTTTGGAGCTCCCCACTAGGCCTCCTCTCAGGCCCTTCCCTGGCCTGCTTTCACCCAATTCTTCCCAGGCTTTGTCAGCAAGGAGACAGCACCAGTCCACCCCCAGGCCTTGGCTCCTGGAAGGGCTTCCGGTAAACAGCTCCTCCTGACAGCTCTCGCCCCATGAGAACACACTGCCTTTTATTCCCTGGCAGGCCCGGCTTTCAGCCACACTCTGTGAAAGGCTGGGCGGGACCCAAGCACAGCTCTGAGTTAGGGCTATGGGGGACTCCACACTCAGCTTACCCGCTGACAGTAACATTAAGCCAGTTTAAGGCCCCTAATTCAACCAGACTTGGGCTCCGTCAGCATCCAGCTCTCAGGGAGCACAAGTTAACAGTGGGTGAAATCTTTAAATCTATTCCGAGAGGTTCGCCTGCGAGCAGAGTAAGGACTTCAGGATTTAGACCAACGTGCCAGCAGACTCATTCACGTCACCCCCAAGTCACACGCCCCAGTAGCAGCTTATCCCCCAGCGTGGAATTTGAAAGGCATGTTATTGTCCATTCTTGAAATGGTTTCAGAGCCTCCCCTCTCAGAGAGAATCCAAACGAGGGCTGTGTCCATGAAGCATCAGTTAACCCCTTCCTGGCTGCAGTAAAGATCGTAGCCTATTCCTAGTGTAAATACTCAGCTCGAGGGTATAACTGGAGCTAGAAGGGGGTTCAGACTCTTCGCCCCCCCTCCCAGCTAGGTAAGTTGTCAGAGGTTCACTCACTGGGGGTGGCCCTCTCATAGCTGGGCACAGCTCAGGCCACTCAGCCGTCTGTTCTTTCTTGGCCCTCAGCCCTCCAGGCAGGTTGCTTGGAGTCACACCCCTTCCAGGTGAAGGAGAAAGGACAACAAACAGCCTAAAGTTCACTGCGCCCACACCAGGTCTTTGCTCTCAGTCCAGCCACAATCGTCCTCGCTCCTTCACTCTCAAGGTTTCCACTTCTCCCCCTACAGGGGGTGGGGCAGTAGGGAACCCAGACCCACATTTCCCTCTGGGTTCCAGCCCAAGGCCCTTGCACTGAACAGCTACGGTCCATTTCTTACACTCCCTCACTGATTCCCAGGGCAGCTTCCTACCTTGGCCTGTTTGCAGGCACCTGTTGCAGAAGTCTATTCTCCAGTCCTCTCTCCCTGGAGGTTCAGTTCTCCATGCAGCTTTCTCCGGGTTAGGGTGACCAGATGTCCCACTTTTATAGGGACAGTCATGATTTTTGGGTCTTTTTCTTATATAGGCTCCTATTACCCCCCAACCCCTGTCCCAATTTTTCACATTTGCTGTCTGGTCACCCTACTCAGGGTAGCGCCTAGCCCCTTTAGCAGAGAGCCTGCTCAGTTGGAGCTATAGCCTTTTATCCCAGCTGTGGTTAATCTCTCAGTTAGTCACAGCTGGGGAGGTAACTGGCTGGTCTAATAACCCCTTCCCGGTTGCCACAATGTGGGGTCTATATCCTGGGTAGCAGGGAAACCACCTCCTGAGCTAGCCTACTTGCTTTCTCGCTTAGGGAGCTCTGCAATCCCTTTGGCGCTCCCTGCTGCTCTTTTATAGGGGGATCAAGTGATCCTTCCCAGGTGTGCCTGTGTTGTAAATAGGGTTGGCTGGCCTCAGGCACTCCAAGGGGTAAGTCACCCTGTTCAGACGTTCACAGAAATGTACTGGATTGACAGCCCTGGAGACGTCAGTCCTTTGTTTATCTACAGAATAGATGGCAATGCAGGCTTCTGTACACCACCCTGGCTCTGCGCCGCATTCCTGACCTGCAGAGACCACCTCTGTGTGTATGAAGAAAGGAGCTCCATTTCCATGATCATTCAGTCCTTGCTCTTTCTGCTGTGACTGCCAGCAAGGATGGCAGATTTTGCAATGTAGATAGCTGTCCACTAGGAACTGGATAGAGTCTCATCAACTTGTTTCACATAGACCTCTGGATTGTTGGCATATTGCTCCTCTAGTTCCATCTCAAATTCAACCTGGAGAGCAAGTGCCTCATGGCCCTCTCATATGGTCTAGGCTGGCATAGGTCAATAGAGTTGCACCACTGTATGTGAGATGAGAATTTGGCCCACTGATTTGATTGGCAGCAATAAATTAATCTGAGTTAAACTTTCATATGTCTAAGAGATACATGAGTAAATATAGCAAATAATATGCTTAATTAGTTCAGGAAGTCCTTTAAATATTTTATGAGGCTACCAATGAGCTCTCTGCTCTGGGGCCCCTGTGGTATCAGAACCAGCAGGAAGGTGGGGAGCTGACATTTGCAATACTTCTCCCATACGTACTTTCTACTGGTACTAAAGAAAACTTCCAGTTACATATGTCGGGGTTAAACTGCAGCCCCCTAACTGTTGAGTGCCATTGGATTTTGTGAACTTGTATTAAACACTGAGGGACAGATTCTGCTCCTTCTTACACCAGTGTAAATCCCGAATAACTCCACTGACATCAGTGAAGTTGCTCCATTCTTACATCAGCATGAGAGCAAAATCTTCTGAGATCAGAATCTATTTAGTCCTGCTAAAACTCCCCTATTTAGCCTTTAACCCACGTAGCTTAGCCTCACTTGGAGTACCAGAAATCCAAGCCCAGCTTTGCTTTTTTAAATGGATCCTAAGTGGAATAACTGGTGTAACTAGAAACTGTTTAAATAGAAATGGGAAGTTTGCTCCCTCAGCATGGTTACCTGAATCTGGCATAGTTTTCAGAGGCAGGAAGTGGCCCCTATGCTTTGTTATTCAGACCTTGCCTTCCCTTTTTGAGAACATTGTTGGGCTTAGCGGCTGACACAAAATCCTTCCAAATAGATGGCTGCACAGAGGATATTATTGTTACTGTTGTTATGCTCTAAACTGTGTATTTCAAAGTGCAGAGCTGACCTGGCCTTGACTAGTGCCAGGTTTAAATACTGTTCAGTATTTCCCCATTAAGAACCATCTCACATCCTAGCACATCCTGCCCTGTGGAGTTTGCCTGCTCCAGAGATTTTGAACTCAGCATATTAATAACAGCGCAGTTTGTTTGCAAGAAACAAGAAACATGACCCTACCTGAAGACAAGTTGATTTGCAATTTTAAAGATTTAGTCTCCAAAAGGCATGATCCCGAGCCCACTGACATCAAAGGAAAGGTTCCCATTGGACTTCAATGAGCTTTAGATCAGGTCCAAACACAAACATAATCTTTCTGTGCCAAATGGGACATTTCTTGAATTTTTTTGTGTCCAGATTTTTCAGGTTACAGCCAAAACTAGGATTGCTTCCCCACCCCACCCCCCCCCGATCTCTGTGGCTTTCACCATCGTTTTCTACAGCAACACCCTACACCTCAACTTCTTCCAGTGTGGCTGCTCAATGTATCTACTGCTGCTGTAGGAATCCTCCCATTGGAATTCAACTCATACACACTAGTCTGTCGGGGATGGAGAAGTTTAAGTGTCCTGAACTCTTTGCTTCTTCATAGCTGGGATCTCCCCAGCTGCCTCTTTGTCAAAACAGTCACCATCACCTGATCCTTCTTCCCATGAAACTAACTGGCTGCTATGACGCAGAGTTCTATAATTGCATGTCCTGAAATGCGCATGCTGGATTTCCAGGTACGATCACTGTGAGGATTCATACAGCCGTGGTAATGGCTTGTGAACAGTTTACATATACGGGCAGTTATGAAAAATCTGGGCCAGGCTCTGGGCCACAGAAAAAAGACTCTGAAAAGGAAGACAACAGCATGGGCTTGATCCCCCTGCATCTGAGGGTATGTAGAGGCCTTGCAAGTAATGGAAGACTCAAGCCTTGTGATATTTAATTCTAGACTTGGCAAAACACTAGGAAATAGGGTATAGTGATAAATTTGCAATAAGAGAGGGATGGATGAATAATAATATCCTATGCACTTACATAAGAATTTCCATCTGTAGCTCTCGACGTGCTCGACAAAGCAAGCTAAGTAGCATTAGCTCCATTGTACACAAAGGAAATTGAGGCACAGAGCACTGAAGTGACTTGCCTACGTTCAGTTCAGTGGCAGACCTGAGAACAGAACCCAGAGCTTCTGGGCCAATGCTGTATCCACTGCTGGACCATACTGCCTGGCTTGCCACCACTACACCTCTATGACTAAATCAGCAGGCCTAATTAGATAGTCAGTCCTGGTCTGAAGGGGTTAAAAATACCACTCATGTGCTTGGATAGGAGACCATGCCCCGGCCTGGGTATCTATATTCCTGATTAGGCGTACGTGGGTCATACCACTGTGTGGTGCTGCATGTTACATCTCTGGGGAAGGTGCTGGTTGGATGCATACAGGTAAATGCTGTTCTTTGACTCACAACACGGGACATCATAATTTTGAAAACCCAACCCACAGAGAAGTTTGTTGTATTTCATGAAGGGCTGCTCTTGTCATTGCCACGTTTGTCAAGTGTTAACCTCACTGTATAGAGTACCTTGGAACTTGGCAAGGAAGAAACACATTCTGATGCTAATAGAAGTTGTTCTGACACCTGGTTGAAGCAGAGAATGAAGCGTGTCCAATGGCTGATTTCATTGTGTTCCATCAATGTTTGGCTTGTCATACTGTTTCCCTTACAATTTTTCAATCCTAATAAATCTTCAAAGCGCCGTGCTCAGCAGCCATCTTTTTAAAAGGGAGAGACATTCAAGAATAGGCATTTCGCTGGAAAAGGCTGTAACATAAAGGGAGATGTTCCTCTCTCATTTCCTCCTGTTGCATCCTATTCTCTGATGCTATATTTAAAAGACTCCTTCTTCACGCTTTGATTCTCTATGCAGGAGCAGAAGCACAATGGCCTGGCAAAGCAGCAGCTATAGGGTTCCTCTTGGCTTCTCATTCTGCTGTAGCTCTGGGGTGCTCGACTTATTCCAGTCACACGTGCTCCTTAGCATGTGGCTGACAGCTTGTTTAGATGGCCGCCGAGGTGTCTGAATTTCTTAGAACCAAATAAGTTCAGACAACGATGACAAGCAAAATAGCTCTTTGTTGTTTGAAAAGGAAGAAGGAGACATCAAAAACAGGATGGGATTCACAAGTACTTGTGTCGGTGCCATTGTAGTTTGAACTCCCACCACTAGGGAAAGAAGCACAAATGTTTTCTTTTAACCATCTCTTGCTTTAAAGTTTGCTTCATGCACACCCCAACTTCTCAGGAGACAGGTAAGCTCGCTCATCACAAGGGGAACCCCTCCCTTTTGTTTTGAGCAGAGATGGCTCTGCTCTAAACAAAATGTGCTTTGTGGCTTACCGTCCATGTGGTTTACACTCAGGGCCCAATCCTGCACACCATTAATCACCTGAGTAGTGTCCTAGCAGTAGGGTACTCTTCAAATGTGCAAGAGTTTGCAAGATCAGACTCGTAGTTAGAGGAAGAGAAGACACTCAACAAGGAGAGTGACTCCAAGAACATCTTTATAGGCCTTTGAAAGTCCTAGCAATGCTAACACCTCTTGATGATTCTTGTGTACATTACATGGGTTTCAGGGTGTTGTACAGGGCTCCAACACATCCACAGGTGCTCACTGTATAAATGCAATTATTATTATTGGACCAAATCCCCCTTTCTGTGCACAGCCCAAATAACAAGGTTATACACACAGGGGAGTACTGCTGGGTAGGCCAGAATCTCGCCTTCCCCAAGCTATAGAGCTGCAGCAGACACTTCCACTGCGGCCTCAGGCTGCAATAGCCTCCAAAGCTACTGAGCCAGCAGGACTACCCCTTCCCCTGCCCTATTTCACAGAAGGGGAAAGGTTGGCTGGTGGATCCACTTAGTCACAGATCCACTCTCCACACCCTACTCCTTTCCCATCACCCGATGGCTCGGTGTGCTAGGGTGCGTGGCCCCTCCCATGGAGCCCAGCTCTGTAGCAGGCAAGGGGGTTGCCCTCCCAGCAAAGACTTCTGAGATCCTCCTCCCACACAATCAAAGCCCTGCATTTTCCCTACCTCTTCGGCTGGCCATGTCTATGGCGGAGGGAGGGTTTCCGCTGTTTATTATAATGATCACTGCCTTCACCCTGCATTTTCTAGAGGACTGCTTCAACTTTAAATAGTGGCAACAAGTTTCTCCCACTCTGAACGGGGGCACACTTTCACTCATTAAATGTGTCCCATAGTTTTGGTACTGGCTACTCACAACTGCCAGATATTGAGTTTGATGGGCTGTGATCCCATGCTTGTTTGTAACAAGCCAAACACCATAAAGCTGTTTATGGGGCAACAAAGTTTAGTTCGATGAACATTTAACAACAGATGAGTTTAGAGTGGTAGGTAGTGCTCAAATGTCCCTTACTCGCTTCAAACCCACTTCCACCTGCTTAATAAATCAGCAAGCCAGCGTGTGAACTCACTAATGAAAGGAATGCTGAAAGCTGTTCAGAAAGAACCGCTTTACTTTTATCTGTACTAATTTGGAGCAGCTGCCCTTTTTAGAGCCTTGTTCAGTTTATGTACTGCTCTGGGTTCCGTTACTGCAGGAATAGGAGGAGTTTCAATCTCTGTTTGAAAGTCTCTCCCATTTATCCATTCATGAAGGGGGAAAAGACACCAACACTAAGACTGGACTACACTACACTCGTCTACAGTATTACTGCTATTACCGTGTTGGTTAGGGGTGTGATTTTTCCTGATACCATTATGCCAGTAAATGTCTTAGTGTGGATGCAGTTATATTGGTATAAAGGTGCCTTATACCCACAGATCTTATTTCGATCCCCTAATTGGAATAAACTATACCAGAATAAGCACTTTTAAGTGTGGACAAGCCCTCCGAAAATGGAATAAAATACAGGGATGAAGTTAAGCTGCAAAGTTCTGACCCAGTGCCATTACTTCCCTACACTGCAAAGTTGGGGGTTGTTTGGATCTAGAATTTTGGTTCTAATTGTTTGGGTTGTGATGGGTATGTGAGTGTGAGAGGTTTCAGCTCACACATTCTTCAAGAAAAACTGCCTAGAGAATATGCATACTAAAATGAAATCAGAAGTGGTTTTAGTGATCAAAGCAGGGCTATCATATTGTAGGAGAAGCTGTCCATTTAAACAACAATACTTGAGCTGTCAAGATAACAAGAGATGCCTTTCAGCTCTATGATTATTGTGCATAATAGATATCTCAGGGCAAACATGATGCTGTCTGGACTTTAGGAACAGTCGCTTATCTATTCCTCAGAATTTATTCTCAATGAATAAAGTCTAAGTAGATTGTATAAATATGATAGAGCAATATGATACAAGTTCCACTTGAAGCCAATGAACGCCACAAGAATATTTTATTGGATCCTAAAGATGATCAGAACCTAAAACCCTGGATCTGAATGACTTAGATGGTTCCTATCTTTTCAACAAACCTAACAAAATCTCAGGTGCTTGTCCCTTAATTTGGGATATTAAGATTCTGCAGACAGGTTTCACAGCATGAACCCATCTCTGCATCTGACACCTTGGCACTGGTAAACATTCTGCCAGAAGTCTTCATGAATTGCAAATAAATGAAGGAGATAACAAACAGCACGGAGATACAATAGAGGCATGTATGATGGGCTCAGAAACCTGGGATGCATGAATGCATAGTCTGTAACCTGAATGGCTTCCTCAAGTGATACTATGACAACAATATTATCTAGGTTTCAGAGTGGTAGCTGTGTTAGTCAGTATCCGCAAGAACAACAAGGAGTCCTTGTGGCACCTTAGAGACTAACAAATGTATTTGGGCATAAACTTTCGTGGGCTAAAACCCACTTCATGAAAGCTTATGCCCAAATAAAAATATTATCTAGGAGACTCAGCAGAAAGCTGGGGATTAAATGGGACTGCAAGATGCTAAACACTGGAAACAGAAAGAATAAGAAGCACTATCAGAGAATCAACCCTGGAGGGAAGAAGAGATTTCCACCAGGAAGGATGGATAAGCAGGCTGGATAATCAACACTGCCTCCAAGGATAATCAGTCAGTCACTTTTTTTATCTGAACGGGAATTGTGTTAAGCACAAGAGCAACTGCAGTGCCTGCCATACCCAGCACATGTGTCTGTGTGCAAGTCACAGCAGAGACCATGAACATGATTGATGCCAAGCAGAGGAAGCATGTCAAAGGCAACTTAAAATTAGTCCATGCAGGATGTAGGAACGAATACAGAGAACAATGGAAACAGAGAGGCTGATGGCAATAAACTAGGTGCAAAACAATGAGTGTGCCATGTATGAGGGCATGACTATGGGTTCCCAACCACAACCCCAAAGGCCCATGGCTGATATTGATCAAACAGCGAGGGAAGAACAGCAGTGTTCAGTGAAACTAAAATTTAGACCTAGGCCTAAGCCACAGATCTGGGATCAGTATGTTGGACCAACACTCAAAGTTTGGGGGTTGGATCCAGGACTTTGATTTGTCCCAGTCTAAAGATAGGGGCTAGTTGCTACATTCAACGTTAAACTTCCCTAAAAATCAGGGGAGTTGGGAAGCCATTTCTCATTTATACTAAGGGCTTGTCTACATGGGTAAATTAACCGCAGTAGCTATTCCTCAATAGCAACCTACATGGACCTTCTTATTTTAGAATTCCAGCACTTTAAATTCATACCCTATCTTAATCCAAAATAACTTTCAAGTGTAACAGGGCTTAGAGGCTTGTCTACATTGTCCTTTTAGTGTAAACGGTCTTAAAGGGCACACACATTACATTTGCACCCTCTTTAAAAATAGGTGCCAGCTGCAAAGCTCATATCCAGAATGAGAACTGAGCTCAGGGGGAAGGATAGCTCAGTGGTTTGAGCATTGGCCTGCTAAACCCAGAGTTGTAAGTTCAATCTTTCAGGGGGGCCATTTAGGGATCTGGGGTAAAAATCTGTCAGGGGACGGTGCTTGGTCCTACTAGTGAAGGCAGGGGACTGGACTCAATGACCTTTCAAGGTCCTTCCAGTTCTATGAGATAGGCATATCTCAGGGGAGTTGCTGTCTGAGTTAGGGCTCATGTCCATCTGACAGAGTAGCAAATTCAAAATGGATAGAAGTATAAATAATTCTTCAACCTGCGGAACTCACCACCTACGGAAATTTTTTTAAAGCGGTTAAATATTTATTGGTGAAATGTACCACTGTGCAGAAGGCCCACACAAGGAAGGCCCTATGCATCCCTTAAATTCCACTTTGGACCTTGAGCATAAGTGGAACTTAAGTGGTATAAAAGCCCCAAAGGCCTAAGTGGTACTTAAATCATGCATATGACTAGCATGGACCGTCTGAACAGTGTTGAATTTCACCGTATACGTACATGTCTATGATATACACTAGATGGCCAAGGAGGTCAGAAAGCTAGAAGTTCTATTAACCCTCATGCTTCAGGGTTTAATCTGATCACCTGTGGGGGGCAGGAGGGAATTTTCTCCTACTGCCAAGATATTGCACAGTTGTCCCAAGCACATTTTTAGGCATTTACTACCTTTCTCTGAAGTAGAAGATAGAGGTCATTGCTAGGGCAAGATACTGAACTACACTGATAGTCTGCTCTACTATGGCAATTGTCATGTAATTAATATTGCATGGAGAATTAGTAGGGTTAGCCATTGTCATTAAGAATTTAGGCCATATTTCAATTTGCAAATCGTTTGCAACCATCTTAAATTACCTTAGTCACCCACTACTGTTTCTGCTTCCTGACTGGATGATGGAAACTTTGTGAGCAGGAGAACAACAAGTGATGAATGGTCAATAGTGAATAACTAATGATAGATCATTAATAATGCATTCACAGACCCAGAATCATTAGGGGATCGTAAACATTTTCATGAATACCCAGTGGCTGCCTGAATATTTGCAAGTGACGAATAATATGACCCCTCAAATGGCAGCAAAGTGAAGCTGGCCAGTTTGTTCATTAAAGAGTTTATGATCAAACACTCACAGGAGTCTGAAGATCCACTCACATTAGTGCCAAGATTACACCCAGCATTGAAAAGGCGATCACCTGTTCTAAATATACTAGCAGATCTATTGGAACATACGGATATTCAGTCAAGCTTATCATTAAATCTGGTCTCCTCGTAGCTTCCCTGTAGTTATGCATGAAGTTATTTGGAGTCTAATGAATGCACAAATAGCCACCTTCATCTGCAGCCATGGACTATTTCAGGTAGCGATATTTTTATCTCACATATGGTGCATTTTCTCTGTATTTTTCCCGTTTTGCTTTTAATCTTATTTATTCAGTTTCTTGTGCTGGTGGTGACAAGCACACAATGACATCCTCTGTCAGGACCGTGAAACAACTCTGGGCAGAACCCTTCTGTTCTTAGGCTTTGTGGTACTGAGTTGAATCATTATTTCCTATACATATGGGGAAGCTTCGCTCACTACTGCAGACCCCAGGAAGAAACAGAAGCAGAACATTTTGTTCACTGATGAACATTGAAGATGTTTTGTCTAATATCCTTGAGCTGCCTTTCCCAATCTGTTCTTCAAATATAGTCCACATAGTATGCAAAGTCCAAACTTTATCCTCCAGTTTGTTTTTTAAATGCAGAAAACAATCCTGTAACATAAGAAGTGATCCAACAAAGAATTTAAACATGCGGATAGTCCCAGTAATGTTAAAGTGAAACACATAATTAAGTTCTATGCTGGACTGGGGCCATTACAATCCGCTTGAGCCTTCTTCCTAGGTTTGGCTCCTCCCTCAAGACTGCTCAGCCCACACCCTTGATCTGCTTTCTTCGGAGAGCTACTTCCACCTTCATTATATCCAGGCAAAACAATGAGTCACAGTGTCAGCAGAACCCGCTTAGTCCTTTCCCAGCAAGATCAACCACTGCTAATAAGGTGGTGGTGGATTCCAAGGTGAACTCTGCCAGCCAGTTACACATCACTATGTGAAAATATGTTTTGGAGTTATGAGAATTCCATAAGTCTCCTACAGCGTTAGAATCATGCACGTTTTAGGGTTCGTGATGTTTTCTAGTCTTAGTCCTTCATCACTATTCTCTAACAATTTACATAATATTGCATAGTTAAGAATTTTTCTATAGAATAAGTGTTTGTCCAGTGCCCTCAGCCAATCATTTCCTGCCTCCTCTGCAGCATGTTAGTTGACTCTCTGGCTGGCATCCTCTCCCCCAGAAGAAGTAAATGTCAGTGGAAAGACTCCTAATGGAAACTGGATCAGGTCCTCTGCAAATAGGTTTTATGGTACTTGGTGATTTTCTAGGATGAAGATACTATATAGTAGACACTAGCAGAGTAAAGATTATTCTTATTATAAAGTGAAGAGTGTAACCTGAAGGAATGATGGAGGATTAAGCTTCTATCTTTCTAATGAAAATTGACCTTCTAAGAATGTTCCAAACTTGGTTTTAGAAAGATTGAGAATAGCCAGCAACAGAGCATCCAGTATCACAGGAAGCTTAATGTCTTTCTCTCCTGCTGTGTGGGTAATGCTTTAGTGGCTAATTCTACTAATTCCAGAGGAGTTACTCCGGATTTACACCTAATTAAGAGAAGAACCAGTCTCCATGATTCTCATTGTCACTACACCTCATTGTGGCCAAGAGCATGATGGGATTCAAAACAACATGGGATCTTTCTGTGGCTATTGTGGGCATCCACGTTTACATTCGATGGGATTAAAACATTAGAAGGGTGAGAAACCCTCCCGCGTCGGGGCATTAGACAACCACTAACTGAGAGGGGCAAGTTATTCCGTCATTGTCCAGGCTTCTTGCACCTTCCTCTGAAACAGATGATAGCCACTATCATAAAAAGGATACTGTACAAGAGGGATCATGGGTCTGATCTGATACAGCAACTCCTATGCGTATTGTATACAGGGGATCTCATGAAAACCCTGGTGTTTACGGCACCCTGGCAGGAACCTGTCTCCTACGATTTGCTCGATTCCCTATATTTACCCTGCGGATCCCGCTGTAACTTCTCCCACGGTGAGTGGGAAGGGTCAGGTAGGATGTCCAGTGTCACCGATCCTCCAAAGTCTCAGCGAATCCTTTCCACGCCTGGATCCGGATTCCTCGTGAAAATGCGGCCGGTCGTTACCTAGTCCGAGCCTAGAAGCGAAGCGCTCCGCATTGTCTCCCGGCGGGGAGTTCTCAGCGCCAGGGACAAGCCGTCGGGAAGGGGGGAACCAGCTGGCAGGAGGGGCTGAGCGCTCCAGCCAATGATCGCGCGGGCCCCCGGTGGGGGCCTCCGCTCCGCAGAAGCGGTGGAGCGTTCACACGACTCCGCTACTCCAGGGTGGCTGCGGGGTGATTGTGGTCCGCGAACCACCCCGCGCGTCGGGAGCCGGCAGGCAGCGGGAGCACACGGAGGTTCAGGCTGGCCCGAGATCAGCCGGCACGGGGCCCCTCAGGGGGAGCCCACCCCGGGCGCGGGGAGAGCTCGGGGACCGGACCGGGCAGGCACTAAGCCCTCCGGAGTGAGACCCCTTTTGCTCCCGAGCGCTGCGGGCTCCCTCTGGCGGATGCCGCTCCGGGGCTCCCGAGAAGCGGAGGGGACCACGCCGCCGCCGCCGCCTATTGGGCCGCGTGTGGCTCTGCCCGAGACTCGGGCCCCGCCGGCGAGCTGGACCAGCCGCTGCCCGCGGCCTGAGTCGCGGCGCGGCGCGGTGCTGAAATGGACAGCAGCCCGCGGGACGCGCCCCTCAACGCCTCGGCGGCCGGCGGCGAAGCTGCCGGGGAGCCGCCGCTGGGCCGGTTCGGGGCCACGTGGACCATCTCCCTGGCCGTGCTCATGGCGCTGCTGATCGTGGCCACCGTGGTGGGGAACGCGCTGGTCATGCTGGCTTTCGTGGCCGACTCCAGCCTGCGGACCCAGAACAATTACTTCCTCCTCAACCTGGCCATCTCCGATTTCCTAGTAGGTAAAGTACCCCCGTCGGTTTCGCTTTTCCCAGCTCAGGGGGGAGGGAGGGGGCCCGGGGCCGGCAGACTCAGGGACAGCCACGCGGAGCCGGATTTCCCCGCTGGGCTGAAAGTTGTGTGTGTTTAAAAAGGGAGCCGCGAAGATCCCAGGAGCTGGGCTTTATCCTAGGGGCTGCGCTATCAGCCACCCCAGGGAGAAGTAGGGGGCTTGGTCGAGTCACGTCCCTGCGGCTCAGGTAAAAACGCTCTTCCAGGCAATCTTTGCAAATGCGTGAGCGCCTGCTGTCCCCTTGCAAAGGGTTGTCACCCATAGCTAACATCAGAACACATGTCCCTGTAATAATGTGGTTATTTCCCCTCTCTAAGGGCTGGACTTCAAACGGAAATTATATATCCCCGCATCCTCCTTCCACAGCATACCCTAGATACGGCTGTAGACACCGATAGATAAGACAGATGCCTTTTACACAGCACACGTACTTGCCTCTGCAGTCTGTTCTGGAAGGAAGATGCAGTTTGAAGTCCGGTTGTTTACACGGGTGATGCCCAGTTAAGGCGGCAACATTGACAGCAGGCCGGCCACAAGGACATGCTATTCAGCGAACCGTGCATTGTTAAAAGAAAAACAAGAGTCCAAAGTAGGAGCCTTGTTTTGTTAGTTATGTCCGTGGGGGTGGACAGCAAAATGAGCACTGCAGGAACTGATCACTTTTTGTTGGCGTCTTGCAAGGGCTTATTCAATGGTCATGCAAGTGCAGTGGGAGTAAAGGCGCAGACTTGTAGCGAGCCAGATGTTTTGAGAACAAGTTGCGTGCCTCACTCAAGGAGGAGGAGGCACCGTCCCATTTCTCTTGCTAAGTCACTGAGTCAGAGCCCTCTTTGTGAAGCTGAAACCAAAGGGCTGAGTTCAGATCGGCTCTGAATGCGGCCTTGACCAATCCCCCGAGCCAAAGATTAGGAGCTGCGACACGCATCTCGTGGGAGGGGGATTAAGCAGGAGGAAGGGTGTGGATTTCTTTATTGATGTTTAGCCACGAATGGATAATGGTCCCAGCTCCCAGGAAGGATTATAGGCCATCGAACCAGTGAGATATTGCTTTAGCTTCTAGAAACACACACACACACACGACCATTTTTTTCTGTCACAGTCACACTGATAAGCCAGGACATTATTAATGTCTCATGCGAAAATAGGAAGCCAGAATTACTCCTGTGCTTCTATGTGGTTCACAGTTAGGTAGTGACTCTGAACAGCCCCTGGTTTCGAGCTAAGCTGCAAAGCCCAGCACAACCTTGATTCAGTCTTTCCCTGCTTCTTTGATATACCGATGAGCTCAGTGATGGTTTTCAAAATCGATTTGTATTTGGACAGAACTATCAAGCCCTCGTTTCTGGCATGTTGCTGGAGAATCTGGGCACAATCATGGGAGGGTTTGGATATGTTAACTGTGATGAGGCAGTAAGTTGAGATTCAGCTTTCCCTGTGTGCTAATTGCAGGGAGAGGTTACTCATTTCCCCACCCCACCTTCACTTAGGGAGCAGAGAAAGCAGAAGCCCAAGTACCTTGTTCTGCAAACGCACATGCACTGGAGTCAACTAGCCACCCACAAACATTCACCCGTGTAAGCTTTTGTAGAATCAGGCCTTCAGATGAGCATTTCAGCACTGTTGAGCCCCTCCAAAAGAACTGACCTGGGTCCTCCAGCAAAGAGGAGCTCAGGTCAAAATACAAGCCAAGGAAGCTTTGATTTTTAAAGGAATAGCTGGGAGTCTCTCTTTATGCATCACCATGAGGCAGTAATGGGTTAAAAAACAAATTGTTACCTTGCTTTACAGCTTTCCTTTAAAACTCAGATTTCAAGCTTTTCCTGGGGCATCTGGGCACCCAGTTCCCATTAATTTTCATAGGAGTTATGCAACCAAACCCAGATCCTCAACGGTATTTAGGTGCCTATCTCCCACTGAAATCAATGGGAGCTAGGCACCAATGTCTTTGAGGATCCAGGCCCCAAATCCCTTAGGCCGCTTTGAAAATCGCAGCCTGGATGTTCATGGGCCAGAAGACACTTTTGCAGACCTAACTGTATCCTCAGCATATTCTCATCAAGCGGGTTTCTTTCTATCTTGCCAGCCTATGCTGCTGCTGCTGTGTCACAAGATTAGCTTTTGAAGAGACGCTCCCTGGGAAATCACAAACAGTGACCCAACCAACACCAACCACAAGCTGGCCCATATACAACATGGCCAGCCAAGGTCACTGAGCAGACTTGAAAATTACATCACATACACCGACAGTTATTCTCAGCATTCGTTTGAGTGAGTTACTTTTTTCAACACCTGCGCCTGGTGCAGAAGCCCTTTCAAATATAAACACCTTTCATTGCAGGTGCCTTTTGCATTCCCTTGTATGTGCCCTATGTGCTGACAGGAAGATGGGCCTTTGGGAAAAGCGTCTGCAAGCTCTGGCTGGTAATTGATTATCTGCTCTGCACCTCTTCAGTTTTCAACATTGTACTGATTAGCTATGACAGATTCCTCTCGGTGACAAGAGCGGTAAGTACTGACATGTCAGAGCTGAGAAAAGCCTTCCCCCTCACTTTATTGTCTGGAGTCATCTGCTAAATAAAAGCTGTTTGATTCCTTGGAAAATTATGAATCTTTTAGCCTGGTGATGGGAACGAAAAATTCCTGGGAAATATACAATTCACTTGCAAACCTTGACTTCAGGTGTGTGTTTTTTTAAACAACCAAATCCTTTGAAGTTCAGAACCCATGAAGCAGATTTCCCTCAAATGCTGTCTGTGAAGAAGGTGTTTGAGTGACAGACAGTCAATCTGAGTGAGGTCAACAGTTTATTACCAATGTGCAATGGTTATTTCCAGCTTAAACAAACTGATTTCAGTAGGAGTTACAGTCAGTCTCACTCAGCTCAGCACCTTACAGGAGGTGAACAGCAACTCACAGGCTAGAAGGGATCCAAGCACAGGACAAAATATCTACAGAGGGGCCCAATGCATAAAGTTCAGAGATCCTGGGCCAAATTGCAACAAAGCTCACGTGTTGGACACAGGAGTTTGGTATGGACCCCTCTAACAATTTCAAAGTGCATTCAGGGAGAGCATAGGCATGTGGCTGGGGCAGCAGACTAGACATTGAGGCTCCCTGGATTCTATTCCCAGCTCTACCACTGACTCAAGGTGCAGCCTTGGACACATAATCTCTCTCTGCCTCATTTTACCCATCTATGAAATGGGGTTAAAAAGCAGATAGCCCACATTTGCTATGTATCAAGAATGATTCATTGACATAAAAGGTGAATATCTCCCTGAAATGTACTGATTCAGTTCAGGAGGGATAGCTCAGTGGTTTGAGCATTAGCCTCCTAAACCCAGAGTTGTGAGTTCAATCCTTGAGGGGGCCATTTAGGGAGTTGGGGCAAAAATTGGGGCTTGGTCCTGCTTTGAGCAAGGGGTTGGACTAGATGACTTCCTAAGGTCCCTTCCAACCCTGATATTCTAGGACTGTTCTAAGCCAGTCATGCGCCAAGTATGTTTTGGAGTTAGAGGACCAAGTCCTAGCTGTTCTCTGCGGGAGTGTGATTTATCTAGTGATTGGGTGTGCTGTCTCCAGCACATGTATTTGTTACACTGCAGAGATATTGTATAGCAACTTTGCCAGACATTTTACAGTAAAACAGTCTAATGTATTTGGTCACATCTAAGAAAAGATTTTTCCCTTCCAGGTCACATACCGAGCTCAGCAAGGTAATACCAAGCAAGCAGTGCTGAAGATGGTAATGGTGTGGGTCTCAGCTTTCCTGCTCTATGGACCTGCAATTATCAGCTGGGAATACGCAACAGGCCAGAGCATCATTCCTGATGGGGAATGCTATGCTGAATTCTTCTACAACTGGTATTTTCTCATGACGGCCTCCACACTGGAGTTTTTCACCCCCTTCATCAGTGTATTGTTTTTCAACTTGAGCATTTACCTGAATATTCAGAAACGCACCAAAATCCGCCTAGATATCTTCCACGAAGTACAGAGTCAGTCGTTCATGGAGGAGATGGAAATGAGCCCGGAAGGAAAGATTTCCCTTAAATGCTGTAAGTTGGACCAGAAAGAGCCAGCCGAAACCCTAGATCTTCCTAAATGTGAAACACAACAAGCAGTTGCCAATGCCAGTCAGAGTGTGAAAAACTCACAGACATCAAACTCAAAGAGCTCTGGGCCCTATGGTGGGAAATCAAAGTCTTTCAACAAGAGGAGCTATAAACACTCAGCATCTACAATGTCTTTAGAGAAACGGATGAAGATCGTCTCCCAGAGCATCACACAGCGTTTCAGGCTCTCCAGAGACAAGAAGGTGGCAAAATCACTGGCAGTTATAGTGAGCATTTTTGGGCTTTGCTGGGCACCATACACCCTCCTCATGATCATCCGAGCTGCTTGCCATGGCCACTGCATTCCTGATTACTGGTATGAGACTTCCTTCTGGCTCCTGTGGATCAACTCTGCTGTTAACCCTGTCCTGTATCCCCTCTGCCACTATAGTTTTAGAAGAGCTTTCATTAAACTCCTGTGCCCCAAGAAGCTAAAGATCCAACCTCACAATTCCCTCCAACACTGCTGGAAGTGAGGCAATCCGTCCATGTATTTGAGGAGCTGTCTTATCACTGTCATATTTTGCAAAACCCCAGTAGTTCATTTCCCTTGAAGAATGTGATGATAGCAATTTCGGGGGGTAAGGGTGTTCAGTATTAACTTCTCATGCTCTCTCTGCAGGGACAAAAGTGGGCTGAATGGAGAGAGGTGTGTTAATCCCATGGCACGTACGTCTGTGTTCACCCCCGTACCCATGCACAGAAGAGCTCTACTGCCACCTAGACAGCCAAAATGGGATTGGTACTTATTACAAAAATGTAACTCTAATCTTTCCACTGTAAGTAATATATAGTTTAACCCCGAGGTTCTCAAACTGTGGTCTGTGGACCACCAGTGGTCCGCGAGCTCCATTCAGGTGGTCCACGGATAGTTCCCTCTAAGGTGGGTGCCTGGGCGGCCGCACATGAGAGCATGAAGGGCCACCCACCTAATTAGTGGAGCCACACAGGCGTGGCTCCGCAAATTAGGTGCCGGGACCCTGGAGAAGACGCACATGTAAGGTGAGGTGGTGGCCTTGGGGGGAAAAGGGTGTAGGTGGGAGGGGGAAGTGGGGTGAGAAGAGGGGGTGGGGGGAATTTGGGATGTGCAGGGCTGCAGCGGCCAGAGAAAGAGGCGACTTTCTCCAGCTCCAGGGCTGCGGTTGCTCAGGAGAGATGGCTCTCCTTCCCAGCCTCAGCTCTGTGGCTGCTGTGGCAGGGGAGAGACCCCCTCCTTCCTAGCCCCACCTTGGGGGCTGCTGCAGTGGGGGAGAGAGGGAAAGACCCCTCTCCTTCCCAGCCCCAGATCGGGGGCTGCCCAGCAGGGGGGAGAGGGAGAGACCCCCCTCCTTCCCAGCCCCAGATCGGGGGCTGCCGCAGCGGGGGGGAGAGGAAGAGACCCCCCCTCCTTCCCAGCCCCAGATCGGGGGCTGCCGCAGCGGGGGGGAGAGGGAGAGACCCCCCTCCTTCCCAGCCCCGGATTGGGGGCTGCCGCAGGGGGGGGGGGAGGGCATATTCATCGCATATATGAGTTGTGTGCTTTTATCTGTAGAACAAAAAAAGTTAATTATTATTTTAAAATTTTATATAGCGCTTTTATCCAAAGCACTTTACAACAGTTAGCTAATGGTGCAAACAACATTTGGAAAGCTCATTAAGTGCCAAGACCCTCAGCAATTTTCAAGTGGTCTGCGGAAAAAAAAAGTTTGAGAACCACTGGTTTAACCATTTACAAACCAGATATTTGCCATGAGTGTGAGGTTCTCATCTCACAGCCAGTGAACTACGCATACATGAGAAGGAGCCAACATTTCAAACACCTCCCATTTATAATTATTTGTATTGTGATAGCGCCTAGGGAACCCTATCACAGACCAGGACCCCACAGTGCTGGGCATTGTATACACACAAAACAAAAAGACCTTCTCTGTCCCAAAGAGCTTACAATCGAAGTCTCAGACAAGACATGACAAAACATGTGAGGCGCACAAGGAAGCAATGAGACAATATTAGCATGAAAAGCAGTGACCACAGCACTCCAGCTGCCTATTGTAAGTAAAAAGTATGTCTCACTCTTAGAATTGTTAAATTAGCCTCACTAAAGTTCACACGAACAAAACAAACTACATTCAAGCATCAGTTCACTATTGCCCTATTAGTCTTGCCTGATTCTTGCTGAAAAACTGATAGAATTTCCCCACCTACAGTTATGATTGACTCCGTTGGCCTGGAGCCTCTCTGCTCTGAGTCCTCCAGCATCCTCTGCTCCTTGAAATACCTCCATAAAACTCACCTCTACAGGAAATCCTCCCTCTTTTTCTCCCCCTATACCCACCACTCTTGAAGTGCTGTCCTGTGTCTGTCTTTTCTTATGTAAGATCTTTGGCTATATCACACCTCTGTTTACAAAGCACCATGTCGATTTACAGGTGCGATCTATAATAACCTTCATAATAGACTTGCATAACACTAATGAGAAGTACAGCAAGATCACAGATTCAGGGCCGGCTCCAGGCACCAGCTTTCCAAGCTGGTGCTTGGGGCGGCCTCGCGAATGGGGCGGCAGTCCGAGTCCCACGGTGGCAATTCAGCGGCAGGTCCACCGCTCTTCCCACCGCTGAATTGCCACCAAGGGACTCGGACTGCTGCCCCATTCTCGCCTGCCGCAGCAGCAATTCTGCGGCGACTGCTTGGGGCGGCAAAATTGTTAGAGCCGCCCCTGCACGGATTGTTGTGGGATTGTGGGACTCAGGTCAGACTGGTGGGTACTGGGCAGTACCTCTATACTTTTTCATTGAACTATAGCACGGGTCAGATACTAACTTCTCCACACTCACAGCCCCTCTGGCATGACACTGTTGGGTGAGGCCCAGTGAATGGCTTAAGCCTCTTCTCCAAGTTTTTAGAAACACTTCTAGGAACTGATTTATAGAGTGGTAACCCCTTGAATAAGGGAGTTCCATGGCTGTCCATTTCAGTAAGTCTCAGCCTGCAGCCCCCTGCCAGGATCACCCATCACCCACCTGAACAGAAATCCTGGCTCAGCTGATGCAAGGAACAAATGTAAGCATTGACGAACTTTCTATGTGGTCTTATAGGTCAGTGGATAGAGCACTATTTTCAAAAAACCTGGAGAAATCTATTCCCAGCCTGGTGCATGACCTTCGCCAAGTCGCTTTACCTCTGCTTTCCCATCCTATCTGTTGTAATTCTTCACTGTTTAGATGGTAATATTTTAGGGGACAGGGATTGTCTCTTACTACATGTTTGTACAGTACCTCCTGATCCCAGGCGGGGCCTCTTGGTACTATCATAATACAAATACATACTAATTAATTACCACAGTCAGAGCTCAGATTTAACAGGACTGTAGAAAGGAACTAGAGTTCAGGACCCTGAAAACTACATTTGCAAATAGGAACCCAAAATGTTGAAAAGGAGCCCTAAAAAAAACCCTGACATTGTGATTCCCAATTACACTTAGCTGCTGTAAAGATAACTGTGTCTCTTTGCCTTTGCTAGGAATAAAAGAAATGATATAATCCAATCATTCCAGTGACATTTGTTTATTAGATAAATAGTGCCGTTCCAAGTCAATTTTTATTGATGTTCTGTTTTGTGTCTACAGTATTTGGATCTGTAATAGTCTCAGTCAAGTGACTATTACATACTTGTTAAAAATGTATCTTTCAATCAACATAACAAGCGTACTAAGATCTGTGCGGTTGCGTATTGTGAAGTCTACTTGTAGCTTACCTTGTGCTGCAGAGAAACTCAATAAAAGTTATTTTTATATGAAGTGTGCTGAATGCTCTATAGAAAACAAGGTGTTAGTAAAAAGTACAGAACATGTTTGAAAAGCAATGAGTGCACGGTGATCTGATGTATCATAGGAGAGACAGCTCCTGAAACAGCTGGATTTCTTTTGCCATATGTTAACAGGAATTGGAGAGCACATACGGTCCATAGAGTGAGCACACTGTACAATTATTTTTGAGTCCAGCTATTTTACAGCACTGGTTTCATGAAATCATGGTCTGAAAAGATTGCGTTAACATTATCTCCCCTGGTCAAATCAAAAACTGTGCTGGTCTCCTTAGCATGGAGAGAAAGTACCCATGTGAACAAAGTTACTAGCCTGCAGCTGTGATTACCTTATCCATGATATTTTAGAAGCTCTGTTATAACTTAAGGGAGAAAAAGGAGGGTTGTTTTGTTTTTCTGTTTATACTTCATGGTATCAAAAGATTGCTTAGATTTTCCCCCACTCCCTTCTCCTGCCTCCCAAAAAAGATTAAAATATTTTTTAATCTTAGAAATTTTGGGAGTGTCATGTCTGATCTACCCTGGCTTTGCTGGAGGACTCATTGGGGGTTCTCTGCTGCAGAACATGAGATCTCCCCTCAGAAAGGATGTGCTTTTCTCCCTCCCCCTCACCATAGCACATTAGTACATTTTCATTTTCATGTGAATAGGTGGTAGAGTGAAATTCACAAGCATCTTGTTCTCCCTGGGAATTCCAGAGGAAGAATCATGACTATATGATGCCTGCTCACAAGAATCAGACATAACAAGGGCATGTCACACAGCCTCCAGACAAGTGTCATCCAAGTGACTGGAAGCCTTCTGCTCAGAAGGCAGCAATGGGACCCAATGTGGGACAGAAAAGCTCAGACGGGGGCACTGCTGTTGATCCATTTAAAACATCATGTGCATTTGGTGACAAAAGCAGCAAAGGGTCAAGACCTGATGTAGAGTCTTGTCCTTGGTGTGACACAGATGATGGAGCTAAGGTTGTTCAGAAAGAAAGAATGGGCTATAGGCAGCCCCGAATGGCACCAGAAAGCAAAGTATGGTGTGGTGATGGTCACCAATACTGAAATGTTCAGCATAGGAATGACAGCCAGGACAACTGCTTCCTTTCCTTGTGGCTGTCTCCTACTTGACTGCTATCTTTTTAACCATGCTGCTCCTCCTTCTGATCCAGAAGATGCTAACAAGGAGGCTGAGCTAGTTCCTTACTATGATAGGCAGGGTCAAATCAAGTGGAGAATCTAAAACACTGTGATAAAGAATCTCTGATTATGGCTCCTTCTGGACTTTTTGGACTGACTAATGTGTCAGACCAAGTGACAATTAAAATGTTGCTAAACTGGTTACAAAAGGGAACTCATAGGCCCTCACTTCAGCAGGCCTCCACTCAAACAGAAGATGACACTTTCCAAGAAGCTTCAGCCAGGATCCTAAAATAGTTCCCACAGCTTTTGTACACACATCCCCCATATTCGCAAACCCCAAAGGGCATTTTTCTTGCGCAAGTGGGATAAATAGCCATCTGATGGCCTGATTTCTACACACAAACCCCCATTCCCAAGTGCAAATGTATGTTCCCTGCATGTAAACTATTGTGCACCGAAATGGACAAGTTAGAGGCTATTTATGAACGCTTGGGCCCTGCATTTACTAATAAATAGCTTTTGCCAATGACATCTAACTCAAAACAGCCATCAGTTATGTCATTTAACAAAACCTAATATGATTGTAGTGCAAGACATCCCAGGTAGCACGCCTCGCTGTCACACCAGCAGGCCTTTAACGATTTCTACATTCAGGGGTGGGTTTGTGGAGAAAGCGTAAGCTGAGCAACATTTTTATTGGCATAGATGTTTCATCTCCCAGATCTTTAAACAGAGACGAAAACTAGGACAAAGGATATACAAACAAGCTGTCTCATCTGCTTGCGGTCAATAGATAAATCTCCTGCAAATTAATTAGATGCATGAGATTGCTTCCCCACTGTATTTCTGTTATTGCTAAGTCAGTAAATATAGAACAGAGCAGAATCAGGGAACACTGAATAAAGTGCTCCCTGGTCTTTTCATCCTACAAAGCCTCTGAGCCTGAATAAGAGCTGTGGGATCAATGGGACTTTGCCTCAGCCAGTGTGGCAGGATTGGGCTCTTTATCTATTAAAAAAACTAAAGAGCCTAGAGAGATTTTTCCTCCGCCATATTCCCAGATGTGCCAGATGCATTCAAAGGTTATTAGCAAGATCCAGGGCATAGCAAAAGGGAACATAAATAGGTCACTTAAGGATTCTTCTTCTGTAAACTGCCCCTTCCTGGGAGGTCTGAATTGATTGAGCCTCTATTGAATCAAATAAAAAGCATTAATGTTCTGAATCCCAGAGCCATTCAGTTACCTACTGCACCTGACAAACTAAGCAACAAGTCAGTTAAATAGAAGCTAAGTCCGTACTTTGGGTAGGAATAAATGGTCAGTTTTCAATGTGCAGAGAGGTAAATAGTGGCGACCCTCAAGGGTCTGTACTGAGATCTGTGCTGTTCAACATATTCATAAATTATCTGGAAAAGGGAGTGAATAATGAGGGGGCAAAATTTGCAGATCATACAAAATTACTCAGAACAGTGAAGTCCAAAGCTGACTGCAAGGAGTTACAAAGGGATCTCACTAAACTGGGCAACAGATGAAATAAATGTTGATAATTGAAAAGTAATGCACTTGGAAAAATAATCAACAACACATACAGAATGATGGTCTAAATTAGCTGTTACCACTCAAGAAAAAAATCTTGGAGTCATCCTGGATAGTTCTCTAAAAACATTTGCTCAATGTACAGCGGCAGTCAAAAAAGCTAACAATATTAGGAACCATTAGGAAAGAGATACATACTAAAACAGAAAATATCATAATGCCACTATATAAATCCATGGTACGGCTATGCCTTGAATGCTGCTTGCAGTTCTGGTCACCCCCAACTCAAAAAACATATATTAGAATTGGTGTTGTAGAGAAAGGCAACAAAAATAAATAAGGGTATGGAACAGCTTCCACATAAAGAGAGATGAAAAAGACTGGGACTATTCAGCAAAGAGATGACTAAGGGGGATATGACAGAGGTCTATAAAATTAATAATGGTGTGGACATGGGCGGCGCGTGAACCAGTGGTTCGCGGTGGCTAGCCCCTGGTCTCACCCCTTCAGCCTGAGGCCCCACCACCACCATGGCCACTGCTCCCCCTCCCCCACTCCAGGCCCAGGCCGCCTGAGAACCCTAGCCCCGGAGCGTCGGGAGGGTGGGAGGTGTGGCCCCCAGAGCACCGAGTGGATGCTCCTGCCTGAGCCCCAGAGCAATTCAGGAATGGGGGAAGACAGGCATTTGGCCACCTAAGTCATGTGCAGGGCCTGACCCAATAGGCGTGCTCAGAGGCTGCTTAGTGGATTGGACTCCTCAGGCAAGTTCACACAAAACAGCGGCGGGGGGGGGCGGCAGAGGGGGTGAGTCATTTCTCAGCTGCGTGACCAACCACCTGACTATACAGCAACTAACTCTTTCGCTGGCCCAATTAATATTTAATTAATGTGGACCAACTTCAATAGAAGAAATTGAGGAAGCTCCACATCAGAATATTTCATAGCCCAATGGTTAAGCACTCATCTGAGAGGTGGCCAATCCCTGTTCAACTTGCTTCTGCCCTGCAAGAGGAGAAGGGACTTGAGCCAGAGGTCTCCTATATTGCGGATGAATACACCATACAGTAGGCTAAAGGTTATAAGCAGGGCCAGCTCTAGGATTTTTGCCGCCCCAGGCAAAAAACAAATTTGGCCGTCCCCCCCCCCCCCCGCCCCCGTTTTTTTCTTACCCCACCCCCACCTCAACTCCGCCCCTTCCCAAATCCCCAGCCCTGCCTCCTCCCCCCAGGCTCTCAAGCCTAGGGAGGAGGGGGGGGAGAAGCGGCGTGCATACCGCAGCCGCTCAGGATCTCCCCCTCCCTCCCGGGCTCTCAAGCCCGGGAGGGAGGGGGAGCAGCAGCGCGCGAATCAGCTGGTTCGCGCGCTGTGGCCGCTCGGGATCTCCCCCTCCAGCAGCGGCGCGCGAATCAGCTGTTTCGCGCGCAGTGGCGCGCGAGCCAGCGGCGGCAGCGGAGGTGAGCTAGGGCGGCCGGGGCACATTTTTAGGGGCGGCATGGCTGGCGCCAGAATGCCGCCCCTAGAAACGTGCCGCCCCAAGCACCAGCTTGTTTTGCTGGTGCCTGGAGCCGGCCCTGGTTATAAGGGAGGTCCCCCCACTCCCTGGTTGTTTTGTTTTGGGCCTGGAATCCATCTTAGGGTTTTGGCTGCCTATCCTCCCATTTTATGGATTGCAAGCAAAGATAGGTGCCTTCCTGTAGCCTGGTCTACACTAGAATATTAAGTTAGCACAGGGGTAGGCAACCTATGGCATGCATGCCAAAGGCGGCACGTGAGCTGATTTTCAGTGGCACTCACACTGCCCGGGTCCTGGCCAACGGTCTGGGGGGCTCTGCATTTTAATTTAATTTTAGGTGAAGTTTCTTAAACATTCTAAAAACCTTATTTACTTTACATACAACAATAGTTTAGTTATATATTATAGACGTATAGAAAGAAATCTTCTAAAAACATTAAAATTGTGCAATTCTGTACGTGTAATGGGGACATGGTTTCCTGGTGACCAGCTCACACCCTGAAGCGTATTTTACTGGACCTAATAGCCATTCTCAATCTCCCCAGAGGCTTCCATTCAGAGACTCTCCCACTCTCCACGGTATGTCCAAGGACCCAATGAGCCCACCTAGGGTGGGAGCCACAAGGAACTTTGGTGTTGCAGTGCTGTGTCGTGATGCCTAACTTGTAGGTAGCTAGAAAATAACAGGAACAAAATGGTGATCCACAAAGATTCCCTCTCCAATGAATGGGGAGGGATAGGTGCCTGGGAATGCCATCCACAAATACCAGCATGCTTAGGCAGGGAGCTGCCTAAACTAGCCAATGGGAGATGCTGACTAAAAGCATGTGTCTTAAGTGCTGAGGCACTGAACTCAGAAGGGTTGGGGCTTGTCTACACCAGGGATCTCAAACTCAAATCACCACGAGGGCCACATGAGAACTAGTAAATTGGCCCTAGGGCCGCATCACTGAAACCTTTTCATACAATGATACAAACGTATAGTCAAAAATGAAAAAAAATGAAGAGTAATATCGTATTCTATTAAAAGTCAACGTATTAACTTTTTAAAAACTATATTTTATTAAAACCCCTCTTTGCATTAAACACTCAGGAATGTTTGGAGCTTGGCTGCCAGTGGAGTCGGCGCCTATGGCGGGCTGCAGGAAATAACTCTGCGGGCCGCAGGAAATAACTCTGCGGGCCGCATGTGGCCCGCGGGCCATGTGTTTGAGACCCCTGGTCTACACACAGAACACTACAGCAGCACAGTTGAGCTAATGCAGTGGTTCAGTGTAAACAGTACCTATTCTGAGGGGAGGGTGTAGCAGGGTGTGGCAGGGCCCCCTTGCTAGGTTCACAAAGTCACTCAGAGACCCTGGGTGTTGCACTTTATTCTCAGGCTTGTTCCCACCACCGTTTCACCAGGCACAAGTAACTCTTCTCCACCTGCAGGCAGGAGGGAGGGGAGAGACACCTCTCCCTGCTTCCATTCCCTGTCTTTTTTACTGGCACTCTTACATTAGAGTGAATAAATGAAGTCTCGGCACACCACTTCTGAAAGGTTGCTGACCTCTGGGTTAGCATAACTACGTCGCTCAGAGGTGTAAGAAATCCATCCCCCTGAGCAGCATAGTTAAGCCAACCTAAATCCCCATGGAGACAGTGCTAGGGCAATGGAAGAATTCTTCCATCGACTTAGTTCTTGCCTCTCAGGGAGATGGATTACCTACACAAACGGGAGAATTCCTCGGTGAGAGGTACTGGGCAAAAGGTTGCAGATTCAGCCCTCTCTCACGCCCGCTCCGCATTAGGAGAACCAATTAGCATGGGCTGGAGATAACCTCGTCCTACTTGGGGAGGTGGAGACAGCTACGACCTAATTAGCCTGGGGCTGCATAAAAGCCTGAGGGGAAGGAAGCCAGGGAAGAGCAGAAGGAATGGAAAAAGACAGGGAACGGAAGCAGGGAGATATCTCTCCCCTCCCTCCTGCCTGCAGACAGAGAAGGGCTCCCACCCTAGGTGGGCTCATTGGGTCCTTGGACATACCGTGGAGAGTGGGAGAGGCTCTGAATGGAAGTCTCTGGGGAGGCTGAGAATGGCCTGGAGCACATGTTCTCCATTTTTACAGCTGCCAGGATAAGTCGCCTCTCTGGAGTTATCCTATCTGCGTTATCTGAGTCTTAAATAAAGTTGTGGCCAGCTGGCCAAATATTCCAGATATCTATCTGCATGTTCCTGCTCCATGCCATTCACAAGGACAAGTGAAGTAAACAAGGAAATGCTGCTTCACATCATCTGTTGTCAGCCTTCGGAATTCACTGCCACAAGATGTCACATACTGAAAATGGGGTTTGACATGGCTATAATCAGTAATAATTGGAGTTATTCTGGCTGTTAGGTCCTGTAAAATACGCTTCAGGGTGTGAGCTGGTCACCAGGAAACCATGTCTCCATTACACGTACAGAATTGCACAATTAGGCAGGTATATTCTAATATATGGGGAGAGGTTTTTGCATCAGGTTTTGACCATTGCCAGTGGCAAGGTCTCAAACTAGATGGTCTGATCCGGTAAAACAAACTCTTCTGCTGATTCTCCCCATCCATCAAGTTGCAGCTTGCCCTAGCGAGCCTAAGCCTGATCCATCAGCTTCACTTATGCAAACCTTTCAAGAAGCGTCACATTGCATGTAGCCCAGGAAAGTGTGTATGTGCAGGGGAGAATCTCTCAGTAGCACATCTGTTGGAAGGACAAAATGTACAAATGGATTCAAATTGTAATGCACTAACCCTCTGCTGCCTGGTCCCCCTTGTGTGAGCACCGACCAAAAATATGATTAATTAGCATAACTTGTCCGTGTAACTAGTTCCTGCTGGTTCACTGTGGTGTCAGGATGGAGAGTGTTTAAAGAAAACCAAAGCCCTGCAACGCCCTCCCAATTAGTCATTCAATCCCATACACTAGTGCAGGGAACATTTTGAAACAATTTTGCTTGCAATCTCCAATAAACCACAGGTATCATCCCTCCTTCCTCCACGCTGGTGGAAAATGGGTTAGGGCCATTTCCAAATAAGCATTGTTGGGGAGATGGCCTTTATTTTTATTCGTCCATAATAAAACGAAGAGTGAAGACCAGGGACATGAGGTAAAGGAATCCTATAACTACATTTAAAGAGAAGAATGAAGAGGCGCTGCCTTCCTCGTATAGATGGAGGCAACATTTTAATTTTCCATGAGCACTGCTGTACTGTGAATCTTCAGAAAATTTAGTCCCAAATCTAATTATAAATTCTCAGATCCAATATGAGAAAAGTTCATTTCTCTCTAAAGTAGTTTCCAGGGAAAGATGATTTTCAGGACTTTTGGCATGCTGCAACGTACATGCACCCCGCTGAGATATGAGCAAAGATTGACAGTGTGTGTGTGTGGAAATAAACCTGACTTGTATCATTTAATACAACCATGCCGCATTATAAGAAATTCGAAGTTTTAACATATTAAATGCAAAAAGCAGACAAGCGAGTCCATTGGGCTGAGCACACTATCCCTGATCTCTACGGGAGATGGCATCAAGGCCCAACTTTTGAATCTTATTCCAAACATCCCGAACACTGGCATATTCTGATCCAGGGGTTTGGTTCACTTGTCATACAGAAAGGGCCTTTGGCATCTGGAGCTGGGTTTGGATTTTAAGTACCCCAAGCTTCAGGGCAACAAACCTGTAGATTGTAAAGGAAGAATTCCAGAAGAGATCAGATCCCAGCTTCTGCACAGGGTCACCCGGGAGGGGGGAACATGGGGCAATTTGCCCCAGGCCCCGAGCCCCGCAGGGGCCCCCTGGAGAATCCTGGGGGAGCCCCACAACGTATGCGCCAGGCCCCCGCAACTTCCTGCACTTCCACATTTGAGCGCTGCCGCCGCTTCATTGGGCAGCGTTTCGGCGGCTGCTCGAGCGCGGTGCCGCTTTTGGTGGCATTTCGGCGGAGGAGGCCCCTGAAACCTGCTCTCCCCCAGGACCCCGGAATCCTCTGCATAACGATGCAACACACATGGAAAGTTCTAGGGCAGTGGTTCTCAACTGTGGTCCACTGCTTCTTCAGGGAAAGCCCCTGGCACGCTGGGCCAGTTTGTTGACCTGCCGCGTCCGCAGGTTCGGCCGGTTGCGGCTCCTATTGGCTGCGGTTCGCTGCTCCAGGCCAATGGGGGCTGTGGGACACGGCGGACAGCACATCCCCAAGCCCGCGCCGCTTCCTGCAGCCCCCATTGGCTTAGAGCAGTGAACCGCGGCCAGTGGGAGCCGCGACCAGACAAACCTGCGGACGCGGCAGGTAAACAAACCGGCCCAGCGCGCCAGGGGCTTTTCCTGAAGAAGTGGTGAACCACAGTTGAGAACCACTGTTCTAGGGGCTCAATCAAGCACATCAGGAGAGGAATGAGCTTGAAAAAAACACACTGTTTAATATTTTGCGGTGTTTGTTCACTAAAAAATTATCGCTCCCCAATTAAGCTTTTAAACACATGCTTAAGTACATCCCTATTCAACAAGGCACGTGAGCCAGTGCTTAAAGCCAAGCACTTGCTTAAGCACTTTATGCATTGGAACCCCCAATTCAGCAAAGAAAATCCTTACCTATTTTGAATAAGGGGGTTAAAAAAATAACTTCTTGTTCTTAGGTCTAGACCAGAATTTATGATCATACTATTTAGAACATGAAAACTAACCCCTCCCCACCCCCCAAATAGAGCGCGCATAAAATACAAAAGCAGGTGCTGGAACCTTAAAGATAAACAGAATCATGCTTTGAACTGGGCTGACTCTTGCACTCCTAACTGGCGGTAGGATGCCTAATTTATACTTGCAGTTAGCTGGCTGGCATGTGCAATCACAGAAAATGAACACACACTTCATATAATAGTTCTGGAGGGTGGAGTGTACACAGTCGATGTTAATTCCCCCTCTGTCTCCCCGCCCACACACTCCTAACGCCTACAGACTTTTCCCCAAGAAATTCTGAAATGAGTGTTCCTCATTCTGAAATGTGTTAAAACCAACTAAGGCTGGAGCTAGGCCTCCGGGAGCACCCTTTACACCAATGTGAGCGAAAGGAAATGTTAGTTAGCACCTAGGGAAAATTCTCTCTTGCAGAGAATGCCATGGGCTCTTTAATAATAAATATTTGTTTTTAAGGATTTGTCAGACAGATCCACACATAGTAAACGAGGAATTTTTAATTCCTCTACCTAGCAAGCTGGAAGGAGTGAGTCAACTCTGCTGAGATTTTACCCTTATTTAGATGTTTTATAGCTACTGCTCAGATCTAAGCTCTCCCCTCTGGCATCTGAGCTGACTTGGAGGAGGACAGGTCAGGTTGGATAATCTAGTATTAATTTTCAACCAGAACAGTTCTCGCTTCAGGCCAGAAAGAAAAATACTTTGGGGGGAAAATCCAGCCCTAAACTTTGCGTTTCAGGAAGAACTCCTTTTCTGGCAGCATTTCACAGTTCTGAGGTCACTTCTGATTGAATTACAGTGGCGAAGGTTGAAAAGTGTTTTCAGTCATTGATAGTCTGTGTGGGGAATGTGCTTACACTGCTTCCTGCCTGCAATGCCAGCTAATGCACTGCAGAAATAAAGGAAAAACAGCTCTTCATGCCTGTATCTGAGGTCAAACTCGAGCCCTGGTTTTCGTACCGAACAAGTGCCATGAGAGACGCAGCTGTGCTTGAAGCTTCCTTCAAAGTGGCCGATGACTAATGCAAAAATGCCCTCAAGGGCTACTTACCATTATGCTGGATTTTAGTGTTTAGAAGATACACGTCTGAGTCTGACTGGCAGAAAACACTGAGTGGTAGGAACCAAGGAGCCTTCTGCATACACCATACATGATCTGAGGAAATAAAATAATAATTTCTTATGGGCTAGTAAAGCATACTCATCAATTAGTCTAATAGAATTTTAGGGGCTGACCCTCAACCTTCATTCATGCAAGTAGCTATTGCAAACATGATTCATCCTACTGTCTTCTGCAGATTGACTCATATGAGCAAGGTACAGTAATGGGCTCAGGATTACACCCTGGCACTTTACACACACCAGCTAATCTTTGTCACCCACTTGTGAAAAAGGTATTCCCATTTCTATTTTATAGAGGGAAAAACTGAGGCCCAGAGGGTTTGGTTTTCAAAAACATGTGAGAGGAGTTGTCATGATGGCATGCATAAACCAGATTTGTGCAAGCACACTGCCAGCGAGCTAAACAATTCTTTACACGCAGAAGTATCCAGGTTGTGCAGCCAACGTTGGCAAACGCACAGACATTTCTGCGACCATGAAATATGCACATGCATTTTTTCAAAGAATCAGACCCTAAATGAATTACCCCAGGGAAGTAGTGGCAATCCCTTTCTCTAACTACAAACACTACAGGAAGTAAAAGCCACAGTAATGAGGTCTCAGTCTGATCCTTTCACAGAGCAGCATCTGCATATTAACAAGCTAGCAAACAACGTTTTTAAAACACAGCTACTTTTTTCCCCCTAGTGCTGGAATACTTCCTCCCTAATCACTGATAATGAGATGTCTCTGCTCAGAGAGAGAGGAGCATTGCCCCTGCAGCCCCTCTTTAGTGCCCTTCTCTAGTCATGATTCCTTACTTGTGCTGTCCTAACCTGTGGTTACGCAAATTGCTCCATTATTCCAAATATATCACTGAGGCTTCATTAGCTCAAGCAGGAGGCAGCAGAAAGGGCAACAAATGAGTGAGCTTTTGTTGAAAAACACCTGTCTGGGATAATTAATGAGACTTGCCAAGCAGGATGTTCTTTGAAATCAGGAAGATGTGATTATATTTTGATTTGTCAGGATGCCGAATGGTTCCCTTCCTTGTTTGCAAATGAACATTGGTTTTACATCACAGAATTAGGATGGAAGGACGCTAGATTAGCATCAGCTTGTCATTTCTCAGTGATTCTCAGGCTGAAGCTGACAAACCCAAATGTTTTTTTTAAATCTAGGCTGGATCCTGCAGCCTTTACTCTGCTCACTTCAATGGGTTTTTCCCCAGGTAAGAACTGAGTATGGATTGCAGGACTTGTCCTTTAAATGTTAACACGTGACTTATCCCAAGGATACTAAGATCCACTCAGTTTACTGCATGCAGCTCCTTTTTTAATTTAGTATTTGCATTAGGATAGTACCTAGAGACCTCACCAGAGCTTGGGACCCCATTGTGCTAAGGACTGTACATACACTATACATAGTAAGAGACCGTCCTTGCTGCAAAGATCTTCCCATCTCAATAGACAAGACAGACAAAGGGTAGACAAAAAGTAGTAGTATCCCCACTTAAAGATGGGGAGTGGAGGCATAGAACAATTCAATGATTTGCCCAAGGTCACAAAGGAAGACTGTAGTAGAGTTGCAGGAAAGGCCCCACCTAGTCCTGAGTCCCAATCCCCCATAAACTCATCCTTTCTCTCAAAATTTCAGAGAAGACTTTATGGGCAGTAAGGAGCCCAAGTTTGCCATTGGATTAAATCTCCCTTTTCCCTCTGCTATTATACAGCCAATTTATTCACCATCCTCATTATCAGAAGTGGCTGCATTTCAGTACTGGATTAAGTGATTCCTGTATGTGAAGAAGCTTTTAGGGATCCTCCAAGATGATAATCTAAAATATATCATCATTAGTCCTTTGTATTGTGATATCATATTGAAACTATCATTCCACCGTTGGCTTCAAACAAAGTCTTTTGATGTCAATAGGAGGGAGTCATGTACATACTTGTCCCTTAAATGTTGTTTTGATTGAAAGCTCATTGAGGCAGGGACTGTCTCTTTGTTGTGTATTTGTACTGTGCCTAGCACAATGCGGTCCTTGTCCATCACTGGTGCTCCTAGGAACTATGGTAATACAAATATATTATAATATAATCAATAATAACAATACAGGAATTGAAGGTAGAGGACTTAAATCCAACTGGAATATACTTGGGAGTTTCTCTTCCTGCTGCAAAATAAGGAATTCACATTGTCCATTAGATCAGCACCACTTTTATTGCATTAGTTCAGGGTACATCAGTAGTTTCATTGTGGCCTTTTGTTCTCAGGAATTTATGGGCAGACTATATGGTTTTTGCTCTGTAATTTACAAGCCACTTACAAAGTCCCAGTCCAACAGGGAATTAATATTTTAATCCAATGTATGAATAAATATGATAGGTTTGGCTATGTATGGCCACATTTGTGCAGGTGAGGGGAAAATAGGATAGTATTTTTGTTGTTTTGCATTTGTAAAATTTTGGAGCCTGCTTCAGTTTAAAAATGTGCCAAGTAGTAGTTACGGCTGTAGTATTAAGAGGAAAAAAATCACATCTGGAAAAACTCATCTGAAGTTAATCATACTTTGTAAGTATATAGCACCATTCACCCACACGCTCTGAAGTGCTTTTTTGAGGTTGGTAAGAATTACTACTCCATTTTGTAGATGGGGTAATTGAGGCATAAAGAGCTGACGAGCTCTGCCCAAGATCACACAGTAAGTCAGCAGCCACCAGGAGTAGAAGCCAGAGTCACTCATACCAGAGCTGCCCCTCATTAAGGGCTTACATGAGCTGCTGTGCAAGTGTGGTTAGGAGACAATTTTCATCTGTAGAAGGAATGGGTGCAGCCACACACATACATGGACAGCCTTTGCATTCACTAAGCTGCAATTACATTATTTTTACTGGTGAAATATACACTCAACAATCCCTGAGCATATTGCACTAATGTACAACCATACACCAAAGAGAACAAGAAGTGAGATCTGGATGGGTAAATGTGGTCCATGTGTGTACAAACAATGCACAGGCCCCCATTATATGTGTGAACATAACCCATTTCAAGTGGATCCCTCACCTGGAAATTTGGCCTTATTTTAACACATCTCATTTGGATTTTTAACAGATCGGACTAATTTTTTAGTGTGATGCCTGAGGATTGAGCAATGCAAATCTTACTGAACAAAATGAATGGTTTTTATTCAATGATATTTATACTCAAGATATCCCACAGCATTTCACAAAACAAGCAGCTCTCTGCTGGAAGAGAAGTGGCTGCTCTGGTAAACACTTTAGCCATTAAGAGTTAAGCAAAAGCTCAGACCCAGCATTGGGTATTAGAGCTTGTTTACTTAACAATAAATAATAACAGGAATTGCATGCGTAATTCCCTGATCATCAGGTTGAATATGCACCCTGCAGCTTTTATGAATTGACCGAGGATTGACAAAGTGGAGTCATTACTGTCTATTGAGAAAATAATTTACACACAAACAAGCACAAATTTAATAGACCTTTACAGCTAAAGTGCTATTTAATATGTTTGGTGTAACAGTTGTTTTAAATAGACTGGGATAAAATAATAGTATGTATACTACTGGGTCTTGAAATCTAAATTGTACCTTCTGGAAACATGAACTTTAGCCATTACTCAAGAGATGTTACACAAGTCAAGTCCAGGACCTCCTTCAGTTTTTTTATTTTGGTGATTAATTTTGTATTGATTTTCGTAAAGAAACAGGGAATGAAAAGTGCAAACTAGTAAATGACTTATAGCTGGTATGTGTGTTTCCTAGTACTGCACACTTCTTGGGATCACCAAGAAAAGTATTCAGTTACACAATTTTACAACTTGTCAAAGCTGCAAGACCAGACAATAGCACAGACATTACACGTGAGGGTGGGGGTAACAGTAATAAAACAAGAGAAGACACACATGAATAGGAAGAGGCGGGAAGAAGGAGACCGAAAAGGGGAAAAAAGAGGAGGGGGGTAGGTGGAATGAAGGTCAGATATTCTTTGAGCCAGCTCAATATTTTTGTAATCAAACAAAATGTATCTAGAAATGGGATCCACATTTCTTTGAATTCATACAATGGCTTTCTACATCGATAAGCTATTCTTTCCTTGGCTGCGGCCTTGGACAGGTCCAAATAGCACAGCTCTATCTTTGCATAAGCCTATTCTTCCATTTTGGAAAATCATGCACTGTGTGATCATTGCAGCCGTTAGGAACCAAAGTCTTGATGGTGGAGTTAAACCCAGTCTAGTAGGTACATAACCTAGGATATAATTTTCAGGTGAGGTGCAGATGCTGAAGCCAAGTATGTTTCAGTCTTGTGTCCTTTCCACAGCTGCCTGACTGTTGGACAGTCCCACAACATATGCATCAGGGTTCCTTGTTCTTTGTTAGAGCACCAACAAAAACCAGCAGAGGACAAGGGCCCCCGTCTCGCATCACCACCTTTGTGGTGTCCAATATATTTTGAATAAAATCTTGCGTTGTGTCAGGCCTAGCCTAAGATCCACAGAAGCATTTTTAACATTACATAATAGACTTTGCCAATAGGATTATTTCAAGGGCTGCAATAACCCCCCTTCCCATGCTTCCACAAAGAACTCCAGACCAGTGGAGTTCCTCTTCATTAGCAAAGCATACATGACAGACATGGGCCTGGGGAGTTTATGCAGCATTTCTAAGTATTTCCGAGTATTTCTGGGCATTTGACAGCCCTAGGGGATTGGGAACGAAAGTATATGTTAGGATGTGTTTTAGCTGTAAGCACGGCCACTCCATGGAGGGCAGCAAGTCATAATGTTGCTTTAGCATTGGAAAAGGGACAAAATTGGGAAATCCTAATGCCCCTGCTTTGCCAGTCATTCCAAACTACAGATTTACTGCCAGTTTCCAAGTCTGGGCTGTATCAAATAGGTGCTTTTGCATGGATACAAGGATAAACTTGGTGCCTCACAGCTAGGTTGGCCCAGACCCTTCACGCAGTCCCACTATAGGCATCTTATTTTTCTCTATTGAACAAAACATGAGGAGACACATTGGGGGAGTTGGATGCATTAATACACGTTCACTTTCCACCCACGGTTGGGCGGGGGTCTCCATTCTCCTTATCATGTGGCCACTTGCAGAGCACACAGCTGTCAAGTATATATTCTAGAGATTTGGAGGTACCTGTTCCTTTATTGGGGTTGGGGGGCAGTCTGGGGGCCTGGATGCCCAATGAAAATGGATATTAGTGGATGGCTCTGGAGTTCAAAGAATCCACTCCTTCACCTTGAAGGATCCCACCGTACTTTACAAAACTATATAGATGGAGGACCACTGACGTGCCGCCACTGCTAGGCTGGAGAGAAGCAGGAAGCCAACTTGTACAAATGACAACCATCTCAGTACCTCTTGTGCAGAAAAGTGGAGGAATCAAAATTTAGCTAAGGACACAGATGCCAACACCTCCAATGTTGACCTAAAGCAGGTATCTCAACAGAGGAGATGGTCTCATCTGAAATTTTCCATGCACAGTGTAATGTATGGAACAAATTTATCTGTCTAAGGAAGCTGAAGAGCTGAGTCAGCTCTGCAGAGATTTGAACTTGTGGTTCCAGGGAATTTAAATGTTTCCATTCTGAGGACTTGGACTGCTGCATCATGTACGTTGGGGAATTAACATTATGATCATCATCTTTCTCATTCATCTTTACCTGTGAGAGATGGCACAGTAAAGCACTGAGCATATGGCTGGGAGCAGGGACCTTATAGATTCATAGATTTAAGGCCAAAAATGACCATTATGGTAATCTAGTCTGAACTCCCATGTTTCCATCTTGGCTCACCTACTCACTTGCTTGCTTTGTCTTTGAGCAAGTCATTTCAGCTCTCTGCCTTATTTTTCCCATCTGTAAATTGGGGATATTAACAATAAGCACTCTGAAGGGTACTCTAATAAGAGATGAGATCATGCATCCTACTGAAAAACTAACTACAACGCTCCTCAAAAAACCAAAATGCGAACTTCAATAAGTTAAAATTATCCTAAGGAAATATTTACAATATAACGTATGAATAGGCCAGGAGTAGGCAACCTATGGCACGAGTGCTGAAGGCAGCACGTGAGCTGATTATCAGTGGCACTCACACTACCTGGGTCCTGGCCACTGGTCCGGGGGGCTCTGCATTTTAATTTAATTTTAAATGAAGCTTCTTAAACATTAAAAAAACTTTATTTACTTTACATACAACAATAGTTTAGTTCTATATTATAGTCTTATAGAAAGAGACCTTCTAAAAACATTTAAATGTATTACTGGCACGCGAAACCTTAAATTAGAGTGAATAAATGACGACTCGGCACACCGCTTCTGAAAGGTTGCCGACCCCTGGAATAGGCAGTGTTGTGCTGATGGATATTACTGAGTTGGCAAGCAAAATGAGTATATTGATGATTTACTAGATTTGTGGGAAATATTTTCTGAAAATCTCTTTCTTGTGTGAAAATGAATGTTACTTCAGTTGTGTTTATAACCCTTTTCCATTTACTTTTCATGAACACATAAGCACTCACGCTTTGCTAGTAGAAATACTGGGGGAAAGGTTTTTTTATTTAGTTTGAATGCTCAATTATTCACTAAAAGCACATTTCAAACCATGCATTCAATTGTAAATGTTGCAATTCAGTTAACTAATAGTTCAGCTCCGTAAGTAAGTCATGTGGAACTGTTTCTTCTGCCTGGCTGGATAATCAATAGAACTGTATGAACTGCAAATATTACAACTGAACACAGTTTAAAATCCATACCATATTGGTCTATTTCATATATCACTTGAACAGATTTTTTTTTAGTAAGTGCCAATGGTCCCTAGAGATACAGTGAAAAATCTTTAAAAAAAAAACTAAAAATGGAGGTAGTTACATAATTTTCCTAAGTTACATGGGTTAGTGTGACTTGGGTATTAGATTGTAATACTTACAGTTTGATCTACAGGCCAAGAATTATTTACTGAAAAGACTCCTGGACATCTTCAAAATAAGGGAATGCATTTGCACTATCTGTGTTCTGTTCACAGACAGCTCCTGAGCATTACAAAAAAGAGTGAAATCCCATGAATAAATTATTCACTCCTCTCTAATACCTTCTTCACCAGGGTGAAGAGAAGTTCAGGTTTTAGGGAGACAGCTTTGGTCTGGTGTCCAAGGTACAGAACTAGGAGCCACGTGGACAAGTCACTTCACTTTGCTTGTTTCCTCACCTCTTTGTAAAGCACTTGGACATCAACAGATGAAAATGTGCAACGTATGGGTTAGTTATTACAATGAATGTCTGTGAAGTGCTTGGAGAGAGGAAGGGTGATTGAGTGGTTACAGCACTAGCCTAGGTCTTGAGAGAGGGTTCAAGTTCCTTTTCTGCTACAGACTTTCTGTGGGACCTTGGGCATGTCATTTAGGCTCACTGTACCTCTGTTCCCCATCTGTAAAATGGGGCTAATAGCACTGCCCTGCCTCCCAGAGTGTTGTGAGGACAGGGATATGTGGCAAAGCAAGGGTGAGGTGTTCATTTTGCAGTGGATGTAACAATGCCATTGTCATTATGGCAATGAAGAATGAATGTCTCCATTGTTTCTACATCACAATTAGATAGATTACAATTACACATTATAAACAGATTACAAATTGTGAGGCACTCAGATACTACAGTAACAGAAGCTAAAGTACCACCTTAGACAGAGATGGAAGGTACCACAGGCCCAATACTACAGATAAGCCCTCTTGTGAAAAGGGGCTGCAGGATTAGACCTTCTAGGCAGACAAATTATTGTTAATAAGAGAATGTTTGTGGACAGAGCTCTCTGTAACAATTATTATTTTATTTGAACTGATGCCTTAAAACTTGAATGGCATTTTTCTGCTAGGATGTGGGGTTGGTTGGGGTAATGCAAATCAGGTTGTTATTTTTTTAAAAAATTACCCAGTAGAATGTCAATTTAATAAAGTGACATTTTACTAGGTTATTTTTTAAATATGATAAATGTGTTCTATCTGGACAAAGCAAAATAGCTGGCCAGATTCATCTTTCTGGTTTATAATACAGGAAAACAACAGGAAATGAATAGTCACAAAACAATATGATTTCATGAATAAGATAATCAAAACATGGATATTTCATCTGTAATATCACAGATGTCTTCTTGACAACTACTGTTTTAGCAATTACATTGCCTCCTGCAAATATTTTTTTTCCTCCATGAGCATTTTCCACATTTAGTGGAAGACTGAATCATCTAGATGGAGACAGTAAATAGCTACAATTCCATCGTCTATGTGGTGGTGGTGGTGGAGCGGTTTCACATGTCCACGCAAAGCAGTAATGTTAATCTCAAGGGTAATTAACGATGGCAGGAAGCAAGCATCAAGAGTGAAATAAAAATGTTGGTTTTAATGAAAAGTTTGAAAATTGTGACTGTATCAGTTCACAGGCTAGAATTCCACAAAAGCCTATATTTTATATTTCTAAAATACTGTCTATAAAATCTTCCATTTATTAGCCAGGAACTTTTATAGCAACAGTTACAATTAAAAATCTCAAATTCCAGAGTAACACAGAAAGGTTTCATTAGTTCTGCAAATACTGTTCTACTCCATCTTTTTATCATCATCATCTGTATTACCCTAGTGTCTTGGAGCCCTAGTCATAGGCTAGGACTCTGTGGTGCTAGGGCCTGGTGAATGTTTACAGACATCTTGTGTTTCAAAATGGTGTAAGAGGTAATTTAGTCCTCATAAAATGTTCCCAGCATGCATAAGACCCACCTATGTGGAATGTTTTACTTTATGCAACAGCCAAGCTATAAAATGTGATATTAGAGCATATTACAACCCTTTATCAAGGTGGGAAAAAAAATAATGGGCCTGATTCACCACTGGATAATACCTGTGTAACGCCACTAAAATTAGTAGCGTTACACTAGTGTAACACTGGTATAACACAGTAGTGAACGTCACCCATTATTAGGGCCCTACCAAATTCATGGCCATGAAAAACGCGTCACGGTCTCCCCCCGTGAAATCTGGTCTTTTGTGTGCTTTTACCCTGTACTATACAGATTTCACGGGGGAGACCAGCGTTTCTCAACTGGGGGTCCCAACCCAAAAGGGATTTGCAGGGAGATTACAAGATTATTTTAGGGGGGTCATGGTATTGCCTCCCTTACTCCTGCACTGCCTTGGGTGCCTAGCTCTGAAGGTAGGGTGACCAGATGTCCCGATTTTATAGGGACAGTCCCGATTTTTGGGTCTTTTTCTTATATAGGCTCCTATTACCCTCCCACCCCCATCCCGATTTTTCACATTTGCTGTCTGGTCACCCTATCTGAAGGCAGCACCCTGCCAGCAGCAGCGCAGACGTGAGGGTGGCAGTACCATACCACACTAGGCCATCCTTACTCCTGCACTGGTGCTGGCGGCGGCTCTGCCTTCAGAGCTGGGCTCCCGGCCAGCAGCTGCCGCTCTCCGGCTGCCCAGCTCGGCAGGCAGCGCCGCCGCCAGCAGCAGCACAGAAGTCAGAGTAGCAGTACTGCAACCCGCCCACAACTCCTTTGTGTGTCATCACCCCTACAATTACCACACCATGAAATGTCAGATTTTAATAGCTGAAATCATGACATTTGTGATTTTTTAAAATCCTATGACCGTGAAATTGACCAAAATGGACCATTGGTAGGGCCCTACTCGTTATCTTTTACTGACACTGAACAAGCAGGCATGCCTGTGACACCCATGAACCATAATTACACGGCTTTGCGGCATTGCTAGTCTTGTGCCTTCACCTGTACAAGAAAGATCATAAAAGCATTTACAGCAGTGAGATGAGAACTGAACCTAACCAGTAATGAATATAGAATCAGGAGGAGTACTCAGAAAAATCAAAATGATGTTTAATTCAAACAAAGCCAAAGAACAGGACCCAGTGGATAAGAAAAAATTAGATGCTATTAAGGATGACTTAGACAATTTTCTTTCAAACCAGGAAAATTAGATAAATACAATAATTGCATCTGCATGGGAGAATGAAAGAGAAAGCACCCACTCAACTTGAAGAAAAGAAGGTTGATCGATTACCTGTCCTATGTCATGCCAGCAATGATGTATGGCTCAGAAACACAGGCACTTATGTAACGATACTTGGAATACGTAAAAAGTAACTCAGAAGTGAAGTGCATCAGGAGAGCAGCTCAGGTGGCCAAATCATCCATCATCATAATTTACATACACAGCCTGCCATCTGAGAATCTTAAGTCTTTAATGCTTCTAAAGCATGATAAGCTACACAATGCTCCGTAGAGCAGGCATTATTCTCCCTATATTGAACATCATGGGGAAAATTAGCCAGTGGTAGACATAACTGTAGTTGCCAGTGATGAAGATAAAGAGAAGAATATGGAGCCTTTCTTTGAGGGACAAGGATAAGTGGTAAAACAAGATGTGCCTATTGCCTAATGAAAATGTCTACAAAGCCATTTTCATGATGATGAATATAATTGTTAATGAAAACTCAGAATGTCTCTTTTGTTTCTATATCAGCATGAGACTTAATTACAGACTGAGACCCATGTTACAGGCTACAGTCTGCCTATGCCAAAGTCCAGGAGATTCTAATAACCACTACAAAGCTCATGGAGCATGCAATGACATTCCATTTATTACAGAAAAACAAGGCTGGTATTATAAAGATTACACCAGTAAATTAATTCATTTGTTTTGCATTTCAGAGCTCAGCATTAATCTTAAATAATCCTGGCTTACCCACACCCTCTATGCTCCCTATTTATTTTTACCTTCTATCTAATTAACAACCCATTAAGTTGCACACCTGCATTAAATGCATCCTCTGACCCTAGCACTGTAGGCATTAACCCTATATTAGAGCCAGCAGCGTCCCATTGAGCTCACTTTACAAAATCCAGTGAAGGGCTGACGAAAACAGGACAGCAAAGACAATGATTGTCTACTAGGATGTGATGCCTCAAAGCTATTCCCCACCACCACCTACTCCTCAAAGATACATATCAGACGGTTCCCCTCTACTGGATTGTCCACTATTAATACCTAGCTTGTAAAATTCTTTAAAACATTAATATACGTGTCAAACAAAATGACAGATCAAGTAAACTTAACATTTTCATGTATCTTTTTTAAACTTCAATTTTTAAAAAATAAAATATAGAATGGTAGGGAAAAGGGAAGTTCTTGGAAACATGTTACCTCTAATGGAGAGATTAATATGGAAATAAGTGTGATTTAGCATCTTTGGTAGTTTAATTTTTCTTTACAAAATTCTGATGACTCATTTGCGAAAATACACAGCAAAACTGCTAGACTCATCAAACTTAGCAGCAGCAGAAATATTCAGTGCAAAGAATGCTAACAAGATTTTCCATTCATATGCCTCTTGTGCTGGCATATCACCATGCTTCCTGGTTTTTGCTCTTTCCATAGCCTAACCTTCCCTCTCTCCCACTCCTTTCCCCCCACCATTCTCTCTGCTTTCCAGCACCAATCACTTTCCTTCTAGCCCCACCCCAGCTCTCCCAAACCCCAACCCATTCACTTTTCCATCTGCCCAATCCCCTCCTTGCCCCACACTCACCTGTCCCCACTACACACGCCTACGTTTTGTCTCTAACCTAGCACGTAAATAATGCCACCCCATACCTCTCAACCTTGTCCTGCCACTGTGAGAGACAAACCATCACAGTGGGTGACCAATGCTCACAGTGTGGAACACCTGGGTTTTCTTGCAGGTCATGGAAGAACTGAAATGTGATAACAGTTTTTAAGTATAAAACCAGCTTTGCAATTTGTTACACAGTGGAGGTAGCTGGGGGTGTGAGGAAAGGAGAGAATCCTTGTCTGGGACTTTCAGGGGGCACAAGGAGAAGGTGGATTTGTGGATGGAAAGGTGGGCCCTCCCATACACAATTAATGCTGGGTCAGGCAACCCTCTTCCCTCCACCCACACCTAGTTCAGGCAGACCTCACAGCCCCTTCTGTCCGGGCTCTACTACTTCTGCGCCTCTCTCCTTGCGTTCCAAGAAGCAGGAGAGGCCTACAAGGGAGGGAGCATAGTTGTTTTCCAGGAGGGCAGAAGGAATTTAGAAGATACAGGCTGGATTGTCACATTTTTCACCGGAGGAGAGGGCAACATCCCAGCCTGTTAAAAGCTGAAACACCCGGGGAATGTTCAACCTGCCCCGTTCCTGCCCCCCGCCCCACTCTCACTTCCATCCCATAAAAAATACAGCAGTTCAACCTGTTCCCTCTCTCATACATCACCTTCCCCCAAACCAGTCAGCTCTTGGGCTCCCTCCCTCAGAACCACTTTCTGTTGTTTGAGGGGCAGTTGGCCAAAGAGGGTTTTCCTCCTCCTTGCCCTTCAGCTGTTGCTCCCTGTCCATGGACTGCTACCTGGGTATGTGGTACATTGAGACAGGGTGCTTGAGGCTGAGGAAAGATGGAGCAGATCAGTACCTTTGAGAACCCAGCACCCAAAACCAAATCACAAACAAGATGTTTTATAATGCCAAGCAATCTCACTAACTTGTATTGCTTATTTCTGTTCCTACATTCACGCCACTTCTCTCTGTTGTCTGCCCTGATCACACCTTGTCTTTATTTACAGCAAGTTTGATTCCTTATCTATGTTAAGCATCATAGCAGAGTAGTCCTATTGACTCAGTGGGGTCACTCATGGGCACAGTATCAGACTCTGGCCTTTAGACTGTAAGGCCCAGATGTTCAAAGCTGTTTAGGCATCTAACTCCCATTGAGATCAATAGAGTTAGGTAAACAAACACTCCTCAGGATGTGGGCCTAAGCTCCTTCGGACAGGGATTATCTCTCCCTATTATCTGAGAAGTACTTAATACACGGTTGGAGCATTGTATCAATAAAGATGTAATAATTCTGAAGCGGCTTCTAAAGGATTAACAGTACATGCAGCAAGTGAAGAGACCAGAATGTCTGTAAGCTGAACCCGTGCTTTATTATCTGCTCCAGCTCCCAAGAGGAGTCTTAGTGATGGATTGTAAAAGATGACGCAGCTGACAACAGCCAGATCTCTTTCAGCATTGATAATTATGATTGAGCTAGCTGTTCTTAAACAGGGAGCACCAGAACAGCTGAAGAGCGGTCAACTCAGGAGCCAGAAAAATAGTTTCCTGTTTAAATTCCTGCTTACTTTGAAGAAGGGTCTGTTTTCTCTCTCTGTAATATCCACTTGAGAACTAGACTGCAGCTTTTTACCCTGTGGCCCTCTTACCCTGTTATGCGTGAGACAGTGCACAACATTCAAGGTTCCACAGGTGGTGTAAGCTACCTACTGCTTAATAAGGTGCACCAGATCCGGCCCGGGGCACATAGGGTTGAATCCTGCTCACATTCAAATCAATGGCAAAATGCCATGTCATTTCATTGCTGTAGGATCAGGCCCATAACTGCTTGCAAAATTAAGTAATTGGGGGATATTAACCCAATTAATGTCCCCTCCCCCCTTTCTAGATTTTGGCCACCCAAGATGCCCTCTCTTGGGTTTAATGGGCAATTAAGGCTACACTCCAGCAAAATGCTTAAGCAAATACTTAAATTTAAAAAGTGCTTTCCTGGATCAGGACTTTAAACTCCATCCTCTCTATTGCTGAGTAAATTATTTCACCATAGAAATGGAGCCATCCTGATCAAGAAACATCTCTTTCTTTTTTGGAGAGTAACTTCTGCATTTTCTACACATGCTTAAATATTAGGTTCAGGTAGCACACATTTTGTTTGCGTTCATTCTAAATGGACAAAAAATACTGAGTGATTTTCCATCACAGCTGAGACACGTGCTATATAGGATAGGTTGATACAATGTGGACACCGCTCTGAAAAGACCCTGATTGGTGAACACATTAGGAACACTGAAGACTGTTATTATCCTCACTAGCTGAGTCACACTGGTCTCACATAAGAGTAACCATCAAGCTTTTTGTTTTCAATATACTCATCCTCCAATCATTCATTATAGCAGTCTGTAGAACAAGTGGAAATAGTCTCTCAGAGGTGAGGCCAATTATGCCTTTGCTACATTCATTTATTCAAAGTGAAAAGCTTGATAAAGCTATTATTTTAAAGCTTAGGGTGATCACAGGGAACAATGTACTTACTGAGAGTAACTTCAGCCAAGATTTGCAGATAGCTCTCAGTATGACCTGTTAGAGAGATCAGACCTCTTTTCCATTATAAATATCACAAAGGGGCGCTCATAAGGAGCAATTATATTAATACACTAACGGTCTCTTGAAATGCTCACGCATTATGGGCCAACATTTTCAAAGTTGTGCACCTAGATTTGCACTTAATTTGTGTCCACAATCAGTAATGCACATATTCACTTTGTGCAAATGCCTATCAGTTGACTTGCACAACGGCAATCACGGCAACTGCATGTACAAATTAGCATACAAATATGTATGCTTTTTCATAAAGAGGTCTCAAAATCTGGCCCTTGCTGTCCAAACTTAGTAAGACTTCCATTAAGCTTACAGAAATATTTCTGTGAAATGAGTTGGTGGCCCCAGCCCAGATCCTATTAATCAGCTGTCCACATCACCAAAACCATCACCTTTACAACAAAAATTGGCATTAATTCACAGCCTTACCAGCAGGCAGGTAAGAGGAGCCAGGGATGGAACAAGCAAACATACTAACTATGGTTGAGTAGTGAAGGGAAACTTGCATGACTTTTGTCTGCTCTATGGATAAAGGAACTCAGTTTTCATGGCTGTCAATTCAACAGATAGCAAATGCCTTAAAAATCACTTTAAAACATTATGTGAAGTGAAGTAAGTTTAGATAGGTATTTTGTTAGTAATTTTCTGCATTTGTTTCTGAAGTAATATTTCATGGCTGTTTTCTTTTTCAAAATTTACACCAACACAACACTCATGAGCAATCTAACACAACCCAGTGGGCATGCACAAGGAATAACGCAAAGAAACAGTCTATTTCAGATGCCTAGGGAATTACTGTAAATAGGGTGGGATGTAAAACAATTTTTTTAAATGATGAAAGCAGTTTAATAGTGTACCAGAGGCAAATATCTAACCTGGAGAAAGAATCAAATTACGTGAAAGCTAATGTTCAAGCAGCAGCACTTATTCTCACTGTTAAAAGTCAACTGATAGTAAAAGACTTCTGCTTGGTCTCAAGCCTTATTGTAATGATGTTTGTATTCGACACCTTTCACAGTAACATGCGAAATGATTGCTGTATAGCTCTAGCAAGATGCAGCAAAATTGAAAATATATTTGTAATTTAAATGTAATAAAAAGTGTTACCTTTTTGAAAGGTATCTTATAAAGTTGCATTATTTTACCCACCTATTGTCCCATTAACTTCAACAGAACTATGTACATGAGTAAGGGCTGCAACACCATGATCTACATGCATGCTGGTACTAGAACCACCTTGCCTTTTACCCTCAAAATGATTTACAAACATTAAGTGACAGTTCCTCCGAGCAGCCATGGAAGAAGAGTGACAGCCCCGTTTTTTTAAGCTGGGGAAACAGCAGCAAAGATAAACCCCTCTTCCAAAACCACAGGTATTCATATTAGAACCAGGATTACAACTCAAAAAATCCTGACTCCTTGTTCTCATCTTAGTCCAGGCCTCTCTTTAGAGCATATCTTCATAAGAGCCAATTGTCCAAGTTTAGAACAGCTTTTAAACCCATGTCATTCAGCTGCTGAAGCACATGGATACATGTGCTACACATACAGGGATAATGGTCTCCATTCATAGTACAGTAGAATTACAAACAGCATTTCATTCAGCTGCTGTACAAACAAGTTACTCACAATACCCATGGAGAAACTAAACAAACCAGCTTTCAAAGCAGGCAAAACAGTAACAAAAACTAAAAAAGTAAATCTGGCTACAGCATTTTATTATTACAAAGTATAAATCATTGCCAACCTACTGGATACTGTACAATGGCCATTTTCTTGAAATTATCTCATTGTTTGCAGGATTTCAGCAAACTGCAGCAGTGTTGAATTGCACAGCACTTTACGAAGCACATTTCTTCAAACAGTACTGAGGATGGCAGAGATTCTGCTAGCTCGCATTAGTTTCATACAAAGAACTAAAAGCTCACGCCAAACAGGGCTGGCAGATCATCTAGCTGGAAACTACTATTCTGTGACCTAGCTAAAATTATACCGGAGTAACAAAATGTAGTTCCCTTGATGAAATGAGGAACCTAACCACTGAGCAAACAGCAGCAAGGGCGGGGGGGGGGGGGGGGGGAGGACTGCAAAAACTCAACCAAAAAATGGCTTGTACTAAAATGCTCTTGCATTCATTTCTGTAGTCCTTCTGGAAAACGAAAAGGGAGATTAACCCTTAATACAAGTAAAATTGTAGAATGTTGAAACAAAATATATTTAAAGCTTTTCTAATATCAAATACTGCTTTAGTTAGGACTTCAATTCACATTAAAATGAGGTTCATTCTCAGATGAAATAAGATCTCCATCTCTTCCATTCAGGTTCCTGCGAACTTGCAACATGGAGACATAAAAGTAGACTTCAAGGACTTCAATGGGGAAAACAATGAGATACATACAGGTGGTCACGTAGTAGGAAAAGGGAGCAATGCAAGGACACTATGCAGAGGAACTGGGAGCAGATCCTGTGGTATGTGCCACCTTTGCGGGTAGCATATTTCATTTGCAACAGTTTTTTGCTTTGTTTTTTCTTTCACCCAATCAGTTTTCTCCTACATTTCCACTGGTGAGACTAATTTCCTTTGTGAACCTAGTATTTTCAGCTAAAACATATAGATTACAGCACAGGTACCTTGGACATTGACTCTGCTGGAAGTTACAGTTTCCATCACCAGTTCTTATCCAACATTTACCCTATTAACTCCATCATACTTTGTATACCTTGGGATATTTTCTGATTTTCATCAGAGGTGGGACAAAGACTTGAAAGTTTTCTAGCCTCCTGTTCACTGTTCTATACTGCAAAGCATCACTTGTTCTACAAAGTGTCTAAATAAGTAAATTTTCCTGCTTGAATAAACTATTAGTCGCACCCGTATTTTTAATTTAGAGACCTATTCTGTCACCCTTAATACTGAATAGTACTTCATTCTACGAGGAATCCCGCTGAAATCAACAAAGCTGTTTGTGGAAGAAGGTACTACTCAACACAAGCAAGGATGAGAGAATATGGCCCTTAAAAAGTGTAATGTTTCTAGCTCCCTGTTTGAAAATATCAACAGTGCTAGGGCTATTGAGCACCTTTTCCACTGGATGAAGGGAAACGTGCCCTTATGAAACCGCTCTGAAGCTAATCATATGAACACACAATGAAGAACATCACATTGACATCACAGAGCACAATCAGCTACTTGTTATAGACAAAAACTAATTAGTCAGTATTATACCTTGTTAAACTACTTAGTAACCTTCTAGCACCAAAATAGGTTTCAGAGAATTTCTCAAGGTAGGATTGCTTGTTATGTTCTGATTGCATATTATTATGCAGAATATTCACAAGAACTGGTGTTATTTCAGCTATGGAAAAAAGATCCAATGTATATAGGCCTTTAGGATATGTATCCACTGCAATGTAAGCCCAGGGTTTGAACTCAAGATCAAGCCTAATCCTCCCCGTCTACACACAAATTGTGCTAACACAGAGCTCAGATCTAGGGTCCCAAGAGCCCATGGTGGAGGAGGATCTGATTCAAGACGGAGCCCAGGGTTCAAGCCCTACTGCTCTGCACAGCCACACTGGACTTGTGCTCTGGGAATCCACCAAAAGCTTACCACAATTCCACAGACTGAACTTCTTTGTCCTCTGGATAGTCAGTTTTCCCACACTGCAGTACAAAGAGCTTGAGTGGCCACATGTTGGGAGGCACTAGGAAGTCTGGGATATGGGTGGTAGGACTTGGGTTAGCATAATGCAGTGTAGATGCTCAAGCCCTAGGTTAACAAACCCAGGATTTGCTAACTCCAGTTCTACTACGCCCACCCCCCCATTTATTTTTTTTTACCCCCAGGCAGTTCCCACTGCCAGAACAACTGTCTGGCCGCAGGAACTGCCTGGGGGTAAAAAAAAATTTTAAAAAAATTTTTTTTTAAAGGGGGGGGGCATAGGGAGCTCCACGGGCCGCGTGTTTGAGACCCCTGGCTTAATTTATCCCCAGGCTTGCCAGGGCTGAACAAGTCTGCTGTGAAAAGTAATATTTGTATGTTTCTTAATATCACTTTTCAGGGACTTAGTAACTAGGAAGTCTTTAAAAAAAAAAAAAGGCAACCAAAAAAGCAATATATATATATATATATATAAAAATTAGAATGTGCAAAGCACCTTATTTGTGGTTCTAGTCTGTTTAGGTTCAGTAAAGATGAGACAACTGTACATTAGTTTTATTATTGAGTCTGAAAAAAAAAACCTACATAAATTAGAATATGGAAATGTGTAAGAACGTAAGAACAGCCATACTGGGTCAGCCCAAAGGTCCATCAAGCCCAGTATCCTGCCCTCTGACAGTGGCCAATGGCGGGTGCCCCAAAGGGAATAGACAGGTTATCATCAAGTGATCCATGCCCTGTCACCCAATCCCAGTTTCTGGCAAACGAAACTTTTGCTGATGATGGAGGCAGTTGCTGGGTTGAGTTACACACATTCTCACTGCTGACCTTGTTTTGCTACTTAATATGGAGCAGATTTGAATCAGGTTCCTAGTTACCCCAGTGCAAAGATCTATGTATATAATGTGAAAGAAGAGCTATGCTCCTTATTATTGATCAGGAACAATTATAGAATCGTAGGACTGGAGAGGGATGGAAGACCAATGAATTATGAAGTGTTTACACCAAGGAATACCAGTACATGGTTGGCGACCACATGGCTGCCAAGAGCTTCAGTGGCACAAAAAGACCACCAGTGATGGACACCAGTGAACACCCAGCCAGGCTGTCTTAAGGGCATAGCTAGAGATCGATCCAGGTGGTACTTAATCTACAAGGAGGCGACATCTCTTTGAGATTTGCCTTGATTATTCTTCAAAGCTGATACACCAGGAAGGTTTGGGGCTTTCCTAAAAAGAAACTTTTTGTAAAAACAAAAAACAGCTGTTGATTCTGTATTTTGATATGACATTTCCCCCCAAGTGACAGTGTAGAAATGATAATGGAAGGAAGCCAGCCCATACATATTAGGAGGACTGGTCTGAATAAGCCACTCTCGTAAGGATATGCTCCTCATAAATGAAAGCCATGGTTGGGAATACACAAACTAGGCAAAATTTGTGTGTAAATCAGTTGAGGTTCAGAGAATTGTCACCTTCCCTACAGCAGAGGGAAGTTATGGCAGCTGATTTTTATCCTCCTCAGTAACTCACACTATTGCAGGTAGAGGAGAGGTGATAGCTGATGTGGATATTTTTAAGGTTTAAATTTAACAGCATGAAATCTTCACTGCCAGCTAAATAAGTTAGTTAAAAACCATTTGGTCTAATAAAATATATTATAAAAACATCCTCTAACTGTCCTTAAGACCTGTCCTTTTAATTTCTTGAAAAGTGAAGCTGTATATTATAAGATGGAAGGTCTGCAAGCTCTGATGGGTCTACTGTATTTTCTTGATAATTAAAAAAAAAATAGGGTGTTCGCAACTTCAGATTATTGGCCTGGAAGTTAAAAATTAATCTGATTCTTATATTCTATCATCCTTAGAAATAAATGCTGAACCAAGAAAGATGGCCTCTCCTGACGTCTCATATGTGTCTTATTCTCAGTATGCGAATAGCGTATTAGAATTCTCTGTGGAAAGAGATCAACAAGTGGTCTCCCAGTGTTGGCTTTATAGAGGAACAGAAGAGTCTGCTCATAAAAGGCAACTTATACAAACAGTCCATTTGGAGGAACAGCTTTGCCGTTGAGACAGAGATTGAAGGGCACCATTCTACCTATGATGAACATGAAAGATAGTACCATTACAGCAACATCTGTTTCTCCTCTTGAGGCTCAATAAATGATATTAGTGTACACATTCTGGCTCTTCAATCATCAAGACAGCAATATTAATAGTCTCACATACATACAAAAATATACCTGGCAAAGAACATGCAGAAGAGACTTCTTCTGAGGAAGAAATGACTTAATGAAACGCAAACAAACAGGAATACTGTCCACAAAAGAAAACAGGTGGAAAGAGAACATTTCCTGTCTGTGAGAATATAGCCCTAGCCTAACTTTATTACAACCATCAGGCAGATACAGCTCCCAGTACAATTTGTGCAACCCATGATCACTTTAAAAGACTAGTTATCAGTCTGGGGCCAAAAACTAGTATAGTCTAGTATAACCTACCATAAAGCAGAATTTGTATGCAAGTTTCCCTAGGTGATAGGCCCATTTGTTACGCACATCACCACAAGTCTCAAGTTTTTTCCAACAAAATTTAAAGGCCGCAAAAATAGGAGATGCTTATAGTTCGATTTGTTTGGTGCAGTAATCGAGAATAAATCTACAGTGTGTTATGTCCTGTGCCCCAGGCTTTTCCCACACATACATCATAAGAACAGCCATACTGGGTCAGACCAAAGGTCCATCTAGCCCAGTAGCGTGTCTTTGGACAGTGGCCAATGCCAGGTGCCCCAGAGGGAATGAACAGAACAGGTAATCAAGTGATCCATTCCCTGTCTCCCATTCCCAGTTTCTGGCACACAGATGCTAGGGACACCATCCGTGCCCATTCTGGCTAATAGCCATCGATGGACCTATCCTCCATTAATTTATCTAGTTCTTTTTGAACCCTATTATAGTCTTGGCCTTCACAACATCCTCTGGCAAAGAATTTCACAGGTTGAACATCCTGTGATAAATGATGTTGTTTTATTCCTCCATTCAGCCTAGGACTCACGGGAGCTCCGGTTCCTACCATTTAACTGGGTTTTGTCTACGTGATTGTTCAGTATTTACATAGGCATCATACAAATCTCTTAGGTGCAACAATAATTCCTCCAGATTGTCTCCTGTCAATGCAGATAGTGGAATGACTCTCTGCTCCACTCGCTCCTTAAGAAGTAGTAAGTTAGCCTTCGACTGAGGAAGATCAATCTTATTCCCAATGACAGCATGAGGTCTCTTCGACAAGCCTTCTTCATACTGCTCCAGTTCATATTTTAAGTCTTGGAGCTGAATCCATGGCTCAGACACAGACAGATCCACCACAAATAAGAGAAAGCGGCAGTGTTCTATGTGCCTCAGAAAGGCCAATCCAAGGCCCCTGTTTAGATGAGCTCCTCTTATTATACCAGGAACATCAGCAACTATAAACGAGAGAGAACTGAATGTGAACACATGTTTAACTTAAAGAGGTTCTATTTGTCTGTCTGTCGATCTCGGTATTTATATAGCTATATATATTTCAATGAGGTCTCTAAGAAGGCATTGTATAGTTTGTCTGTCTGTCTCCTGCAGCCCTGAAAAATCAAGTAATTTCACCAGAGTCTCTGAATTCATCTCAGAAGTTTGAGGTCAAGAGTACATACATGAAATACAATACAAGGTTTAAAATCTATTTCACGTTTACATCAGGTTTGTAGCTCCCTAGAACTAGCAAGCTCCTAAAGAGTCATTTTTACTGTTTTATTTTTACTGTCTCCAGCAGGGACAAAGGGAGACAATCAGATATCACAACTAAAAGTAGTAATTATTATATAAACAAAATCTCATAACACATACCTGCCACTTGTTCATAGTCTTGGTAGTGAACAATGCCTACATGTGGATTTAAGGTTGTGAACGGGTAGGGAGCCACTGCAGGCTTTGCATTGGAGATTGCTCGCAAAAGTGATGACTTCCCAGCATTGGGGAATCCCACCTGGAACACAAATATTCAACAAGGCCACAATTCCAGATTAACCAAAATAAAGAGTGATCACTTGCAAATATATATCAATGGTTCTTTAGTAGTTGTCGTAACTCAGAGCTGTACAGCCATTTGTGCACAAAAGCATCAGTTTTGCATGCTCACGTCTAAAGATATCTGGGTGCACATTTTTCTCCTATTTTAATTTATTTTTAATTTTTCATTATATCATTAACATATATAAGCTTTCCATACAAGTCTTACTCAACCTGTATTTACTACTTTAAAAGACCCATCTCCGGTTGGTCACCCACTCGTCAGCTATGTATTTATTTTCAAATTCCAAAAAAATAGCGACCATACATTATAAAATCTACTTGATTCTGACATAAGGCTGGTCATTTTTTCCATGGACAGGATTTTCCATGCCATGGATGTTGGCAGATCTATCATACATCTGACTACTAGGAGTAACTATCACCAATGGGCCTTCCCCAGAATCATTCATCTCATTTGGACTGTAAGGTAACAGAACCACAATATGCTCTGTGTGTAACCTAACATTTCTCTCTTTATTCTTCTATTGCAGTCTCTCTCTCTGAGACTAGTTCACCCTCACTCCTAAAGCCTACATCTTGAAGCACTTTCCTAGGAAGCCTATGCTTGGCTGGGAGGAATGGCCTTAGAACAGCTATAGGATATCCTGTCCGATACAGAGTCGTGTGCAGAGTCAACAGCACTTGCATTAAACTGAATCAGGTTTTCCAGCCTGCTGGGGATAATCATTCTGAACAACTGCCATAAGTAGTACGGTAGAGACCTGGAACCTCATGGAGTCACCTTGTCAATTTTAAGCCCCGATAATGCTCCCATTAAAGTCAGTGGCAAAATTCCCATCGGCTTCTACGGGCACAGGCTAGGACTCAAAATGCTGGATTTAGTGTTGCCAATTTAAAACCCAGAGTAGATTGCACAGGCTAAGATACAGCTAAATTTATTGAACCAGCCATGCTGGTTCATTTCTTTTTCTTTACAAAACTCTTCTGGGCCAGACAAATGTTGTAGGATACATCCACTTTACGACGGTTGTAAAATACGGGTTTGTTCAACAGCTCCACCAGCGAGATCAAAAAATTGCATGGATTTAAAAATGAAGTCAGATTAAACAATACATTTACTTAGCATTAGCATACCATTCAAACTTAAATGCTAAAGCAAAATTTACATAGCTTTTTGTATAGGTTTCAGATAAAGTTAAACATTTAATACCCATAACAATGCAAAGTAAAGACAGACTGAAGGGTGATTTTTTTTTTTGTTAAGAAGGGATGTTATTTAAGAGCCATAAGTGTTCCTTGATGGTTTCTAGGTGTAACATGCTGTCTCAGTGCATGTCATCACATCTCCCAGAAACAGCTTGTCCAATTATTTTAAAAGCAGCATATAAAAGTTCTCCTTCAGTGGCAGAAGCCCTTAAGTGCCAAAGATTGGGGGTTTGATCCCTGATAACTTTGCTGCCTGTATACATTCAAGCCCTGTGTTATGTCAAGACATATTCTAAAGAGACATTACGGGAGACTGTTTTATTATTGCAATTATTACTGAAGCCTGTACCTCGCTTCCTGTTGTTTCGGCATGAAGCCTTTTACCAAAGAGATATGGCATCAAGTTATATATAAAGCGGTAGCAAAAAGGTGACAGAAGGGCAAATCACTCAGGATACTCCTCTACTAAGTAATCACTGACATTCATCTCCCACACAAACTTGCTGAGAGAACAACAAAATATAACAAAGCAACATTCTTTCATCAGCTAGCCAAGTGACATCCTGGAAGTGTATACCAAAGGTTAATAAAACAAAAAAGGCAATACCCACCAGCCCTGCATGTGCCATAGTCTTGAGCTCCAGATGGAGGACTCGTTCCTGACCTGATTCTCCTAGAGTAGCTGTCATTGGTGCTCGATTCTCATTGGACAGAAAGAACCGGTTACCCTTCCCTCCAGTTCCTCCATAAGCGGCAACATATTCTTCACCATGCTGAGCAAGATCAGCTACAGTTTTCCCATCCTCCTTAACTAGAGTACCTACAGGAACCTTGAAGAGAGAAAGTCCTAAGCAAAAACAAACTATGAAAGTTCAAATACTTAACAGTACTGTTCAGCTGTTCCCGGCAGCTGGGGATGTTTTCAGGGTCTAGCTAACACAGCTGGGTGAAAGTGTGAAAACAGTCATTAGGACCTAGATCTAGCAGGAGAGGCCAAATAAGCACTCTCACTCTAGACACAAACAGCACTGTTGGACATTTAGAACTTCAATGGTACCATACTTTTTTGTGTGTGCTTTTTTGTGTTCCCAGTCCCAGGTATCACAAAGTGGTGGTGAACCAATTCAGGACACCACGAGGTCATAAACAGATTAGGAATCATATTGGGTAGCTAAAAAGCAAGACAAGAATGATTTATATTTTAAAACAAATTAAAAAATAAGGAAGCAGCAACAGACATATAAGCAGACGGGGAATTTGTTTTTTAATCAAAAAACTGAACCAACGTGATGCACTACTATTACCACCTTGCTGGCGTGTGCATGTGTGTGGTTTCTCTGGGTTTTGTCTTCCTCTCTACTTGAAAGGCGCTTACCTGATTTTGGGCATTACCACAATCAAATAAATCAAGTGACGCCCCAAATGCTGACACAGCTCCAAAACAGACTCTGAAGATTGACTTTATGGAGAACACAAAACACAGGTATAAAGCTTACGGCTGTATCTACCATAGGCAAAAAAGGTATTTTTTAATGTGTGTTAGCTAGTGTATTAAAGTCTTAGTGGAGACAAGGCAAGTTGTAGATTTAAATATATTAGTTGGTCAACGTAAACCCTAGCTAACCTGTTAAAAATACATTTTTATTTCTATTGAAGACAAGGCTTAGAAGTGAGGAAAGCCTCCCTTCATTTGTGCATACGATAAAGTGTAAAATCTGTTCTCACATGGGATCTGCACACAAACTGAAAGAACAAACAACACTGCTAGAAAATACAGTCATGAGCTTGGAAAGCATAGTAGGGATCGGCATCAAAATGAACATGTCCTAAGTATCAGAAATAGCCTGGGAAAAATACTGCTCCAATTTAACAAGTTGTGTGTTTGACTACACTGCCTATATGAATTCTAGAAGCAAAGGCTGGTGACTATTTGTTTTAGCCAGATGCAGCATGCTCTTTCAGAGAGGTTCTGGCGTATGAACAACGAGACCAATGTGGTTTGGTCATGTCGGTGTGTGAACCAGCCCTGATGCTGTGAACACTCACTTGACTAGTCCCACTGGGACTACTCACATGCATAAAGTTACCCACACAGGTAAGCTTTTGCAGGATTGAGGTCTGAATTCTCACATAAAACTTTCGAAGTAGTCAGCAACAGTAGCTTACTTTAATATACATGTATCCACCATTGGCTCCATAACAGTCTTTGCTTCTTCCTCTTTCTCCATCAAAACCTCGATAGAATGGGAGGACTGAAGCCAGTGATTTGATTTGCTGGTCAGCTATAAAGCAAAAAAACACACTTTAAAAACATTCTTATGTTAAAAGAAAGACAGTAGAATCATCTTTTGACCACTTTATCCTTTTCAGTGTAGCGCAAGCAGAACCATTTCATAAGCTAGTGTGAGAGTCCAAGGCAGGTATACGATAATGTCAATTCTATTAAAGTAAAACTATACTGTTTTATTTACATGCTTATGTTTATAAATTATAGAAACAATGGAAGTTGCCCATCCAAAGCGCTGTAAACCCACTACAAAACAAATATCTTAACCAATAAAGAGCATTTCATAGTAATCAATCCAATTGCTAGTCACTGAGTTTGCAATGTGAAGACTAATAGCATCAATTTAAAATTTCATTTTAAATTTCTCCCTTCTGACAAGTTACTGTGTTTTTAAATGTTTCACAAAGAGTCTGGACTTTTTTTTTTAAATCAGGCCACACAAGCTGTGGTCTTATCAGGCTCTCTCTTATTCTGTTTATACAGGACCCATCACAATGGAGTCTCTGTGTGCTACTATAATACAACCAATAATAATCTCACAAGCTATCCTAGATCAGACTTGGTCTGTAGATGACAGGGAAACTTCCAAGAAACATCCAAACCACTTTCCAAAGTAGTGCTGGCACTATATAGGTGCTAACTATTATTATCCAGTTGAGGGGACTCCCTTCTTAAATCAGTAGTGATGAATCAGTAACTCAGTATGATACTACAGCAGAATGTGTAATTGGAATTGTTTCCTTTTGGGGGAGTACTAAAATCAGATCCTGATCACTTGCAGTCATTAGAAAGCACAGTATTGATGGCCAAATTCCAATTTGCAAAATTACATTCTCTCATTGTAGTCTTCCTACAGCCCAGCCTCAATGGGATTTGGCATTCCTCACTGCCTGTTTTATGTTGTTGTGTAGTGCTGAGTTCTTAAAAAAAAAAAAAAAAAAAGGTTATATTTCACAACAGAAGTGGAGGCATGTCTGTGATGGATGAAGTTACTGTTGTCAATGTAGTTTGTAAAACATCTTTAGAGATGCTTTGGAATGCAAGATTCCATACAAGTGTAAGGATGAAAGGAAGTATTGTAATGTGACTAAACACTAAAAAAAACTTTTGTTTTAAAATTGCTAATAAGTATTTTTGAGAAGCTTAAATATCAAAAACTTTTAAAAAATGATTCTTTACAAGAACCAAAAGGGAACATCAAAGACTTAATATTTGATTTATTCTACATCCTTCAAGTGCCAGCGTTGGTGCACATGGTGGAAACAAGTTTCTTCCATTCCCCTCTGTCATTTGTTGCTGCTTCCATCTGCTTTATGGCGCTGACATCAACTGTTCTGCCCTCCCTGCTAAGGATTCTTCTTAAAATTTCTCTTGGGCACTCATTTCCTCAAATCAGTTGGTATCCACTTGAGAGCTTCACAGGGGAGTCTGTGCTGACATCCGGAGTACATGCCCCAAATATACCCAAACACTTCCTTCTGATTCTGGTGGGAACGAGCAGCTGATTAGTGATTTCTCAGATCTCTTTCCTGGGGACGAAGTCTTTCCAACCAATGCCCAGAATCTTTCATGGCACTTATTTTTAAAGGTGTCTAGTTTTCTATTTAATGTTTGATAGACAATGTAAGGTCTTCAGCTTTTGGAGCCGTGTTAGCGCTGAGATTACGTTTGAATTGAAAATTCTCAGTTTTCTTCTGGTATTCTAGATCTTTGATTTCTGTACATTGTCACGGTTAGTAAATGCTGTGGAGGCCTTTCCTGTCCTTGAGGTCACTTCCTTCTTGTGGACTCTATTGGACAATATGATGCTGCCTAAGTAGGTGAACTACTCTACTTTCTTGATGGTTTTTGCCTTCTAATGTGATGTTACTGTTTGACTTCTGGGTTTCAAGGAAGTTTTAGCATAACTAACTTTGAACCCTGGTGGCCTGCTATTTTTGCCAGGTTGTCTATTTTTGTAACTTTTCATGCGTTTCACTCAGTAGCAAAATATCACCAGCAAAGTCTAAGTCTTCTAGACATTTGCCATCTACCCATGCTATATCAGTGTTCGCGTTGCTAATACACTTCTTCTTTATCCAGTCTATGGCTATGTCGAACAAGAGAGGTGATAAAATGATGCCCTGTTTCATGCCACGATGAAAGACTCTGTTGTCTGGCTTTTCAACCTTACAGAGCATTTTGCATAGCTATACATGGCCTTGACGATGTTGACAACTTTACCTGGGATTCCATAGGACTGAGGAATATTCTACAATGTATGTCCCCCCAGGCTATCAAATACCTTTTGAAAAAATCAAAAGCTGATAAGGGGAGAGCTTGCCATTCTATTCATTCTTTTAAGATGACCGTTAGTGAGACCATCTGATCTACACAGGATCTCTTGGGCCTTAATCCTGCCTGTTCTTCTAAACTTTGCATCCACTGCTTCTTCATCCTGGGTAGTGTCACAGATGCCTTCCCCCTACAATAGAGTAGTATAACTCCTCTCTAGTCGTTCAAGTCAGTAAGATGACACTTTTGGGGGTATTGTGACAATGATTCCACGTTTCTGCTGGTCCCAAGGAATCTCTTTTCCCCCAAAATTGACTTCATTAAACTATTCTGAATTTAATAATTTGCAGTTTTAAAAGTGGCCCCAACCAATTCAAAATAAAGTTACCTAAAGCCAAGGCAAATTCCATACAGAATTGCTGACCCAAAACCAGAAAGTTAGAAATTTCTTATCCCCTTGAACGATGCAAGTAACTCCAAATGACAGGATAAGAGACGAAACTAAAAAAACCAGGTATGTCTGAGGAGATTTAGCGCTTTTGGAAATAACTTCTAATTTCAGAGCAACACACAAAAGTCCTAGTCTTCCCAAAACATCAAACATTAACCACTGTAAAGAACCTCCACTTTTTGATTATCCATAACAGAAATGGACAACAAAGTGGATAAAGATTGACTATTCCTTTCTAAACTAAAAAGTTAGATTTTTTATGGAATTAATTTTAAAAAAATTTAATTAAACACTTTTGTCTTTTTAAAAATAAACCTATTTAATATTTAATTTTAAAATTATCACAACCGATATTAAGGGCTGATCTTATACTCTATTAAAATCACTTAAATTTAAAAAAAAATATTCAAGCAATTTGTTTGCTACCAAAGCTTTAAAGAAAGTCAAACCACTGAACTTGTGAGAGTCACTGGCTAAGTACTTGAAACCAGAGTTTGCTGAAGTACTAAACCAGATTTTGACAGCAGCAGCCTCTTCCACAGGTGTAAAGAGAATATTTTCTTCCTTGTTATTTATTCAGCTAGTTAAACTCAATGACTATTTCATTCAAAGTTAAGATATTGATTGGAAATTAAGTAGGAAGGCTTGTTGCCCTCTTTCAATCCATGAATAAAAACGAGGTGTGAGAAGATGAGATCTACTACTTCTAAAATCTTGAAAGGCATGGTGACCAAAAATAACCAGTTCAATTCACTAATTCCAGATACTTCCTTTTTTAAAATAAATCAATTTTTTATCATAAAAAGAATTAAACATGAATACGAATAAATGTATGTTAAGCTACATAATTGCTTAAATAAATGTGTATAGATATAGTATATCCTGCTGGTTAGCAAAAAGAAGTAGGAAATGTAGTGTCGAGGCTATATTTAGTTACAAATCAATATGTTTAATGTTTACCAGCCAATGAGAATCAACCTTTAATTAGGAAAATCACTACAAAGTACAAATGCAAAACAAGTTTAAAATCACTGATTTAAATCAATCTAGGGAAATTCTCTGCTTTGGCTGTTCCACAGATGTTAAGCCAATTAGTAGTTTCAAGTCTGTTTTAAAGGTCATACACTATATCCATTTTTAAGTGTGTATTTTATTCTTCTCGGATTCTTACACTCTCATTCATATTGTAGTACCTGAGAGTCTTACAGAAGTGCATTAAGAAACATGACTAGCATCTGTCATATTTGTTCTCTCTCTACCAAAAGGTTACGTTCGATTTTTCTAGAATTTATCTAGCTTACATTTTTGTAGTGTTTTATGTTTGCTGTGCCATGCATTTTTACTACTAAAGGCAAGGTCGAAGAAGCACACATGGAATGTGTGTGTGTTTAGTTCTATAAAGAATAAATGTTGGCTTTACTCTCTGCTTCAGGGGCACTCTGGGTCAGTGTGGGAAGATGACAGAGTACTTTAGAATTTTCCAAGGCATGTGTTATGAGATATTAAAAAGGTATTAGATTTTCAAATCAGTTTGACTTGAAATATTTTCTAGCTAGATCATGTAAGAATATCAGTGTCATTCACATCCCCTTGGCAGTGACTGTCCTTGGAAGTATTGCAAAGAACAGATGGAGTGAAGAAAAAGAAAAACATTTCCCTGTCATATATATTTATCAGTTCTATCACTCAAACTCAGTTTGTGGAAAGACACCAAAAATACCTTTAAACAAAGGGACAATATTTAGCAAGCCATCCCTTAATCTGTGGTATACAAGACAAAAATGATCTGCAACTTTTACCTTTCAAAATAACATGGCCCCCATCTCCTCCATTTCCACCATCAGGACCTCCAAACTCTTTTCTAGGCTCACTGTGAAAAGAGTTAATACCCTGTCCTCCGTGGCCTCCAATCACACACACTCTTCGATGATCTACAAAATATCGGGTCTGCAATGGAGAGATGGTTTCATATGATTTCTCTACAGTTTAGTCAAACATTATCAGACCTCTGTTTCAACAAGCTGAAGGTTTCTACCAAACATAGCTATCTTTAAACGGTAGGAATTCCAATTTCCATTTGAAAAATCAAAATCTATACCATAGCTACAGTTCAGACATCAACCAAAGAAAGCCCATTAACCTAGCAATTATCTTGAAGGACATACACAGAATCACACGTTAAGAGACACTTAAAACACACACATCCAACATACATCTTTGAGTTTCCCCTGGCAAAGAGTTACAGAGAGAAAATGCTGAAAGATCATCCTCCCTAATTATGTACATTAGGAAGCTATTCTAATGATAATGAACATCCACTGGGGAAAAAAAATGGGTGAGGTAATATCTGGACCAACTTCTGATAGTGAAAGAGACAAGCTCTGCCGTTTAGACAGAACTCTTCTATCGAAAGAAGCAAGGAAACTTAGTGACCTGGGTAGTTGGCAGTACATGGAAAATTTTAAAAAGGCCAGTCTAAGCATATTTAAAAGTCAGTATGTTCTCTGAATTTAGTAAGCATGGAGTTTCCAGCGTCTGATCTGAGACCCTGGAATTTGTAAGAACTGTTCCAACAGAGTGGGAAAAACTGAAGGCATTTTGTGCATGGCGTTCAAAAAAAAAAAAAAAGTGCAGTGAACTATGGATGATACAAGGAAGATATGTGGGTCTCAGCAGCACGAAGATATAAAAATATCAAGCTGTAATAATATTGTAAAGATGAAGCTGTTCTCTGGAACAAACTATCATTCACTCCAAGCTAATGGAGACTGAACCTCAATATCTGGCATTAGACTTCTGCAATAAGCAGCAGCTAAACTCCTTGCTGCTTATATCAAGCCTACAAACCTTGGAAGGTTACAGAAGAGACTCTCTGAAGAGAACCTCTGGCAGGGACTGCATCTTTCTTATATGATTGTACAGTACCTACCGCAATCCTGATTTGGAAGCTCTGTGTACTATTGCAATACAAATAGTTTCACTTAGCACTTTTGTTCTACTCATGAGCACAAAATGGATGGAATGAGGCATTCAAACATTTGAGAAATGAGTAGATATGGTTCTTATATATGAGCTACATTTTGCATGAAGGGAAGGGCTATTTTCTGGTATCAGTTCACTACTCCCTACTCCAATGACATTCTTCATGCAAACTTCAATCTTCATTTAATAAGACAGAACAGTCCGATGTTCCAGCACATCAAGAATTTAAGGAAAGGTCTTTCTTGGAAATTGGGCAGGGTGGGGGAACACTAAATAATTCCCATAGGCAGCGGTCCAGTGGTTAAAGCAGGGGACAGTGTGAAAAGTCCTACATTATGGCCCCAGTTCTGCCACTGATTTACTGCATTACCTTGGGCAAGTCATTTTAACTTTTCTATGCTTGAGTTTCTCTGTCAGTACAATAGGGTTAATAATACTTATCCACCAACCTATGGAACATTTTCTGGGATCCCCAGATGAAAAGTGCTATAAAAGTATTGTCATGTACATAGGTATTTTCTTGTGTGTCAAGATGTCGAGAAAAATTTACTTACAAATGGTAATACAAGAATCTAGTAACATGCCAATGGACTTTACAACCAGGTGGAGAACGGCAGATATTTTTAAAAATATTAAAATAGCTTGAGTGCTGAAAATTCTGTTACTAGTAAAGTGACACACAAGCACCTGAGAAAAACCCAATTCTTGAATAACCAAAATTCCTTTTGCACAGTCACTAGTACAGCAGAACCTCAGCATTACGAACACCAGAGTTATGAACTGACCGATCAACCACATACCTCATTTAGAACTGGAAGTATGTGATCAGGTAGCAGTAGACAAAATAAATAAATAAAATTAAAAGCAAACAATAAAATAACAAAAATAAAGGGAAAGTTTAAAAAAAAGATTTGACAAGGAAACTATTTCTGTGCTTGTTTCATTTAAATTAAGATGGTTAAAAGCGGCATTTTTCTTCTGCACAGTAAAGTTTCAAAGCTCTATTAAGTCAACGTTCAGTTGTAACTTTTGAAAGAACAACCAAAATGTTTTGTTCAGAGTTACAAACAACCTCCATTCTCGAGGTGTTTGTAACACTGAGGTTCTATCAGAAAAAAGTGACCATTGCTAAAAAGCCTCCTTTTCCAAATGTAGTTAGCACCACCAAATGGCAAAATTGCAAACTGCTATTTTAAATTAACTAGATGCAAGCAAAACACTAATTGAACTTTAAAATGGCAACTGTCTAAAAAACAAAAATGTATTGTTCTGTCATTTTTCCAACTCAAAAGAGACTTATGATCATTAAAACCTCTACGGCTGTGGTTTTCAACCTTTCCAGACTACTCTTCCCCTTTCAGGAGTCTGATTTGTCTTGCATACCCCCAAGTTTCACATAATTTAAAAACTACTTGCTTACAAAATCAGACATAAAAATACAAGTGTCAAAGCAAACGATTACTAAAAAATTGCTTACGGTCTCATTTTTACCATACAATTATAAAATAAATACATTGAAATATAAATACTGTACTTACATTTCAGTATATAGAATATAGAGTACTATAAACAAGTTATTGTCTGTATGAAATTTTAGTTTGTACTGACTTCACTAGTGCTTTTTATGTAGCCTGTTGTAAAACTTGGCAAATATCTGGGTGAGTTAATGTACCCCCTGGAAGACCTCGGAGCACGTACCCCTGGTTGAGAACTACTGCTCTACAGTGAAGCAACTCCTATAGCTACTACTATCATTGAAGTCATCATGAATAATGTTCACTGTGAACTGAGATTTTTATTACATGAAATACTTATTTACAACCATTTTCCCATATTCAAAAAGTTAATTATATTTCATAAAAATATTTCCTTATAATGTCAACAGTAAGTGGGGATTATACACAAAACACTCATCTCTCGGAGTGATGTGTTCATTTAGCATACAGCAAGTTCTTTGAACGTATGGTAGGTTAGCCTATCTGAATTTTAGTTTAGACTTTACCAGCTTCTTTTCTGATATTGCTCTTTTTTGTTTCAGCCGTTGATTTTTTGCACACTTTGCACAGCTTGTGGAAAGAATCCTCTGCCAGCTCTTAACCTGCTGCTGCAATAAGCAAATCTGTATAAGTGGTGAATATACAGGTCTCCATTGCCGTAAGCCGTCCAACAAAGCCCATGTTCTTGATGACAAGAATTTCGACCCCAGCATATCCACCTAGAAAGTGAAAATTATAGACAAAGGAACACCACTAACTAAAATTCACCTTTGTGGCTCTAGAAACAACTGTTTCACATGCAAATCAAAAGAGCAAAAAATCGGTTTGCATAATGAAACACATCATGGGTTAGAAACCCAAGGTCCAGGGATTGACAAATATTTTCATATTCGATCGCTTTAATATCTTTCCGAGAGTCAGACACCAAGCACGGATACCTCCCCATAACACATTTCTATTCACTAATCCCTGTGCACATGCACTCATTACTGCAGGGCTGTTCAGAAGCATGGACCATATATAATATGCAGAACCTCTATTTACTCAGCAGCAGAGACCCAGCCCCTGAGCGCCCCCAACCCCCGCTGCCCTAGAGCCAGCCCCTACGCGCCCCCAACCCCCGCTGGCCCCGAGCCAGCCCCTGCGCGCCCCCCTCGAGCCAGCCCCTGCGCGCCCCCCTCGAGCCAGCCCCTGGGTGCCCCTCCCCCGGCTGCCCCAGAGCCTACCCCTGCGCCCCCCGGCTGCCCCCGAGTGCCTCCCCTCACCGGCTACTCCAGAGCCAGCCCCTGGGTGCCCCTCCCCCGGCTGCCCCAGAATCTACCTCTGCGCGCCCCCTTCCCCGCGCTGCCCCAGAGCCAGCCCTTGGGCGCCCCCAACCCCCCGCTGCCCCAGAGCCAGCCCCACCCTCGCTTCCCCAAATCCGAACCTCCATAGAACCCACCAACCGCGAGGAACTCTCCCGTGGCGGACCCGCCCATTCGTGCAACGTTCCCTTGGACGCAGAGGTCACGACCTCACGCAAGTTACGTCCTCGCCCTTCCGATTGGCGCAGGCGCAGTTCTCCCCTCCTCCCGCGTAAGAAAAGCGCGGGAAAAGGATTACGGTCAAATGCGGGCCTCGGCTAACGGCTCCGTTCGGGCTCGAGCCGCGCTATCTCCTCCCCCTCTTGGCTTTCAACCGGCTGGGTGCCCCGTCCCCCTCGACAACGCGGCTGTAAGCGCGCAGGAGCCTGGGGCCTGGCGAAGAACCAGCTCATTAGATGGCCTTGAGCCACCCAATCCCTGCCCTGCCCACTGAGCTGGGGGTTTGGCCCCAGGCATGGGGATGGGTGTGCGGGGACGCACCGTGCACAGGCCCAGGCGGCTGGGACCCAGTCACAAGAAGAGGGAGTCCTGTGGAGAGAGCCGCGGGCTGATATGTTCTCTGCGTGGAGATGCGCCTGTTCCACAGCAGCTGTACACAAGCCCTGCTGGCCAGAGGCTGCTTCTGCTTTAGGGCTTTGTCTGAGGGCCCTAAAATCGTCAGTGTTGCCTCTTGTGTTAGAATCATAGAATATCAGGGTTGGAAGGGACCTTAGGAGGTCATCTAGTCCAACCCCCTGCTCAAAGCAGGACCAAGCCCCAATTTTTGCCCCAGATCCCTAAATGGCCCCCTCAAAGATTGAGCTCACAACCCTGGGTTTAGCAGGCCCATGCACAAGCCACTGAGCTATCTCTCCCCCCATCATCCTGTGACCTCATCCTGTGTTACCTCATCCTGGCTCTTGCAATAGAGCCCTGGCCGGGCCTGGCCAAGACGGGTTTAACGTCACTCCTGGGGTATGGAGACACCGCAGTTGGGAGGATGCTTCCCATTCCCACCACATGCATGCTAGCTCCCGCTAAGGTAGTGCACTTACAAAATAGCAGTGGGGCCACCTGAATCCAATCTTGGACACTAGCCTGAGCAGCTGCCTGTGGGGCCATAGCCACCTTGCTATGTTTAGTGTGCTAGCTGGAGTAGAGCTAGCACGTTGGTCTACCCAGGGTGAGATGTAACCTTTTGGTGCTGTCTAGACCTGCCCAGGGGAAGGACTGCCATTGAAGTCACTAGATGTACTTGCAGTGCATAAAGTTAAGCAGGTGCATAAATCTTTGCAATATTGCTCTTTTTTGTTTCAGCCGTTGATTTTTTGCACACTTTGCACAGCTTGTGGAAAGAATCCTCTGCCAGCGCTTAACCTGCTGCTGCAATAAGCAAATCTGTATAGGTGGTGAATATATCGGAGCTTTTCTCGCCATCTTTTGGGCCTGAGCCTGCTCCCATTTATATCATTAGGAGTTTTACCTTTGACATGAGTGAAAGCAGAGGACTTATCTGCAACATAAAGTTACAGTCTATCCTCCAGAGACAGTGTTGGTTTAGCATAAAAGTATAATGCTTGATCTTTGCAGATTAAGATTTAGAACTGGGGTTCCCTAGGGATTGTGAGGTTATTACATGGGGGGGTCATGAGCTGTCAGCCTCCACCCCAAACCCCACTTTGACTCCAACATTTATAATGGTGTTTTAATATATTAAAAAGTGTTTTTAATTTATTGGGGGGGGGGGGGTTGCACTCAGGCTTGCTATGTGAAAGGGGTTACCAGTACAAAAGTTTGAGAACCACTGATTTAGAATATCTGAAAACTGTAGAAGGTGTTTTCACATGCAATGAGCTTTACCTGAAGTATGGCAGACCATCAGGGGAGGGAGTGTGATGAGGCATTGTTTCCAAAAAGTCTGCAATAAAAACTGAATCTCCCATTGTTATTACACTGGTCCTTTTTAAAAAGTCTCTGCATCATAGGAAAAGTACCATCAATAGGCTTCGCAATCATTTCATTTTAACCTAAACCAGTTTCAAGCATTCTGTATTACAAAACAGAAAATGATACAATTAATGAAAAAAGTCAAAATGCTGGCATCACTTTTTGTTTCCACATTAATACATAAAAATGGACAACACATTAAATAAACATTTCATTATTAACAATTAGAAATATTAACACCAAAAATCATGTATAAATTAGGAAATAAATGTACAAACTATTTCCAAAGTGCTCTTTCAAATACAGTATATACACAACATTCAAGAAATTCTTAATGTAAGACATTTCAGGTAGAAGTAATGTTGCTGTTTACTTTTTTTTAAATGTTGTTCATATTCTCTCAAAAGGATTATATTAGCACTTTCAAAAACCACATAAAAGGCATATTTCCAAGCTGGCAAGGAACAATATTGCATTCTCCTGGCTACCTGTAACATTAACATAGATTAAAAAAAAACCCTCATACTTCTTTTCTGTGCCTTATTTGATATTTAAAAGTACTCAGTTGTATGAAAACACCAGCAGGAAGGAAAAGAGAAATTAATGAATGAATAAAAATGCTAACTCCATTTCACTGATCAGCAACTACAAGTGTTAATGCTGCAAGGGCAGAGCTTGAACAACATTTAATAATAAACCATTTAGCTATCAAGTATTAAGATTTTCCTTTTCAGGAAAAATAAATCCAAACCTGAAGCGTGATATCTAAATTTTCTGGGTGGTGATAGTTTTGAGAATATAAAAATTCCACAACTCAAAATATAATCCAATAAACATCTCAAAAGGAGAAAACTATAGAGGGTATATTTAACTCTACTCTGAAAGTTCCAGTTAACCTTAAGGTAATATTTCACTTTTAAAAAAGTATATTAAATAAATTTTAGCCATTTTAACCCTTTAGTCACAGACAATTTAGACATATTTTATTCAGCAGTAAAAATCCCATTTTTAAAAAAAATGTAAAACTGAATATAAACTACTTTTTACTTTTATTGTTCACGTTGGCTTTTAAGTACCACTGTCTCTATATTTCTCATTCTCCCTCTATAGGTTTTCCTTTAATGGTCAAATCCCATTAACAATCACCTTTCCATATGCATAATGAATATTTATAGTTAAAGCTGAATTACTGATTTTTCCTTTGAAACAAAGATGGATTTTTTACACCAATTGTAAATTACTTCTATCAAGCTACTAGAGAAAAGCAAAAGTGATGAATAACTGCAGAAAAAGTCAATTTAATAACCTGATTTTATTTACGGTTATAATGCTTGCTAGAAAATCTGAACTAGTAGGGCAACGGAAGAACCAGAAATTAAAGAGCAAACAACCGGCTACCTGGGAAATTTGGCATGAATATTTATAAATTGTGATAAAATTTGGAGTAGCATATTTAAGACTGGAATGTGGTCATATGTTTGTCAGCTAAACATGATATGAAGCAATACTGATTTCTAGTAGACTTACAGATTCATTCCCAGAGTTCTCTTTTATTTCTTTTACCCATGACATATACCATATTTAAACCATAATTTCATGGATCTATAAAAGGTGCTTCTGGATATTAATATTTCCTTGAAAAAAAGGTTTTGATCATCTCTCTATACCTTTTACTACAAAAATGTGGAATTGTGCAGATATTACATTAGAAAACATGGTTAATTATCTATATAAATTTGCTGAGCATAATGTCCTCAGCAAATGAAATATTACTTCAGTTGTCATTTTCGTCTTATAATGTGGAAATTGATTCAACATAAAGAACGCACCCGTCTCCATACCATAAAGTAGTACAATTGAGAGCCATGGATTTCAAAGGCTGGCATATACAACAGGTAAACTGCAATGTATCCAGTTAAACATAGATTCATAACCTATATTAGAATAACTGCATGGGCAGAGATGTGTCTGAGTGATCTTTGTATTTAGCTGGATTGCAGAATATACTCCTAGCTGTTTCCCAGATCTGGGCACATAAAAACTCTGATCAAATGACCCCTAAGCTATTTAGAAACATCAAGAATGAAAAAAAACCCTCTGCATTGTATCAACATACATACTATACACAGCACCAAATATATCAAACCATTAAAGCATTGTCTTGTTACCAGTAGTGCACTGCTTCATATCCAGCATGAAATGAACACTGTTCACATACAGACGCTGCTTTGTGCTAAGGGGTAACCAACATATTACAATTAATCAAAACTGCCAGTACATCCAGTTCAAAAGATGGATATACTATTGAAATGAATCAGATACAGGAGCTTCTCCCTTTATTGCTGGTAGTTTCCATATTGACCCTGTTAAAAATTACAAAATACGACACATTAGAAGATAATATCATTTCTGTGTCATGCACTCAGGATAAAATTATTATATTTTGGTTTACAAAATTGGATGGGCCCAATAATGCATTGCCAATACACTCACATTGGATTCCCTAGTATGACAATGGATCTGGGTCTTCAACCTCATAGCTTTTCCTGTGTGCAAGAAAAAGCTGAGTTCTTCTAAGGCAGGACTTCCTAAAAAAAGGCTAATCCAGACCTTTTATGGCAGAAATTAAGATAATTTACCTGCTCATAGCCATAAGGCCTCTGTTGTTGGGCAGATGGTCCTGTCTGAGAAGCTCTGTAACTTCCATACTGCTGCCCCTGTCCCTGTTGGTAGCTGGAATACTGTGAAGAGGCTCCTTGTGCAGGACCTGCAAAGAAAAGGTAGGAAGAACAGTAAGACCCCACTGTGGCCCAAAATTACCCGAAAATCAAAAAGGAATCCTACAAAAAGTGGAAACATAGATGAACTGCTCAGTACAAAAGAGTAGTACAAGCAGGTAGGACAAAATCAGAAAAGCTAAAGCACAAAATGAGTCACGCCTTAAAAGGGACATAAAAGGCAATAAGAAGAGGTTCTTTAAATACATTAGGAGCAAGAGAAAGGAAAGAAGGAAGGAAAGTTCAGGCCCTATACTTAGCAGGGAAGGAGAGATAATAACTGATCATATCAAGAAGACTGAGGTATTTAATACCTATTTTTCTTGCTCCACTAAAAAGATTGATTAATGGTGATCAGATACTCAACACAATTAATGTTAACAACAAGATGGAAGGAATGCAAGTCAAAATAAAGGAAGAACAGGTTAAAGAATATTTAGATCAGTTAAATGTATTCAAATAAGCAGGGCCTGACGAAATTCATCCCAGGGTATTTAGTTGAAGCAATCTCAGAACTGACAATTATCTTCGAGACCTCATGGAAGACGGGTGACCTCCCAGAGGGCTGGTGAAGAGCAAACATACTACCTATCTTTAAAAATAGGAGCAAAGACGACCAGGAAATTACAGACCAGTCAGCCTAACTTTGATACCAAGAAAGATACTGGAACAAATTATTAAACAATCAGTTTGTAAGCATCTAGAGAATCATTGGGTTATAAGGAATAGCCAGCATGGATTTACCAAGAACAAGTCATGCCAAACCAACCTAATTTCCCTTTTTGAGAAGGTTAGATGGAAACAATAGATGCGATATATCTTGATTTAAAGAAGGCTGTTAACTCAGTCCCACATGACGTTCTCATAAGCAAACTAGGGAAATGTTGTCTAGATGAAATTTCTCTAAGGTGAGTACACTACCGTTGAAAGATTACTCAGAGAATAGTTATCAATGGTTTGCTATTAAACTGAGAGGACGTATCTAGTTGGGTACCACGGAGTCAGACCTGGGTCCAGTTCTATTTAATATTTTCATTAATTACTTGGATAATGGAGTGGAGTGTATGCTGATAAAATTTGCAGATGACACCAACATGGAAATTGTAGCAAGCACTTTGGAGGACATGATTAGAATTCAAAAGGATCTTGATAAATTAGAGAATTGGTCTGTAATCAACAAGATTATATTCAATAAAGGTAAGTGCAAAGTACTACACTGAGGAAGGAAAAATTAATTGAACAACTACACAGTGGGGAATAAATGGCTAGATAGTACTACTGAAAATGATCTGGGGGTTATAGTGGATTACAAACTGATTATGAATCAACGTGATGCAATTGAGAAAAAGGTTAATATTTTGGGGTGTGTCAACAGGAGTATTATATGTAAGACACAGGAGATAACTGTCCTGCTTTACTTGGCACTGGTGAGGCCTCATCTGGAGCAGTATGTCCAATTCAGGGCATCACACTTTTGGAAATATGTGGAGAAACTGGAGAGAGTCCAGAGGACAGATACAAAAATGCTAAAAGGTTTAGAGAACCTATGAGGAAAGGTTAAAAACACAGGATGGTCTAGGATTACTTGGTCCATCCTCAGTGCAAAGGGGCTGGACTTGATGGCTTCTCAAGGTCCCTTCCAGCCTTACATTTCTATGATTCTGTGATTAAGATAGTGAAACCTATGACCAAAGTTTGATTTACCCAGGGGAGGTCTTGTAGTTAACAGCACTGAGACAGGAGATTTAGGTTTTATTTCTGCTCTGCCACTGACTTCCTAGGGTAACTCACTCTGTGTCTTGGTTTCCATATCTGTAAAATCATGACAGTATCTACCTTCCAGAGATCTAAAGGCTGAATTCAGTAGCGATTAAATAGCTTTTTGAAATTTCCCCCAATGGAAAAATTGACAGTAGTAAAAATATTTATTTTATTATGAGTTGGATCCCTACAAGTTATCTTCATTAATCCATTACAGTAGAACCTCAGAGTTATGAACTCCAGAGTTACAAACTGATCAGTCAACCACACACGTCATTTGGAACCGGAAGCATGCAATCAGGCACCAGCAGAGACAAAAAAAAAAAAAAAGGCACAAATACAGTACTGCGTTAAAAGTAAAATGCTAAAAAAATAAAGGGAAAGCAGCATTTTTCTTCTGCATAGTAAAATTTCAAAGTCTATTAAGTCAATGTTCAGTTGTAAACTTTTGAAAGAACAACCATAACATTTTGTTCAGAGTTACGAACAACCTCCATTCCCGCGGTGTTAGTAACTCTGAGGTTCTACTGTAGATAATTTCATTATTTAAAAGATATGCCAAAAATTGTATACTTTTTTTTTATTTACTTCATTGATTTTAATACTGTGATAATACTGTCTTTTTCCTGTCAGTTTTGGTTGTCCTTCCCATTTGATGAACACAGCATTCTCCCTTTTTTTGGTTGAAGACATGCATTGTCTAGTGGTCTAAGCACATGTCTGATCCTGGTCCTGACACTGATTCCCTTCGTCATTGTGGGCAAGTCACTTAAACTGTTTTCCCATCTGTAAATTGGTGATATTTACCCTGACAGGAGTAGTATGAAGATTAAATACTGATTTAAAGGCCGAATATTATTATTGTTTTTGATGATGCAAAAGTCAACATAGTTCTACCTTTTTCTTTTTTTTAAATGTATACCTGCATCAGTTTGTGAATAAGATTAGTTTGCTGTAACTTGCTTATTCCCACTGCCAGGCTCTGCATCAGAAAAGCCCAAAATATTGTAGTCTTTATTTTCAGAAAATGCACATGCAACTTCATGCCTAACCTGTGAATGCTACTGTGAGCACAAGTGACCAGCTACACATTAACTGGTCTGATGGACATGCAGATACTTTAGTAATAGATGCAAGACTGGTGACAACTGCATGTGGATACTGAATTTTTTTTAAATTTATGTCTGCAGATTCTGTGTATAAATTGCAAATGGAGTTCTTTGAAATTTTTTTCTGAGGTACTGGTGGATATTTTTGGGGAAAATATTTAGATGGTTGTTCCCCACCGGTTTTTAACATTGTTAACCACATTTTGGGCCTATAATTTAAACCTATAATATTTGTCCGGTTTTGGTGGTCAAAAATGTTTACCAATATTGCAGAGCCAAATTAAAGTATTTTACCACGGTGATCAGAACTCTAGATTTTATTGCTATATAGAAGGCTAGACATTCAAGGTTGGTACAATTGCATAGCAACAAATAGTCTCAAGAACAGACTGGAATCCAGAGCAACCTCAGAACTATGATGCCTTGGACTGGTGATATCAACAAGGTCAAGTTTTCAAATTTGGACTAAAGCAGGTATGTGCACTAGCAATCCTTGTTCTGGAGGATAGTACTTGGCCCATCCCTAAATCCCGAGTCCCTGTTTTGATGAACCTAGGTTCAGAATACATTCCTCCTGCTCATTTTAGTCACATAGTTTATAAATAAGTCTGTACAAATTGAATGAAATGCATTTCTACTCCTGGGTCACAGCACAGAAGATTGCCAGCAACTGGTGTGCCAAACAGTTGAAAAAGACTAGGTAAAAACTAGAAAATAAGGAAAACATGTCTGAGGACTGTGAAGTGCTTAAATTAAAGTCAGTGTAGTAGTTTTAACAATTTCTTATAGTTTGCCTTTTATTTTACTAGGATACGGATGATTAAAGATATTTCTTATATCTATAATGCTGCCAAGGTCAGCAAAACCCTGAAGTAATGTACTTTGTAAGTGCCAGTCAGGCAAATCAAAGCTTCTTTTTCCCACAAATGGTCATTCACATCCTTTCTATTACTTATTGCTTTATATGCCAGTCTCAAAGCCCTGTGATGTGACCATCATCCTGTGGCTGAGCATGTCCAGATCATTACTCTTGGAGACCATGAACACCACTACTTGCTGATCAGCAATATGAAATGCTCTCTTCCTTTGAGGGACTGAAAGTGCTGCTTCTAAAGTACCCTAATCTGAGTGGAGAGACCATGACCAACTATCAAGGCTGGATTCTCTATATAGTAGTGGAGAGCATCATCATTTTGTGAGCAGAATGGCCCCAAAATTTCTCGTTTAGTGCACTAGTGCAAGAATATTTGATCACATTCAACCCTTTTCCTCACCAATTGACAGTAAAGCATATATGCTATTGCAAGAAATCTATGTGAGGTGGTAGTGATTTTGTGGGATTCCTCCCTCTTTACATTATATAAAAATTTCGCACTTGTGAGGCCTGAGCACTAGTATAATAACCCGCCACTCTCACCTGTAAAAAAGTCAATAATGTGGGGAATAAACATGCTGTCTGTCTACACAACTTTCCCAGTTCTTGGTGACAAGGAGTTAGAGATCTTGTATGATGTGTGATAACATCCACTGGGCTGAACCAGATACTACCTTTGCTATAAGTTAAAGTTGGTGCCTTGAGCTACAAAGGGAAATAGACAATTTATCTGTTTGTTCCTAGGTACAGAATGGACAACTTTATACCAGGGATTGCAAACACAAAACATGCCAAAAAAGACTTCCTCACCATATCCAGGTTGTTGTCCTGGATAGCTTTGCTGATTTGGGTACTGTTGCTGTGAATATGTTTGCTGTTGCGCAGCTCCCTGTTGGTATCCTGCCTGCGGCTGGGTATACTGGGAATTTCCTAGAAAGGGGAAGATTGATATATGTTTATGATTTATGTACAGACTCAGCAGCTGTCCCAATATAGTTGCTGATCACACTGAAAATAATTGAAGGAGGTTCCTTGATATGAAACCCTGAAAAGGGTATTCCTTTAAAAAAGAGCCTTCCACTATATTTTACCAATCAGTGAAGAGGAGTTTCTTCCTCTGGTTATTTGTAGTTCATTTGAAGAGGCTGTGTTTTTGTTTGGTAGATGAAAAAAGTTTTCTTTAAGAAGTCTACATGCACATTCTCCCCTCTCCCCGCCCGCCAGCTGCTCCCTTTTCCTCTTACATTTTAAACATCATCTCTCTTTTGTTAATCAAAAATTTAAAAATAAAATATACGTTTTAAAAGAGCACAATAACGTTGTTTCCAACACATTATAAATTAGGAAAGATGTACACTCCTAATTATATATTTTTCCTATGATAATACATAAAGACCAAGTAAAGTCTATTCCAGGGGTGGCCAAACTGCAGCTCTTTTACAGTTAAAATGCAGCTCTCGGAGCCCCCGATGTCCCTCCATTCTCAGCCTACCAGACTGTTTGGGGAGCTTGGGACTTCAGCCCTTCGGCAGGGTGGTGGGGCTAGGGGCTTCTGCCCAGCAGAGTGGGGGTGAGGGAGGTCTAGGGGTTTCAGCCCCACAGGAGGCACCTGCCAGGGCTCGGGGCTTCAGCAGGAATGGGGCTGAAGTCCCGAGCTCCGGCAGGCAAGCCCTGTAGGACTGAAGCCCCCCCCCCCCCAGGCCCCACATGGCAGAAGGCCCTAGCCCCACGACCCCACTGAAGGGCTGCAGCCCCGAGCCCCGGCAGGCACGCCCTGTCTCTCAAATTTCTGAAGATTGTAGTATGCAGATCTGGTCAGTAAGTTGGGCCATCCCTGGTCTATTCAAATGCACATCCTACAGTCTGTACAGTCATATTCATGTATTTATTTGGATACTCATAGTATCTAGCATTCTTTAAGAAAACTGACTTTTAAATTTGTGGATGATCAACATTTCCCCAATATACACCAGCCTATTTGAACTGCAAAGGTTTATCCTTAATTCACTACGTTTTATTTTCCATTAAGTTGATATTTTGGCTTTCCTCTAGTTTGTGGTAATCTACAGAAAGCAAGTGGGTTGAAAAGGAAACAGTACCACACGAAGATTCTGTGTGACCAAAACATTGGGCCTGATTCTTCACTCCTTTACAGCTGGTATAGTCATTACACTGATGTAAAGTGGGTGTAAAATGTTACCCAATCAGAACAGTAGCATTTAACAGCCATTTTATACAGGTATAAAGAACTACACAAGGTGTGAGGCAAACAAGAATCAGGCGTATTGACTTTTAAGGAAAATAAACATCATAAAAGTTGAGGCTAAACCATTTTGGTTTGAATTAATTAGTGCACAATGGAGAAACTTTGATCACTTAAAATAATAAAGAAATTTACTTCATGTTCTGTCTTCATACGTGTTTTTGTAAGACAGATTTTCAGAAATGACATGTATTTTAGATTGCAGGGATCACTTACCTTCAGTACTGTGTTGAATTCTAACACTGGTTATCAGGTTTATTTTATTTTAATACATATATTAAAATTGTTGTAGCTTGGAATGTTGGAAGATTAATTGACTACTTCAGTTTAAAGTATATTTTATGGTGGTTTTTGCCACTCTGTTTTTCTCACTGTTTTCTTTTGGAGATGAATATGTCTAATTCACTGAGTAATAACATGCTGAATTTACTTTCTGTTTTGCAGCTTTTTCTATTCTTTCCTGGGTGCTGTCAATAGGCGGCAGCTGATAATGAATCATGCACAGGGGAATTCCAACTCTCAAAATATAATTAACTCAAAATATGCTGGACATTGGAGAGTTGCCAGAGGCAGTTCCTTGTTCATAGAATATCAGGGTTGGAAGGGACCTTAGTAGGTCATCTAGTCCAACCCCCTGCTCAAAGCAGGATGAATCCCCAGTTTTTTCCCCAGATTCCCAAATGGCCCCCTCAAGGATTGAACTCACAACCCTGGGTTTAGCAGGCCAATGCTCAAACCACTGAGCTATCTCTCCCCCCCCCAGGGTTTTGTTCCTCAAAAGGAAGTCCTATACAGAATTATTCATTACACACAAGCTAATTTTAGAATTTATAATTAATTTAAAAGGGACATTGTAAAAGCTGGGTGGCCCAAAATTTGACCTGCCTTTTTATTTTTAAGTTAGAGGGGCTTCACCAACCAATTCTTCACAGGGAAAACCCTGACCCAAAGATCTACACTGCAGTTTAAGCCCAGGGTTAGTAGAATTTGAATGAGCAGATCCTGGGTTTAATGTAAGATCTGAGCATCTACACTCATTTGTAACTCATTGTTGAACCCTGGGCCCCAACATGGGGTCCACTGTCTACATTGTATTATGTATGCAATGCAACCTGAATGCAACCACCCATATTCCAGACTTCCTAGTGCCCTCCCAAAATGTGGCTGCCCTAGCCGTTTGTTCATAGTGAAGTGTGGGAAAACTTGACAGTGTAGCAAATTTGACTGTCCAGAGGACCATGAAAGTAGGTCAGTGGGATACTTTTGGTGGACTATCTGAGCATGAGTCCAGTGGGGCTGCGTATACACTGCAACGCAATAGGCTCGAACCCTAAGTCCCGGCTTGACTCAGGGTCGGACCCTCCGTCCCCGTGGAGTCCTGGGTCCAAGCTCTAGATTAGTGTGGTTTGTGTGTAGATAGAAGGAGGGTAAGGCTTGAGCCTGAGTTCAAACCCTGGGCTTACATTGCAGGGTAGACATACCCTAAGTTTCCACAACACAGAGCCCACCAGAGCTGTGTGACCTGCCTGCTGTGCAGGGAGACGTTAACAATTATATAGATTCTGAAAAGAAAGATCCTACCCTTCCCTGGGGTGGGACACCACCCAGCCCAAATGCAACACATGGCAGTTAGACCCAACAAGGAAAGGGGAGAAAGACTCTCCTTTGGCTAAATGATTGGCAATCATTTGTGGATAAACCAGTGGATCACATGGCTTATTAGGGGTATGGAACTGCTGCCATTTGAGGAGAGATCAATAAGACTTGGACTTTTCAGCTTGGAAAAGAGAGAACTCAGGGAGGATATGATAGAGGTCTATAAAATCATGACTGGTGTAGAGAAAATAAGGAAATGTTATTTACTCCTCATAACACAAGAACTATGGGTCACCAAATGAAATTAATAGGCAGCAGATTTAAAACAAACGAAGCATTTTTTCACACAACGTACAGTCAACCTGTAGAAGTCCTTGCCAGAAGATATTGTGAAGGCCAAGACTATAACAGGGCTCAAAAACGAACTAGATAAGTTCATGGAGGATAGGTCCAACAATGGTTTAGCCAGAATGGACAGGGATGGTATCCCTAACCTCTGTTTGCCAGAAGCTGGGAATGGGCAACGGGATGGATCATTTGATGATTCCCTCTGGGGCACCTGGCATTGGCCACTGTCGAGAGACAGGATACTGGGCTAGATCAGGGATCTCAAACTCAAATCACTACGAGGGCCACTTGAGAACTAGTAAATTGACCTGAGGGCCGCATCACTGAAACCTTTTCATACAGTGATACAAAAGTATAGTCAAAAATGAAAAAAATGAAGAGTAATATAGTATTCTATTAAAAGTCAATGTATGAACTTTTTAAAAACTAATGCAAAGAGGGGTTTTAATGAAATATAAACACTCAGTAATGTTTGGAGCTTGGCTGCCAGTGGAGTACCGGTGCCTATGGCAGGCCGCAGGAAATAACTCGACGGGCTGCATGTGGCCCACGGGCCGCGTGTTTGAGACCCCTGGGCTAGATGAACCTTTGGTCTGACCCAGTATGGCCGTTCTTATGAAGACATCTGGCTCCCAGCTCCAAAATGGGTCTGTTAGCTAAGGAGTGGAACTAAGACTCACTGAGCTGAAGAATTCCCAACAACCCCTCACACTCACATATGAAAATTTTGGGGATAGGGTCCCTCTGTTCTTCCCACTTTTCACCACTGGAGCAGCCCTATTCTAAATAAACAGTTATTACTGTCTTAGAATGGCTGGGAGAACTATAAAGGCTTAGCTGTTTTATGTGGCCAACAGGGTTTACATGATGTATATACCAGGAGTCAGGATTTGGCCCTGTATGATTCTGTTTTAAAGCAAATGTGCTTTCTTTTTAAAAAAAGAAATTCAGTCACCCAGCATTCATAGGACTAAATACTACCCTATAATGCACACTGTAATTCCTATATGCTTCAATGGGAGTTATACATTAGAATGTTATGGCTGAACTTGATCCATAATGAGCAACCCTATACTATGAACTAGTCTAGTAATAAAGGAAAATCAATAAGGAAACATTTCATTTTCAAATTTCCACAGGGTTATTGTAAAACCTGGTAGTGGCTTAAAAACTAAAATGATATTTTAGAAAACTCATTTCAGATACCTTGACAGAGTCCTCCTGAAATGACTTAGAATAGTTACTATTTTCATTCAGATATTTAATTATGTTCATAACTTTCAACACAGCTCTATAAATAGATTTTAAATCTGTTTTCAGAATCAGATTTTGTTTTTCAAAAACATGCAAAGTGCATTGGCTTTAATTTGCGATTTGCAGAATCCTAGATCTGCATAAATTCCATTTCTTGTGGAGCTCACAGTAGGGGCAGATGGGATGTAAGGGGTTGTTTATTCATCTACATCACTGAACATGCAAATAACCAGCCTACCCTGCAATGGATAGCTTTTCTAATCAAAAACTGTCCCAAAGGTAAAAGAAGAGAGTCTCGATGACAAGAGTGCCAGGACACAACAGCTGGTGTCCCAAGAAGCCCTCTCACTGTATTTGCTTTCAGTTCATAAATAATAATATTCTTTATTCATATTTCCAAGGAAAATAAGGCATTTCACTGTTATGGGACCCTGCCATTTTTTATTGGAACTATTAAAACATTTAAAGGGAAATCCAGTTTGCAAATTTGCAAACAACAAAATGAACATCTCTACATAAAAGTTGGTTTCCTCAGATGAGACGTCATAGTAATTTAATTTAAGTGTTTCTAGTGATTAAGCTCCCCAAAATGTTCAGGCAATGGGGTCATTGAACTGGCTGAAAATTCTACCATTCCTTTCTGGAATAAATATGCTGAATCTTGCTGAAATGACTGATATAGTGTCACTATTATCAAGGAGGGAAAAAAACCTAATTAAACTGAAATTAAATTCTCTCAGCCAATCAGTGCAGGAGGCTGTGGCACTACTGATGTGTGATATTCAGGTTTTTCTCATGCTTGATTTACAAAATCACAGTGGTACAGATTTTCAAAGGCACTTAGGTGCCGGACTCCCATTAATTTTCAATGGAAGTTAGGTGCCTAATTGAAAATCTATCCCTGTAAGATAATTTCTCAATAACTACTCTGAATACACAAATCTTTCTACTCTAACTGCTATAATCCCTTTGCTCCAGGTAGGTGCTGTGCTAAAAAATTTGCCTGCAACAAAGGTACCTGCTACCGTCTCTGCATCTTAAACAGACTAACTCCAACATTTGTATGAAAGAAAAAGTGTATTGAAAAGTAAAGGAAATGTGGCTGTCATAGTGGTGAAGGTGAAATTGTAAGTTTCTTTTTAATGTTAAAATCCTTTGACTCATTTCACTCACAACCATTTCTTTCCTCTCTTATCCTCCCTCTTTGTTCCCTGTTGGCCAGCAAGGCTCTTATCCCCAGAATAACTGATATATATTTGTTTACTTGCCGTTTTGAAACATAATGAAACAAAAAATATTAGTTATTCAAGGGAGAAGAGCTTCCTTGACCTGTAAAAAGGGAGTGAGTCAGGGTGGGGAAATGAAATAAGAGAACAGGAGGAAGAAATGAGGAGAGAGAATATAAGACCTTGGAGCCTATGCTAGTTTTTGTATTTTTTTCCCTCTTTCTAATTTTAAGTTTGAATATTTAATTATACATTAAATAGTAATAACACAAGTGCTTCCTGTTAACTTGGTAGGAACAACAGGCCTGATTCCATAGCTTTTACTCATCTCAGTAGTCCCAATTATTTAAGCTGTCGGGTCTTCTTTATATTTACTTCTATTGCTCCTCATTATTTGCTCTGCTTCCAATTTTAGTGCTGTCTGAAAATTAAGAAATCCTGGGCCAACATTTGATCTCAGTTACAGGTGTGAAACCCATTCATTTGAGCTTTTGGCCAGTTGGCTTTTCACAAATGCTTAAAGACCAATATGCCCTCCCTCAATTTGAAAGTTTCCATCTATAGCGACTATTTGTTCCCTAATCTTAAACAATTTTTCTAACTCTAGCACCTTAGTTTACTTCCCCCACAATGATCTCTCACCTTAACGATTAATATATTAAGAGCCACTTATATCTCAATTTAAAGTTACATGAAAACATCATACAGCATGGTTTTTAAGAAAACAAATAATGGTGGTATTATAGCTAATATTTCCTCACACATAAAAAAGTTTCTAATATCTACACTATAACTGCATCTAGTTGAGCTACACATGTTCTGTTGTCAGCGATGGGTTGTATACTAGTGCACGCTAGTACACAGTTACTACCATTATCTAATGTTGTGCGTAGTGTTTTGAGATATATGTAATATAAAAGTTGCTATACATAACTAAATTCTATTTTATAGACACTTCTGAATAACGTTCAATTTAGGAAAATATTTTAGTCTAGCAGTTGAGCAGTGTTTTAATTCTGCAGAAATGCTATAAAACAGCGTTCATATTTTTCCTAGTACTTTATGTAGCTTAGAGCTTTTGTTTGCATAGATTGCAAATATATCTTCTCACCTCCTTCATAGTAATGCTGTGTGGAGTCCTCAAATGACCTGTCATAGCTCTGCTCGGTATAGGATGACTGCTGATATGCATAATCACCATGACCTGCAATCAGACAGTAAGAAAGAGACAAAATGGACAAGGTTCATCAAAAAGGTTCGTCTGATCCATAGTTTGTTTTGGCACATGTATTATATAATTGTGTGTGTGTGTATTACACACAATGTAGAGAGTACCTATTATGTATTATACATCATTAAATAATTACACACACACACACACAGTTTAAAGTCACATAGCTTCACAGATTGGGCCAAAAGAAAGAAAGAGCTCAAATGGGCAAATCTGAGGTAGATAGCTTGCTGGTGAAATTACAATGCATTTGCCAAGTCTGAAGTAGCACTCCTTGCTAAACTGAGTGTGTACCCTATCCCAGGGATTCTCCTGTAGGATTTCTGCTCTTTTCAGGATGCAGTTGATAATGGTGCTACAATGCACATGTGTACACAGAATCATATGTATTGGGAACAGGAATTGCTGGCATTTCAGGTTGGAAACAAATCTTATAGGTTATTTGGTTTCCAATTTTTTAACTCTTGGATGTTGCAGTTGTACAATTCAGTACCACATCAAGCTCTGCTGCATCAATATTAGCGTTACTATTACTCAGCAAAATTACCATCTGGATAATATTGCTGGTTCATGGGCTCTGATGAGCCTTGTCCATGGCTGTACTGTTCACTGTAATACTCTTCCTGCCCCATGTACTGCTGAGAGGAACCTGTAAACCAGAAGGAAAGAGAGAGAGAGAGAGAGAGTGTTTTAAGTAGCCCAGGAACCCAAAGGGAGATTTTTCATGATTTAGATATTCTTGAAGTGAACAATGTTTTCTTCTGGGAGAAATAACTTGAGTTTTATATGTTCAGAACTGTTTCAAAGATGTTTTTTCTCATTGGAAAGGAAAACTGCTTTTGGTAAATCTGAGAATGAAAGTATAGTTTAATATTAGAATTGCATAGCTGTCATAATAGGGCAAGAAAAACCCTACCAGTTAACACAATTAATCTACTAGCCTGAGTTGCCCAATAGAATAAAACCCAAAGGAATCCTGTGCTTAATAATATAGTTAGCATTAAATGTCTATGAGTATCCAATTAGAAAATAAATCAAAATTTCATAATTTAAATTCACTTTACATCAGAACTGGCCTGGCAGTTTCTTTACTTTATATAATGGTTTCCAAGATGTTTTCAGTCAAGATTGACAGTGGTGCAATTATCCTTTGGTGCCTATTGGAAATAATTTTCCTAATAAATTTATTAAGGTTTATCACAACTCAGTTTCCACACAAACATTCCTTTATTAATCCAAAGGCCACTTGGTGTTGGTTACATCCAAAATACCAATATAAGCATACACACCCTAATATTCTATACTCTAGCAACACTATAGTTATAAGCATTGGCCAAAACACTTACAACAGGTGCAGGCCCAGGAGTTTCCTTCCTGTCATGGCATGACACCTGGGGCTAAGGAAAGCTCTGACAAAGAAACTACTAAAAAACCTTGCTTTTTATAGACTATAACAAACAAGTGATGTCATTGCTGGTTACTGGACCTTACCCAAAGACAGAAAAGGGAGTCATAGGACAACACCTTGCCCTTGGTTTCCAATTAACCATGCTTTCCCTATTTCCCAAGCCTTAAATAAGATAATGCTGGTATTTCTAGGGTCACTACGAATGTAACCCAAACAATTCTTCTTTCTCATGTTTTTATTCTTTGAGCTTTCAGCTTTTTGCTCATCTATATTTATAACCGAAATTTCATTTGCAGAGACCTCTTCCTTATTAAGAACAGTACCACATTGAGACGAATGGCCTGATCCAAAGCCTACTGCAGTAAACTGAAAGAATTTCATTGACTTTAATGGATCAGACTCTTGGTCTTTTTCTTTATACAGACAGATGATGCCCTGTAGGCTCAGTCATTTCTGAACTTTAGAAATGGAAAGCTATGAAGATAAAACTAGAGCAAAACCTTATTGACATTCTAGCTGCACCTTTCACCCTGTTTGGCATTTCCTGTCTTATCAACTTTTACTGGGGTCCCTCATTCCCAGATCATTATGGCTTCTGTGGCATATTTGTCTGTGACAGCAGGAAGGGTGGGGTAGCCACCTTTCTGGAACTGAATAATACACTTTACCTTGCTGAGAAGGTCTGTAAGGGCCCATGGGTCGCTGACCCATCATACTGTTGCCTTGATTGCTCTGACTCATCATGGCAATGGAGGACTGTCCTTGGTAATGCTGGCTCCCTCCTTGTGCCGAGTTGTAATGGGATGTTGCCGCTTGCTGGTGCATCATGGAGACTACACAGAATATAGATAAAATTGTTTTCGAAAGCAGTGGTGTGCAAACTTTTTTGACCGTGCACCCTCAGGGAAAAAAAATTTGCCGCAGGCGTGCCGCCGAAGAAAAAAAAAGGGAAGAGCTGCTACGTAGAAGAGCTGCCGCAGGAGTGCCGGCAGCGCTCCTCCTGCCACGCATACCCAGGGATCGTCTTGTGCACCCTGTGGGGTGCGCGCACCCCACTTTGGAGACCACTGTTCTAAAGGAATATCACAATGCTTTTCCTACTCTTTTTTTAAAATAACTAAAATCAGCCAATTTAGTCTTTTAAAGTTGCATTCAGATCATCATTCAGTGAATCTTCCATGAGGGGGGCAGGGGGAAAAAAAGACAGAAATTGTTTACTTTTTCCCAGTGTGCATATTTAACTTTTCTATATTCTAATCTGAACCCATATGCTGATAACATAATCAATTCATACCATTATTTTTCTGTCAGATATTTTAAAATACATCTGGTCTCAATAAATAATAGAAATAATTTCTGCAACATAAGAACAGAAAAGGGCCCTCTATGAGGAAACTGAAATATTTATTCTTCTTCACTTGCACCCTTACCTTCAGCTGCATTTTTTCTTTAACCAACTTTCTCTTTCCTCTTCTACCTTATTTATAGGCCTGATAACTACAGAACTTAAGTAAATTGAAGTTATAGTATTCTTTTTTTCTGAATTTCACATTACTTCCCTGAAAGAATCCTTTAATATCTGATATGCGATTCATTACCCAGTGGTGAACATTTTTAAGAGACAGGGACAAATTCTCCATTGCCCTCTGGCCCCTTTGTGCCACTCCAGCAGTGTGAAAGGCCTGTAAAGAGAGTGGGAATATCCACTGAGGAATATCACCAGCATGGACAGCTTCTTTAGCTGGCATAACTATTCTATGACAGCCCCTCTCACAGCTCAGAATATATGGGGGATATGTGTCGGGGTGTCACAGTATGACCAGAGTGCTGCTGCGCTCTGGATAATCACTCCTTCCACCACACGTTGAGGGCCACCAGAAACAGAATGGAAGTTAGAGTGACGCTGAGGCTATTCTGACTTATTCTGAGTCCAGAAAATACTGAACACAAAGGTAGCGTAAAACCACCTCTTCTCCTGCATCTCTGCTGCCATGCAGGAACAGGGTTACAGAAGCGACAAAGGGTCCTGTGGCACCCAGGAACAGGGTTACAGAGTATTTACAGCACATTTTCACATATTGTGCATCTTTGAGGCCACTGAAAAGTCCTTTCAATCCCAAAAGAAAAGGAAAGGAAACCTTACCTGGGTTAGACTGCATGCTGATATTTGTTCGAGAGACGTAATTGCCTATTGACCCCTGGCCTTGCATTGGCACGTTCTGAGAGGCAGGCACTGTATGGCTATAACCAGGCCCAGTTCCATGGCTGCTCACGGTCATACTCAGAGAGGTTGTGGGCATCGTATTCTGCCCTGACTGCTGCATAGACACATGATTAGGACCTAATAGATCACAACAAGAAGAGTGATGCTGTTATTGACAACCTACACTGAATATAAAAAAATTTAGCGCCTTACCAAGGGCCATACAATAAAAAAAATAATACAACCCCCCCAATCCCCAACATTAAAACCCCTGTTAGTTACAAACAGCCAAACCTACCACCTACTGTCTGTTATAAAGCTAGACTGAACCTTGTCCTAAAGCAAACTTGGCTTTGCTGAACAGCAAGCAGGAACACATTTCAGAAGTGAAGGCTCTCCAACTAGAAGGCTCTGCCCGCTTTTCCTAAGTCAGAGGCAGATCTAATAGTCAGCCTGGTTGACAAATGCCAGCTGCGGCTTCAGCCACTAAACTGAATCAAGAACATTGGGAGTGTCTGAACCCTTCAATAGCTCAGGTGTTCCCTGACTAGGTTCAACCCCTGCTTCCTGCTTCCCCTGAAGGTTATCAGCTACCCCTCTCTTGTAATGGGTGTTGCTGGGAGGACCCAACAGCGGCTGGTAGCTCCTCTATGCTGCTGTTGCATCAAACACAACTGCTTTGTGCCCAGCAGCAGTACCAACAGACTTTCTCCTCTGCTAGGGTTTAAAAAGATAGAAGAACGTACCCAGGGACCCTGACACCAGATGGGCAGTGGGAGAGAGGCGCTAGCTGGATGGGGAGGGACGGTGGTGAGGTATTACAAGGTCCCATAAAGGGAAGGGGGGAAAGAGAGGAAATGGAGGAAGAGATCCCTCAGCAAGCCTGCCATATAAGGAGAAAGGGGGCCCTACCAAACCTAATTAGAGTAGAAAGGGAAGAGGGGGATGATGGAACTCATCCTGCCTCTGGACAGCTATCACATCCTCTTCCTTCTGTCTTCCCCTACCTTGATTGAAGATACCCAGTAGTTTCAAAGGGAAAATTCTCCAAAACACCATGCTAGCCCCTACTACTATGACCATTACCCTTCCCTTCCCAGTTCATTTGCTGACTTGACCCCTGCACTAGGAGTTCAACCTTTGGGGTTCATACTAATAATATCTTGCTAATTGTGACTGGGACACTGTATGTGCTTGCTTGGCTGATTTTGTTTTTATAGAGGTCTGTAAAAGCCCAATCCAAAGTTCACTGAAGTCAACACAGAGACTCCCACTGACTTCAGTGGGTTTTGGATTGAGCCCTAAATAAGGACAACAAAGTTTCATAGGGGCCTCTGAGCCAACCCATACACTAAATACAAGTTTTCTTCAGTGAACAACCAAAAACGTAGAGCTCTGTATTACCAGGCCTGTCCTTAAGCATAAACAACACAAAGTGATTTCCTGGCACCCACACTTTTTGGGGGTGATCGCACAGTTCTTTCCTGACTTGGCAATTTACAAATTCCTGATCTCCTCTCATGATGGTGAGAGGGGTAGAAACTCCCAGTTTTCCCTTGCAGTTGTACGATACAAGAAAGAAACTCATAACTTCCTTCAACTTTTCAGCAGCATGGAACCTCGCTCTTGCTCAGGGTCATCCAGTTGATAAAGATGACCTTGTTTTTTCATACACATAGCTGTGAGTTGTGGTCAATTATCTGTAGTACTAATAAAAGCCAACAGTCAATAAGAATAGCTATCAATAAGCTTTGGTTGTACCTGGGGACTGTAAGCACTGTCCTACTTACCTTATCATATGTTTAATTATCTTAGCGCTTACTGTTATTGGATAACTAACTTCAATTATGCAGGACCCGGTCCTTATTTCATATCCAGTGTTGCTCTGAATTCTTTTAACAACTTTTTGCAAACTTAGTCATATTTACGGTGCACTGTTTCATGTTGTTGCAAGACCATTTAACTGGAGACACATGCAGGATCTCCACATAAGAACATGTTTTCATGTTATTTTGATTGAATTGCTATTAATGTTATTTACGGCCTGAACAGCATCTTAAAGTTTTTTGAATACCAGTTTTCCTCAGGTATTCTTAAAGTATTTACAAATATTGAAATGAGAAAACTTGCTGTAGATTATTTTATTTCCCCCCTTATAGAGAGACTATGGCCAGATTCTCAGCAAGAGTAAACTGGTATAGATCTGTTGAAGCCAGTGGAGCTATTCCAATTTATGGCTGCTGAAGTCTGACCTTACAATTATGTATGTCTTGTAAAGCTGATACTTGTCCGTCAGTGAAATTTGAATGAAGAATGGAGTTTGTAATCTCTCTGAGTGAGAGTGCTTCTGCTGATGGATCTTACAAATCCTGCAGGCTAAATTAACTATAGTGTTGATAACTCTTGCAATATTTGTTGGTTTTCTTAAAGCCCAAGATCCCAGAGTTATGTTATTACAGGAGAATCTCAGCTTTCTGGCACTCATAGTTGCAGATAAAAACTTGAAAACATGACCCAAATGTACTTGAAGCTAGAAAAACAGAAGGCAATAAATAAAAAGCACCTAACATTTTTTTTTAAATCTTGTGATTTTTTTTAAACCAAGCTTATGATTTCTGGGGTCTGATTCAGGATTGTTGAAGGCATGGGATTAGCAATACTGCGCTTGACCATGAGTGGTATTGCTAACAGACTTAACAAGCTGCACCAGCAGAGCTTGTAGACTGGCTGTTAAAGTTTGGTGGGTTTAGCTGTACATCCAAGGCCTGAGAAATAACTGACTTTCAATTGGTGTATCAGGTGGCCTACCTGAAATGCTAGTGGTAGATTCTGTCCACTTCCTAGTAGACTGTTGTCCCATCACCAAAATCGCCATCACACTTGGCACGCTTGCGAGCAGTCTTATGAGGGATGTTAAGGATTGAACGGATGTTGGGAACTGAACTACCTTCTCACTTCTAGAGGGGATCCTCCTAAGACCTGACTGAGGATAATGGAGGGTCAGTGTGCAGAAGCTTGCATTGCTGCTCCCTGTGCTGGACCTATGATGCTAAGTAAACAGAGAACTTCAGTTCTGTATTGCTGCCCATAGGAGCCGACTTCCGTCGGCTCTGCTGGGTGCGTTGGGGGCGGGGCCCCGCAACGTCGGCCGGCGTCCAGGGCGAAGGTAAGTGCTCCGGTAACGGGCACGGGGCTGGCGGGGAGCTGCCGGTGGGTGCTGAGCACCCACCATTTTTTCCCCGTAGGTGCTCCAGCCCCGGAGCACCCACGGAGTCGGCGCCAATGCCACTCAAACACTTTCACAAATATTAGACCTTCCATTTTCAGAATTGCATGTACAGTTGTGTACCCAGTTTGCAAAAGTTACTATCATCCAATGGTTGTTCAGTGGCCCGTATGAAATTAATTTGTCAGTCTTAGTCTAGTTCCCAGTGGACTGGTGTTCTCATCACAATATCAACTGACACTAATCAGCTGCTTTGCTGACATTCTCAGCAGAGGCCAAGGATCGACTGGGCATTGAGACTGAACTACCTTCTCACCCCCTGAAGTGAGTCCCCTTAGGTCAGGGTTGACACACTTTGGTGGGGCAACACAGGGTAAACTTACAGTGCTGCTACCCTTGCTGTTACCTGTTCTGTGGATAAATAGAGGACTTCGGTCTCCAGGGCTCTCACGCACACACAAATGTAAGGAAAAAAACAGCAACTATAATGAAAATGTAGATTCTTAGTGCACAGAACAATCCTCACTGACTGATTTCTGTTGTTACTGAGTACCAGGCAGGAAGAACACTGCAGTAGGAAGGCCCAGAATAAATTTTAAAAGTCTAGTTCTTTAAACTGCAAAACTATTCTAAGTAGGACTCTCATCCATTAATTTACAGAGACGCTAGTAAGTTGAACAAAAAAATAGTTGAGTAGTTTCATGACATACATCTGCCCCATAGTCCTCGGGCCAATGTTTGTGCAACAATCACGTTTTCCTGTTTTTAAAAAAATGTTCTTTTTCCTCTCTAACACTTTGTGAAAGACCAAAGCAAAGGGAGAAAACTGACGAAATGATTATGAAGTGGAATAGTGAAACTGATCATACATCAAATGTCAAATATATGAAGTAAACAAAATGCAAAATAGAAAAAAAATCTCTTTTCTTTCAGTTACATTCATTTACGGTGCTCTTGCAACAACACAGGTATAAAATATTCAGACAGAAGTGTGTTTTTTAAGTTTACAGTTTTCCATTAAAAGATCTATGTAAGCTATTTGGTTATACTATACAACATTTTAAAGGCTACTCTAATAAAAAGACTAATGTAACTGCATTTTATTTTTGAAAGGGTACTTATCTTAGAAGAACTCTGAAGTCTGAGGACCTGATCTTGCAGTTTTCACTCATGCAAACAATCCCTGCTCAGCCTATGCATCGCACTGACCTTTATGGGGCTGCTTGCATGAGTGCAAAAGGGTTGCAACATACATACAACTCAATGTATGTTTATTATTAAAACTATTATGGTATTTAATTTTGAAGTATCTTTTTATTGGTGATTTTCACTGCACATTTTAAAATATTTTGTTTCATATTTATTTCCCCTACATAACTCTATTAAGTGGACTAGAGCCCTTGCAGAATCCAAGCAGCAGTATAAACTGTAGCCATTTTGTGAATATTTCAGCATGTGCCTGAAATTCCCATGTGGCTGAAAGGTGAGTTACAGAGCTGTAAAAGACCTCTTCTAAGTATATTCTGCATTAATGATTTTGTTGCTGGGCAACCATAAAGCAGCACAAAGGGGAACAGAGCTCACCATTGCTAATCTGACTCTGCATGAGGGAGGAAGGAGGAAGGCCTGTCCCAATTGCATCACTGAGATTGCTCTGTGAATGGAGAGATTGGTTGGATGCACTCTGAGTCATTCCTCCTGGGCCCAAATTCATGTTTTGCGTTGGTGGCTGCAAACAACAAGAAGGGGAAGCAGATTTTTGGTTAGGTTTTAATTAGAAAAATAATAACCCTGAAACTAACCTGATTATGAATACAAACTGACTCATCCGAAAGTGTGCTTCCAGATTTTAATCTTACAGATTTGGAGCCCGATCCTGCAAACCTTTATTCACGTAAGATTTCCTTATAGATGAAATTCAGCCGGGTACAGAGCAGACTGCGTAAGGCACATGCCCCCTAGAGCCCAAAAGAAGCACGGTCCTTGTGATGCACCTTCTGCACAGAGGTGAATTTCATCCTATGCCAGTAGCATCAAACTATATACATGGGCAAGGGCTACTCACATAAGTAAGGGTTTGCAGGAATTAACCTTTATAAAGCACATGTTTAGTTATGGCACTGTGTATATGATATTTTCTAAATCAATCAGATTAGCAAGAAATTCACTGTAGAATTAAAACACAAACATAGAGCCTGATCCTGTCAATTTACTCAAACAAAACTCTCATTTAAATCAATGAGAATTTTGCCTGAGTAAGGGCACTAGATCTGACCACGAGTCTACAAAATATCTTCAGAACAATTCTAGTTTTGACCTTTGATTTATGTAAAAAATATAAGCTATATTAAGGAAAACAGACTAGATCAGTCTTAAGCACTTACTTATACGGAGAACAAAAATTTTATAAAAGAGGGCTCTTCAGCAGATAAAGGTATAACATGGTCCAGTGTCTGGAAGCTGAAGCTAAATAAATTCAGACTCAAAATAAGATACAATTTTTTAACATGGAGGGTAATTAGCCACTGGAACAATTTACCAAGGGTTATGGTGGATTTTCCATCACTGGACATTTTTTAATCAAGATTGGATGTTTTTCTAAAAGATATTCTCTAGTTCACACAGGAATTAACTCAAGGAGATCCTATGGCCTGTGTTATGCAGAAGAGCTACATGATCACAGTGGTCCTTTCTGGCCTCAAAATCTAAGAAAATATGCTCCCAATCCTGCAGTTCCTATGTAGGCAAAAATGCCTTTGAAGTCAGTGAGAGTTTTTCCTGCAAGAGTACTGCAGAAACAAACCCCATATCTTTAAATCACAGCTGTCAATCTGGCATAGGCATTTTGCATGATTCTGTCACTGAAGTCAATGACAAAGCTGCTATGGACTTCAGTGGTGCAGGACCAGACCTTTACAGTAAGTTTATCACTAAGCATGTTCCTTGCAAAAACCAGGCTGCTAGTTTAGGAAGAAACATTACGCAACATTTAATCATGAACTGGTGGCAGATTTAAGGACCAATGAATGTATTGGTACCTGTCAGGACTAGAAATGGCAGCCTTGTACCTAGGGTGATCAGACAGCAAATGTGAAAAATCGGGACAGGGGGTGGGAGGTAATAGGAGCCTATATAAGAAAAAAACCCACAAATCGGGACTGTCCCTAGAAAATCGGGACATCTGGTCACCCTTTGTACCATGAGAAAGGGAAGTTTCCAGTGGCACACCCAGCACTTGGTTCAACCCTAAGAAGGTCCTGAGATATTAGCACATACAATAGTGACATTTAAAATACAGAAAAGCTATTTTTGGTTATTTAGAGATTTTTAATAGATCCTGTTGAACCCTGTACAGTTGGATTCATGGTAATTTAGGCACCTGGCTCTGCAGGTGGCAGGATTAAAAAAAAATGTCCCGAGAAATATTTAAAAATCAATAAAAACATACAAGAGTAGTTTTTCTATTACTGTCCATTGAAATCGAGAACCTTTTTTTCAGTATTTTTTTCCTAAAAAGGTTTATTAAAAATGGCTAACTAGGAACAGCTTTTTGTCACCAATCAAAACACTCAAATAATTGTCTCCTTGGTATAGTTAACATTGTATTTGATGTTAGTATTGGTACTTACTGCAGGAAGCAGGGACTGCATATTCTGGTTAGAGTCTGCTATTGTTGCCAAGTAAACCAGGTTTCTGTGCAAGATTTGTTGGTATCTGAAAGATAAGGAATAGAGCTTACTTTGGGAAGAGTTAGCAATACCAACATATCCCATTTCAGGAATTCATTTGCAGTCTTGGCTTCTCTGTGCTATCTATAAATAGTTGGTAAATGTAAATAAGCCCACTCTTCCCATCTTAATAAATAACAATAATGACCATTTCTGTATTGTCTTGCCTCTTTTCAGAAAGTCTCAAAATACTCAACAACCATTTTACAAAAGGGTAAATTCAGCAAGTAAAGTTGGTGAGAGAGACAAGCTTTCGAGCTTACACAGAGCTCTTCTTCGGGTCTCAATAAAAAATACTACCTCACCCACTTTGTCTCTCTAATACCTTGGGACCAGCATGACTACTACAACCCTGCATACCTACTTGTTTGAAAACCCACTGAATGAGTGGCAGAGACAGGAATTGAGCCTAGAGTCTTGATTTCTTGTCCCCTGCTCTAACAACTAGTCACTTTCTTTATGTCGACACAGTCCTAAAGAATATAAATTCTGGAGCTCCAGAAAACAAAACCTTTTTGCCCTGTAAGCAAGCTCAGGAGAGCAACACTCAAGAGTGCTTTAACTTGCATGCTTACTGCCATCCACTAAAACCATCTGAAACATTCACGCTTCCTCCCAGTCATCAGTGAACTTGAAAAGATCATGATGAGAAGCAGGAGAGAACCTAGAAACAAAACATTAAAAACTGTGCCACTGACCCAGGAGGAAATTCAAACTTTTGGAAGCTGGAGAGGCACCAATAAAGCAAAAGGTAACTTCTTTTAATATATGACTTTTCTTTTGGTGGGTGGTGAGGGCAAATGAGGTAGCAAAATGAATCCAGAATGATGACAAAAATTAAAGTGATGGAAAGGAGGAGAGAAGCATGGTGCAGAGAAGGTACCTGAACTCCTAAGGATTTGAGTTATTTTTTAGTGTTCAGGGTCGTTTGTGAGTAAAATACCAGTGCAGGAAGTAAATACTCATCTCCCTATGGAAAACGATTCAGATCTCCTGTGATGAAGTCCTGAATCATTAGCACATAACAAGGCAAATGCCTCCCTCTCCCTATGCACACTTTCCTTTCTGAAAGAATATCAGCTTTCTCATGCCTGCCATCCCTCAACTTGACCCCTCATTGGGCAGGTTTGGCCTGTTCCTACTGAAATCTAACCCATGTTTACAGTAAAAGTGCATTGCTTTCATGATTAAGGACAATAAGCAGTGATGGAAACTAACAAGCCTTTCCGTTTCTTTTGGCATAGATCACCAAGGTCCTTGATCTCTAAAAATTAAATCCCCTTCTGATAAAACTATATTATCAACTTTGTGCATACTAGAAAATAATTAGCTACCAGAAGAAATTGTGCCATAATTCTAAATTCACACTTCCTTATAATTACTTTTGAAAGTGATGTGTTGAGACTATTCTAAAGACTAATCATTTTCTTTATGCACGTCAGAGCTTACAGAATTATATACACACCTACAGTCTTATGTTATTCTTATGTTATGTTATGTCTCCCCTGACTGCACCTGCATAACTTCTGTAATGGGAGTGACCTGTATACACCTCATAAGAGGAATATACCATAGAATCATAGAATCTCAGGGTTGGAAGGGACCTCAGGAGGTCATCTAGTCCAACCCCCTGCTCAAAGCAGGACCAACCCCAACTAGATCATCCCAGCCAGGGCTTTGTCAAGCCTGACCTTAAAAACCTCTAAGGAAGGAGATTCCACCACCTCCCTAGGTAACCCATTCCAGTGCTTCACCACCCTACTAGTGAAAAAGTTTTTCCTAATATCCAACCTAAACCTCCCCCTCTGCAACTTGAGACCATTACTCCTTGTTCTGTCATCTTCTACCACTGAGAACAGTCTAGATCCATCCTCTTTGGAATCCCCTTTTAGGTAGTTGAAAGCAGCTATCAAATCCCCCCTCACTCTTCTCTTCTGCAGGCTAAACAATCTCAGTTCCCTCGGCCTCTCCTCATAAGTCATGTGCTCCAGCCCCCTAATCATTTTTGTTGCCCTCCGTTGGACTCTTTCCAATTTATCCACATCCTTCTTGTAGTGTGGGGCCCAAAACTGGACACAGTACTCCAGATGAGGCCTCACCAGTGCCGAATAGAGGGGAATAATCACGTCCCTCGATCTGCTGGAAATGCCCCTACTTATACAGCCCAAAATGCCGTTAGCCTTCTTGGCAACAAGGGCACACTGTTGACTCATATTCAGCTTTTCGTCCACTGTAACCCCTAGGTCCTTTTCTGCAGAACTGCTGCCCTTTACAGAACTGCTACCCTTTAAGGGCAAAACAGATCCAAGCTTTCATTTTCATATGGTAAAGACTCTTCTCACACACTAATTGGACATGTTTTAAAAAACAACAGAATAAATGTGGTATCATTCAATAAGAGCCCAATCCTATGAGTTTTGCCTGCATCGTGAGTACAGGATTGGGTTCTAAAAGAAAATACTGTCTTTTCCAGGAGAACTCCAAATTTCCCACAATTCACCTCTCCTACTTCAGATATAGCCTATGGGGCCAGTCCTGCAGTTGATCCACACTTGATTTCAATGGGAGTTCTGCATGCGAAATAATTCAGGATCAGGTCAATATACAAATTTCAAGTTACTCTTCATGTTTTTTAAAAAAATCAAAACTGCCATGATCCTTCCTCATTCCCAGTGTTGCTCTTCCACTGAGGGTAGTGATGTGCAAGAAACAAACTATGGTCAGTTTTAAAAATTTCCTTTGAAAACTGATGAAATATTCAACTCTCTTGCCTATTTTCAGAAGGTGTTCTTCACCTCTTAGCACCATCACCACTACTGTCTTGATTTCTGCACAATTTTTCCTTTGCTTTGATATATTATTGATCCTGATATTTTGTACAACTACCTTGCTCAAAAGACCCAAGGTGAAAAAAAGTACTGTGTCCCAAGAATAATGTATGCTTGTTGACACATGGTAAATCGTAGAACATTAGCACTCCAAGTACTCTTGCCAGTGGCAGTTGGGCAACACTATTCAGAGTACTCTTCTTGCACTTTGTGGTAAGAACAGGAATAATATCCAAAATATTCCAAAGTAAACAATACTCACTGAGTACATTCTGCTGTTTTGCCTTTGCTCTGATAGTCCATAATACACTGTATTAAGTGGTGATTTTCATCTAGCATCTGGATAAAAAAAAAATGATCAAAATACTTGTTACTATGCGATAAGACTAAAACACACCAAGTTCTGCTATATTTTTCTTCCTTCTGTGATATTCGACTTTCACTCATTCTTAGCTTGATGGTTCTTTGTGCATGTCTGTTGCCTCCAGGTCGTTATGAAGTTCCTAGACTGAAACAGGAATATTAATATGGAATCAAAACTTCCAACTACTCCCAAAAGTCAGATTTATTTATTGATCATTACTATAAAATAAACTCCTTCGGGGGGGAATCCATTTTGTGTTAATCTTAGTCTGTAACTATTATATCTTGTGCCTGAATAGGAATAACAGAACAGAAAAATATGACAAAAAAGATATGAAACTTCCTTATTAAAATACTCAGTGCATTGCTCTGGTTTCAGAGTACAATTTTTATGAAAGGTTCACTAAACACAACCCACAAAATTTTACAATTTGAGTTCATTTTAAATGGAGGAAAAATCAGAAATAAAAGATGATACAACGTATATCACTTAAAACAAGTTTCCATAAAATTACAGTTCATAAAAGTTGTACTGTAGGCTTACTTCTCATTGGTAGTTAATACTGTAAAGAATAAATATGTCAATGGTATTTCTGTATTTTAGGTAGTGATTATTATTATTTAACATGAATATTGTGGTGGAACTTAGAGGGCTCAAACAGGTGAGGTCCCTATTGTGCTAGGTACTGTACAAAGATATAGCAAATAGTCCCTGCCCCAAAAGCTTACCGTATAAAATATGTTGGATGTTTGATTTAAAAAGACACACATGAATATAAACAAATGTCAACATTAACCTTTTTATGCCATGTCCCTTTTGCATTCCAGGACCATGGACTTATGAATGCATTTCCGTTATCTCTAAAGATGAGCAGAACATAGGTTGTACATCCATGTGAGCCCACTAAGACACATTGCTACAGTTTGCCAGAAAGATTCTTGAACAGTAGCAATCCCTGAGGCTAATCTGGATCCTTCTATAAGATATGGAAAAAGGCAGATATGTAGATACCCTGGGAGGAGTCTGGACTCTACGGGTAAAGGGAGCATTGAACGCTCCCCGTATGTACTGTATTTAGTGCCAATCACCAGCTCCAGATCTGAGCTCCAGAGTCCTATATGGGCATGTCACAAGAACATATTTAAATTTTACATTTTTTGTTGAATTTGGCAAGTTTCCTTTCTTGCATTTAGTAACATTACAAAATGCAAGAAATGAAACCTGACAGATATGACAGTTATAAAACCTAAACCTCATGGTATTTTCATATAAATCTATGTTTCACAGATGATGGGGACAGGCTAACAAGTTTGCAGGCACAGGAAAAACCCCAAGGTGTTTGCCCTGTGCCTCACTGTTCTTTAAGCCACAAAGGGTCACCAAATAAAGACTTCACAAAGGGCTGTATAATTGGGCCATGGGGCCCCCTGTAGCTTTTAAACCAAGTAGACCCACTGACTGATCCCCATCTGATCCTTGTTGCTTGCAGCTGCATACTGTGCAATCTGTCCCAATTAGCACAGGAGGCTTCAGTTTAATAAATTAGGGGAGGTCCTTTTATCTGAATATGCAATTCCCCTGATCTGGGATATGAAACATATATACATGAAAATGTTCACTTCAGAGCCCTTTCAAAAGTAACCACCTAAGAGCAGCGACTCCTGGTCTAGAGGAGACATAACTGCTAGATTCCCAAAAGACTGTACATCAGCCAGGGTACAAGTCTAGGCAGCTTGCAGAGTATCTCTGTGTAGTCTCACATCTCATTCCACCCCATCTCCAAAAAACCTCTGTGTGCTCCATAGGCCATGGAGCAGGCCTGGTGCAATGCAGTGCAGCATCTGAAGTAACTTCTGCTACAATGAGCAACCTATTTGTACGCTGGAAGTGGTCTGCAAGATACAATACTTATGGAGCAGCCATGAGAACCTCTGTTTAATATCGGGACCAAGAGTCAGATGAGCGCCCTTTGCCATGCATCACAAATCCATTGGTTCATATACATGCTTTTTTAATAGACTTACAACATATGTCTGAGTTGAGCTATGTATTTTCTCCAAGTATTTCTCCTTCGGGAACACATTTCACACAATGATTCCCAAATTGATTCTTCTACAACAGCATCAGGAAAACTGTGTACTTTCCCTGCCAGTTATGTACAATTTTAAAGGGTCTATTCTGAAATATGGATCTTTCCTTTTCCATTTATTGGAAATATGAGCCCTGCCCATCCTCAGGGCAAAGAGTGGGTTAATAACCATGTTAAGCAAATAAATCTCCTTTATCTCAAATGTCTGAACCCGAGTAAAAAGCTTTGATAGGGCCAATGATAGGGCCAATAGTAGGGCCTTTGATAGGGCCAATAATACAGCCTTTATAGCTCCTCACTGTGGAGGCTGTTAAAAAATCTTACATGCTAGTAAAGTAGTTATAAGTCTGATGATAGTTGTTTTAAATGGTCATCAAGCCATCAGATGGTTCTGTTCTAATTAAAAGTTATGTGCTGGATTTTAGATAAGTTTAGCCAAAATGCAGCTTCATCCACCTGTCTTTGTTGAGCCATTTGCTGTGCATTTTTATAGGACATTTATAGGCAGAGGAGTTTTTAGAGGATTTAGCTACAGTATACAACACTACAGAATCAATGGGTTTACTTTGTTAGGCCTTAACGCCAGATAGATTGTTGCCAGGCAGAGGCACTTTCTCCACTACATATCTGCATCTGATTCTAAAATACCTTAAAAAAATATCCGTGTAACCTTATTGTCAGACAATAGACATACTTTTACAGAGATTAAGTTCACATAAAATAATTTCAGACTATCCAGCCCTGCAGTACAGCAAATTAAGAAGCTAGCATGTGAAGCATACTGCACTTGAAGAAGCACAGTTTGAAATCTGCATCACTGACTAGATTGAAACTGCATTCACCGGAGAATTACATCCCTCAGTGTGTTTTTGCTCTTTGAAGTAGTTCTGTTCTGAGATAGAGAAAAAATTTGAGTAACCATGCACCAGTGAGATGATGCATGCCAGCAGAATAGATCAAAAGCTTCAATGGACTAGTCTATGCCTTAAGCAAGTTCTAGAGTGGTTAACTTGTTTCCAAAAAAATGAGTGTTCCTGGGCAAAATGGAAGAGAGAGCATTTCATCATACAACCTACACTGCCTAAAATTCACAGTTTGCTTATTTTAAAATGGTTTCAAAGGCAGAATTATTTTGGTCTCCACCAATTTCTTAGTGAGTTTAAGGTCTGCTGTAGTATTTTTTATTATTTCCTGGATAATTTGTGGTGAACTTTCTACAAGAGAAAGAATGGAGAGATAAAAGAGTAAAGAAAGCAATATTTACAAAATTAGGGTCTGATCCAGCAAACAACTTAGGCCAAGATCCTCAAAGTATTTAGTCACCTACCTCCCATTGAAATCAATGGGAGTTAGGCACCTAAATACCTTTGAGGATCTGCACCTTACTTATCAGGCATAGTCTTTACTACTGCGAGTAGTCCCATTAAAGTTAATCATGAAGATGTGCATGGTTGTAAGTACTACTCCTGGTATTAAGTGCTTGCATGATTGTGCCTGTGGTTTTAACTTTACTTTATCATCAGGAAATGAAACATTCATTAAATATTTTCCACAAAAAGTTAGTATTCATTCATCCATATATCTGCTTGTTCTATTTAAGGAATGATTCTTGACATATTTACATACAGTCAAAGGACCAAACATGGAAAAATTGGCAAAAGCAGCATTATCATATTCCCATATTCTAGCCAACAGCAACCCCACACACAGCTCAAGATTTCTCTTGCTTCTGTATTTGTGCAGACAGAAGGGGTGTGTCATAGGGGTGTGACATTATCAGGCATGGGGGTGTATTTGCAGATCACATACCCTGCTGCTAGGGTTCGCAACATCCCTCTGTGACTCCTGTAATGAAGGGTCTGAGAAATGGAGGTTCTGTTGTATCCTGATGTGGCAGACCTTCAAGGTGTACCTACCTCCCGGAAGGTAATGGGAGGAGTCAGAGTCAATGCAAACATGATCCACATTTCTCCTTTATGTTTTCTAGTATGTATTTATGCACACACGGGAACCCGGATTTGGCACAGAATCTTTATGAGCAAAATACTCCTGTCCGATTCACAGTGAAGCTCTTTGTTTCATATTCTGCATTCATGATGTCAACGCAAATTCCCACTGCAGAATTGGTGGAAAACAGAAAACAGCTCTGCAGAGCAGAATGGAAAGGGTAACTTCGCTGAAAACCATTACTTATCTTATACTTATAGGATGCTAGAAAACCTTTTAAAGTATTACTAATAAATGTCTCAGCTGATAGCAAACTCACATCTAGGAAAGCAGGCTTAGAGATCAAGTCTCACCTATGGACGTGTGTTCATATCCAGTACTGGCACTCCGGTGGTACTACAAAAGGTTGCTGCATTAATAGAAGGGCTCTTTGGATGGGATAATAAATTTAAATCCATTTTGCTCATTGCAAAAAAGAATAGGGAATAGTTTTGGTGTCCTGACAGTTACTATGTTAAAAAAAAAAAAGGTTCTGATCTCAGTTGCATGGGAGTACATATAGGGTTAACGTCAATGCCCAGCCCTGCTCATGAGCTAATGTTAAGTACACAATCACCAATTCTGCAATCCTAGCGGTTCAAAAACTCTCACTTTCTTCGAGGAAAGTTTTGTGTAAGTAATGTAGTATTGGAATAGTAAAGGCTTTGAAGGAGCCATTGAAATTGAGTTAGTAACATGTATGATGGAAATTAGTTGCTTATGTATTTAAACATACAAGTAAACATTATGCACTTTTGTGATTTTATTATTTATTTAACTGGTATACGGTTTTGGCTCCTAAAGAGAACACTGTTGTGGATTCCCCAAAATTAGTATCCCACAATTAGTTTTGACCCTGACTTCTGAGCTATAATTATAAAGTCCACTGAGTTATTTATGTGCTTGTTTTCAGACAAAAACTTCGGGGCTTTTTGAAAAAGAAAATTCCTTCACATTCATGAACAATTCAACAGCTCAGCATACATGAGCAATCCTAAAGTAACGAGTCATTGAGTGTACCTGATAGAGGGAGTATGTTTTATATTTGCAACGAAATAGATTTCAGTTCCAAGATATTAATGCTTTGAAAATTGAGAGAATTATGAAAAAATTTGCATTGTCCTTTTTCATGGAAATTAATCAAAAGTCATTTTAAAAGGACTAATCCCAGCTGCTTGGGAGGCTGCGGTTGGCGGATCGCTCAGGAGTTCTAGGCTGCTGTGCGCTATGTCAGTGGGGTGTCCAGTGCTACTGACAGCCTGGCCAGCGGGTAGTTGGAGGACTGGCTAGAAGAACACGTCTGATGTGTTGTGATCGGCGCTTTCTCTGTGAAGGCTGATAGACCGATCGATGACAGTGACAGTGACAGTGACATTAAATGAATTGTGAAAGTCTATCTTAAATACACAAACATCCAGAGTTAAGGATAAAACTCCATCCTTAGCCACTGGTGCCTAAATATTTCAGCATTGAAAAGTAAGTGGGTGTGATCACAATATCGCATGTGCGTCAAGACCAAGACACAAGGGGATGAATTTCAGATTGAATCTCCTGGTATTTACAGATGTACACCAGGCTCTTAACTCTCTTTAAGGTAGTTTGTCCTGCCTTAATTCTCCTGTACTTTGATCATATCTTCCATTGAGATTAATTCCACTATAATTCATAAAACTGGCAATAGATGATGGCTTGGCTCTGGATGAGCAACTGATTACTCTCTCAGCACTGACACCTTTTGTGCGTGTGTGTTCGCCATTATAATTTATAAATAGGCCATATTAGACATTTATTCCTTAGTTCCACTGCACTGACTAGACAAACTCCTGCACAGCCAGAATTTCTAAAGCAGAGCAAAGCATGACATAAAATACACAGTGGATCCGATGAAGTGGGTTCTAACCCACGAAAGCTTATGCTGAAATAAATTTGTTAGTCTCTAAGGTGCCACAAGTATTTCTTTCTTTCTTATTTTCTTTTTGCTGACACAGACTAACACGGCTACTACACTGTAACAGTGGAACTAGAAATTACAGGTACTGTTTAAGTAAACCAGATCAAGGGCACTGAGGTGTTCCTTATTGACATCTCCACACCTCCTCCATTATTTACAGTTATCTCACAGGTATCTCACCCTAGGAGGGTGGCGGGTTAGTGAGGGCAAGTATGTATCTCCCCACCGTTCTGCTATTTTCTTACAAATACCCATCATAACTTCCAAACTCAGTACCCTCAGCTTTGGCCTCCAAACGAAACCCAGGCTGAGTCTGCAGAGAAAATCCTTTAAAACCTTTGCCTGCTAAACATTATACATGAACAACTGCAATTCCTAATAAAAAAACCTTTGGAGGATGGCAATGAGCATCTTTATTGCCACACTTCAGTACCTCCCTCCATATTTTAAAAGAATAAAATCCTGCAACCATTTAAACAAAAAAACTTGTCAATTCACTGAGACAATTTTTTTTTGTTAAGAGCTGATATGCCGTCCAAAATGTGCAGATCGCTGCTTGCAATTTTGCAATGTATCTCTGGCATTTTTTTTCTTTGCAAGAACGAAAGATAATATGCAACGAATTTTCTATTCTGCAGATCCTTCTCTCGCTGCTTTCCTTCTCTCTTTTTGCAGTGATCTGAACACCTTTGCTTTGTTCCACCTCCTCCTCCTCCCCCCCTCCAGCTGTCCATCTTCCCAACCCTTGCAAATTCACTAGTTTTCATGATCACTTTCGAATTAAGCCTCCTTCCCCGGCCACAGCACCACAGAGGGACTATATAAATAACATTTCTTGTCTGTATAAAAGCATGCTTTTTACCTTCTGGATAGTTTGCTGGGTGACCTCCCCTTTGCCTCTCGGGCGAGCAGAAGCAAAGGCAACCGACATGGTGGGGTTTGTTAATGTGTCTATAATATATTGCTCCTAGGCTCTAATAATATTGTTATTATCTGGCTGCTATTGCTGTGCAAAGATTCTCCGCAGTGCATGGGGAGGGGAGGCAGCGCAGATGGTACAATCTGTGGCCTGCAATGAGCCAGGGGCACTGCACCAAGAGCCTGCGTGCACCACCCTCGCCCTGATGCCTCTGATCCCAATGCAAGGTGGGGAGCCAGCTGCTGAGATTTGGGGAGGAGGAGTAAAGTCAGCCGAGTGGTCCCCCCCCTCTTCCCCTCCTCCCCTTTGATCTGCACATGGTGCATCCCTGCTGCTGGGTTTCCTGTCGCAGGCGAACAGCATCTTTCTGCCTTTGCCAACAGCGGCCAAGTGCGCCAAGTGCGTAGGAAAAGAAGCAGGGTACGCCAAGCGCGTGGGGGAAACAGACGCCACGATCAGTCAAGCGCCCTACGTCAAATGCGTACGGGAGGCCGACAGCAACTTGGTACGCCAACGGCGTAGGTCGGATGCCAGGCATTCCGGGTTGCCTGCGAGCCTCCTGCCGACGACGTACGTCAGGACGAAGAGCCGCCTACGCATTTGGCGCAAGGGCCGCCGTCGGCGTGCCGGGTGAGCGGCGCGGCTCCGGAAGCGGCGCGCGCGGCGGGGGGATGAGTGTGCTGTTTTGAGGTAGGGAAGGGAGCTGGTTCCGGGCGGCGCAGCGCGGCGGGGCCCCGGGGAGAGCAGCGGGCCGGAGTCATGAGCTACGATCGGGCCATCACCGTCTTCTCGCCGGACGGCCACCTCTTCCAGGTGGAGTACGCGCAGGAGGCGGTGAAGAAGGGCTCCACCGCGGTGAGTGAGGGCCCGGGTCGGGCCGGGGAATGGCCGCCGCGCCGCGGGCCGAGCGTGGAGGGGGCGCCCGCGGGCGGGGCTCGAGCGGGGGGTTTCTGTGGCGGGATGGGGGCACCTGAGGGACGGGTGGTGGGGAGAAGAGGCCGGGGGCTGTAGTGGGGGGGGCCCGAGGGAGGGGGAGAGGGGAGAGGTGGGGGGGCCCGAGGGAGGAAGGGGCTGGGGGCTGTAGTGGGGGGGCCCGAGGGGGGAAGAGGCCGGGGGCTGTAGTGGGGGGCCCGAGGGAAGGGGAGATGGGAGAGGTGGGGGGGCTGTAGTGGGGGGGCCCGAGGGGGGAAGGGGCTATAGTAGGGGGGGCCCAAGGGGGGAAGAGGCCGGGGGCTGTAGTGGGGGGGGGGCTTGAGGGGGGGAGATGGGAGAGGTGGGGGGCTGTAGTGGGGGGACCCGAATGGGGAAGGAGCTGGGGGCTGTAGTGGGGGGCCGGTGTGGAGAGATAGGGGGCTGGCCGCTGTAGGGGGGGTCTGGGGGAGGGGAAGGGGCTGGGGGTAGTAGTGGGGAGCCCGAGGGGGGAGGGGCTGGAGGCAGTAGTGGGGGGCTTGTGTGAAGAGACGGAGGGGGGGCTGAGGGTCTTCAGGAGTGCATTGTATATGGCAAGTTACTAGAAGATTGCTCTTGGGAGCTAAGATCTTCTAGAACATCAGAACGGCCATACTGGGTCAGACCAAAGGTCCATCTAGCCCAGTATCCTGTCTCTGGACAGTGACCAGTGCCAGGTGCTTCAGAGGGAATGAACAGAACAGGGAATCCTCAAGTGATCCATCCCCTGTCTCCCATTCCCAGCTTCTGGCAAACAGAGGCTAGGGGTACTTCAGAGCATGGTCTCTGAATTTTTCTTCTTTCTGTGCTGCTCACTTGCCATGGGGCCTTGGGCACACAACTTAACATCCCTGACTCCATTTCCTCACTTGCAAGATGGAGATAATGCCTCCTTCACAATGATTGAGTGTCCATGCTGCTTGAAAACATGAAGTGCTGGGTAAATGCAAATTGATGGTGGTGTCTGTTTGCAAACTGGAAATTATGAAACAGACATTTTTCTAAAACTGCCTTTAAAAATGAATCCCAAATGAGTTTGTTTTTGCCGAAGTGTATAATACTAACCTATACAGTGATATAGGTGTGTTTGGCACTTTACAGGTGCATTATAGATGAGGGATTTTTGGTAAAGTAGATAACCTGTATCTAAACAATTATTTGATGACAAAATTATTTTAAATACATTGGGGGCGCTTATATTTTATTGAATAGTTGTATCTGGCAGTGATAGTACTATAAATTTGAGCCCCAAACCAGTAGGTCATTACAAGTCATTGAGGCAAATGGTGTGTGGAAGAATGAGTTTTGACAGCTGCTGCATGCCTTTTTGGCTACACACAATTTTCTACAAGACTGAACTAACTGGGCAGCATTACATCTGGGGAAGGGGGTAGCGGTGTAGAATTGTTCAGGGTGACAGCAATAGAAAAAAAAATTGAAGGCCTGATTTACCAGAGCACTGAACCTTGTATAGCTATTTGCACCAGTGCAAAGTGGGTGCAAAACGTTACCACTTTACAAAGTCAGGGCAACAGTGATTCAGGTGTAGAATGTCCCACTGGGTGACAGAAGTGAGTTTTTAATTACTTAAAAATTACATTAACTCCCCAATAACAAAACAGCTAGAAAATGTTGATCGCTTTCAAAAATATTTGTATTTGGGATGAGCATAACAAAATTCAAGCCCAAAGGAGAATTTCAGAAAGTAATGAGAATGTGGAAGTGTCCAATGTAATCTTGGCTGTAGCTCTCCTTATGCAATAATCTGTAATATGGTAAAGTTGAAAAATCTATTGGCACATCATAAATCAGACTGCCAAGAAAGAAACAGATTTTCCAGTCCCCTGTATGAAAAGCGGTGGGAATATGGGTTTTTTTTAAAAAAGCCTGTTTTCCTAACTTTTGAAAAGGGGAGGTGGGGAGTGCATAGGGTGATCTGAGAGTTTGGTATATAGAGGAAGCAACGTATGGATGGGCTGCATGTATGCTTAGGAGCAATAGCTTGTATTTGGCTCTGACTTACTACCGTAACAAGTACTCAATTATGGCAGCAACAGTGTTCTTAATTCAGCTTGGAATTAAGTATGAAGATGCAACTACATTAGGTATAAAGTACACCTACATTACAAACACTAATGTATGCTCAGAGAAGTATTCTGTGGCATATTCATGATAAAGCCTCACACTTGCTGGTACATGGGCCAATTTCTGCTGTTTTACATCATGTTGTAGTTTGCAACAAGTTGGAAATTAACTGATGTAAAGCATTTGAAGCTTCAAATGGAATTAATACTTTTGTAGTCGTTTCAAGAAAAGTCTATACCTATTATAGGTCTGTTGGGTGTATCTTAACTGTCATTGGTTTTGAATGCATTGAAGGTTGGAGTACGAGGAAAAGAGATTGTTGTTCTTGGTGTGGAAAAGAAATCTATGGCAAAACTTCAGGATGAAAGAACTGTGAGGAAGATCTGTGCCCTTGATGACAATGTCTGCATGGCTTTTGCAGGTATGGAGTGTCTGACAGTTGATCTATTAAATACGTATCTATTAAGCTGGGAACAGGCTTTGGAATTAAAAGGTAGTTATTGGAGCATTGCTATATTGGATAGGGTTTATGAACAGTGAAAATCAAGTTCCTTTGGACAATGGGTGGAGGGAAGAAGAAGAGGGATTACATTTAGGTGTTCACTTATTTCCTTTGAATAAGAATGCCTAAAGGGTAATTCTATAGAACCAGCAACTTAATGAGGAAAATGTCCTTATGTTAGGAGCTTGTGTGATGCAATGGATTAAACATGAGGCTGAAAACTGGGAATTCCTGTATTTTCATTCCAGCTTTGGCAGAGGTGTGCATTGTGGCTGAGGGGAGGGGAACAAATGGAGATACAGATACAATTATTTGATCATCCATAAAATGGACATAATGTATATTAACAGGCAAAATTAAAGGAACTCTCCCTATTTGAATCTGACCAAGGTTAAATTTTACAAGCTATTATAAAACCAAAGATCAGAAGAAAAAAATGACTTATTTTAAATGAATTACTTTGCCTACAATGATTCAAGTTCTTAGTGCTGCAAGATTAGAGCTTCAAAGTGACTTAATTGACTTTCATTGTCCAAGCTGAGAGTTATGGAAAATAAGCAGCCTAAGTAATGACAAGTCAAAAGTCTTTCACTGTCAATGTAAGTTGTTAGCACACAACTGTTCTAAAATATTATACAGTTGTAAATTATTACTCTTAGTACAGATATCCAAATCAGTAGGACAAGGTATTCCTCTTTAGATTTAGACACATCTATCATTCTTGCAAACTAACTTTTACAGTTCTTAATCCTATATACCTATTATGGCAACAGTAGCATCAAACTTTACCTCTAACCAGGAGGACTGGACAAGATTAATTTGGATATGTCACCTGTGCTCATTATGAGGCAGTATATATAAGCAATATAGCAGAAATCTTTTTGAGGACAGAGATTTTGCTAAACTGTTACTAGTTGGGCTACTGATACTTTGTCTACTAACAAATGTTCTGGACGCTTGTTCGAGCATTTGTCTTTAATTCACCAGCATGAAAGATAAAAACTAAAATTAAAACTTTGGTTTAACATCTTAGCTACTCATAAAAAAAATGTACTGTACCTTCGTGACAATCCTAAGTAATGACATGATCTTGTCATTGTGACCCATGTCCCCTTTTTGTTACCCATCCCTTTTGTCAGTATTTAGATTGTGAGCCCCTTTTGGGCAGGGACTGTCTATCTTATTTATTTATCTGGTGCTAAGTACACATTTGAGCACATAGTGAATCATATTATCGTTGCAGGGCTCACAGCTGATGCCAGAATAGTTATAAATAGGGCTCGTGTGGAGTGTCAAAGCCATAGACTTACTGTGGAGGATCCTGTCACCGTGGAATACATCACACGTTACATCGCAAGCCTGAAACAGGTATATTAGACAACTCTGTACTGTTTCTCCATTCATTGTAAAAATATGGTATGGTGCCAGAGAATCAGTGGGTAAATAAAACCTAACTTTGGTCCAAATTCTGCTGTCACACTAGTGAAAACCCAGGATAACAGAGCAGAATCTCTTCGTTGGATATTATTACTTTAGCTTCAGGCAAAGGGGAGAAACGGTATGTCATTGGTTTCTCCCAAAGATGGGCAAATCCAGAAAGTTAATTAGTGCTCATTGGGACAGCATTATTGCACTTCTCTTATTATGTATTAACAGTAGAAACGTGCTGATCTGCAATCACACAAACAGATTGGTTTCTCCTGCTTGCCAAGATTTACTAGCAGAACACTAGTGAGACCTCATTATTAAGACACTAGGAACTTTTATTAATTTAAAATTAAATACAGTATCAAAATGGACAAATAGTATATTCCATGATACATTATTTAATCTCTTCCTAATGCATTAAACTCAGTGATCTCCACTATTTAGTAAGTGTCCAGTTTATGCATGGTCCATCTTTAGTGTAAGCTCTTATGTATTGGAAAGGCAAAACATGTTTCCATGAAAGTTTATTTTACTGCAAGGGAATAATCTCACGTGTAATTATTTTTCATTCTGACAGATACCCAAATATTTTAAAAACTTGTTTTGCAAGCAACAAATCTGATTCTATATTTCCTGTGGCCCAAATTCCTGCCAAAATAATTGGGCAAGAAATGCAGGATTGGGCCTCTATACTGACGGAAATGAGAAGAGAAGAGTGAGGGGGGATTTGATAGCTGCTTTCAACTACCTAAAAGGGGGTTCCAAAGAGGATGGATCTAGACTGTTCTCAGTGGTAGAAGATGACAGAACAAGGAGTAATGGTCTCACGTTGCAGAGGGGGAGGTTTAGGTTGGATATTAGGAAAAACTTTTTCACTAGTAGGGTGGTGAAGCACTGGAATGGGTTACCTAGGGAGGTGGTGGAATCTCCTTCCTTAGAGGTTTTTAAGGTCAGGCTTGACAAAGCCCTGGCTGGGATGATCTAGTTGGGGTTGGTACTGCTTTGAGCAGAGGGGTTGGACTAGATACCTCCTGAGGTCCCTTCCAACCCTGAGATTCTATGAAATGGAATGTGGGTGCTCTTTAATATAGTGAAGCAACACCAGCTGTGGAGTAGCCTGCTTCTCATAGCAAAGTATCTAAATTCTGAGAGGCATGGGATCTTGGCAGCTGTTGGACTTATCACAAAAGTTAACGGTTCTGTAAGAATCAGCATGTTTCAGCTTCACCTCCACGTCTTTTGGGGTTTTTTTAATGGGTTTTCTAAGCCTTCATGTCAACACAGATTGGTAAAGCTGCTTTTTTGCATTCTTCCTGTGACCATCACATCTGCTAATCAGTTTACACAAGTTAAATTCCTAGATACCTCTGAATGTCTTAACATGAAACAACAACAATATTATTTCACTTTTTTTTAATGTGGTAGTAAGTTAATTCAGAAGTATCTGAGAGGCTATTATTTTGGAACCATTCTCTTACATGCTTTAGTTTATGGGTGACCTGCAGTACAAGAAATATTACCTTGAAACCACAACAAGGGGAGAAAAGGTCCCACTAACAAATTATAGGAAATACTTACAATAAACTTTCTATATGTAACTTTTGTACAACTATTACTTTAGAAATCCATATGCTTTGTAGAGAAGTGTCTGAAATAAGCTATGTCTTGATTCTCATCAGCGATATACTCAAAGTAATGGCCGCAGACCTTTTGGGATCTCTGCCCTTATTGTGGGATTTGACTTCGATGGAACTCCCAGGCTCTATCAGACTGACCCTTCTGGCACTTACCATGCTTGGAAGGTGAGTTGACTCTGCCTCCTGGCTGAGATTAAATGAAATGTCATTCAGCAGCTAATTTATCCTCTGGGGAGATCAGATCTTGCTGGGAGAGGGACTAGGTAGTTCTTATACTATGTGATCTGAGAGCCAGTGGATAGCTGTCTGTTGACATGGTGCTAGCTTGCCAGCTGCAAAAACGTTCTAAGACAGCAACAAATATATTACTGTGAATGTTAGGTGACTACAAATAGGATGGAGGTGGTCTTCACAACTGTGAGTGGGAGAGAATATGTCCATTAGACAGAAACAGAGTGTCTGTTAAAATGTGGTCAAGGGGCAGAAAAGTTTGAATACCCCATCTCGAATAGGTGTCTTTCATCTCTATGATACTATGTGAATTGTAAGATTTTATCTTCTGCATGAAAATGTCAGCAAAAATCATCACACTTTGGTAAAATAACAACATTTAACACCAACTAGATACTGGGCATGTTTATGCCCATTTTTTAATATGTAAAACCACTTGATTTTCATATTTTTCCCTCCTATATTAAAGTTGAGACTTAGAAGCAGTGACCAACATTTAGTAGGGCTAGCAGCACATAGGATAAAACTTTACTCTGGAAATCTTTCCCTATCCTCCTGAAAACACACACATGCTTCTGTGTTGTTTAAGTATCTTCCAACCCTTTTTTATAGTGATCTTGGCTTCACTTGTTTTTTAACGTGAGTGGCAATGATACTATCAAGTAGGATGTTGAATCTTCTAAATGGTTATTAATCCAGTCTTGGGATCATTATATGCACTACAGGGTATGTGGTCTGTTTGGGTATTTGCATCATTTTCTGTTTATATTTTATCTATGAAGTGTACTTTAACCAAACTTGTATCTACCCTTTTCTGCAATTATTCTAGGCTAATGCCATTGGGAGAGGAGCCAAGTCTGTGCGTGAATTCCTGGAGAAAAACTATACTGATGAAGCCATTGAAACCGATGATCTGACTATTAAACTTGTCATCAAAGCTCTTCTTGAAGTGAGTCTGATTCAATAACCTGCTGACCGTTTCCTGTGTGTGTGGCTGTTTCACAAATCTACCCAGTTCGTTCACCATAAATCACCCATGCCTTCTAGAATTTATCAGAAATGGTATTCTCCATTATAGTCTGAGGATACTAGATACTGAGCTGTAGGATTGATCTACAAAACACTTCTTAAAACAACTGATTTACCAGGACACTAAGAATCTACCAGTTTTCTTGTGAAGAGTAATTTTTAAAAAAATCAGACATAAGCTTTGGATATTGCCACACAAATTCATTCTGAACATATTTAAGCCATGTGAACTAGCTTATTCCTTGTATTCTGTTGTATGCACTTAAAACTTGAACTAAATGAATAACCCTACAATTCATAGCCCCTTGGACTTCTGAAGGAACTTTTAATTGGTGCAAGTGTACATAATCTTTGCACTGAGTTGGAGTAGAGTTCATTAAACTGAAGAGGCTTATTATTTTGCAGTGCTAATATTTGTAATGAAATATGCAGCTCTCTGAGCTAATGGAAAGAAATGTAAAGTACCCACAGTGACTCTCTGAGGGATACTTAATCAGAATTGATATATGGAATAGAATTTCTCATTCTAAACCTTTCAACTTTTTGACTACTTCAGGTTGTACAATCAGGTGGGAAAAACATTGAGCTGGCCGTTATGAGAAGAGATCAGCCACTCAAGGTAACTGTTGACGTTTTAATAATATTGTTCACCTTCACTACTCCTCTGATGCTTGTTTCTCTACTGCTCTCCATGTAGAATTCCCCTTGACTTCTAACTAATACAAAAGAAGCTTCCAAAACTGCTAGGCGTGTTTGTTTGCTTACAGATCCACACTCGCCCCTGCACAATATTACAGTATTGACTTAATTTTCTTATCAGAAGTAGATCTTTCACCTTCGAATAAAGTCTCTGTTGGTATCTTAAGGGTCACCTATTTTTTTGTTTTGTTTTAAGATTTTAAGTCCTGAAGAAATTGAGAAGTATGTTGCTGAAATTGAAAAAGAAAAGGAAGAAAATGAAAAGAAAAAACAGAAGAAAACATCATGATGAATGAAATCCAATTGCATAGCTGCTTGTTTTTAATTCAAATCATGGGTTATTCTGTATAGAGATGTAGGCATTCCATTTATTCATACTGTGCCCCTCTGAGACCTACAATAAACCTACTGATTTTTTTTAAGCTTTTTATTTTAAATAAATCTACTTGTTCCTTGGATTTTAAATTAAGCTCATGCAGCTGGTTACAAAAGAGTGATAGTAATCTATTAAAGGACACAAAGGTATTTATAATCTCTTGAACCTTGCCACTGATATTCTTGTTCAGTAATTATTTCCCACTATCACTCCTGCAAACGGGCTTGCTCGTAAGCCTAGATTGCTATAAAGCCATAACAGACAGGCCCCAACTCAGTGATTCTTTTTCTCATTGAGAACTCTTAATTTTCCAAAGTTCCTCATACCTGCTAATCTAGAATAGAAGTCATATTTGACAGAGTCATTTATAGAATAAAAACAAAGTAGGGCGAGGCTGAATACATTAGCTGCTGTATCAGCAGAGCAGGCCCTCTAACACTTCAATGTTGTGAAAGCATGTAACATGCGAGAGCTATCGTATGTGATGGATTTGACACTCATTTTGAAATAATGCAAGTTCTATTTATCTGAATGTGACTTGGAGTAAACAAGCTACTATCCCGAACTGCCTGTTAGTGGATTTATAGACCAATAATAGCCTCTCTGTATTTAAATAGCTGCAAAAGTTTTTTGCACATGATGCAATAACAAGCATAAAACTGTCCCATTTTCCAGAGATTGATTCTCAGTCACTTAAGGCCAGTCTCTCCTGAAAGGGAGCTGTGATTTTCTTCTAGTTTCTTACTACTCTCCCTCCTGTCTATTCCCACTGTGGTTTCAACATCGTTCTTATAGTCTGTTCAACTTTTCGCATTCTTGTACAAGTTCAGCTCAGTTTGATCTTTTGCCCTTCTGAAAGCCGTGTCCTTAAAAATGATATAACATGATGTGGAATTTCCATTTATGTAGGCACCACCCATCAAAACCATGCCATCATCATTCATGAAAATATCTTATTACACGGACTAATGAGCAATCATTGCTCTGTCCCTCAATCAGCTAAGCACCTGATGCAGCCCTGGAATGAAACTTATGTTTAAACAAAGTCTAGGAATATAGTCACAGGTGACAAGGTGGATTGAATCAAATATATTTAGACACCGAAAGAAATCAGTGTCTGCTTAACAAATAAAGGGTATTTTATTTCAGAGGAGAGAACAGGTATATTGATATACTCCTCTTTATAAAAATTACCTCTACTTTTGAAAGAGCAGGAAGATGGAACATCACACTAAAGACATGCTATCAAGCTACTTTCAGTTTTGTCTTTATAATAGAGCATGTTTTCATATGAATGTAAACACTTCATAACAATGCACTACACAATTGAGTATAGAAGTCATATTTTAATGGCAAATGAACAAATGAGTTCTGAATTTGGAACAATAGGAATAAATTATTGGAATAAAACTCCTCTCCTGCCACAATGCAATTGGGAGTAACAGTTTAGACGAAGAAAGAGGAAAACAAGTGAGAGCAGCCTCAACAGTGGAGGTGCAGGAACTAGAGAACTGTTTTTTTTACTTGATCATAAAATGCAGCTTATCTTAAAACTATTACGTGATCCTGCAACCCATCGTGCAGTCAACTTGTAGGAGGAGTATGGAATGAGAATGTAAGTTCTCTGCAGGACACCTTTAACAGCAAAAAGGGAGGGGGAAGTGAAGCTTGTTACTTTGACACAAGGCCTAAAATGTACTTTACAAAAAAAAAAAAAAGCATTTGTTTTTATTTTCAAGTCAGCCTTCAAGAAGTTATGCACCAGCTGGAAATTCCTGGTGCAAGATATTGCAACCACACCTTGGTGCCACCAACCATCTAATCTGTGCTTGCTTGGGGAATCCCCACCACAGGGGCTGCAGAACCAATCTCCCACTCCCTGTGCAAGGTCTAGTAACACAAAGGCAAAAAGAGCAGGTAGAGAGTCCTACCCCTGTGACTAACACTTCAGATGAAGGAAACTTGCATTAAAGATTCAACACCCCACTCATTCAATTGGTGTTAGAGATGGTCTACAAACTTCTACCAAAATAATGTGACTTGAAACCCATTAAATTGTTTTTGTGCAAGACTCTGTGTGAACATTCATCTTGGAGTAAAAAAAAAAAAGTGATTAAATTCATGTTAGCTAAGGCTGGTTTGTTACTGACCTTAACTAAATTGACTAGCCCCTTAATGCTGAAGTGTCCAAAACTGGATTTACAGTAAAATAATCTGTTTCAGGAAGCTGAGTTAAAATCTGCAAGTTCGTATGTAAACTACCCCTTACAGCTCACAACGACCATGGTTTAAGAGCTTCCCCAGGGTTGTTCAGAAAATCAGGACAGACCAAACTTGAAATTCTTGATCTGTCTACGTAGAAACAAAAGCAAAAATGTTTGGTTCTTAACCCACTTCCCCACACCAATGTCTCCTTCAAAAGAAAAGTAAAAAAGAAAAATCCTTTGCAGGGCACCTGTGACTGCTGTTGCCTGCACAAGTGAAAGAGCTACATACTTAAATACAAACCATTTTATGAAAAAAATACCTCTCTCTGTGTCACTGAAAAACAATCATCAGGGAGAGGCTCCAGCTAACCTCTCTTCACTCCCTCAGCTTAGAGGGTGAAGGATGATTAACTGATGTCTAGCTTCAACTTCCAGCCATTGGATCGTGTTAGACCTTCCTCTGCTAGACTGAAGAGCCCATTATTAAATAGTTGCTCTGCATAGAAACACTTATAGTCTCTAACTGTCACCCCTTAACCTTCCCTTTGTTAAGCTAGCTGAATAGATTGCACTCCTTGAGTCTATCCTACGGTTCCCAAACTTTTTGCCAGCACAACCCCATTTTAATGAATTATTTCCTCCCGGGACCCCAGACAGCATGGAGGATGC